>OX439344.1:23761135-24961135 GCA_949319445.1 Mythimna lalbum | reverse complement strand
GTGTTAAATAACGAAGAGACGAAACTATCTATTATGGAAACACCATTAATATTCAATTAATTTACCTTCCGGCTTTATCACCAGATCAGTTCAGTTCATCACACACGTATACAAACACGTATAAACAAAGCAATTTTACTTGTTACGACAATTTTGCTAATAATAAAAAATAATAATTTTCAATATCAGTCCACATTTGACCGAGATATCGGAGAACATACATACAAAAAAAAACATACATTCAGCCGAACATAGAACCTTCTCCTTTTTGAAGTCGGTTAGAAAACTTGTCTATACTCCTGTCTGATACACGAACTGTACTTATAGAGTACGTCCCTAATGTGTGATAACAATTACAATGTTTTAAAACCTTGAACCTTACACGTTTTAAGGGATAAAAATTAATTGCTGTTGTAATCATTATTTGCAACGATTATCTCATCATGTTTTCATCAAATTTCTTAGATAAGTTGATGAAATAATCGCTCCGTTTCTAAAGCAGTTTTCTTGTTTAGTGAGTATTAGATAAAAATGTGAAGGGTGGTAATAAAAATCTACAGGTGTTAAGTATGAAGTCACGTTTCTTAGATCCTAGATAGGTGTATGATATAATAACTTCAGAACACGTGCTTATTGTTTCTGCCGGAAGGTTGCCTACAATTAAGACTGTGCCTGTAATAGGTGTCTGCTCACATATAAAGGTAACATATCCGTCCTGTCGAATCGTGAGCAGAATACCGACATACATTGCACTATATATTTGTATGATATAACAAATAACTGGAACAAATTTTACACACTACAAACGAAATCAATTGCCTCAAATTGATGACCTTACTGCTGATTGACTCGCAGAGCTTCGCATTGTGAACGGATACGAAATAATGCCAACTTACTGATAAATGTAACCTTGGCGACTCGATATTGGGGTTCAGGACAATATGATCAAAATGTGCCACCTATTTATCTGCCTAATTTGGCCACTTACCAAGCACGTCTGTAGACTGGCTTCTTACGCTGACCTAGAGGTTATGTTGAGTTTTATAATGGGGACCAAATCTATTTGAGCCTTGTATATAAATATAAATTGAATTTTAAAGTTTTATTAACAACAGAAGTCTAAATTTTGTTAGTCGGTGTTTCTATAATAGATACCTAAGTCTGTCTCTTCGTTATTTAACATCGACTTCCAAAATTAAAGTTATTTTGTACTTTTCAGTTCTTTTTATTTATTTATTTATTTTATAATTTATGTACACACAACATACAGAAGAAGATAACATAATAATAAAACTTTGTACAAAGGTATAGACCAGTGCTGAAGCCGTTGTCAATGGTAAAAAGTGAAATAAAATCATAGTAGGATGAAAGCTATTGGAAAAGGAAGAGAATACAACAAAAACGAAAGGAAAAATAAATTACGGGCGATCTGAGGTCGGGAAAAAGATGGGTGGTAATGATGATGAAAAAGAAATTTTTGGATTCGAATTTTTTGGCTTTTTCTGAGAAATTTACCATAATAATGATATTTTTTTTACACCATCAGAATCTAGAGATTTTAACGAACATAACTAGCGAAATTATTAAAAAGATGATATTTTGACGTGAGAATTTTCGATTGAAAATTTGGGTTCTTTTTCGATATTAAGTCAAAATGAAGGTGAAAAAACAAACATTTTAAATCAAAAAAATTACAGTGTGTCTGGGACATAAAAAGGTAAGTTTCCATTTAATTTCGTGGAAAAAGAATAATTTTTGTAAAAGATAAAAATAAAAAACCAAAAACTTAGTTATTTGAATTTTTCACATACATTTTGAGGTTATGTGAAAAAAGTGTAAATACAAAAGTTGTAGATCTTTTTATTATCTACAACTTTGCAAATTAACTTTTTTACATAGAACTTGTAGTTTTGTCGGAAATCGAGATAAACTGTTTTTTCCCTTAAAAAAGCACACCCATCCTTTTCCCGTCCTCAGATCGCCCGTAATTTATTTTTCCTTTCATTTTTGTTATATTCTCTTTCGTTTCCAGTGGGTTTCATACTACTATGATTTTATTTCGTTATCGACCCTAGTCTATACTGCTTATTTCACAAAGAAATTTCTTCCAGCAGACCTGCGAAAGGAAAGATTGGTATCACCACTAAAAAGTACCTATCTTTCAGCCAAACATAAATACCTTATAGCCAGAGTGCATCTCATAACAATTCTAATAATCCCAAATACGGCTATATTACATTAATTTACCCTCTGGCTTTATCACCAGATCAGTTCGATACATCCCCCTCCTCCTTTCTTGCAGTCAGTCATCGACTACACGTATAAACAAAGCAATTTTACTTGTTACGACAATTTTGCAATGATCCTATGAGGAGTTCTGTTCCATATCTTCGAAGTTTATGATCAGATCATAACGATATTTCTATGGGACTAACTTGAAAGCATAACCTTTCAATCAAAAATATAATTTTCAAAATCGGTCCACAATTGACCGAGATTAATCGGTGAACATACATCCAAAAAAAAAACATACCAGCCGAATTTAGTACCTCCTTTTCGAAGTCGGTTAAAAAAAGCTAGTTAAACTATGATTGCACACGTGTTCCGTTGCAAAGTCACTACCCTTGAGGAATATTTGGACACCTTGTCCAAAAGATGAGTTGGTACGGTGCACCAAACGACTTGAAATTAGTGTTATGGCGCGGCTCCAACTGCTCGACTCTCAAAGTCCAGTTCATCTTGACTCGTACATACTTCACGATCTCCTTAACCTTCGAGATGTGATGTAGCTTCGAAAGGTACAGCAACAGCAGCAGCGTATTCCTATGGCTATTTCACTAATCTGATGTTCAATATCTAGATTTGCTTTTGTCGCAAACGGTTTTGTACATACTCCTTACATATCACAGACAGATTGCTTAAATTCATATTATTTTATTATATACCTGCTCTCTAGTTTTACAAATACCATATCAAGTAATTAGATAATATTTTCTTTCCTCCTTCGTGAATTGCTCACTGCACCACGGTGAGTCGGCACTTCACCTCAAAGCTAACTTTCCTACAGCAATCGTGACGACAATGCCAAACGATTATCCTGATGCGGTTTTATTCTGTAGATATTTGTATGTCTCATCTGTGAACTATAATTTTCCTTATTCTATATAACTATAATTACACTGAAACAATAAATAAATAAAAAACCTTAACTAATTTTTAAAACTAACTAAAAACAATTTAAAATATCGCGTCAGAAAAGTCATCCCCGTCACTGATGACTGGTCTAAATATGCCCAAGAGACCGGTGGCATTACTACAAGATTGCCAAGCTATATGGCAATGAATTCGAAGACATGTGTCATTCATAAACCCACACTAGGCCCACGTGGTGGATTACGGCGCATTCCCTCTCCTAGAGAGGAGGCCTGAGTCCCAACAGTGGAAACATTAAAAATGCTGATGATGATGATGGCCCAAGGTAAAAGCCAGCAGTCACGCGAATGTCTATATATAATTGGTGAGCACTAGGAAACCACCATTTTCCTTTCTCTTTTTGGTTTTCCTTTATAGTTTAGTTGTGGAATAACTCATTCATCATGCTTTTATGGTACCTAATTGCTTAACAGTGATGGCCCAGTAGCAATATCATCAACTTATGACTAGAGACAGTGTAATTTATTTCATCCCCACTGCTCTCAAAACGGTGAAGGAAAACATCGTGAGAAAACCGATATATGACCAAGAACCAAAAATTCGAAGACATGTGACATCCACCAATGCACACCGGGTCTAGTGGATTACGGTCCATTTCATCTTCTAGAAAAGAGGCCTAAGCCCAAGTGGGAACATTGTCAGCCTAATTATGCATGCTATGCTATTCTACTTACTATCACTATTATGTTTGTTACTCCTCAAATGGCTCACGCTCAAAGAATTGAACTGCTTTTTACAAGCTTTTATTTAATTTCACCTATCCCGATGTTTGTCTGTCATGAAATCTTGCAAACCGGTTACCGATTGAGGAAAAATTTTGCATGCATGGGTAAATTAGATGACTATGCAAAAATGTTATGACATGGAGCTGAACTGTTGATGGAACTGGAAGGTGGCTATAGGAGCTTGATAGTTAAACGACATAACTCCATCGAGTTTGGGCTCGTATGGATACGTCTTGACAAGTATTAATGTTTACGAGTCCATATAGGTATACCCAGCTTTAAAACTTTGCTATAAAAAAAATATTTTTATCAAAAGCTTATTATGAAATTTAGTGCACGGGTGGGCAATGTCCTGGTTCATTAACTTTTTATAGCTGGTGTGTTTCCTTGGTATAATTTTCTACTGTCATGTGGGTGAAACCACTGGCAGAAACTAGTGTAATCGTAAGTTTGATTCCGATGCAAATGTCCCTATAGGCAGCCCGTGTGATGCTAACCATACTGACACTTTCTATATCATTATAAGACACCTAGCTTTTGGTATCGTGAGCTATCCTTGAAGACGCCAGGGGCCTTACTATGACATAATAAAATGTCAAGCTTGCGAGTGAGAACATGGCATCAAGCTGTACACCCTACTTATCTCCATCCCTTTAACAGTCCAGCTTAGGTAGTCAAATGGAATGCGTTAAGGTGGTGCATCATGACTCACATTTTCACTGTTTTTCATACAACCGCTCATAACTGATTATGACGTTATTACACATTAGATATTTTGGAAATAAAAGTCAAAAAGGTAAAACTGTACAAACCTTGCAAATTTTATTAAGATTCTAAATGACGACAACTTTTTCCAAAAACTTTTAAGGGTTCTTAGCTAACCGCTATTTCCTGGAGCAAGTTTTGTGAAATTTTCGAGTAAATTTCGGAATTACCGAATACTAACAGAGTTTTCAGGCGTTATCTCTCTTTTTGCGTTGCCTTTTCGTCAAACATCGCGTTAGATTGCATTAAATGAAGAAACAACCTTTAAACCATTTTCAATGTTTACGATAGGCGAGTGGAAAAGGACCCTCTTAAGAGTTTGTGGTAGGACCTCAGTTCCCTCTTGTATCAAAAGCTAGCTCTTTTATAGTTTTTCAACAAAGTGGTGAGATAAGAGCGGCTTTTTGAGTAAGTGTAACTCAAAAACCCGCTCTTATCTCACCACTTTTAGGCACGCAATATACGGTTTTCCACACTAGTGCAGAAAAGTACGTGTACCTCTCCCTCCACAATTTTATTACATTTATCGTATCAGGCTGGGCTTGCGTCGAGCCCCACAAGTTGCCAGTCATCCTCCGTTTATTCATTTCTTTGTAAGTGTATTGAAAAAAGTCGTTTGATACACGTGCAAATTTGTCACTGCAGCCCTCGGCTCCATAACACACTCACTTACGGCTCGTGCGAATTCCGCCTTGGTCGCAATGACAAACTTTCAGCACTTATAACAAAATGTACCTACTATAGAAACATTAAGACCTCCCTCAGCTTTTATATTCTTGTATGTAGGCGGCAAATACTGTGCGTAATACGACAATATTTTGTTCATCAGATCACTCGGATACGGATGAAGTTCTTAAAGGCAGTCCTGCGACAAGACATGTCCTGGTTCGACACCGATTCAGAATTTAACCTGGCTTCAAAGATGTCTGAGTAAGTAATTAGTATAAGTAACCTATAATCATATAACTGTCTCCGGTCCAGCACCTTGAAGGCTTCCTCCATTGTGGCTGTGATCAGTTTCGGAAAAAAGATGTCAATGTAATATTTTATTATAATACTGGTTTCTTCAGTAAATATACAACAATTTATTGGAATAAACACTTAATTTTTTTTTTTGTGTTTTTTAACAACTAAATTAGTTTAAAACTGAGTTGTAGCCATTAGCGGTCACTTCCGCGAGGGGAGTCATTGGCGTTGCTACATATTATGATCATAGACACAATTATACTCGAAGTTAGACTTAACTGAAACCTAAAAGTAAACCAACTTAATAATCTATAATATACGCAATGACAGGAGACAAGTAAATAATACCCCCCAGCGCTTCTCAGTTCTTCTCCCAATACTGACTTGCATCGGCCCGAAGTAGCCTACGGCCGCGCAAGAGAACGAGAACTGATGATGTTGTAGTCTCTCGCTCGGTAGGTCTCCCGTCGAGGGTATCTCCACTCGAACGCGTGGCGGTGGTGATTGCTTCTCGACGGGCCTTCAATAAGTAGCAAGTGAAGGCAACCACTCGGGCTGTAGTGCGTAGTAGTCGCTCCCAGCTTGAGAACTCCTCTGGATCTAGAAGGATGTCTTCTGCAGCCTTTATCACCATCACCTTTTGCTTGTTCTTCTCTTCTGGCATGATACCTTCTGGTTTGAAGTCGTGAAACGGCAACTCTTCTTCTGGTTGGCGTAGAAATGACGGACCTTAGAACCACCTGGCATTGTGATCGAATTCGATTGGGGTACCCCTCGTAGCGTCGTTTGCTGGGTTTTCTTTGGTCGGGACCCATCTCCAGTCTTCTGCCTTGGACTTCTCTTCGATTTCTGCCAGTCGATTGGCCACGAAAGTTTTGAACTTCCTTGGTTCCGCCTTTATCCACTGGAGTACTGTGCTAGAGTCGGTCCAGTAGATCTTCTTGGATATTTGAAGCTCCGACTGTTCTTCGACCGTGGCAGCTAGTCTGCAGCCAAGCAATGCCGTTTGTAGCTGTAACCTCGGAATTGATACTGGTTTCGTTGACGTCACTCTCGCTTTGCGTGCGATTATGGAGATATTGACTTTTCCTCTGGGCTCGAAATTCCTCCAGTAGACTACTACTGCGTAGGTTTCTTCGCTTGCGTCGGTGAACTTGTGTAGCTGTCCCTTTCTGCTACGAGGTGAGATGCACCTTAGAATCTCCTTATTATTTCTCTTTATTTCTATTAATCTTTCTTATTTATTTTAGAGGAAATTAGATGTAAAGTAAATGAGAAAAACAACAAGAAAACATGGACAACAATAGCAAGAGAAAGTATACAAAAATATAATGAAACAGACCACTCTGTTACAGGATTTGCACCAAAATATTTACTGGATGGTACAAATGTCAGTATTTTACCAAATGAAATTAAGACAATAGAAAAGGAAGACAAGAGTTCGAGATAGGAGACAGTGTATATGTCGAAAATGGAAATAGACTGAATAGAAAAAAATTAGACGAATTAAAAATAGGCCCATTCAAGATAATAGAAAAAATATCAAACTCCATTTATAAGATTGACACTGGCAACAGAAAAACAGAATCAACTTTATTCCATATAACAAAATTACAACCTGTCACAGCAGTAGATGAAGTAGAAGAAAACGAATATAAAGATAACTTGTAGGTGCATTGTGTGGATTGTGGCCTGTTGCTGGAAAATAGTAGAGTATTTAAGATTATTCTTTCTCTCTTGAAATCCTTAGAATCTTGCTAACGCTGATACTTCTTTAAAGTATTTATTGTGGTAAAATTTACATATGTACATAAAAAAAACTTAAACTACTTACTTATACAAAACCTAAATATATACATAACGTACATAAATAAAATACAAAAACACAAAGTACAGTCAGGCGTCGAAGTACTCCTCCACATCGCTGTCATCCGGGAATGAGCATGTTGAGGTACCGTGTTTGACCGATGCGTTGAATGCTTGGAAAATGGCTTGTCCCAACACGGATTTGCCCGACAACCTGGCCTAGCAGAGACGGTGGGATGTGCCGCTCTGCAGTATTATACATAACAAACTAATCAATACGTCTTCAAATACTGCGGAGCGTGCGCGCCTACTGGCTGTGGGGGAATGGCAGTCGGGCTTATGGCTTCAAGCACTCCCGTCATCCACCATAGGCACTATGATGGATGACGCCTCGTTTCGGCTAGCAACTTGTCTACGCTTAGGCGCACCTTGTGTTGCTCCACATCGGTGCCACTGTGGCGAAGCCGTCGGCAGTCTCGGACACCAAGGCCGCATAGCTCGACACGCTTGCATCAACGATATTATTCGTCGAGCTCTTGTCACCGCCGGCGTACCAGCTGTATTAGAACCAAATGGCTTGGTACGTGACGATGAAAAGAGACCAGATGGTATGACGTTGGTACCGTGGAAGGTGGGTAGGCCACTGGTGTGGTACGCAACCTGTGTCGACACCCTTGCACCATCCCATATTCCATGTACGGCGGGCTGTGCTAGCGCTGCCGCTGCGGCTGCTGAGACCCTTAAACGGCGCAAATACTGTAACCTTGTGACCAGAGGGCTGGCTCGTTCTTCGCTCAAAGAGTTAGCATTGTCATCCAACGTGGTAATACTTCTTTAATTCATGAATCCCCAAGCGACACCCGGTGGCCGCGCATCTATTGTCTTACTATTGTGTCTCTAATTGACGGTATCTGAAGGGTTAAAGTAGTTCATCCAGGTTTCTTTTTGTGATTCGTTAATTACTTCGTCCCAGTCTATTTTCGTTCGCCAAATCTTTTGAATTAACTTTTTTTCTTGAATTAAGACATGCTGCAAAACCCATGGGCATCAAAGGTAGCCGCATCATCTCCGCGCTCATGACCTCCCTCTTTGTATGAGTTCTTCGATCTTTTGTCATGTTGCGCAGCCCAACATTGAAGGCTACTGTATCTTCTTTTGCCAGCCATCTTAGCCCCAGAATTTTCTCTTCCTTTGTTAATTGCAGGCAATCTTCTTTATTGGTGTCTTCGACTTCTAAAAGTACCGCCGAATCGTTACTGGCCCAACCCTTGAACCTAAAGTTTGCTCTTGCTTGGATATCCTTTACTTCTTTTGATACATTCTTTGCTTCGGCTGAGCGAAGCTCTGTAGATAATCGTCCATGAAGCAGTAAAAGCAATAAACAGAAATCATGTTTATTGCTTTCACTGATTGAGATGAGTTTTCTCGAATTCTTTTGCGTTCCTGTTCATTACATATATCGCCGTTGCTGGTAATGACACGGCTCCAAAGATGATTGACGACATTCTATACTCTTCAGGCTCGGGCAAGCCTTCTAAGCTTCTTTCTTCGGCTTACACGCCACAGAAATCTGAGGCTGTCTCGGTCATCTTCTCTGACCTTAACTCGAAGAAACATATATTATCTTGAATGTCAGCCATGACAGCCACAGGTCCTTCCGTAAAGCGTGGCAGCACGCCAAACAGTGACTGGAATAGGTCAAGGCTTGAGAGTAAGGCATCGTTAAGGCTCTTCCCTTCAAACTTGGCAGCTGCGTCGAACACTATTCTCAGCTTCATCTTAAATGGATGCACAACGGCAAAGTGGGGTAAGTAGAATATTCTTCCTTTGTTTGTAGTTGCCGGAGCTTTCACTGCATATCCATTTGCGATTAGACTCTGGATCTGCTTCTCGTAGTACTCTTTAGCTCCTTGGTCTTGATCCAATTTCTTTTCAATGTTGAAAAGGCGTCGGATTGCTTGAACAACTACATGTTGGGTAGGGTTCGTCTTCTGTCTTCCATAGGAGACCTGTTTCATATTAAACACTTGACAGTCTCATGGTAGTTTTCTCGAAGGTTTCTAGTGCTCTTCTGTCACTGTCATTGATTGTTGACCGATTTTGAATCTCAAGGCTGGAAGTGTTCTCTGACGATTTCTTCTACATTTTCTTCATTAGTGGTCGATCTGCCATAGTGAATGAAGTTTACTAAAGCAGTCGTCCCTGTTTCGCATCCGTGTAGCACCCACGCTAGGTTGGTGAGTGAGGCTACAGGATTGGATGGTTTGCCCTTCTTTAGTCTTCTTGTTATTATCAATATCCAGTTGTCTTGACCTATCAGTAGCTTGGGCCTTTCAGTAACGTAGAGGAGTTGATTTTCAATTGCCTTTAGATGCTGAAAATTCTGCACAGTGTCCATATTTATGCATTGTTTAGAGCTTCAGGTCGTCAATGGTTCTTGCAACGATAGTTCTTTGGTCTCTTCTATGAGCCCCTTTTATCTTGAACTCGATCTTTTGTGAACCGTCTTTTGTTAACACCTTCCCGCTGACTGTTTCGATTGTTAGTTTTTCTTGCTTTCCTTCGACTCCGATCTTCTTAGCAACTGATGCGTCTAAGAGTGTGACTGTTGACCCTTCGTCCAACAACAGTAGTACGCGAACATGCCCTTTTGGACCATAAAGGTCTACTGGGATGATCTTCAGGTATGCCTTCTTTTCTTCTTTTGTAATGTGGATTGAGGCGACCTTTTCTTCTGATGCGCTTCCTATGTCTTCTTTGTTTGCTTCTTTTTCTACAGGTACTGACGGCTTGTCGAAATGTAGGATGGTATGATGCCTTCTTTTACATTGCTTGCAAACTGGTGCTTTACAGTTGATTCTGGAGTGCTTGAATCGAAGGCACTTAACGCATATCTTTGCCTTCTTAATTATATTTTGCTTCTTAAAATTTCTTGCAACAGAATTTGCGAAATTCTCTTCTTCAAGAACGTACAAGATTTCTTGTTTTTTTTTTTTGTGACGCTTCTTGTATTGTATGTATGGGTCTTCTTATTGCCTTCTTTTGCTCCGAGGAAATTTCAGGTGGAGCAAAGTGGGGACTTGTGTGGGGACACATGTTGGCTTCTATTTCTAGAAACGCTTCGACGAGAAGTAGTTCTTGAATTACTTCATCTCTTCTGCTTCTGTGGTAAGCGAACCAACGAAATTTCATGGATGTTGGCATTTTGTCGACTATAATCCTCAGTTTCAGGAAAACTGAGGTACTGTAGTTTCTTCAAGGCCTTGATTGTCTCAACGGCGTTCTTAACTTTGCTTGCAAATATGCAAATGTCGCTTGGATTCTTGCCGAATTTCGACAGATTTTTCATTTTTTCTAAACTCTGCTAATGCCAGCACTCCAGGTCTTCCAAATCTTGCTTCCAGTCTCTTGATTACTTCGCGTGGCTCGTCAGCGGTGAACAAAAGGCTTTGGACTGCTTCTCTAGCTTTTCCTTGATTGCTATTCTAAGGCGCGCTAGATTCTGATTGTTATTGAAGGAAGCGGCCGTGTCTTCATATGATCTCTTGACAGCTAACCATTCTTCACAAGACCCGTTGAAGTGCTCCCTCACTTCAACGGGTCCTGTGAAGAATGGTTAGCTTCAAAAATGCTTCGATGAAACGTTGTCACGTGACTTCTCGGATAACTTAAGTATGACTGAAGCCAGCTCTTGAATGTTCCTCTTCTTTTCTTCTGTCTCGGTCGGCCTTTGATCCTTGACCGAGGCCTGTCCCCGGATTGGATTAACCACTGCTTAACTTCTCGAGTTTGTCCATACAGCTCTTCTCCAGATCCTCTTCTTCTTCTGACTCTGCGGCGAGAAGCTATAGTTCAGCTTGAGCGAATTTTGATCGTGCTTCGACCAGTGCTAATTCCCGTAGCGCTACTGTCATTCTTGCTTGCGCTTCTGCTCTCTTCCTATGCGACCAGCAAACAGAATGTGTGTCCCATCTAGATCGCAGGTCGTCTACTTAGAGCGAGGCCACTGTAGACTCTCTTCTCTGGTTGTGTACTTCTATCGTTCAGACGCGTTTTCACTGCGACACTTCTATCTTGAATCTGCTGCGATGAATAACTCTCTTCTTGGTGAGCGGAAATTAAAGCTTCGATAGTGCTGGTCGAAGGGATGGTATCAGTCACTTCCCTCGATGTTGATTCCTCTCCGGCATTGTTCTAGGGATGAAGTACGGGTTGCTAACGTTCGTATACGCTGCTCCACGGTAATCTTCTTGCAAGTAGCGATCGATTTGAAATCGACGAGTCCGTAGTCATCGCACTCGTAGATTCATTATTCATACCCGTAGTATCCGTGGTTGCGTTATTTTCATATTTTTTCATAGTTGTAGCTTTCAACTGCAACGATCTTGATCTCGTATTCATAGGTACGGGCTGTTATCCGCAACTCAACGACTAAGGCGCGTATTTTGCGTACGGGTGGGACAAATGAGTCACTCGATCCACCCCAGCTTTTCAAAAAGCCGCCAGCGGCCAGCGGCCAGCGCCTTGGTGTTGCTGACCATTTCACACTGGTTACCTGGGTTACCGAAGTACTTTGCCCTATATCCAGCGACCATAGGGCAGCTGAGAAGCAGATGAACTGCTGTCTCGTCCTCTTCCATGCAGGCTCTGCAGAGTGGACAGTCCGTAACTCCTATGACAGAAAAGTGCTTGTTAAAGGTCCCGTGGCCAGTTGTAACGGCCGTTACTTTGCGCAACTGTAGTTTTGTCAGTCGAAGGACCTGTTTCGTAAAGCGGCCATCGATCGAGGGAAGTGCCTCCTTGGCCTGCGTGCACTCACCATGTTCTCTCCATAGTGTAAATCTCTGGTACGGTTCCTTACCAGATTGCGTAGATACTCGTAACCGAAGGGAAGTGGCACAATGGGTTCGGGGCCCACAGCTGCCATACTCGAACCCCTTCTGGCGAGTTCAATCGCTGCATCTTTGCCTTGGGAATCGCTGTGTCCTTTGATCCATTTAATGGTTACTTGGTTGTGTTTACCCACCTGGTTAAGCCGTTTGTGACACTCGTATATTAGCCCGGAATTGCCTGTGTGACTATTCAGCGCTTGCAGGACAGCCATGCTGTCTGAGAGTATGCGTATTGAGTAGTCCTTAACTTTCCTGGTCAAGACTGCTAAAGCTGCCAGGGAAATGCCCACGCATTCAGCCTGGAACACCGTGTTATGAACCCCCAATGCCACTCCTTTGGGGGTTAATAACACAGTTTTCCAGGCTATGTGAATGTTGAAATCCTCTGAGAAGATTCCCGCACCCGTGCCATTACCTGTTTTGGATCCATCCGTGAAGATCCGCAGCTCAGCAGGGCACAGCCCCTCGCAGCGGTCATCCTCATACGGTTGGATCTTGGATTTTTTATCGAAGATAAATTGCTTAGGTATCCGGTCGTTTATTGCTTTAGTTATGGGAAGCTCATTATTGAGTACCTCTAGCAGAGCGGTGTGATGAGTTTCTCTCTTACCCCAGAGATCCAATGTTTTGAGGCGTACTGCCGCCATCGTTGCTTCCTGTTGTATGAACAGGTGAAGTGGAGGGAGTCCCAGCATGGCCTCGAGCGCTGCAGTCGGAGTAGTCCTCATGCATCCTGTTGTTGCCATGCAGGCAAGCCTCTGCATTTGTTGAAGTTTGTTTACTGCAGTGGCTAGCTTGGTGCGAGGCCACCACACCACGGTACCATAGGTAATCATGGCCGAATTACGACACTATATAGCCAGAGTATGATTTTGACACTTCTTTTTTGAATCTACTGCGATGAATGACTCTCTTCTTGGTGAGCGGGAATTTAAGCTTCGATAGTAGGTACTGGTCGAGGGGATGGTATCAATCACTTCCCTCGATGTTGATCCCTCTCCGGCGTGTCCTTGGGATGAAGTACGGGTTGCTGACGTTCGTATACGCTGCTCGAGGAGAGAGCCGATATTGTTGACGGTTCTCACTGTTGGTGCATGACTCCCGTCTGTCACGCTTACAGATCGAGCCGGTCACGCTCCAGACTAAGGGGTCGTGTGCATGTATGAGTGTGAGCGGTATTTCGAGTGTAACACCGCTCATGTAGGCAACTGGAGGTACGACCGCGCCGTACGTCCAGTATGCATTAGGTAACTTAGCACACAGCGCACACCGACCGTATGTATCGTTGTAGAGTCGGTGTGAGTAGTCGCGTGTAGGTGTATGCGACTCAATCATAGGTCAGTCCGGTGGGGCATACATGGACGTCGTCGTCCGGCAGTAAGTCGCGGGGAAGTCGCCTGGCGTCTGGTGTCCGTGCGTGCCAAGGCACGGCTATGTTTTTAATTTGCGGCCAGGCGGAGGTGTCGGCACGCACGAACATGCTCGACGCCAGGCGGCCACAGAAGTCATCCAGGCTCTCGGTCTTCAGATCCCGCTGTATGACGCTATTCCTCACGAAACGAGGGGCGCCTTTGACCTTTCGCAGCGCGATGCTCTGATGCGCGCGAAGTAGTTTTTTGTTGGTCTCTCTAGTGAGAGACCAACAAAAAACTACTTCGAGAAGATTGTGAGAACGAGCCAAGCTGGGGCGTTAGAATGGGACGGTTGTACGTTTTGTACACCCCCAACTTGGCGCGTAGCGGGAGGCGGGATGAGAGCACTGGGTATATCAGAGCGCGTACTACTCTACCCTTTGCGACAATCTGCCGGACGCGGTTGCCCATGGTGAGCCGACGGTCGATTGTGACCCCTAGGTACTTGACCGTTGGAGACCACTGGACTTCGGCTCCTTGCAGCTGGAGGGGTGGTGGGAGGTGGGCTGACCCGATGACGATCGCCTGTATTTTACTCACGTTGACCGTAAGCCTAATCTCGTACAGGCTGACGTCCGGGATATTTTCAGTGTAGTGTCGAGTCAATCTAGCTCTTGGGTCGTTTACTAGATTTGCAGCGGGTTTGGAGATTGACGTGTATAACTGTCCATAAAAAGCCTCGATCTCTCCCAGAAGCTCTATTAGGCGGATACGACTCTGCCATCGTCGGTCTTCAGTTTCGTGAGCTGGCTCTGCCCAATAGACAGATCCCGTGCAAATACCTTGGAGCCCTTATTCCGCTCAATCGCGTCTTTAATCCTCTCGGTATTAAATCGAGATATCGAGCTCCGTTTATTGAGCTGCCGGGTACGTGCACGCATCATCTGAAGACTGCAAAGTCATTTCACGCCACTTCTTCATGAGCTCGAGAGTTTGATTAGTGAGCCTCTTGGTCTTGCTTGTACGTGTCTTAAAAAACTTAGACCCGACCGTATGGACAGTTTCCACGAACCCATCGTTGTTATCGTCCACGGAGCTTCCTAGGCACTCGAAACGATTTTGAAGTTCGAGCTGAAAGTTCTCGGAGTTTTGGATCTGGATCTGTGCAGGACGGAGCGTAGACTTCATCAGTCGAGATCTTTCAAGCTTGACATTGATATTCAATGAGCCTCTTACCATGCGGTGATCACTTCCGGTTTTCACCGCATTGATCACGGAGACATCATTGAATATTTGCTTCTTCGTCGACATGATGAAGTCAATCTCATTTTTACTTGCACCATCAGGGCTTTGCCAGGTCCATTTCCTATGCTCACGCTTTCTGAAGAAGGATTCATTATGTAGAGGCCCTCCTTCTCCATAAAGCTGGCCAGTAGGTGTCCCCGTTGGTTCCTACGTCTAAATCCAAAGAAGATATCCCGGACGTCAGCCTGTACGAGATTAGGATGGCTCTGAAACAGTTGAAAAACAACAAGGCGTCGGTTGAGGACGAAATTACGGAAGGCGGGTGGAAAACCGGTCCTAAAGGCCCTTCAGAAGTTATTCGATTCCATCATACTCAAGGGAAAAACGCCATGGGCATGGGGCGGAGGTGTGGTGGTACTCTTCTTTAAGAAGGGCGACAAGACCCTGCTCAAGAATTATGGGCCCATCTCACTTCTGAGCCATGTCTACAAGCTGTTTTCCAGAGTCATCACGAACCGTCTCGCGCGCAGGTTCGATGACTTCCAGCCTCCCGAACAAGCCGGATTCCGACAAGGCTTCAGCACCATAGACCACATACATACGCTACGGCAGGTTATACAGAAGACCGAGGAGTATAATCTGCTTCTCTGTCTAGCGTTTGTGGACTATGAGAAAGCGTTTGATTCGATCGAGACATGGGCTGTGCTACAGTCTCTTCAACGGTGCCAGATAGACTATCGGTACCTACATCGAAGTGCTGAAGAGTATGTACAAAAACGCCACTATGTCAGTTCGACTTCAGGACCAGACCTCGAACCCTATCCTCCTGCAACGGGGTGTGAGGCAGGGAGACGTTATTTCTCCGAAACTGTTCACGGTCGCAATGGAGGATGTCTTCTAGGTTCTGAACTGGAGTGGACTAGGTATCAATGCCAATGGCAAGTACATCACTAAACTTCGGTTCGCCGACGACATAGTAGTCATGGCTAGAACTACGGAAGAGCTCAGCACAATTCTCAATGACCTTAGTAGAGCTTCCGAAAGAGTGGGTCTTAAAATTAACATGGACAAAACTAAAGTCATGATAAACAACCATGTAGCACCCACTCCTATCAAGATCGGAGATTCTATACTCGAAGTTGTGGACGATTACATCTACCTCGGACAGACAATCCAGTTGGGTAGAGCTAATTTCGAGAAAGAGGTCAACCGTCGAATCCGACTCGGCTGGGCGGGGTTCGGGAGGCTGCGCGGTATCTTCTCGTCCAATATACCACAGTGTCTCAAGACGAAAGTCTATGACCAGTGCGTGTTGCCAGTGATGATATATGGTGCCGAAACGTGGTCGCTCACAATGGGCCTCATCAGAAGGCTCAAAGGGCAATGGAAAGGGCTATGCTCGGAGTTTCCTTGCGGGATCGAATCAGAAATTAAGATATCCGCAGGAGAACCAAGGTTGCCGACATAGCACAAAGAATGGCCAAACTTAAGTGGCAATGTGCAGGGCACATTGCTCGCAGAACAGATGGCCGTTGAGGCCAAAAGGTTCTGGAGTGGCGAACTCGTACTGGAAGACGCAGCGAAAGGGACGCAGAAGGACGCAGGAAGGCCTCCTACAAGGTGGACCGATGACCTGGTGAAGGTTGCGGGAATCCGATGGACGCGAGACGCGCAGGATCGATCATTGTGGCGAACGTCTTTGGGAACATCTTGGGGAACGTCTGTCGGCTGAAATGATGACCGTAAGCCGCCATTTTTCCAGCCACTCGGGGAAAGCATCGACTGCGCGCTGCATCTTGACGGCCGCGTGTTTCGCATTTAGTGAGCTTGCGATGTACGCGGCGTCGTCGGCATACAGCGCGAGTGTGACGCCCTCAGTGGTGGGGATGTCATCTGTGTACCGTGAGTAGCACACAGGCGTGACACAGCCGCCCTGCGGTACGACCGCGGCCACTGGGCGCGCGCTCGAGAGCGTGCCTTCTACCACCACCCGGAAAGTTCTTTTTTGGAGGACAGAAAATGCCCCTTGCTTGTAACCAATTCTAAAAAATCAGGGCCCATCAAGTTTGCACACGGCACTAATTTTCCGTCTATTTACCAATCAGAGCGCAGGTGGACTTTGTACGGAAAACTTATCTTTGGTGTTTTACCACAGAAAAATTTACAATATTTCCTTATATCTCAAATCTTAGGACGATCTTATTTTAATTATTTACATAGAAACCAGTCTTAAAATCCTTAATTTACACCTTAAAATAATTGAAAACTGAAAACGGCTCGAGAGCCGTTTACTTTAAGCCTTAACCATTACCTTATTGAGTTAAGGTAAAGTTGTCCTAGTACTTAAGCTCGCTTAACTAATATGGTTCAAGTGGCTGGAATGTACAACACTTTTTACGTTAGGTGTTGTGCATCCCAGCCACTTGTCATCTTATTAGAGAAAATACAAAGAAAAACAAATTATACAAACCAATTAGACATTAAAACACTTAAATTAAGTAATAAACATATCGTCGCTAACATTTAACTTAGAATCTTATTAGGAAAAATACCACTATGAGAGACAGATTGAACAAACTAATTAGAAATTATAACAGTTAAATACCGTACATAATTACATATCGTCGCTTACAATTGATTATTTTGTTTTTCGTTTTTATAGTAATAGCTTCACTTAGGAAAAGCCAAACTTTATGCAAGGTTTTTAGCGAAGTGCGAAGACATTCGACAATATGTGAAAATAAAAATGGGCTCAAAAAAACTTTCAAGCTGTATAAAGAACCCCGAATAACGAAAAAAAGACCTTTTAGCAGCTAAAATACTACCAGTCGATAAAGTGTCTTGTGCAAAGCTGGTGAGACAACCTAAAGAAAGAATGTACACCATCACGTCCTAACATACACAAGCTTACGAAAAATGTTTATTATTAAAATGTGCTGGTTGATTATATAAGTATTGAAGTTAAACCTTTATTATGTAATAGTTTATTACTATTAAGTTCTAAAACTGAATTAACTAATCAAGACTGTTAGATGTCAGATATTTCATTTTATATTCTAAACATGTGCTTTATTCCTCGAAGTTACTCAACTTTTACTTCTCACACACACTCAAAATTTTACTTAGTTTTGTCACATCAATCGGGTTAACCTGATGTATCTCTCACCGGGTACACGGAAACCGCCATCTCAACGAGGAAATACCAAAATCTTATAAGAACTGCACCCACAAATAGGTACAGTTCTGTCAAAAATTGGCTTATGTCCTCTCAGCAAGCTGCTTCCACGTTCTTCAAGTTCGGATTTCAGTTTCTCGGATTTTATTATACATACAACTGCTTGTAACGAAACCATACCGCCATTCAGCCGGTGGCGTCTGACCGTACAACGCCATCTATCGAGCCTTGGTGCAAACTTTTACTTTGTTTTCAGGAAGGATTCAGTACATTTTTAGCATTGTATATTGTTTAAATATATTATACCTAATGATCTAATCTATTTATATGTCGCAGGTAAATGAGGATATCAGGCACTTCACGAAATCCCTGGGGATATAACGACACGATGTCCCGGTAGATGTCGAATATTCTTGTTTATTACGTCTTCTAACTAAAAGAATTTCTTCTACTTGGAAAGAAACGATTCTATTCTATTCTAAAGTATCTAGTGATATGACAATATACTCATATAAAGTCAGAGATATGTGTGTCGTTTCACTAAACTAAATGTAGTGAAGTAAAGACTACTGTTGATGAGTCAAATAATAGAACAAAATTACAAATTAACTGGTGCATTTTTTACAAAACAAAGTTTTAATCAGCTAAACATATTACTATGACAAAGATATCACGTGTTATACCTTTTTCTGTTACGTGGATTTGTTTATTAGGTACAAAAACAGAAATGTAAATATTAATTTAAAAAAATAGACTTCTAAAAGTATCCTCGATTTTTATTCGGTCTTTGTGATATTTTACTACATTTAGTTTAGTGAAACGATATACCACTGACGATAAATTGGTGTTTTGTCATATCAATAGATACTTTTAGAATGAAGGCGTAATTAACAAGAATATTCGACATCCACCGAGATTTTGTGATATCCCCAGGAATGTATTGAAATCCCTGATATACTCAATTCCCTGCGACAAATGTAAAAGGAAAAAGTAAAAATATATCGTGGTCAATTCCAAACATTTCGGACTTAGGTATGTCAATCGTGATCGTTGATAGCACGTAGGATTCACGAACAAATAGAACGAATTTATCTCAGACTGCTGTATTTATCTCGAACGTATCATGTCACTTTATTAATGATTAATCCTCATTTTGCAGACGACTAGGAGACACGCCTCTTCTTTGCTCCGACCTTAATATTAATTAAAACATAAACTTTACTGAGAAATACTCTATAGATATACTTGAAACGAATTATTGTAAACCAAAAGCTAGAAGTAGGGCATTTTAGGTAGATTTCAGCCGAAAGGCTCCCACTGGTAGACGGGCAAGTGACGCCATAACGACGACGACGACGGTCCTGTGCGTCACGCATGCATTGGATTCCCTTTCGATTTTTTCTTATGATATTGCTCTTTACGTCTTTCGATCCGACAGCTACTTACTCTAAAAGCAAGCTGACAATATTATTAATTCAAAAATTCAAATTTGTATAATAATTATGTCATAACTTGTTAACCGGGGCCTGATGAAAGAGCCTCTACAGTACTTACAGGAGCAGTCGATATGGCGACACTTGGGAGAGGCCTTTTGACTGAAATGTTAAGAGTTTCATTGAAGGACATTCCTTCTGGCCCGTCTTCTATATCTCTGTTGAGAAATTGTAACTCAATCCTTTAGGAAAGACTTACCCGATTGTAAATCACATTATACCATTTAGTTATATTTCACCTTGACGAGCCATAAATGATAAAGTTGTATTTGTAGTGATAAGGACAGTGTACAATCACGACCTTTGTATTCGTTCCACCAATCATTTAATGTCAGGTCAGAGAGAGATCAATTCCATAATAAACCATTATGTCATGGATGACTATTATCTAAGCATTTGTAACTCATGGCTGATTCACAGTAATTCGATATTTTGACAACTTGTATTGCTTGTGATTGATGTAGCCCACAGAACAGAAGAAAGAGATGTAGCCCAAAGCGTCACTTATGTTACATCTTCTTCTTTTTTGTATTCTCCTGTTCCCAATATCTGTGGTCGGGTCACCTCTCTAAATTTTATCACCAGAGGTTTTTTATCTGGGATTGTCGACTCTGAACATTGGACTAATTTGAGGTCTCTCTGGATTTTGGACCACCAGTTCAAGGGCGGACAGCTTTTACATTTATTTTGTTCTGGCAGATTTAGTGGTATTTGAATGACTGTAGTTCTCGCTTCTCTTCCTAACATGTTGATACAGTAAGGTACTTTGGTTACATACTCACTTCAAAGAATCTTATAATATCTCTTTTTTAGACAAGTTGAAGCTGTGTGATAAACCAGTAAGACAGTAAGTTGGTATGTAACGAAAGTGGAATCGATGACAGTTTTCGACGCGAAACAGTAGTTCAGCGTTACGATAATGAGCATGTGTATAAAAAGTTGCCTGTATAAAGTTATTTAACTTTCTCATTTTCAGAAACCTGATGGCTTTGAAAGAAGGTATGGGCGACAAGGTGGCTGTAGTATCCAACCTGGTGGGGACTGCCATCATTTGTCTTGCAACTGCCTTCCCGCTTGGCTGGGAGCTGACCCTGGCTTGTGTTTCTGTGATGCCGTTCTCTATAGCCGTCTCTATTATTTTAACTAATGTAAGTATATGTGCAATTGTTTCGGTGTCATTTTATTGCGATGACATGCGAAGCTAGTTATTTGATGTCATAATTTTTTTTAGTTATTATTATATCTGGATCTTAAGCATTGTTTATTCATGTGGCATGAAGCTAAGGCATACGTAAGATTATACTGTGAAAACTTTTTAGAAACAAGCTTTTGATGAAAATATTTTGTTATAGCAAGTTTTTATAGCTCGGTATACCTATATAATTAATACACGTCAAACTCGATGGGGTTGTGTCGTTTAACTACCAAGTTCCTATGGCCACCTTTCGGTTCCATGTCATAATAATTTTGCATTGTCATCTGATTTACATATACATGCAAAATTTCAGCTCGATTCGTACCAAACCGGGAAATGCGTCAAATTTAATTTGCAAGATTTGATAACAGACAAACATCGGGACAGGTGAAACTACACGGTGGAACACACCATCGAGGTGTGCCCTGCCTGGGCGGAGCATCGCCGACCCCTCGTGGGGGCGATCGGCGGCGGAGACCTCTCGCGCCGGGCCCTGGTCGAGGCCATGGTCCGGAGCGAGGAGGAATGGCAGGCTGTTGCCTCCTTCTGCGAAGCAGTAATGCTTACAAAGGAGGAGGCCGACCGCATCTGGCAACGGCGCCCTCGCCGCCGTCGCCGGGATTCCGATCCCGATTTCCGGCCACCGTAGACGCGGGCTCGCGGACGGCGAGCCATGGGTAGCTCGCTGTCCGATCGTCCGGTAATGGATCGAGTCCAAGACGTCGACGGCGCGCACTGTTCCCGCGCGCCTCAAGGAGTTGTCAGCAGCAGGAGGGGCCCAGCTCGAAGCCTACTGGGGACTGGGTTGAGCCCCGAAAGGGAGCTCGTGCCCCGGTATGAAGGCTAGAAGGAACGGCGCGGGGTTTTTAGTCAGTAAGAGTCTGACACTATCTCCCGCTCCACCCAAGAGCGGGTTTTGTCATAAGATGATTTTCCCCGTCGACAAAAAAAAAACAGGTGAAACTAAATAAATAATAGATAAAAGCTTGTAAAAATATACCATAATTATTGTTTTTACTTTTTTCTACAAACTATGTATTAATTACGGTCTTTATTTGTTAAAAGTATCAAACCAAGTCGTCAATATTAGAAATGGAGTCATACAGTCAAGCGGGCAAACAAGCAGAAGAAGTACTGAAATCCGTGAGAACAATAGTGGCTTTCAATGGAGAAAACAAAGAAGTGGACAGGTGTGTAACAACAAACAGTAATCATACTTTTTGCCGTAACTGTAGGTTTATCTACAATTAAACCATAATCCGGCAGTTTGCAAGCATTTGAAAAACCCAGGATGAAATGACGGTTACGATGACGTTTATGTAAACTGCGATTATGACGAAAAACACGACATAACTTTAATCTCTGCAAATAAGACATTTTGATCTAATGCTCTTTTTACAACTTGAGCAGATCTTATCTGGCAAATCATTTACAGCAAATTTTGTTGTATTATTAGTTTAATCTTGAGATAAAAATACCTTGTACATGCTTATATAAGACTAGTTTGAAGGATTCCCAACTACAATTTAATCTACTACACATTACTTAGCTTTAAATGATTATGTCACGAGATCATCCGTACACCATTAGACAAACAAGCTTTGGCATCCATATCCGCGTTCCATATCTTAAAATTCCAAAGCAATTGGCCTCATTCTCCACATTTACGATACCGTCAACCCCTAATTTCCAGGTACACAAAACTGCTCCAGCCTGCTGAAAAGCAGGGTCGAAGGCGAGGCCTGTACACTGGCCTCGGCAACGGTTTCAACTGGGTGCTCACATACTCCCTCAATGCCATCGGCTTCACTTATGGCACCAGGCTGGTCTTCCAGGATTGGGATGCCCCGGACACCGAGAGGAAATATCTTGTAGGAGTTGTTTACAGTGTAAGTATGCGCCCTTTAATGAAGTTTACCCTAGTACATAGGGTAAACCTGTATTCTGTATTTATAAACGGCTAGCTTTTGCCCGCAACTTCGCCCGCGTAGGTCCATAAAATATAGCCTATGTCACTTAAGAATAAAGCAGCTTTCTATTGCTGAAAGAATTTTAGCAATCAGACCAATACTTCCAGAGATTACACCCTACATACAAACTTAAAAATTTTACCTCTTTATAATATTAGTATAGAGTATAGATGGTATTTATCATCATCATTACACCATCAAGATCTAGGAAAGGATATTCTATCTATTCTCGCACTATGCTCGTGCTGCCGCAGCAGCTGCGGACAACCTTAACCCTCGGAAATAAAATAACCTTGTTGTTTTTGTAGTTTATTCATTACAAACATACACACAAAAATAAAAAATTTCCCTGTTAGTCAGTGGGCTTATAATTGGTTTTAGCATTACTGTGTTTAGAATTATGTAAAGAGTTAAAAATATTTGTTTGTTCATCTTCTAGACATAGTAAAAAACAAAGTCGTATTCCGCATCTAACTATTTATCTGCTTGTTCCTCATAAACTACGCAACGCATTTGGAGGCAATTTTCAATAACAGAAATAACAGTAAATAAGGAATGTTCATGTGTATGCCACCGGAAAAATACAGAATCCGTATGATTGGAATACATCTTTATTAGGTTATATTTTCTCCTTCATCATTTCAGCCTATACACGTCTACTGCTGGACATAGGCCTCCCCCAAGCGTCGCCACAACGAACGTTCCTGTGCGTCTCGCATCCGTCGACTTCCTGCAACCTTCACCAGGTCATCAGACCACCTTGTTGGAGGCCTTCCAACGTTGCGTCTTCCGGTACGAGGTCGCCACTCCAGAACCTTTCGGCCCCAACGGCCATCTGTTCTGCGAGCAATGTGCCCTGCTCATTGCCACCTAAGTTTGGCTATTCTTTGTGCTATGTCGGCAACTTTAGTTCTCCTGCGGATGTCTTCATTTTTTATTCGATCACGCAAGGTAACCCCGAGCATAGCCCTTTTCATTGTCCTTTGGGCGACTTTAAGCCTTCTGATGAGGCCCATTGTGAGCGACCACGTTTCGGAGACATATATCATCACTGGCAACACGCACTGATCATAGACTTTCGTCTTGAGACACTGTGGTATGTTGGAAGAGAAGACACCGCGTAGTTTCCCGAACGCTGTCCAGCCGAGTTGGATTCGACGGTTGACCTCTTTCTCGAAGTTCGACCTACCTAACTGGACTGTCTGTCCGAGGTAGAAGTAATCTTCCACAACTTCGAGTGTAGAGTCTCTGATCTTGATAGGAGTGGGCGCTACATGGTTGTTAATCATGATTTTGGTTTTATCCATGTTCATTTTAAGATCCACTGTTTCGGAAGCTCCACTGCTGTCATTGAGCATTGTGCTGAGCTCCTCCATAGTCTCAGGCATGACTACTATGTCGTCAGCAAACCGAAGGTGAGTGATGTACTCGCCATTGACATTAAAGCCTAGTCCTTTCCAGTCCAGAACCTTGAAGACATCTTCCATTGCGGCGGTGAACAGTTTCGGAGAAATTACGTTTCCCTGCCTCACACCTGTATACAATTTTCTCCTTATAAAATGGAAAAATACGTATCGCAATATTTTACAATCTTACGGCGTTTGCAATTTGCCGATGACATTTGTAAATTACAGCCATACGAAGTCGGGGCAAGTCCTTAGTCAGTTTGTAAAGAGAAAACTCTAAAAGAGAGATACATTTTTCACAAATAGAAAGCTAACATAAGCTAGTTTTTACCCTGTGAGCCGCGATAATAATTAATAAATTAATATTTTGTCTTTTTTATTTCAGGTCTTATTCAGCGTCTACATGGCCACTCAGTCGATGACATTCTGCGTGCCTCACGCCGAAGTGTTTGCATCGGCTCGGGGAGCAGCTACCACCATATTTCAGCTTATAGACCGAGAGCCCTTGATCGACAGCCTCCAACAAACTGGCCTGTCCCCTCGTAGAGTCATCGGGGAAATCAGTTTAGAAGATGTTAACTTCAGCTATCCATCAAGACCTGAAGTTAAGGTAAGATCATAAATTGCTACCGTTTTACATTCGTTATCACATTATCTTCCTGATCTCAAAACTAGCGGTTTAACTTTATTTGAGAAATGGCCTCGGTTTTTATGTTTTTCTACACTGATTGGCGAGGAGATCACCCACGGTGGTTTCAACTTCAATTGAATCGAAGAAAGACCACCTGCCTGATCCTAAAACCATTACACCTCTAAATTTCTACGTAAGTCATAAATACAGTGTTATTAGTAAAAAACTGGCAACGTCTCAAGACTATGTTACTAACATCATAAACAACAACTTTTGTTCTATGACTTTTAAAAATTGTATCATATTTTAGTTCACCAGATTTTTATACAAAAATAAAAAAAATGTTTAAATTGATCGTTCTAAATACTACGAAGTCTATGCAAAGCAAGCGATAGTACAATAGCGGAAGGGAGCGGGGATCGGGCGACGGGGTACTTGATGTGCTTGCGTCGCGTTATACATGCGAGTTGAAATGTGTTAGATAGTACAACGAAATTTTAAAGGTTTGTTTTTGGTAAATCTATTATAAAAAGTCATAAAACAAAAGTTGTTTTTTATAATGTTAGAAATACAGTCCTGCAAGGTTGTTAGTGCTTTACAAATAAATCTCTATACAATATGAAATAATAACATTACTGTACAGGTCCTCAACGGCTTCTCCATTAAAATCAAACCAGGCGAATGTGTAGCCTTAGTTGGTTCTTCTGGCTGCGGCAAAACCACTATATTACAACTGCTCCAAAGACTCTATGATCCTCACTCAGGATCAGTGAAGCTTGATGGAAAGGACGTCAAAAATCTGAATTTGGGATGGCTTCGATCATGTTTAGGTAAGTAAACTGATGAAACTAATATATGCGCCTACAAGCAACTTTTCTGTCTCTGTCTGCAGGGCCCGATCTTAGGGGGGGGGGGGGAGAGTGCAAGCCAGGCATTTGCCCAGAGCGGCAAAAAATTAGGGGCAGCAAAATTTACTTATTCCTATCCTCCAACCTAGCCATCCACACGCAAGTGTTGTCAGGTTGAGAATTTTATTTGCCACCTTCCAACGTACATCAGGTTGGATAGTGGAAATATTTAAGACTTAAGACTTATAACTTATATGGTTTTGTGTATGTAAATGGCGGCGAAAATTATCTTTGCCCGGAGCGGCTAAATAGGTAGATCGGGCCCTGTCTGTCCGTTGTCTTTACCGAGATTTGAAATATATGCAAATGACAGTGACAGCGACGCAACTACTCCGTAAAATACCTACCAATAGACAGGACGATAGATGCAACTATCGTCCTGTCTATTGGTATTGTCTATTGGTATCGTCCGGCGATGCAACTACGCCGATGCAAAAACGTCGTTTGACAGTTGGGTCGTTCGTACACTTTCATACAAACCCGTGGACTTGATGTGAGAAACAAACTTATAATGAAAATCTGTTTTTCATAGCAAGCATTTATAGCTCGGTATACCTATATAATTAATACGCGTCAAGACGAATCATACGAGCCCAAACTCGATGGGGTTGTGTCGTTTAACTACGAAGTTCCTTCAGCCACCTTCCGGTTCCATCATCAGGTCAGCTTAATGTTATAATAATTTTGCACTGTTATCTGATTTACACATGCATGCTTTCAGTTCAAACGGTAGCCGGGAAGTGAAGTTTAATTTGCAAGATTTGATTACAGACAAACATCGGGACAGTTGAAACTAAATAAAAGCTTGTAACATACTAGTAGCGGAGACTAAAGTTGCTCGTGTGCACTTTCTCTTATAAATCAAAATTTCACAGCAGAAAATAAAACATCAATTCGTTAATGTTCCAGGCGTAGTAGGCCAGGAACCTGTGCTGTTTCGTGGAACCATTTTTGAGAACATCGCCATTGGGTTCCCTGAAGCCACAAGGGAAGAAGTACAGACTGTAGCTGAAATGGCTTACGCACACGATTTCATTACCAACCTGCCCAATGTAAGTATATATCTTTTTCAATACACTTACTCGAAAACCCGCTCTTATCTCACCGCTTTTAGGCACGCAATGGACAGTATTCCGCACTAGTGCAGAAAAGTGCGCATGCCTTTTTCGTTAACTCAGAAGTGTGATTGTTTCACTCGATACCTCCACGCTTTCCCGAGATAACTGGTCTTGACAGATAGACAGACAGATAGTCGGACCACAAAGTGATCCTATAAGGGTTCAGTTTTTTTACAAATAACCCTGTATGTCCTGAAGTGGACAGGCTGAATTGATTGATTGACTTACCGCATTGGTTTGACTCCAGGGCTACGACACAGTGATAGGCGAGCGCGGCGCGTCGCTGTCGGGCGGCCAGAAGCAGCGCATCGCCATCGCGCGCTCGCTGCTGCGCGAGCCGGCCGTGCTGCTGCTCGACGAGGCTACCTCCGCACTCGACCCTCACTCTGAGAGACAAGTGCAAGCTGCCCTCGACCGCGCCAGTGTTGGAAGAACCACCATTATGGTGTCTCATCGGTTAGTTTACAATTAAGGTGTATAGAACAATATAAATCTATAATATAATAAAAATGAATCGCAAAATGAGTTGGTAAGCGCATAACTCAACAACGCCTGGACCGACTTTGCTAAAAGAAGAAGAGAGAAGAAAGAAAAAGAGTAGGGTAGAGTAGTGTAGAGTAGGGTAGAGTAAGGTAGAATAGGGTAGGGTAGAGTTGGGTATAGTAGAGTGGAGTGGGGAATAGCGGGAGCGAAGCCGCGTAGCTAGTAAAGTATAAAAATCTAAATATAGATATTGAAAGTAGCCGCTGGTAGCTAAGAGATAACCAGTCTCAAATTATAGCTGTTCACTAACATGACGCATATTATTTGTTCTTTTGAATAAATTAGTGCGCCTCAACATCGACAATTACATCACTACTTTCTATCAGGTGGGATGGGTGGGAAAATGATTGATCTGAATGGTGCTAATGTAGGCGTCATGTCCGTGAATGAGAGCTGTCAGTTGAGACTGGTCATCTCTTAGCTGCAAGTAAATATTTTAATATCTATATTTAGTTTTTATTTTTACTTTATTTACATTGTTCTCACATATTAGTAGCGACAAGAAACATGTAACAGGGATATTTGTAATGGCCACTCTGGCCATGGAGTTTCTTGCATGTTCTTTTCCGTAGGGATCACTTTGGAATGTGCAATTAGCAACATTTTTCTGACTGACTAACTTCTTGTCAACTTTCTTCAAAAGTGCTTGTAAATGTTTTTTTTTTAACTTGGTGGAGCTCTACGCCCTATATATAGCTCCATCTCTTTAACAGTTCAGTTTAGGTCGTAAAATGGTTCGCGATAAGAGATCGTGGTAGCACTACAGAAGAAACATATGAAATGTTTGCTGAGCTAATGGTATCACGTTTGTTTTAGGTTGTCAACCATCACGAATGCTAACCGTATCATCTGCATGGACCAAGGAGCAATCGTTGAGGAGGGAACGCACGAGGATCTGATGAAAACTAAAGGTGCTGTGACCCTTACTGACTGTTTTAACCATTCAACGGCCAAGTTGGATATATCTGACAAACTCTCTCGCGTTTATTTCACTAGGAACGCACATCCACTACTAAATACTCTATCTCCTCAGCTCTTCTGTCTCCTATGGGGATTGAAGAGCTAAATGAGATGGAGTAACCAGTCGCAAACACACAACCTTGGCGAATAGGACACGAATCATCTGAATCATCTGTTCGTGTGTTTGTCGTCTAATTTCTCCTAAATCGATTTGGATGAAATTTTGTGTGTTCTCTAGAGTTTGAAAATATAATTGAATTCGGTAGGTGACTTTGCAATTGGGTTCTTCAGTTTTAATTCTGACAGCTTTCGAGCAGGACAAAATCCGTCGGAACCGCTAATAATTCTATACTTCCTTCTATGAATAACAATTTACTCTTAAATATTCTAGGTTTCTACTACAAGCTAGTAACAACAGGCCAAGAGGTTAAGGAACCCGAAGAAATTGAAACTGTAGCTGAAGAAGCAGACGGTGAAGAGAACGGTGAACCGGTCATGGCGCCCCGAGCTGATGTCAAGAGGACATCGAAAAGACGCGTGCACAGACATCACTCGATCAAAAGAGGTTTGAAAAAGTTGATAATAAAACTAGATAATAGAGCTAAGAAATGTAATCAGTAACAGTCATGAGAATGACTGTCCAATTTCTTTCTTCACTTCTAAATCGCTATAAACAACTGAGAAAGACAGTGGAAAGCTTTACCCAAAATCAAAGTGCTGTTGACGTAGGCCTACTGACCTACTGAAGGATGCGTAGCTTCAACCAAGAGCGGTGGAACGGGAGATAGTGTCAGTCTCTTACTGACTAAAAACCCACCCCGTTCCTTCCAGCCTTCATACCGGGGCTTAAGGTGGTGCATCATGACTCACATATTCACTGTTTTTCATACAACCGCTCATAACTGATTATGACGTTATTACACATTTTTTATTAGATATTTTGGAAACACAGTATCTTGTGGATATTATCTAGGTTTCTAAAGAAACCAATTTCTAAATTTGTGTAAAACTAATCAAGTAAAAACCTCTGAAAATGTCCTATTTTGTATGAACTTTGATACTTCATAATTTGCCTAAAAATTAAAAAAGTCAAAAAAGTAATCCTCTAGAGACCATGCAAATATTATTAAGATTCTAAATGACAACAACTTTTTCCAAAAACTTTTAAGGGCTTAAAAAAACAGCTATTTCCTGGAGCAAGTTTTGTGAAATTTTCGAGTAAATCTCGGAATTACCGAATACTAACAGAGTTTCCAGGCGTTATCTCTCTTTTTTTGCGTTTCCTTTTCGTCAAACATCGCGTTGGATGGCATTAAATGAAGTAACAAGCTTTTAAACCATTTTCGATGTTTACGATAAGCGAGTGGAAAAGGACCCTCTTAAGTGCAACTTCGAAGAACCCTGGCCCCAGTAGACTTCGACCCAGCTGGGCCCCTCCTGTTGCTGACAACTCCTTGAGGCGCGCGGGTACTGTGCGCACCGTCGACGTCTTGGGCTCGGTCCGGACAGTTACCGGACGGTCGAACTGTGAGCTACCCATGGCTCGCCGTTCGCGACTCCGCGTCTATGGTGGTCGGAAATCGGGATCGGAATCCCGGTAGCGGCGGCGAGAGCGCCGTTGCGCGATGCGGTCAGCCTCCTCCTTTGCGCTTCATTACTGCTTCGCAGAAGGAGGCGACCGCCTGCCACTCCTCCTCGCTCCGGACCATGGCCTGAACTAAGGCTTGGCGCGAGAGGTCTCCGCTGCCGATCGCCCCGAGGGCACGGTGATGCTCCGCCCAAGCAGGGCACACCTTGACTGTGTGCTCCACCGTGGCGACGCCCACCGCATATCGTTCATATGTGCAGAGACTGTTGCCTCCAGATCCCACGATGGTAGGCCAGCTATACCCGCATAGAGCCTCTGGTAGGAGGCGTCTGGACCCCCAAGGTTCCTGGGGCTAGCTGGGGCTGCTCTCGAACGTCTCCTGTTGGGCAGGAGACGCTTGAGAGCAGCCCCAGTCCGGTTCAGGTTGGGAGCCAGACGTCGGAAATGCTCCCCGAAATTCCACCGGCTGTCGAGGACGAGTCTCTCTCGAGTCTCATCTCCCCGTCGGACGCGGGGCGCACGAGGAAGAACTTCCTCTTGTTGTTGGAGGTGGATTCTTCCACCTCCATCACGTCCGAGTTGAGTGAAAACGCGGCATCAGAGACCCAAGCCGCGTCTCCACTCACCTCTCTGAGGCCGTATCTACCGGCGTCGCGGACATGCTGGAATCTGATCCCAGGAACTCCACACTGCTGGTTCGTGAGCCACCCTGGCTCTTTGCGTCCACGGAGGACGGTAACAGATCCCCCTGGGATCTGGCACGCTCTTTGCCCCCCCTCCCCTCCAGAATACGAGGGGCAGACCAAACTCTGCTTGGTGAGGGATCCTCCTCCTGCAGTGCAGGTGGTACCCTCCTGGGGTAGTGATTCTTTAAGAGTCGCGTCCATGATGTGCTGAAGCTTTGCCTTTTTGGCAATGGGGTGCGGTCCACAATTCACGTTTGCCATCGTGGTCATATCTGATAAGCAGACGTACCCGAGGCGAACCCACTCTCTGAAATCGCTGTCTAGAAGGCGCCAACAGCTGTTGGTGCCAGCGCTCCTGGCCAGCGCACTCTCCGGGTGGTCTGATTGGGCTCCGCCGTGTGTTCCTCTTGGTCTGGTCTCTCGCTTGAGGCCTTTCGGCATGAGTATCTCTACCGGCATAGCCCTCAAGGTCATTGAGACATGCAAGCCCCACCACGACGACAACGCGGGAACACGTTTGGTGGGGAAGATTTCTATGATAATAAAATGTCTATAGAAAGTAGGCCAAACGCGGTTTGAGATATCATCAAATTTTAACATTTAAAACCATTTGGCCAGTTTTACTTGGCCATAATCATGAAGGTCTCATACTAGGTGGACCGATGACCTGGTGAAGGTTGCAGTAATCCGATGGATGAGGGACGCACAGGATCGTTCATTGTTGTGAAACTTGGGGGAGGCCTGTCCAACAGTGGTTGTCTATCGGCTGAAATGATGATGATGGTAATCATGAAGTGATAAGATCTGGCTACGACATAATATTAGGTACAGATTTAACAATGCGATTGATGAAGCCACGTCCAGTAATGAACTACTTTAAAGATGGACAAAACTAATCATGCAACTTTTTAACAGATTCTCACGATTGGATGACACCGCGCGGTTCCATTTGCTCCGTCGTCTCGACTGGTCTACAGAACTTCGTGTACAACGCAGAGTATGAGTCGGATGATGAAAAGGATGAAGAGGATGTAAGTTCTTCGATATTTTTTTTTTATTATTTAGAAAGAAAGGAAGTCCGTTGATAGGCACAAATACAGGGTAAACCAACACAATATTTTTTATAGAAAAAATGACGAATGAATGTGTAGCGACATCTATGACGCCACATAAGAACTGCGAAGAAAGTACGAAATCCTGCATCGCGCAATCAAAGTTCTCCGCGCGATTTGAACATATACGACAGCCCGACTACAACTATCGGGCAGTCGCCCACCAGACTATAACATTCTGTCTGGTCGGAGGATCCTCCCTTTTCAAAGGAGGTATGTGGGACTTTACTCTCTGTTCCGCATACCTCCAAAAATGAATCACGACTGCGCCAACATAGACTCAGTTCAGCATGAATGCCTGACAACTAGTAGATACCAGCCCCCCTAGCCAAGTTACAACCGTTTCGCTTGCGTCGAACGCCTCGAGTTGGCCACGCCCCCAACTCTTTTGTTCTAACCACATGACTGAGCGTTGAGATGACGTCATTCCCGTACATCTGAAGCTTTCTACTAGCGTTAACGATTGCAGATTGGCAACTTGGCTATGGGGGTACTGTTGCTGGTTTCTAAATAGATCCATTTTTAACAACTAAGTAAATAATATTTCAAAATGCTTTAAGTACAATTTTCAGATAACAGCTTGTCGTAGTTCTATAAGAACTTAGATTTTTTTGTAATCTCCGTAAATAAACTTGGTATTAAAAAATATTGATTAAATTTCTAAATCTATATATATAAAAATGACCCCCGTTTTCCGTTGTCACGACTTGGCATGAAAACGGCTTGACCGATTTGGCTGTTTTTTTTTTGTTGTGATTGTTATTGTGAGGAGAAGGTTCTTATGGGAAAAAAAATTAGGGTAGTGTAGGGTAGAGTAGGGTAGAGTAGGGTACAGTAGGGTAGAGTAGGGTAGAGTAGGGTAGGGTAGGGTAGAGTAGGGTAGAGTAGTAGGGTAGAGTAGGGTAGAGTAGGGTAGAGTAGGGTAGAGTAGGGTAGAGTAGGGTAGAGTAGGGTAGAGTAGGGTAGAGTAGGGTAGAGTAGGGTAGAGTAGGGTAGAGTAGGGTAGAGTAGGGTAGAGTAGGGTAGAGTAGGGTAGAGTAGGGTAGAGTAGGGTAGAGTAGGGTAGAGTAGGGTAGAGTAGGGTAGAGTAGGGTAGAGTAGGGTAGAGTAGGGTAGAGTAGGGTAGAGTAGGGAAGAGTAGGGTAGAGTAGGGTAGAGTAGGGTAGAGTAGGGTAGAGTTGGGTATAGTAGGGTGGAGTAGGGAAGAGCGGGAGCGAAGCCGCGCGGGCAAAGCTAGTTATCAATATATTATTCCACCATTCTCATTCATTTCTGCCATTGTACCCATAGATGTGAGTTATTTGAAAAGTTTTGGTTTACTAAAGTTTATTCTATTCTATTCTATATTTTCAGGAAATTAAGCCAGTAAGCGACTGGCAGATCTTGAAGCTAAATGGACCAGAATGGCCACTCATCACAGTTGGATCCATTGCTGCTTTCACCCAGGGCGCTTGCTTCCCCGTATTTGCCTTACTGTTCGGATTTTCCAGTGGTGTAAGTACAATTTTGAAATTTTTTATATTTATTTTGACAATAGAAGAGAGACACAATTGCTGTGGTACACAACATTCTCAAAATAATGATAAATAAAAGAGAAACATATCAAAAGAATAAAATTTAAGTTTTACAATTATTAATTTCTTTGCAGATATTCATTCTTGAAGACAGAAGGGAAATCATTTACCTGGCGGATCTGTACTCTGGCATGTTCATCGTCGTGGCTGCTGTCGCTGGAGTCTCCATGTGTCTGCAGAGCACCACCTTCACCACAGCTGGTTTGAGGATGACCACGCGACTACGGCAACAGTACTTCTCGGCTCTACTCAAACAGGTAACTAGATTTCTTCAGTTAGTGTTTAACAAAATAGCGAGCTGGGAAGCCGCCCTGAGTGGAGCGAGAGAGAGTGTCGGTCTTATTCTGACTAAAATACACCTGTGCTTTTTCAGGTATCCATTGCATGGGCCACGGTAACTTTTAATCAATCTTGCAGCCCTTATAGGAACTATACCAATACCGTACCATAGATAAAATGTATCAAGTGTCTATATTACCAAAACAAAACACGGTAGGCCACAAGAATACACATGGAGCACTTTTCCGGACCAAGAGCCCGTCCACATCACCACGGCACGGCGCCGTCACCGTGCAACGGCAAGGTGCCGCGAACGTTGCGCCGTGCGCGTATGCTGAGATTTCTCAGTCGATATTTCACAGTTGGCGTGCGCGCATGTGTGTAAAACAAAATGGTGGAAAATATCGATACAAACTGCTTTGTTTCGTTAAGGGAAGCAGTCCAGTCATTTTAAAATATTCGAAAAAAATCTCATTCCCAACCAACCGCCCACCGTGCAAAGGCTTGGCGCCGTGTCATTGTACGCTGGCGGCGCTGCGCCGTAGTGATGGGGACAGGCCCTAAGACATGTGACTTTCGATATCAATATTACCACGTTCAATGTGGAACCAGGTTTACTATGTCTTCCTTGCGGTGCGGTTAAAAACAACATAGTCGCCTTGGCCGTGCGGAGGCCGTAACTTCAATTTGGTTTAGTTTAGGAAAGAGATGAATATAATTTTTACGTAGATATATTTAAGACTAGCTTTTGCCCGCGGCTTCACCCGCGTTATTCTGGGATATGGTCTACTCGTTTACCAAGTTTCATCGAGATCCGTTCAGTAGTTTTTGCGTGACAAAGTAACAAACATCCATACATCCATCCAAACATCCATCCATACATGCAAACTTTCGCAATTATAATATTAGTAGGATATTAGATTATATATATTATAACAGAAGTGCAATGGTGTATCTACTTTAGTATGGGGTCATTTAGACCTCATACCACACTTAACCAAAAAATGCTTTTAGTTTTTTTTAAGGTTACGGACTCTAATAAGCCCCTTACCGCCATAATGATAATTCTTAAACGAGATCTTAAATGCCCCGTATTGCAGTAGTGGAAATAATACAAAAATTACTTCCATTGTCAATCGTGTTATCCAACGAAAATATCAACAGGACTCTGTGCATTAAGGCATTAAGTAGCTAAACACTACGCTTGTGCAAACTTTAATTTTCCCTGTAATCGACTATGGTGACGTGTGCTACTTTGACCTGAACGCTTTGTTGCTAGATAAACTTGACAGGCTCCTCAACAACTGCATCCGGTTCATATTCAACTTGAGGAAATATGACCATATATCAAGCTACAGATCTGAGCTCAAATGGATGCCCATTCGCCGGAGAAGGAGTTTGCGCGCTCTGACTACACTTTACACTCTGCTCAACTCTCCCACTCCTCCTTCGTATCTCATATCTCGCTTTCAATATCTATGTTCTTCTCATACTAAAAATCTGCGTTCTTCTAACAATCTTTTACTGCTTTGTCCTTCTCATACTTCTGATTTTGTTCATTCTTCCTTTCATGTTTTTTGTTTCATTTAAGCGGATGTTGCGGAATTATTTCCTAAATAGATAGTGAAGTCGTCTCAAAACCTCTTTCTTGTACTTTATATATATATATATATATTACTAATTATATATTTTACCTTTTTTTCTTAGTCAACTTTTATTTTAATTTAATTTTTTTTATTCACCTACCACGTTTTTCTCTTTACCACCCTAGGTAGACTGGTAGAGAATGCCTAAGGCATTATGTCCGCCTTTGTACTTTTATGTTGCATGAAGTTTTAATAAATAAATAAATCTACACTTCTACACTAATATTATAAAGAAAGAAAATTCTTATTTTGGTGTGTGTGTATATTTGTAATGAATAAACTCGAAAACTACTGTTGCCGATTTCATAATTTCTTTCACCATTGGAAGCTACGTACACCCTGAGTAACATAGGCTATATTTATTGCCCGTGCGCAGCCGGGACGGGCCGCTAGTAATTGATATAACGAGCAGCTTTTCTAATAACAAATTAATATTCTTTCATTTCAGGAAATAGGTTTCTTCGACAAAGAAAACAACACGGTTGGTGCAATGTGTGCCAGGCTGAGCGGAGATACTGCAGAAGTGCAAGGAGCTACGGGACTCAGAATAGGCCTCATACTTCAAGGAATCAGCTCCGTGCTAGTTGGCTTCCTGCTGGCCATCTGCTATAACTGGAAACTCACGCTTGTTGGGACTGTGTTCTTACCTCTGGTCAGTATGATTATATAATAACCAGACTACGACAAAAACAACGACGAAGAAAAATTTGAGAAACAAGATTTTCAGGACTGTTTATATACAAGGTTACTTTAGAAGCCAGAACAGCCAACTGTAACACTTTAATAACCTGTGACTCCGGTTTTTCTACGTCAAATACGGTTTTTTAAAAAACTACGGTTTTTCAATTTTGAAGTTTGGAAAAATGCAAGTGGAAACATAAATCAGGATTCATATGACTGGCCTTTTGGTCTACTGGTTAGTGGCCCTGGCTGTTATGCTGCAGGTAGTGGGTTGGATTCCCAGCCAGGACAAATTTTTGTTCTGTGGTGGGATGAGCATGATCATTTGTTCTGTGTCTGGTTGTTATTTATTTATAATATGTATATGTGGTTAGGATTCGATTTTTCGCACTCAAGGCATACAGACGTGCTCATCATTGCAATAAAAAATAAATAAATTAACGCCACTGCATAATTAGTGACCTACTTGTTTACCTACGTATTAGGTAGTTGTTAATAAGTGCTGATAGGTTAAAATAATGGTTGTGTAATTATTTACTAAAAAATGGAAGGCAGCCCCTTCAATCGCAGCGGGTTGACGCGACGCAGCCCTCCATCAACACCTACGCCGACGCAGCCCCAATTACCAAGACCTGAACAAGCCAAGGAAGACGAGAAAATTGAGCCAATACCGACTCCCGAGATTCAGAACTGGATGAGGTCCATTGACCAGTGCCTCCAAGACGTATGCAGTATTGTGGCCGATGGTAAGCTCAACTCTGATCAGAAACTAAAAATAAATTCTCTTTGCCGCAAGGTTGGACATGGAATCTCGCAAATGGCTGTTCAATACCAGTCACTAAAACAGTCGGCCTACAGGACACATAACTCCCTAAGCCTTTTGACTGAGGAACGAAATTTAATGGACTGTATTATGGAGATGAAAGATGCGATCAACAAATCTTGTGCCCTGCAGGCGTCAACTGCACCAACATCTTTTGCAGATATGGTGAAGAAAAGGTCCAATAGTTTTATTCGTCCTAAGTCCTTTAGCTCCGTGGCGATTTACCCACGGGATCACTCGAAGACTAGTGATGAAACTAAAAACATTGTCCAAAAGATCATTTGCCCTGGTGAAATGAAGTTAAAAGTCCGAGGCATACGCAAAATAGGAAAGGGTGGACTCATCATCAGCACGGAGACCAAGGAGGACCTAGATAAGCTCAAGCAATCGGTCCAACTCGCTTCGCCATCTCTTACCGTCGACGAACCTCAAAAGCGCAAACCACGCATAATAGTGATCGGAATTCCTGCTTCAATGGCTGAAAATGAGGTTTACAAATGTATTTTTGAACAAAATTTGGCCGACAAACTTCCGACTATGTCTAGAGATACATTTTTGACCTCAATAAAACTTAGCCACAAATCTGGCAGAAAAGACTCTGAGAATTGCAATTACATCTTAGAAGTTCCCGCCCAAATCCGTAAGGCTCTCATCACACAGGACCGGTTATTCATTAATTGGACATCGTGCCCGGTACGAGACTTCACACTGGTAACAAGATGTTACAAGTGCCAGCAGTACGGTCACGCTGCTAAGACGTGCAAAGTTGCTACCCCATCATGTGGCCACTGCGGCGAAGAAGGGCACACCATGCAAGATTGCACCAAAAAAGGCGAGCCGCCTAAATGCGCGACCTGTTTGCGCTTCAAAAAATCTGCCAATCACAAGACAGGAGATCCAGAGTGTCCTGCTAAAAAAGCTGCTGAACATAGATATATAAATTCAATAGATTATGAGGGCGCCTAGAGCGTCATACTCAAGGCCAGACTTCCGTGTCACGGTTACTGCTGACTCAAAATTCCAGTGTGTTGACCTACAAACCATAATTTTTCTTTCATATTAAGTATTTTAGCATATTTGTCCAATGTAAACATAACTCTTTAGAATTAACGCAACCTCGACTTTACTCGTTCTGCTGACGCATAATCATATGTGTGTAAGTAGAGAATAAAGTGCAAGAAACAGTTTTAGAAAACAAAATAACATATTGTGACCATTAGTATTTAAGTAAACTAGGTAAATAACATTATAAATAATTCAATTATATCATCCACTATTTATAGACTTTTTTAACATTGTTATAAATTATATTGTCCTACAAAACTATAGTATAAGAGCTTCTACCGCCTGTGATACAGGTTTATCCTAGTACAGGCTCATAGAATAACATAGCATTTACCTTTGTAATTTACTCTTAAGATTTTATGTAACCATTTTACCAAATTTTACCCTGAATAAAATATTATTATTATTAAAAAAAAAAAAATATTATGTATGTATATAAAAATATACAAGTACAAGTAAGTATGTTTATCAGCTGTCTAGGGCTCATAACACAAGCTCTGCTTAGCTTGGGCCTAGACGGCGTTGTGTGATAGTGGTGGAATATTAATTTTATGTGGAATCTAAAACTGTCCTATTATAATTATTTTTAAGTTATTTCTCATAGCTATTTTCCCTTTTGTTATTTCTCTAGATGGTAGGCAGCATCTGGTTGGAAGGCATGATCTCACAGCAGTCTCAGATAGATGAACGTTCGGCCATGGAGCAAGCCACAGCTATAGCAACGGAAGCAGTCGTCAGCATCAAGACAGTTCAGAGCTTAGGTAAGAAAACTTCAACTATAAAATGATAAACTGGCTTGGTTTCTCTTGGTAGACCAATAACAGGTCCTGGAGCCTTACCATGACTAGTAAAAATGTAAAGCGTGCTAGCGAAAACGAGAGATGGAATTAATTCCATATTAGGCGATTATCACACTGCCACGCACCACGCAGCGTAGCGCATGAAAACGCACCTACGCACGTACTTGCGGGAGTGCAGATCTGCATCATCGTGCGGGTTTTTTACGTACTCACGCGCGAAGGTGCGTTTTGTAAATTCACGCAGGCACGCACTCATTTCATACTAAATCACGCACGGTACTACGAGACTCCAGTGCGCCATACCTTGCGTGTCGCTCCGCACCCACGTGCGTGCATGTTTCTCCGCATATATGTGCGTGATCTGCATGAACGTGCGTGGATGCATTTTAAGTGCATTGGACTGTGCGTGTATTCTATACAAACGGGGATACAAGCAACTTTAAGACACGCAATCACGCACTACGCTGCGGGGTGCGTGACAGTGTGATAACCACCTTAGGGTGTATAGACATCCTATATAGCTCCATCCCTTTAACAGTTCAGTTTAGGTCGGCAATTGGATCGCGTTAAGACCTCGTGGTAGGGCCTCCAGACTCAACAATAGTGAAAATATACCATTATTATGATCTGAAAGATGGAATTATAACGGTCATGACCAACTTTAATAAATACTTATCAGAAACATGATGTAAGGTTAGCATTTGTCCATTGCTTTTTCTTGATCTTCAACGTACCGGAAGGCGCAGCGTTGGAAGTCCTCACACAAGGTGGACTGATGACCTGGTCAGGGTCTCGGAAATCCGATGGATGTGAGAGTCACAGGACTGGTCGTTGTGGCAACGCTTAGGGGATGTTCGACAGTGACGTCTTTCGGCTAAAATGATGATGATGAATGATGATTTCCAACACTCAATAAAAGAAATCGAAACCGCTTACAAAGTTATAAAAGACAATTAAAATCTTTATCTAGAGGGTTAAATTATTTAAAACACATCTTTTGTTCAGGCGTTGAACAAATCTTCCTGAAGAGATTCGAGGACGCTCTAACTGAAGCTTGTAAGGCTGTTACGAAGAAGACTCGCTGGCGTGGTCTGGTGCTCGGCTTGGGCGTGTATGTGCCGTTCATGGCGTACTGCAGCGCCACCGTGTACGGAGCCGTCTTGGTGGCTTATGGAGAGATTGAGTACAAGATCGTCTTGCTGTAAGTATTTTTCTAGAACATTTACCATTTATGCAGAGGATAATGAGAAAGTGGTGGTACAGTAGAGCAGTGCGGCGGTCGTGCCAGAGCGAGGAGGAGTGACAGGCGGCCGCCTCCTTCTACGAAGCAGTAATGCTAGCAAAGTAGGAGGCCGACCGATTCCGGCCACCGTAGACGCGGGCTTGCGAACGGGTAGCTCGCTGTCCACCGTCCGGTAACTGTCCGGACCGAGCCCAAGACGTCGACGGCTTGCACCGTTCCCGCGCGCTTCAAGGCATTATCAGCAACAGCAGGGGCCCAGCTGGGTCGAAGCCTACTGGGGCCAGGGTTATCCGAAAGGGAGCTCGAGCCCCGGTATGAAGGCTAGAAAGAACGAGGTGGGTTTTTAGTCAGTAAGAGTCTGACACTATCTTCCGCTACAAGCCAAGCCCAAGAGCGGGGGTTGTCATTGGATGATTTTTGCCCACCATAAAAAAGCTGTTAGCCGCGTAACGCCGTTGTCTGATGTACCTTACCTACAATGATGATAGTATACCCGCGCGGTTTGCAGACACATCGGTCTATGTAACCAGTGTAGATAACTACATATTCCGGTTAAATAATATTAGTTAAATAATGAGTATAAAAAAAGTTTCTTTGGGAAAGTGGTCTGTAATCATGAGTACAATCACTTGAATAATTATATATTGGTCACTAATAAACAGTCGCCCTATACGACATTAAAATTGGGTGTAACTTGATTTACTTAGTCTGTGATTGTGACTGTTAGGCGGTACAAAGTTCGCTAGGTCAGCTATTCTATAATAATAATTGATTTCTAAATGAAGGCTTGTTTTCTTTCAAGGGTCAACGAAGCTATCATGTACGGAGCCTACATGTTGGGTCAGTCTCTGGTGTACGTGCCAAGCTTCAACTCGGCCAAGTCTTGTGGAGCCAGGATCCTGTCCATCATCCAAAGAACACCCAAAGTCAGGACAGAAGATGGAATTAAAGACAAGAAAGATTGGGTAAAAATAAATTTTTGCTTTACTTGACAGTTCAAAATATATAATGATTTAACGTGGTTCATTATCTTTCAATGTCTCGCATTTGACTACTACATATAACATTTGAAGGTTAGCATTGATAAGGCCGCCAATGGACCACCCTTACCTAGAAGTACTGATTCTTGATTTAAAGACCCCTAAGATCGTACCAATAATTAACGCATTAAGCTAGTATTTGGCACATCCATCCCGAAGATGAAATACTTTAAACTGTGCTTGATAAAGGTTGAACAGCTGTTCCGGCGTAAAGTACCTATCAATCAATCAATTAATCAATCAAAACGTTTATTTGCATAATACAGGTAAGTATCAAAAGTTGTTACATACAGTTATAATAGGTGCGCTGTGACCTTATAAGGTGTGCAAATTTATTAATTAATTTAAAATTTCATTCTGACAAAACTAGACAGCAATTATTGAGTCAAGATTAAATTCACACCTTCTGTCTCACCTTTGCTAAGATCCCCAATTTTTTGGCAGCCAGTTGAGCTTTTGCCTCGATGTAAAAGCCAAAATTGAGAGAGATACAGAGGACGATGTTATTCCAGATAGTCGGTTATCGGCCCAGTTACACCTCTGATAGATAGAGTCGGATGGAAGTGGCTACGTTCAGCAGAAAAAAAACGCACTTAGGTTTTATTAGTATTGTAATTGACCTGATTGGCATCACCTCAATCGGAGACCACTTTCACGATCCTTATTTTTTGAGGTGTCGCCACTGTGTGGAACGCTCGGAGGACATGGTGGAGCACACTGGAGGCGTGCTCAGCTTGGGCAGAGCATCGCCATGCCCTCGTGAGGGCGATCGGCGGCGGCGATCTCTCGCGCCGGGCGGTCGCCTCTTGCGAAGCAGTAATGCTGGCAAAAGAGGATGCCGACCGTATCAGGCAACGGTGCTCACAGCGCCACCGACCACCCGTAGGCGCGGGCTTGTGGACAGCGAGCAATGGGTAGCTCGCTGTCCGAACGTCCGGTAACTGTCCGGACCGGAGTTGTCAGTCGAAAGTTGTCGAAGCCTACTGGGGCTAGGGTTAGCTCCGAAAGGTAGCTCGGCTTCGGTATGAAAGGCAAGAAGGAACTGGGAGGGTTTTTCACTATCTCCCGCTCTGCCCAAGGGCGGGGGATGTTATTCGGATGATTTTTACCCAAAAAAAAAGAAAAAAAAGGTGGGAAATCATCAAATTAGTCATCTCATTCTAGATTAAACGAGCGAAACAGAATTTTAGTGACACAGCTGTGTTCCTTCAGTTACCCATTGCGTTCCAGGGCCACGGTAACACTTTCGAACGATCCCGAAACCCACCTGCTACGACCCTGATACACTCTTATAAAAGCTTGGCCAATCTATAAGAAGTCCGTTCGCTGTGATAAAATAAAAATAGCTTCATAATTCAATAGTTTTATGGAAAAGATAATATAAATAGTTTGAGTTACGCCTCTAAAAATATATTTTTATAGAAAAGTTTTAATCATCAAACGACTTCTTAGATTTGTTGTGCTACAGATACTTTTATTATTTGCCTCATCTTTTTGCTACCTTTACCTTAAATCACTAGACATCGCGTCGGTGAAACACGTTTTTATTCTTCTATTCTGTTCCTATCAACTGTCACTGACTCTCTTTTCTATCTCTCACTTTATCCTTTTTCGTCACTTCACATCCACATCAACATTCTCATCTCATCTTCATGTATTCTCACAGACCAACAGTCTGTAGTTTTATTATTAGATATTAGCCTATTTTGGAGAATATTTGTTACTAAATATGTTTTGTTATATTTCTAGACTGCTACTGGAAACTTCGGCATCCGGGATGTAGAATTCAGCTACCCAACTCGTCCTCACCAAAGGATTCTGAAAGGCATTGACCTGAAAGTGGATGCTGGGAAGACAGTGGCCTTAGTTGGGTCTTCGGGCTGCGGCAAATCCACCGTTCTGCAGCTGCTGCAGAGGTTCTATGATCCTGATTCTGGTAACATTGTAAGTAATCAAACTCCTGTTTTGCGGTAGATCGTGGTGTTAGAATTTTCCGCGCGATTAGAAAATATAAAAAACATTTTTACAAAAAAAAAACGGCTTCACTTACAAAACAAAACTGGGCGAATCGGACTCGCGCACTGATGGTTCCGTGCAAACTACAATTCCCGAATGGAGTCTCCAAGTTCTTTTCCGAATTGCAATTTTTTTTAAATTTCATATAGTTGCCTATAATATTTGAGGAGGTCCTTCGATTCCTCATAGATTTAGAAAAAAGTGGGACCTATCTGGAAGCATATTATTTAAAAAAATATATAATTCGGTCCATAAAGTACCGATTCATAATTTTTTTCCCTTACGGAGTTCTGAGGTACATTCAGTCAAAAAAGTATCGGGAATGGATGATTTGTTTATGGTTCCAAATTAAAATTTTTGTTTTTTTGTAGTTGTTAGATTGGCACAACTGTTTTCCATTTTGGCGCGGAGTTTGAGTTGCATCTGTTATTTATATTAAATACAGTGCTGGTTTTAGTAATATCATATATAGTGTGTATTGCGAATTTCATAATGGACAAAAATATCGAACAAAGAGTTTGTCTTAAATTTTGCATCGCCAATGGAATTTCGTGTTCGGAGTCACTGAAAATGTTACAGAAGGCTTACGGTGAATCGATTTTATCAAAAACTCGTGCTTATGAGTGGTTCAAAGCGGTCGAGATGTGATGGAAGATTTGCCTCGCTCTGGTAGGCCGTCAACGTCTGCAACTGAAGTTAACATCGCAAAAGTGAAGGAAATAGTGACTGAAAATCCCCATTCAACTCTGAGAGAGATAGCCGCCGAACTTTCTGTATCTCACGAGTCGATCCGTACCATTTTAACTAATCATTTGGGTATGAAACATGTTACTGCTCGGCTAGTCCCAAAAGATCTGAATTTTCTCCAAAAACTCAATCGCATGAAAGTCGCTGAGGACATGCTAGAACGAGTCAGTTCGGACCCAACATTTATGGAACGCGTTGTTACTGGTGACGAAACGTGGGTTTACGAGTTTGACATGCAAACTAGTCGACAAGCTTCGGAGTGGCGCCTTCCAACTGATCCGAAACCGAAAAAACCACGCCAAAGTCGATCAAAAGTCAAAGTCATGTTGACTGTTTTCTTTGACTATCGCGGTGTTGTGCACTCTGAATTCTTACCGGAAGGTCTAACGGTAAATAAAGAATATTATTTGAGCGTTATGCGGCGTTTAAGAGAGCAAATTCGACGAAAAAGGCCAGATTTGTGGAAAGAAAATTCTTGGATTTTGCACCACGACAATGCGCCTTCGCACAAGGCTATCATTGTGAACGAATTTTTGACCAAACACTCAACAAATACCATCCAGCAACCACCATATTTACCAGATATGGCTCCTGCTGACTTTTTTCTTTTTCCTAAACTCAAATTACCACTTCGTGGCACCCGTTTTCAATCGAATCGACATAAAGGAGAATTCACGGCGAGAACTGAACTCAATTCAGGAAGCAGCGTTTAAAAAATGTTTTGATGTATGGATTATTCGTTGGCGCAAGTGTATCGTTTCTAAAGGAGCATACTTTGAAGGTGATAAAATAAATTTGGATGAATAACAGACATTTTGTGTATTATTGATCTTTTCCCGGTACTTTCTTGACAGAGTAGTATAAAAACATTTTTTTAATACAACCGAATTGAGAACCTCCGCCTTTTATTTGGAAGTCGGTTAAAAACCCGAAATCAATTGATTTCGGGCCTTCACATCACATTCGTCTGGCCAGAGGGTCCTCTTTTTCAACGAAGGCATGTGGGGATTTACACTCTATCCCGCATATCTCTAACAATCAAATATGTTAGAAACAATACTAATTAACTCATTCTTGCTCAAAATATTTACCTACTTAGCAGATTAGAATATAGTCATACCCTCAATTTCTGATTTAAGCATTTGAAGTGAGTGTTTATCAAACTCTATGTAGGGTGCAATCCTAACATAAGTATGATGTCAATGCAAGTGTAAGAAATGCAGAAATGTCACTGAGTGCCTAACGGGAAGAGTCTAAATAAAAATGCAAGTAGTCCGACTCAAACCACGTCTAATTGAACACTAAAGTAAAATATTTTACATAAATGCATGCAATCGTTGATCTGTCATGTCAATGCAATTTCTCATGTAGGTCGCGTTCAAAGTACACGTCTTACATTCGGCTAATTTAACTAAATTATTTTCCCATGTACGTACACCGTACATATTGCCACTACAAAACAAGAAAACAAATAAACTAATATCAATTTATATAAACCATAACAACCTTAAGATAAAAGGACGTAAACATGTGAATGATACAATGTAAAAATTATAAAATGTAGATGGTTATAAATGGATTACGACTATATTATAAATAATGTAAATTAAAAGAAGAGTACACTAAATTGTTATCTATTAGTCACTACTTAAATACTAAGTTAGCACACATTACTGTGTCTCTCAGTGTCAAATGTCACTTCACTTGAGGTAGGGTTGGCACTCACATTCACTGACACTTTTGGTTTTGAGTTCCGTTTGTCGATCTCGCTGTATTCGTCTTCGACGTTGCGGTCTCCTTCTTCCTGCCTTCTGCTTCTCGCTACTTGCGGACCCTCCCCCTGTCTTTGGGTTGCCATCTTTCGCCAAAGGTACACCGATGTTACAAGCAGTGCAATGCTAATCGCAACAGCCACTTAGATAGCAATGTAGTGATGGACGTCATGAGAGGATAAGGTCTTTATGTTGGTCTGTTCTTTAATTGACTTTAGTTGTGAGTCAATCTTCTTGAACGTCTCTTCGTGAGTTACCAGGTGCAATGATGAGTTACGAATCGAGGTATTGATAATGTTGTTAATTGGAGAGATTGTGGGCATAATCATCGCGTATGGTTCCTTGACTAAAATGTCACTTCTATGTTCCATATAAGCGTGTAGTGTAAATGAGTCGCCTTGCAAGTTGCATCCTTGTTTTAGTGTTATGAGACCCGAGTGACGTAACGTCTCCGATGTCATTTGAGTGTCGCACACTAATTGCACTTCGCACGTGTCACAACAATAATAAAACCAGGTGTTTTGTTTATGTAATTTAACCCATTTGTCGGTGCATATTTTTATTTCTGTATGGCAATAAACGCTGTGTTCCTCGTTGTCTCGGATCAGCTGTACATCGCAAATAGATTTATGTCGATCGCCGGCATTGTATATAGGTTGATTTAATTTGCACATTAGAATTTGGTCATGTAATTTTTGGCATTCATGGATGTCATATTGTTCTAACGGTATGAATGAGTATTGGTTAACGTTGAACACTATTAGTTCAGAGTTAGGAATAACGTACAGTACCCGATTGATATCAATGCGTTGAGGAATGCTAATCAGTCTGTTAAGCTCGTATAGGGCATCACTCAAAATCGGTACTTTTATTTCCATCAACAAGTAGTTCTGTGTTATGCGTGCATGTATTCTGAACAGCCTGTAGATGTCCCTTACGTCGTTTCGAACTTCCGGTAGTGTAGAGTCGCGAGGTAGTAGACGAGCTACTCTATCTAATTCACTTTGCATTTGGGTCGGCGATAGTAGGTGGACGTCCATATGTCCTTGGTACATATTTGTCAAGGTGTTGATAAGAGACTCCTGGACGTCCTTTAAGTTTTGAGCCATTCTTTCTGCAGCTATGGCCGATGTGACTATGTAGAACGCATTTGACGTCTCAAGTTGATCTCTAATCGTCTGGTTTTGCAGAGAAGTGAGGTGGTCATTTATTAACTGAAATTGCTTTACCATTGTTGCTTCATTGCGCTTTACAATATTATTTTCCGTTTCTAGGATACTGGTCTGGTTTTTAAGCAGTTGTAGCAGGTGGTTTTCATTGTGTTGTATGGTGTCGATATCTTGCTCGTATTGTTCTGCAAAATGTTGATCCAATACTCCAAACAACGAGTTTGCAACATAACCTACTCCGTCGATCAATCCTCTTTTGAACCTATGTTGAATTATTTGCTGAGACTTGAGTAGTTCGTTGTAATAGTTGAGTTCACTTGTGCTTTGTTAGAGTTGGTTGATTAAGACGTGAAATTGCATCAACCACTGATCGCAACGTGCTTGCTTTATGTGAGCTACGAATCCTTGTAGAGTGTCTACATTGCGCCAGTAATTTGTCATGTTATAGTAGAAGACCAATTTCCATTCATCTCTAATTTCTTGTAAGTCTGCAATCTTGTCAAAGTAAATCGTTTGATTTTTCGTCAATTGGGTAAGTTTCATATCTTGCTGGACAGTGGGTGTTATTAATGTCGTAATCAGCACCAGTGTGTAACATACCAAGCTGCTCCAGGTAAGCTTTTTGGATCGGTTTCGTTTGTTTTTCGGTAGGTTGTCAGTGTTAGTTGGATTTGGTTTCTCAGCTTCAACTAATGGTACCAATCTTGTAACAGGTCGTTTAGTTACGCCTTTTGCAGTTTGTAGTGTCACAACTCTAGTGTGGCCATCCTTTCCAGGGTGTAGCTCCGTTACTCGACCTAGTGCCCATCTTCCTGCAGGTAATTTGTCATCCTTAATGCATACAATGTCATTTATTTGTGTGTCCGTATTTTGTCGTTTCCATTTTAGTCTTGCTTGTAGTTGTTGTAGGTATTCTTGCGACCATTTCTTCCAGAAGTCCTTGCCAAGTTTTTGCACAATTTGCCATCTCTTGCTTGGATGGTAGGTACTGTCAATGTCTGGTTCTGGAATTGTCATCAGTGACGTGCCAGTTAAGAAATGTCCTGGAGTTAGGCAGTTTAGTTCTTCGGCATTCTCTGTAACGGTGCATAATGGTCGTGAGTTCAAGCAAGCTTCAATCTGACATAGCAGAGTGGTAAATTCTTCATAGGTTAGGCGTTGATCTCCAATGATCCTTTTGAGATGATATTTCATGCTTTTCACAGCGGCTTCCCACAGTCCGCCAGCGCTTGGCCAAACAGGAGCATTGAAGTGCCACGTAACTCCCATCTCTGATATTTTTCCCAAAAAGACTTTGTCAATGTTCTGTACTATGCATTTGTATTGTTGCAAAGGGATCCGGTTTGCGCCTACGAAGTTCGTGCCATTGTCGCTGTACATATCCCGTGGCGTGCCTCGCCGTGCGCAAAAGCGCTTGAAAGCCGCTAGGAACGCCGTACTAGACAATTCTGATACTAGTTCTAGATGGATCGCTTTTGTGGCTAAGCAAACAAATACCGCAACGTACGCCAGTAGTGTTCTGACGCCTCGGCCTTTACTTGCCTTGATCTCAACGTGGCCAGTAAAATCGACACCTGTATGTGTGAACGGGCGAGATACTGTCACTCTCGCCTCGGGTAGGTCAGCCATAATCTGGTTTGTTTGTTTCGCATTAAATCGGCGACATGTTACGCATTTGTGTAAGACCTTTTTTACGGCGCGATAACCTCCGACGATCCAAACTCTTTGTCGTAAATGCGTCAGGGTTAATTTGGGACCCCCGTGTAGTGTTCTTCTGTGCGCTTGCCAAATCAATAGTTCTGTTAGTTTGTGGTCGTGTGGTAGTAGAATTGGATGCTTAGCGTCTTCATTTAAGTTTGAGTACTGTAACCTTCCTCCCACTCGCAGAGTATCATCTTTATCCAGAAATGGGTTCAAACTCAGTAGGTTACTGTTGGTGTACAAACTTTTGTTTTCCTTCAGTCTCGTGATCTCGTCCTTGAAGGCATGCAGTTGAGTCTGCTTCATTACAAGTTTTCCAGCACTCTGTAATTCTGCAGTCGTCAAATAGGTGGTATGATTAGTGTCCTTAGTCGAGCAGCTGTTTATGAAGCGTTTTATCCAGGCTATGACCCTTGTAATGCGAGTCATATCACTGTGTCGGTCTAATAATTCAATTACAATAGACGACGGTTCAAGTTTCACAACACACGTTTGCGTTTCTTTTTGTTTTGATTCACATGTCGTCGGCGTAATTACAATTTTGTCATATGCTTGTTCGGAACTGTAACCTTTCATCCAGCATGGCCCTTGCCACCATAACGGATGTTGCAATAGTTGGGAACAACTGATGCCGCGTGATGCGCAGTCTGCAGCGTTCTCCTCCGATTTGACATAACTCCAATGTTGTTTTGGAATTACGTCATGCACTTGTTGTACTCTGTTGCTGACGAATGACTTCCATTTTGTAACGTCACCGTGCAGCCAGCCTAGTACAATCATTGAATCCGTCCAAGCGTATGTATGTCTGTGCAAGGTATCCCATTTAAAGGCCTTGAGAACCTTTTTCATCAACCGTGATAGCAATAACGCTCCGCATAGTTCGAGCCGTGGAAGTGTCAATTTTTTGCTGACGGGTGATAGCCTTGACTTTGCAGCGATAAGTGTAGTCACTGGCTCGTTTTTATTATTCTTTGTCAGCAAGTATATAGCACATGCGTACGCCTTTTCTGACGCGTCGCAAAACCCATGAATTTGGAAAGGTTTTGTTGTATCTCCCAGCCATCTCGGTATTTGGTGTTGGGCTATGTGATGCAAGTCGCCGGTAAACTGCTTCCATTCTTCTTGCACGCTGTCAGGTAGTATTTCGTCCCAATCGCATCCTGATACCCAGACGCTTTGGAACAGAAGTTTTGCCTTTACTGTCACAGGTGTCAGCCAGCCAAGTGGGTCGAAGATTTTCGATATCTCCGATAGTAGTTTCCTTTTTGTAACTTGTTTTTTGCTGTCAAATTTTATTTTGTTTGTAAACGAAAAAGTGTCAGTTGTAGGATTCCACTGGACCCCCAAAGTTTTTGTAATTCCATCGTTTGTAAAGTGCATTGTTGTTTGATTACGATCTGATGACGATAATCTTTCAATCAGGGTCGGGTCATTGCTTGACCACTTCCGTAGTGTCAGGCCAGCTCCTCCTAGCATGTTGATAAGTTGATCTTGAATTTCTTGTGCTTGTTCGATAGAGTCGCTGCCACTTAAGACATCATCAACATACATCTCGCTTGCGATGACCTTAGCTGCTAACGGGTATTTTTCTGCGTCATCGTTTGCTAGCTGTTTCAGTGTTCGAAGAGCTAGGAATGGTGCTGCCTTGGTACCATACGTCACTGTGCATAGCTGGTACTCTTTTAAAGGATCTTGATTGCCTTCCCTCCACACGATCTTCTGCAAATGTTGATCTTCTTCCTGTACCAAGATCATACGATACATCTTCTCACAGTCTGCAGTAAAGACGTACTTGTATAGTCGCCATCCAAGTAGTAATGTCAGTAAGTCCTGATGTAGCTTGGGACCGCATTCCATCAAGTCGTTCAGGCTGTAACCTGTGTCAGTTTTCTGGGAGGCGTTAAAAACCACTCTGAGTTTGGTTGTCACGGAATCCTGTTTAAGGACCCCATGATGTGGTAGGTAACATGCCGCATTTAGGTCAGCTTTACTCTCCTTCATGTGTCCCAGGTCCAGATATTCTTGCATAAATTTGATGTAGCTATCCGATAGTTTCTCATCCCTGCTTAATCGCTTTTCTATTTGCATGAATTGTGCTACAGCGCGCGACTTAGATTTACCCAGCAGTTGATGAAAGTTAGGCTTCATTGGTAAACGAACTTGATATCTGCCGTTGCATAATCGTTTTGTAGTTTCCGAATAGAACTCCTCACAGTATCGCTCCTCTGACGTCATGGAATTGCATGCATCCCCACTGATGTCTTCTACTTCCCAATATTTTGTCAAGTCGGCAGTTTCATTTACTACGACGTTACAGTTAAATGTTTTTGTGACATTGCCTGACAGTATCCACCCTAATCTTGTTTGTTGTGCCATGGGTTCGTTAATCCCCCCTTTGACTAAGCCACTCATGAGTATTTCTGAAAATACATGTGCATCCAGAAGTATATCTATGGGTCTTGAGATGTTGTATTCTGGGTCGGCTAGCGTAATGTCTGTCACATGGGTCCAAGATTTCTTTGCAAATGTAACGTTAGGCAGATTGTTCACCACTCGTGTCATGATTACTGCTTCCGTTGTAAAGCGGAAGTCATTGTGCAGGGACTTGCATGACAAATGGATCTTTCCTTTGCTCTTATTAGATACTGTGCCGATCCCGCTTATGTTTGCGCTCAGTTGTTGGCGCTGTATGCCCAGTCTTTGAGCTGCATTCTCCGTGATCAGTGTGATTTGTGACCCTTGATCAACTAAAGCCCTTAGTGTCATGTAGTCACCTCCAGCTGTCTCTACTTGTACCAGCGCTGTTGGTAATAGTATTTCATCATCATTGTTTGATGCGAAGTTGTTTTGTAGGTTTTTGTTTGACCTAGTTGAAGCCAATGACGACGGTTTAGGCGCAGTTTGTGTCGCTGAGGGCGTTTGTGCTGACTTCGAAATATCGTTGTGCAACAGTGTGTTATGTTGTTCGTTGCAGTCTCTGCATCTTTTCTGTGACGCACAGTAACCCTTAGTATGCACGTACAGACAATTTTTGCATATTTTATTGTTCTCAATAAATGCCATTTTTTCCGAACTTAGCATGTCAGTGAATTTAGAGCATTGGAATAACGCGTGATTATTATTGCACAATGGACAGCTAATCTTGCTAACTTGCCCAGCGTTTGATGCATGGTAATTACGAGAAAAGTTTGTTGAACTTTTATTTGTTTGGAAATTTGCTGATTTGTAATTTTTGTTGTACGGGTATGGCGTGTTGGGTTGAGGTTTTGATGTAGGTTTATTACTGTTTTCTGTCTTTTTCCTATGCAGCGGTTCTAGAGCCATGAACTTATTTTCGACAAAGTCCATAAAATGATTGAATGTTGGTATCTCGCGCGGATCCGACCTGGACTGCATGTATTCCGAGTACGTTTCCGAGTCTAATTTTTCGCATAGAACGTAAACTAGGACCGGATCCCACGAGCTAGTATCTACTCCCAAATTGTGTATCGCGTTTATGGTTTCGTTGCTAGTGTCATATAATCGCTTAAGGTCGAATGCAGATTGTTTTTGCAGATTAGGTTGACGCATGAATACCTGGAAATTCCTGGTGAACAACAAGAATTTATTATTGTACCTATGGTTCAGAATTTCCCAACACGTGTCATAATTTTCGGGTGCAATGTGTAAATGTTGTACGAGCTTTTCCGCTTCCCCGCGAAGTCTGCCCTTTAGATGCTGCATTTTCTGAGTCTTTGCAATAGCTGTGTTATTATGAATCGCTTCTACGTATAAATCCATAAATGTAGGCCATAATGCATAATTACCGTTAAAAGTGGGAATGTCAATTTTAGGCAATGTTTGTTGTTGATGGACAGAGGCGTTTAATTTTGTGTTCAACGCCCGTTTTATTTTTATAAATGCATCCTCATAACGACTGAAATCATCATAATAATCATGAGGTTTCCCGTCTAATATGCCGTCAATTTGTAAGTGTAATTTGTCAATTGCCGTCCACCGAAATTCTACTGTCTTGAGCGTATCCTCAATCTCCCATTTTTCCTTAACCTCATCTAAGCTTCGATTTACTAACCTAGTGAATGCACGAAAGTTAGCTTGTTGCAACTGCTGTAACTCGAGTAGCTTGTCCTCTGCTCCTAAAAATGTCTCGAACAGGGTCTTGTCAAACTCCACATTTGACTTACTATGGCCGGCGTTGCTGGGCCCAGCAAGTGTCTTCTTCTCGAACGCTGCAATTTCCTGACGCGCTCCGTAGTACCAGCTCTTCATGACCTCATAGATATTGCTGGTAAAGTACTGATGATCTTTCTCTTCTACTGCGCTCAGCTCCCGGTTCTTCTCTTCACATTCCTTCCATAGTAAATCTAACCGCTCAAGCCTATTACGGATGTAATCGGTGGTCTTCCTGCTCGCCGAGTCCTTCTTGAAATTAGAATGGATCTTTTTCACCTCCTCAAGGATCTCAGCTTGACGCACGATTAACCCCTCCATTACAAACCCGTAAGATAAAAAATGAACGATCTTACTTGAAAATCAGGAACTCTCCCTGTATGCTTCCGACGCTCTGGAACCTGGATCGCTGCTACCTCCCCGAATGCTCCTGCACGGCTACACGCGTGGTACGGTAAGCCGATACGACACAGATCCCGCGCGACGAACGACCGATGTATCGGACTGTATGATACTTGCAAAGGTTACGAAGGACCAAAAAAAAAATTATGTAGGGTGCAATCCTAACATAAGTATGATGTCAATGCAAGTGTAAGAAATGCAGAAATGTCACTGAGTGCCTAACGGGAAGAGTCTAAATAAAAATGCAAGTAGTCCGACTCAAACCACGTCTAATTGAACACTAAAGTAAAATATTTTACATAAATGCATGCAATCGTTGATCTGTCATGTCAATGCAATTTCTCATGTAGGTCGCGTTCAAAGTACACGTCTTACATTCGGCTAATTTAACTAAATTATTTTCCCATGTACGTACACCGTACACTCTACCTCAACCTGAAAACGAAACTAACGATCACTATTTACCATCAGGTGGGATCGTAGTCAAGCACTAGTTTATATCAATTTAAAAAAATAACCTGTCAAAATTTGACATTTGAGTAAGTTTTGAGACGTTTTTAACTTAAAATATGCTCAACTTCGAAACGCGTCCCATGATCCCTGATCGCTTTGAAGGCGCCCAGAACCCCTAGATTTTAGCGACGTGTAGCAGGATTCGATCAATGATAGAATTCTTACAACAGTACTGCCAGAGTCTACTTTTTACAAACATTTATATAAACAATGTTACCTAAACTTTACAATTATAATAATATTACTATAGAAAACTTTCGAGTTTTAGTGTAAGGTACATATTTATGAGCATGACTGTACACCACACATTGTTACCTAACATTTAGTGTATTTTAATACAATCTTATTGTGAAGCTAATCGTCACTTATGATAGCAATAGAATGAAGATAAGCGCAACATATAATCACTAATCAAATTACATTTATTACCGGAATTAGGCTGAGTTCAGACTTGTACACATCATTGTGACTTAGCATAATAAGGGACTAATTAAACGTTAAAACGGGCGTTTTATTTTTTGACATTTTGAGTGTTCTCTCCGTCCATCATAATAGTAAAAATTAAATAATTATAATTACTCTAAAACAAGTTTGAACTCTTTCCATTCTTCGTGCATGCGTGCACAATCATTACATAATAAATAAAATGTATACAGGAAATATGGAAGTCGCATCATCTCGAGAAGGACTCAAGAACCATTCGTGCACTACGCTGTCCCGCCGCGTCCGACGCTGAACGCAGCAGAACAGCGCTAAATTCTATCTAAAGCACTTGCATGATAAAACACATTTGTCCTCATTTTATACTGGTTTGCCGCGTAAGCAGAATAGACGCGGAAAACTGAACGGATGCGTATGCGTCTCCTTAGAAAATCGTTGTTTCTCTGGACATAAGCTGAATAAGAGTGAAAGTCGATTAAACATAACGCGGTATTGCATGTGTAACATCTTTTCATCATCTGTATCATCATTCATCAATAATATATTATAGAGCGACTTTAGTTTAGTGTTATTGCAAAGTATCTATTGGTTACAAATGCAAAAGCTACAACTGCACAAACATTGTACCTACATTAACTGACTTTTAACTACAAACTCCAGTCGTGTGGTCTATATGATTATGATTTTGTGAGTTAATATTAATAGCAAATAAAAATATCTAAAAGTAGTACAGGCAGAAGTTAATAAAGCTAGAACTACATTAGACCGACGCACATGTGTAACACGCCTGATTTGTACGTAGAATGACGTCGCGTGGCGGGGATCAAGTGTAGCCCTACAAGTCTAGTTTCCATATAAAATGCATGGAGACGGACGCGCCCAGATCGGCGTATGTGTAGTGTAGTTCTACCATTCTGATCACTGTATTGATGATTCACAGGAACTAGACAGTCGCGACATCAGGTCATCTCTGACCCTGCCACGACTGCGTCGACAGCTCGGAGTTGTCCAACAAGAACCCATTCTCTTCGACCGCACACTGGCTGAAAACATCGCGTACGGAGACAACAACCGGAAGGTCACCATGCACGAGGTGGTTGCTGCTGCTAAGGCTGCCAATATACACAGCTTCATCGTCTCTCTGCCTAAAGTAAGTTTTATTTTTAGTTAGCCTGTTCTGTCCCACTCCTGGGCTAAGGGCTTCCTCCACTCCTTGCCAGTTCTAGTGGAATCTGCCTAATTCATCGCGCCATCTCCTTCGTGGTATTCCGCGACCCCATCGCACTGTATCAGGGCATCAACTTTGAGTAGGTAACTTATAAAAGAAAAATAAAAAACATTGATTCGAAAAACAGGGAAGCAACATATCATGCTTTGGATTCTGTTACTTCCTCATTTATATAACAAATATGGAGATATATGATATAAGATGGTTTGACTGCGTGTACTTGTATCCACCACCTCAAGATCGGAGAGTGTCCCACCTGTCAGCCAGCGTTCTGAGAATTGTTTAAAGGCTGTCGCGAACTCGGCATAACTTTTACGACTAATGTACGAAAAACGTTTTCGCACTATATCACTTACAATAACCACTATCAAAAGAAGTAGGGTTTTATAATCCCATCCATATGTACCTGTAGAAAACTATGTTATGACCATCAAAGGTATCTACTGCCGCTGCTGGGTCGGTGGTACCGAAGCGTACAATTATTTCACGTTTCATTATGCTTACGTACCTAAATAAAATATCTCAGGTCTTTGTCCAAGGTACAGCTGAAGATTGTTAAATATCCAATTTTTTCCAGGGTTACGACACAAACCTAGGCGCTGGCGGCGCTCAGCTGTCGGGTGGTCAGAAGCAGCGCGTGTGCATTGCGCGCGCGCTCATCAGATCGCCGCGGCTGTTGCTGCTCGACGAGGCCACGTCGGCGTTGGACGCGAACAGTGAACGGGTAAGAGATACCTGTAATAAATCTAGGCTCGGGCGGCGCTCAGCTGTCGGGTGGGCAGAAGCAGCGAGGCTTGCGAGGTTGTCGATATGTGGGAAGCGGACTCGGTGATCATTATATCGTAAGTCGTATCAGCTATCAGCAATGGCTTAATAGCTACGAGCACGGCTACGAGCCCCGACCAACATCTTAGGCAACTCTCGTTAGACGGCTGGTTGATCCAGCCGTCTACTAACTGGCTTGATGTAGAAAACAGTACTCCTAGACACAGCTCGTAAACTAGGAAGGTTCCTTTCTCAGGAATCCTGACCACCGGTAGTTTGGACCCCATCCCTGATACCGGTGGAATTCTGTGATAAATCATCATCTTTCTGCCCTTGTCCCGTTTTATTTGGGGCCGGCGCAACACGTTTTTTTCACCATTCTGTCCTGTCACCCGTCACGCTATCACTAACTCCCTTTTCTTTCATATCACTTCTCACACAATCCATCCATCTTTTCTTTGGCGTCCCTCTCCCTCTCCATCCATCCACTGTGATAAATATGGACGCTAATATACGATGATCATTCGGGCAGAACATTCTGGTTCCGGTATTCCGCATGTTGGTATCCGGTTATAAATATGGGTCTCGCTTGATTAATTTTAGAAAGAAAGAAAAAACTGTTTGAAAGAAAGAAAGAAATACTTTAGGTACCTACTAGATTTCTTAGTACCAGCATGTTCTACTATTTTATTTAGTGTTTGTTTTTCTCTCTCTTGTTTCATTTTTGTTTAATATATCTATTATTATTTAATCTCACATAAATAAACACTGCAATTTTCGCTATAACCCTATTTTTATGGTATATGTGTAAACCATATATGTATATATATTATTGAAGTACCATCACTGATATTATATTTTATCACCTATATTGCACTCCAAAACCGGTTTTACGTCCGTTGCGTCACAGGTTCAGTTGAAAACCAGCGTCAGGCACTTGTTGTCTGGCAATCATGCTGAACTGGACCTATTTTGGTGCAGCCATGAGACACACAACAACTTTACTTTTTATCTTTATTTTTTTTTTTGGTATTGGTTTTTGTATTTGTGTTTGGGTCTTGTGCTGTGCCAAATAAATTATTTTTCTTTCTATTTCTTTCTTTCATGTCTAATTTCTATCATTAAATATGGAAAATATTTTCAGGCCGTATCGGAAGCTCTGGAGAAGGCAGCACAGGGTCGCACGTGTATCACAATCGCTCATCGGCTCTCCACTATCAAAGATGCGGACCTCATCTGTGTAGTAGATAAAGGTATGTAGTAGATAAAGACTTTTTAATTCAATATTATTTCTCAATGGGTTTTTAAAATAATCTTTTATTTCAGGCAAAATTATTGAACGTGGAAGCCATTCCGAACTCTTCAACCAACGGGGCGCCTACTGGAAAATGTGCAAAGGTCAAAATATGGCTTAAATCCACACTGACCGCGCATCTCTATGTATAAGTCCAGGAAATATATTTTTATCAGGAAATCTCAATCAACTGGAAATAAACAATATTCCTAATACATCACAGCAACAAAGATCTCCTAATGACAATTAGATTTAAGAATAATTTTGTACTAATTGAAATTTAAAAGGGGGATTTCACAAGTGTTCCATTATGTCAGTATTAAAATAAGCAAGCTACATTGCATTTGCATGGTCGTAATAGTTTTAGCTAAAACCAAATACTAGGGTCACAGTTAGAAATTAATTAAATTAGATATTATATATTTTTATTTTTTTTCTTTTAGAACTTTAGACCAGTTTATGTACCTTCTTTTATATTTTATATTAAGATTCTTTACATTGGAATGTTTTCAGAATCAGAACTATCATGTTAAGTTAAAAAAAAAAAACAATATAATTTAGTTTGTATCCCAGTTTTGTTTTCAGTGCAATTCGTGTGCGGTTTTAATGATTTGTTGCGCAATAAAATATGGTATTCTGAGTGAATCTCGCCAATTATGTAGATGCCAGATGCCTTTTGCAAGAATTTTGTATTGCTATGTTCTTTCATACTTCCAAATAGGTACGTACGAATTTAAAACAATAAACTAAGTGAGAACTATGTTACGAGCCACATCCCCACCACGGCTCAAGTTGCAACATGTAACATGTTGCAGTTTGTATCCGAAATTATTTTGTTACATTTCTGTGACCAAGATAATTGTGCCCCAGTGTGAACGCGGCTTTATATAAGGATGTTGCTATACGGAATGCATCTTCCATTAGAATGTAAGTGCTCTTTTACGTTATATATTAAAATCTGTTTTTTCTATTGTTTATTTTTCTAATTACGACTTTAAATTAAGTATACTGAACCTATCACATGACTAACAGTTATGATACTGTTTTATAATTAGGTAGAGGAAAGGCAGCATTTTTGGAATACTGCGGGTAATTTGAAATACCTATTCATATCTCTATGAATGTCAAAGGCATGACTATGTTTATCACCATAAATATCAGAACACAATTGGGTATTGTGTCGACATCGATAAGTACTAAAAACATTTCAATATTTTGACTTTCTTCTGACTCAGAACAGGAAATATGGTTTTGAAAACTTTATCGGTAGGAATTTAATCCTTAAAATATTATTAAAGAAGTGCAAAAGATCGAAGAAATTGATTAAGGTGGTGCATCACGACTCACATTTTCACTGTTTTTCATACAACCGCTCATAACTGATTATGACGTTATTAAACACTTTTCATTAGATATTTTGGAAACACAGTATCTTGTGGATATTATCTAGGTTTCTAAAGAAACCAATTTCTAAATTTGTGTAAAACTAAACCAGTAAAAACCTCTGAAAATGTCCTATTTTATATGAACTTTGACACTTCATAATTTGCCTAAAAATTAAAAAAGTCAAAAAAGTAATCCTCTACAGACCTTGCAAATTTTATTAAGATTCTAAGTGATGACAACTTTTTCCAAAAACTTTTAAGGGTTTAAAAAAACAGCTATTTCCTGGAGCAAGTTTTGTGAAATTTTCGAGTAAATCTCAGACTTACCGAATACTAACAGAGTTTCCAGACGTTATCTCTCTTTTTTTGCGTTGCCTTTTCGTCAAACATCGCGTTGGAATGCATTAAATGAAGTAACAAGCTTTTAAGCCATTTTCGATGTTTACGATAAGCGAGTGGAGAAGGACCCTCTTAAGATATTGAATTATCTTAATCGTATTTGGTTTAGTCCATTCATTTGGTTGATATTACTATCATTAAAAACAATTGTTAAAAGAGTGAATATTATTTGGAATACAATAATTTCTTATTATTTTTGTTGCATTTTAATTCTGGTTTTGGTAATTATTAATAGTTTATTATTACTGTTTGACAAATATACAGGGTTATTTGTAAAACACTAACAACCTTGCAGGAGTGTATTACTAACATCATAAACAACAACTTTTGTTCTATGGCTTTTTTCAAAACATTTACCAGAAACAATCCTTCAATATTTTTTTGGTCTATTCGGCGGGGGTTCTTGACGCGACGCTATTGCATCAATCACCTCTGCCGACCGTATTATTGCTTGCTTCGCATAGACTTCGTAATATTTAGAACATTAATTTAATTATTTTTATTTTTGTATAAAAATCTGACTAACAAAAATATGATACATTTTGAAAGTCATAGAACAAAAGTTGTTGTTTTTGATGTTAGTAACATAGTCCTGAAAGGTCACCATTGTTTTATAAATAACCCTGTATATACAGTGGCCACAGTTCTAAAAAGAGTGTATATTAGTTGTGCAAACACAACACTGTTTTCGAAGCCATATTATCAAGGATTTCGGAGATTTACAAGGATTTAGGAGGGCTCACCTATCTAAACCAAATGTTTAGGCTTTGTTCGAACTATTTAGTAGCTGGTTTATGTGAAGTCTTACCAAACTTAGAGTAGGGTATAGTAGGTAGGATAGAGTAGTATAGAGTAGCGTAGTGTAGACTAGTGTAGTATAGAGTAGAGTAGTGTAGTATAGAGTAGAGTAGTGTAGTATAGAGTAGAGTAGTGTAGAGTAGTGTAGAGTAGTGTGGAGTAGTGTAGAGTAGCGTAGAGTAGTGTAGAGTAGTGTAGAGTAGTGCAGAGTAGTGCATAGTAGTGCAGAGTAGTGCATAGTAGTGCAGAGTAGTGCATAGTAGTTCAGCGTAGTGCAGAGTAGTGTAGAATAGTGCATAGTAGTGCAGCGTAGTGCAGAGTAGTGTAGAGTTGTGCAGAGTAATGCAGAGTAGAACAGAGTAGTGCAGTGTAGTGTAGAGTAGTGTCGTTTAGAGTAGTGTAGAGTAGTGTAGAGTAGTGTAGAGTAGTGTAGAGTAGTGTAGAGTAGTGTAGAGTAGTGTAGAGTAGTGTAGAGTAGTGTAGAGTAGTGTAGAGTAGTGTAGAGTAGTGTAGAGTAGTGTAGAGTAGTGTAGAGTAGTGTAGAGTAGTGTAGAGTAGTGTAGAGTAGTGTAGAGTAGTGTAGAGTAGTGTAGAGTAGTGTAGAGTAGTGTAGAGTAGTGTAGAGTAGTGTAGAGTAGTGTAGAGTAGTGTAGAGTAGTGTAGAGTAGTGTAGAGTAGTGTAGAGTAGTGTAGAGTAGTGTAGAGTAGTGTAGAGTAGTGTAGAGTAGTGTAGAGTAGTGTAGAGTAGTGTAGAGTAGTGTAGAGTAGTGTAGAGTAGTGTAGAGTAGTGTAGAGTAGTGTAGAGTAGAGTAGAGTAGTGTAGAGTAGTGTAGAGTAGTGTAGAGTAGTGTAGAGTAGTGTAGAGTAGTGTAGAGTAGTGTAGAGTAGTGTAGAATAGTGTAGAGTAGTGTAAAGTAGTGTAGAGTAGCCAAAAGCAAGTCATTATATCCCTAGGGAGATAATGCAGTATGGCCGATCCCTAGGGAGTAATGAAATTTGAATTTGGAACATCATCAATCGGCAACATTGTGAATTAAAATGTACGAACATCGAACAAGTTGACTTGAAATTCAAACTGGCGCGTTACAAAAAAAAAAAAGAAAATAGAATATAACGTGCTTACTGACGGGAGCATTATAGAAAATTTAAACTACAGAATCTTGGAGTAGTGAATTTTGTTTGTTTGATGAATTTGTAAATATAATACTTATTTTTCTCTAATATATGATTTGGTCGACCAAATTGTCTTTTAATTACCCCACAGATGGTGTATAAAGTAGGGTATGGTACACGGGGAAAAATCTGTCTTTGTCTTGTGCGGCTTGAATTCCTCACTTCACGTCAGGTTTCTTCTGTTTTTTCTTAATTATATAATTCCCTCACAAACGTTCAGGATTAAAATCAGCAACCTTCGTTTCGTTCGGAATTCAACATGCCGCACGCGACTTAAAGACACTGCTTTTTCCCCTAGTCACATTATCTACTATAAGTTTGACTGAGAGGAACTTTTTAGTGGTGGGAACCATAACTAAAAAGTAAAAAATAAAAAACGTAAAAAGTTTTTGTAAGTTAGTTTTAATTACGTATAGTTAAGTTAAGCTAAAAACATGAATATCATATTTTAGTTGTGTGGATTAGAAAAATCATTATAAGTAAAATAGCGAACAAAAATTTATTTGTATCCTTAGAGTTTTTAATAGGATACCCCGTTTCATCTTCGATTTATTTCTAAAAGTCTAATGATATTCCAAATATACTGCACTTCCCCGTCCTACTGTTTTTATGCTGACTTGTTATGACTTGCACAAATTATTATCAATTGTGCAATACATACCTACATATCCTTATTTGTTTCCAGATGTAGTATCTACATTAAATCAGGTACAGTAACACAAGATAAGTAAATAAAAAGTGGTGTAATATAGTGAAATGTGGTCCCCAAAACATGACTATGCACACTAATCCTTCATAATATTTGTCCGTAATTTAACTTGTATCCCGGTCAGAATAAATGTTTCACAAAGTCGCATTGGACAATAGAACTGGGGAATCACAATGCGAACCTGTCCGTATGCATGCTTGGAACCACGGAACTTCGCTTACATATCGGTCTATCTGTAACTATCAAACATTAAACAGTTGAGAATCATAATTTATTTAAGATCCTATATCCCCACCACTCGTAAGTCGGGACCGTTACCACTCGACCATAATTGTCGCAGGTTCAAACCTAGCCAGGTACATTACTTGATGTAGTTTATTTCATCACCACTGGTCTCAAAACGGTGAAAGAAAACATTGTGAGGAAACCGGCTTGTCATAGAATCAAAAATACGAAGACATGTTACATCCACAAACCCGCACTGGGCTCGCGTGGTGGATTACGGCTCATTCCCTCTCCTAGAGAGGAGGCCTGAGTCCCAGCAGTGGGAATATTATACGGTCAACCATGCTATGTTATTTCCCATCCCAGCTGGGGCACAGGGCGTTCAAGCTTAACCTGGTTGCACGTCATTCCGATGCCCGTCGCTTCTACACGATGCCTTGCTAGCTATGCCGTGGACGGCCACGCTTCCTTTTCTTAAAGGTTTTCAATCCATCCCTTTATTAGGTAGGTATATGATCAGAATCCCTTCAATACATGCCCCCTTACGACGCTTAATTGGACGGTCGATCGGCGCTTTCGTGGCATTTCTCCAACAGCTCTACATTAGAGATGTTCTCAGCCCAGTGAATTCCGAAAAGCCGACAAAAGCATCGGTTGACCGAGAGACCAGGTTTTTGCGTGAGATGACCTTTGATATCTTACACGTTCTACAACCGTAAAGTAGCACGGATTCGAAATTGGACCCGAAGACTTAGCGCAGTTTCCGTGATTGCCAAGCCACAGCTGTGCGACTACCACATCTACGTGCACTGCAATGGCTTCCAAAATGACATCGTGAGTTACTTTGCAAGAATATTTTTTGTAGATTCTCTGCAATATGCGGATTAATTTCGGTAGTACTCCAAAGTCTAGAAGGCGAGACTTGGTGCTGGACCACTTCTACAACGTACCAGGCCTTTTCGAGGTCAACAAAGGTGAAGTCTCCGTTTGCCATTCTGACGCCTAATCGAGTATGATACGACAATCGATTTGGAATTTTAAGCCCCTGCTGTGCCTGAATCCTTTATGATAAAGAGTAGGTATACTATCTATCTGGTCTGTGCACGATTGTCTCGCAAGCAAACCAGCATGCTGAAGAGAATACTACTATAGTAACGAGGTCCAACGAACATTTCTCTCATGCATGCCCACGGGCTACTCCGTCTACAGTATTTTTAGCTCTATTTCTCGTCATACTTTTACGTAGGAAATAGTCACTGCAAGCGTCGTATCCGAACGCCTTACGTCACCTCTGAATCTAATAATACCACGGCATTTGGCAACGATCAAGATTACGTTAGTTTACAAATTTACACGTGGTTTTTCTTTGTTTTTTGTGCAACACATCATGTTAGACTGTTAGTCATTAAATGACTTTATTTATTATTTACATCACTGTATAATTCTTTTGTAGCATCGAGTAAGCGGTTGTAGATATGGCTCATCAAATCTAAGTGTCCCCACACACAGGTCTCAAAAAACGTCGCTTCAAGCTTCTTTTTGAGGCGGCCATTTTTTATAATAATATATTTAATAATAATATATTTATTCAGAATTAAATTTTGGTAAAATAGTTACATAAAATCTTAGGAATAATTACAATGATATGACTATGTTCTGTGCCTGTACTAGGATAAACCTGTATCACAGGCGTAGAAGTTCTTAAGCTATGGTTTATGGCTCATGTGTGGCGGTGCCGCCTAACAAAACGCCTGAAGCCACTACAAGCTTCTCCGGCCTCAAGCTGTAGCGCGCTTCAGCTGTTTTTTGCGGCGACTTCTAGCTTTTTGTTGTGGCCGCTTCTAGCCTTTTTTTGTGGCGGCGTTTTTTTGAGGCTCGTGTGCGGGGGACAGTTATAAAAATTAAACGCCGTCTCAGTCTGTGTTGTGTGACAACAGATGACCATTTCTTAAACTCATTGTATCTTGGAGTTCTGACAAAAAAAAAGATAAATTTAAATAATCATCATCATCATCATATCAGCCGAAAGACGTCCACTGCTGGACATAGTCCTCCCCCAAGCGTCGCCACAACGACCGGTCCTGTGCGTCACGCATTCATCGGATTCCTACGACCCTGACCAGGTCATTGGTCCACCTTGTTGGAGGCCTTCCAACGCTGCGTCTTCCGATACGTGGTCACCACTCCAGAATCTTTAGTCTCCATCGGCCATCTGTTCTGCGTCCAATGTGCCCTGCCCATTGCCACTTAAGTTTGGCGACTCTTCGAGCTATGTCGGTAAACTTGGTTCTCCTGCGGATATCTGCATTTCTGATATGATCACGCAAGGAAACTCCGAGCATAGACCTTTCCATCGCCCTTTGGGTGACTTTGAGTCTTCTTATAAGGCCCATTGTAAGTAACTACGTTTCGGAGGCATAAGTGGCAATACGCACTGGTCATAGACTTTCGTCTCGAAACACTGTGGTATATTAGACGAGAAGACACCGCGCAACTTCCTGAACGTTGCCCAGCCGAGTCGGATTCGACGATTGACCTCTTTCTCGAAGTTAAACCTACCCAACTGGACCGTCTGTCCCAGGTAAACGTAATCGTCCACAACTTCGAGTGTCGAGTCTCCGATCTTAATAGGAGTGGGTGCTACAAGGATGTTAACCATAACTTTGGTTTTATCTATGTTAATTTTAAGTCCCACTCTTTCGGAAGCTCTACTGAGGTCACCGAGCATTGTGCTGAGTTCTTCCGTAGTCTCAGCTATGACTACTATGTCGTCGGAAAACCAAAGGTGAGTGATGTACTTGCCATTGACATTAATACCTAGTCCTATCCATTCCAGAACCTTGAAGACATCCTCCATTGCAGCCGTGAACGGTTTGCCTGACGTCAGCCTTTGAGGTCTTTAGAAGCTCTCTTTATTCATAAAAATAAACATAATGAATAATGCCGGTTTTTCATGGGGCATTCTCATTCATTTTCATAAATATTTTACTTAAATATTGCGCGTTCTATTTGTAGGAAATTTAACCAAGAACGTATATAATCAATCTTCTTGAAGTAATCTGTAAATATCGAAAATTAGGTTTACAAGAAGTGGGCGAAAGCGCGAACGCCGCAAAATAGGTATATACATATATCAAAAGGTTAAGACAGGTACGCATTCATTATATTTTTGAATACCGTAATTAGAGACACAATATAAAGGTGAGTATAGACTACAACATTTTTTGGAGCATTTTTGTGTAATGTAACGTTCTTACGAATGATACAATACAGGCAAAAGCTCAGTTTCCAAAGCATATCCATGTTGTGTAACGTTCCTGCGAATGCTCAGCGTTATGTTACGGGTCACAGCGAGTGTGCATTTACCAACATTTCGTTGTACCTTGCGTTCATTCTTTTTTGAAATGTCACTCCGCAACTGCGCATCGCCCGCAGTCGTGGCTCGACGAAATGTTACACCAATACGCTCGACGAAATGTTACACCAATATGCTCGTTGGTTTGTAACAAAGTGGCGAGCGTGCTCGACGTTTAGTTCGTGAAAGGGTTGATACACTAGAACATATCATAGAGCGGCTCGTTGTTCTGTTACAAGTAAATGTCGCTCGTTGTTGTCGTTGTTCTGTCACCTTTAGACAATGAGAGCACGAACGCCGGCGTTCATGAATTAAGCGGCTCATGTCAAGTGTAAGGAAGACTCTCTTAACAACTGAGGCTACTTACACTTATATCATAATAGTCATTTAAGATAACGTGTATTATCAACTCAATTACATGATTCCTCTTACAGTAAGGAATCCTAGATAAGAGATAAGGGAAATTATTCAACAGACTAAGTGCATTGTTATCCATGTATAAAGTAAGGGCTTACATTTTAAAGTAAAGTTTGATTCTATTGATCAACCTGTGCGCTGAGTGCGAGTTGTTTTTACGTTAACGCGATCAAAACGTTTACCGCGTTTGGCTCTCTGATCGGTTAAGAGCTTACAGCGGACCAATCGGAGCGCTGAACGTCATAAACGTATCGATCGCGTTAATGTAAAACACTCTCACACTAGGCACTCTGGCTAGTAGGGCCGACCCATTTATGAAGACAAACTAGACGATGACATTAGAGTGCTTTTATCAACTGTCACGCTATAACTTAACTCTCATTTCTTTCATATCACTCCTCACATAATCCCTTCATCTTTTCTTTAGCCTCCCTCTCCCTCTCCATCTATACACATTAGCAAAGAAGGAGGCCGACCGCATCAGGCAACGACGCCCTCGCCGCCGCCGCCGGGATTCCGATTCCGTTTTCCGGCCACCGTAGACGCGGGCTCGCGGGGGGCGAGCCCTGGGTAGCTCACTGTCCGATCGTCCGGTAACTATCCGGACCAAGCCCAAGACGTCGGCGGCGTCAGGAGTTGTCAGCAACAGGAGGGGCCCAGCTGGGTCGAAGTCTACTAGGGTCAGGGTTATCTGAAAGGAAACTCGAGCCCCGGTATGAAGGCTAGAAGGAACGGGGTGGGTTTTTAGTCAGTAAGAGTGACACTATCTCCCTCTCCACCCAAGAGCGAGGTTTGTCATTAGATGATTTTTGCCCACCGTAAAAAAAAAATCTAAACACATGTATATTCATAACTCTTAAGTGTTTCATCCCCCCTCTTCACAGGAGCCGCTTCAAACTTCCTCTAATATATTATAGGTACTCATTTCTCACTCATCACACCGCACATCTATCACAACATTCTTATCTCGACTGCATGCATTCTATTTTCACAGCCTGATCTGATTCATAGAGAGTACTTATCGGTCTTAGCACAAACTTGTAGATTTTCTGATTTTATGTTGCATCCAGTTACACTGGAAGCCAGCCCCAAAATAGTGTGGAAACGACTAGCCTGATGATCATTCTGCAAAATGCAAATTATATGTAACTAAATTATATAAGGTATAAGAAAAACAATGGAAAGTCAGTGTTCCTAATACACAATACAGAAACTAAAACTTCTACAACTGAGTTTGTTTCGGTGTTTCTTCTTAGGGTAATCAGCTAGGAAACACCGGCCTCATCTCGTTAAAACTGACTGAAAACAATATTGACGTGTAAAAGTGTTTTTTGAAAACCTATTTACAAAATAAAGATCGTTTATCATTTAGCATTATTTATCTATCTAAAATTAAATACACTTGAGTGTTAGTAGTCGGTACTAGTAGGCGTCTAAACACTGAAGACCTCAGCGGCTCTTGAGCCGAAACTTTTATAGATGTTCGTAGCAAACTACGAACACTCTAAAGCGTAGATCCTCTACGGCGTAGACTCTCTACGGCACAGATCCTCTACGGCGCACATCCTCTACAGCGCTACGCAGCTAGTTAGACCTGCCTAACACCGTGAGCTTATCTCCACTAGGTCGATTGTCATAGAAAACACTAAAATTCAAGTCTCAATCTCATTTTGGCGTCTCTTCATAATTTTATTTAGAAGTACCTCTGAGTTTTTTTCTTTTTTTTCTCAGTTTTGACAAACAGAAACTGAGATGCGAACGTTTCTTCATCTTCTACCTCGTCGACGTTTACGTTTTTTAAAAATACGATAATATTCGATTTCTAGATTAAAATAATCAACCCGTCAAAACATAAACGGAAGACTAGATGTGATTATGAAATCATATCTTATTTATGTGAAGTAAATTTACTAATGGCCATTACGTCAATTTATTCACACACTCACAGTAGGTTACGAGAGTTTAATTATCCTACATTAATTTTGCAATAATTTTCGTTCTAAAAACTAGACATACTTACGTCTATTTATTTTTAGTAGATATTTTTTGGAAGGCTTCCCTCAAAGTGAAACGACGACACGGTGACAGTCGCGGAAATGCGGTGGAAGATGCGAAACGCACAGGATCGATCGTTGTGGCGACGCTTGGGGGAGGCCTGTGTCCAACAGTGGACATCATTCGACTGAAATGATGATGGGATATCTGCCCCCGATAGTAAAAAAGACGCATCTAACATTTTTTCCAGAGTTGAATTATATACATTGCCGGAATCAGAACATAATGGCGCACCTGCCTGTATTTTTTATATTTTGCTAACTTTCTCCAGTGCGGTTTTAACACAAGGAAAAAAGGCCTGATTTCCCGTTTCATTCATTAAAACATTTTTTTACCCGTTTTCGATTTTGTTAGATACGTCTTTTTAACTATCAGGGGCAGATATTTATTCACACTTTTACGAAAATGTTGCGCATTACTCCTGTAAGCATCGTGGGTGTGTTCCCAAAAAAGTAAATGTACAGATCGAGACTCGAACGTCCGCCATGACAAACTAGCACCTCAACAACTCACACGCATAGAGCCAGTTCTCTTCTTGTTTGTTCTTTTGTCATCTACACTAATATTTTAAAGAGATAAGGTTTGTAAGAAGTAATCTCTGAAAGTACGGGTCCGGTTGCTATTTTTTTTTTACCGTTAGAAAGCCGACAAAGTGACATAGGCTATATTTTATGAAGCGGGTGAAGCCGCGCACAAAAACTGGTGTTTTATATTTATGTACCTTAATCAGATAAATCCCATCGAATATATAAAACATCAAATGTATGATGTAGGTACTGAAATATTTTAATTTATTTATAAAGTTAACTACTCTTTCGGGTTCCGATCAGGTGATCCGTCACAAAAGGTTTGCCTAGTACGGTCATCAGTCTCACACAAAGCAGCCTTTTCCTCATTTGTAAAAAAAAACTCTTTTTTCTTTAATTTTATTCAAAATACCCAGACCCTATCTTTATACAAATACTGGTTCGGAGCAGGAATCGCAACCGCGATACGCAGTGCAGCAGCCAGTCGCTTAACCACTGTGCCAAACATACAATCATAGATGGTCGAACTACGGAGTGTCCTCGATACATTGGCGATATCCCTCTTGCGATCGATTCTGACTATTTTGACAGCCACCTATCGGCCAGCTGTATGTAAAAACATAATCTACGTGTCGTTATCAAACATTATCAAAACTCATATAGAAGAGTTTTAGATATAAGTTCTGATTCTTTTCCTGTATCTATAGTTATTAATACACTAATCACCACGCGTTACCAAAAATGTTGTCCTATCAAGACATGTGCAAGGAAAAAGTTCCGCTGAAAAGTGTTACGAAGGAGTACAATAGCCAAGAGAAAATATCTGTGTTTGAGTTTGAAAGGTATGGAAGCAGTAACATTTTTTATTTCATTTTTATTATTGATAGGCTTGCGTTTGACCACTATCTCAACGCAAGCGATGATCCACCTTAAATAACATTTACTCATGTGCTTTGAATTCTAAGCACATGAATAAATTTACTTTCCCTTCTTCCTGTTTCGAAAATGAAAGTAATTTTTTTGCAAGAACCAAATCAATTCTTAAACTAATATTGGCTTACGAAAACATAATAATAGTAGTATATTTTATTCTAAGTATAGTTTCACATTATTTAAATGGGACACTGGATCCTGGTACAGGGATACCTTGTATCGCAGGAATCAGGATTATATGATGATGATGATGATGAGTATGAATCTTATAGGATTTCTTTTTTCCAGTTTTTGTCAATAGAGTGTCAGGCTCAATGTGGGTATCAGAGTGTGTCATCAATTAAATTAAATCAATATTTTCTTTACAACCGACGCTCCGCTTCACTCCTCTCCGCTCAAATGGACAGAATGGCGCGTGTTTATTATCTCCTTGATATAATGTTTACGTGTCGTTTTTACTATATTGAGTTTATTGTAGTAATTCACGATAACAGATGTGGATTCTGAGTTCATTAAGAATGCTAAAGCTGTTATTTTATCTTATCGGTTTATCTCGCAGAAACTATCTTAAAGTCGTGACTGGGGGTTTTTTTAGTGATGTAACGAGATTAAACAGAGCTCTTTAATTCATGAATCCCCAAGCGACCACCGGTGGCCGCGCATCTATTGTCTTACTATTGTGTCTCTAATTGACGGTATCTGAAGGGTTAATTTACAACCGAATCTGGGATTTTGTGAAACGTTGCCCCACACTAAAATTGACTCTTGTATCATGGGTGCGTTTAAAAACTTATAAACTAAAAATTAAAATTTATAACGGAGATTGTTATTTCATTTGAGTTGCAATAAATACGAGTAATAATTCTAGGTTTATAATTGTGTTTTTTACCGTATTTATTTTCTGCTTTTTTGCTTGCTTTATGCTTTGATGCTTTTATGCAAGATTTACCTATATCTTTTTTGAAAATTGACTAATTAAAATTATGAAAAAAAATCTGACTCGCTCTTGATCAGACTTTTTCTCAAATATGGAAATTCTGAAATCTTGATAAGATATGAAAAGTATTTATACAAACGTTACGTTACGTTAACTGCTTACAACAAACCCAGACGGCATGTTAATCTATATATATATAAATCTATGCCACTTGTCGTTGTTATTTTATAACTCAAGAACGGGCTCACCTATCCAAACGAAAAATAAAGGTTGAATTTAAAAAATTTAGTTAAATAAAAAATGAGGGTTGCCCTCGATTTCTCCAAGATTCCATCATTAGATCCTAATTTGGTGACGATGGGACCACCTCAAATTATTTACTTTCGAACAAAAAAAGAATTTTGAAAATCCGTCCACATTTGGCGAAGTATTCGATGAACAAACATACAAAAAAAAACACAAACAGCCGAACATAGTACCTCCTCCTTTTTGTGAAGTCAGTAAAAATGATGCAGATGGTTTCATTTTTTTTTTTGGCATCTCCCTGAGACACACAGTTGCCTGTTTTTTTTATATGATCACTAGCTTTTGCCCGCGCGGCTTCGCTCCCGCTCTTCCCTACTCCACCCTACTAAATCCTACTCTACCTGCTCTACCCTACTCTACACTACACTACACTACTCTACACTACTCTACACTACTCTACCCTATTCTACACTACACTACACTACCCTACCCTACCCTACTCTACACTACACTACTCTACCCTAGTCTACCCTACCAAACTTCACATAAACCATCTACTAAATAGTCCGAACAAAGCCTAAAAATTTGGTTTGGATAGGTGAGCCCGTTCTTGAGTTATAAAATAACAACGAAAAGTGGCGTTGATTTTTATATATATAGATAGAAGATTAGTGTTTACATGCGGTTACTACATTGTGTATGTTTTGGGGATGGGGAACTGCCTAGACAGAATTCGGTAACAAAATATCGCCTGGTGAGACTGCCAGATTACCTTTTTTACGTGCCATATCATCAAATAACTCCTCTCAGTGTCTATGACTTTTATGAGTAAAACCAACACACAAGTACCTTCAGCTACCCTTAATTGCGAGGACTGCGCTAACTACCAGTCCGCAGCTCTCGTCGTATATCGTCGTCGGCCCTAACCATCAATTTAACTAACACAGGCTTAGTCCTTGATGGACGGCCGGATTTGAGAGCTGCATATGGCTCACCGTCCGCAAACCCTCTGCTTCGGTGGGTGGCAGATATCCTAGCTGGCAGTCGGAATCAACGGCTTATCGTACTGTCCAACACACGGAGGAATCTCGATATGTAGAGATGTTCACCTTTCCATGAATTGACCTGGCTTAACTTTAGGTAATGACCCGTGCATCTGTAATTAGTTAGCCATATTATCTATAACAAATGATATATGTTTTACGAAGAGGTTTAAAAAAACTTTTTACACCTCAATTTATTTTCGTCAGTTTAAACTAGTTGAGACCGGTGTTTCTTAGCTGACTACCCTGAGAAGAAACAACGAAACCAACTCAGGGGCAAAGTCTCCTTTATAGTCGATACAGTAAACATGTATTGGTCAAATCATATGAGAACCATGCAAATCAGACAATCTTTTGAAGAAAGAACCACACAGAATTGAGTGGACCTATACAGTAAATGCAAGTATTTGTCAGTATTCATCTAGGTCAAACTTAGCACTACTAAGGAGCTCAACTACTCGGCGAACCATACATCAATCGATAAACATCGATCCATTTAAATAAAACTTTTATAAAATTTCCACTTCAAACGGTAGCTTATTGACATAGGCAAGTTATTTACGCCTGCAGCTATTACTTATGTATGACTGTTTATACTAGGTCCAAGCGAGCCACATTTCTTTTTCTTTATTGCAACACACTAATTCAATATTCCTCGCCGACTAATCGACACTTCGCGTGACTAGAACTCTAGCTTTTATAGCATTGTTTGCCCAAAGAATTAGCGTTACCATTCAACGTGGCAATGCTACCAGTCATCTAGGTACGTTTCCAGTGTGTCCAGATGACAGCGTGGTGGAGGAGTAGGTACCGACTTCGAAACCAAAGCATAGCATAAGCATAGCATAATCAGCCTTTTAATGTTCCCACTGTTGGGACGCAGGCCTCCTCTCTTAGAGAGAGAACCAAAGTGTATTTGATTTTATACATATGTGTACGTAAATACTCAAAATTAGTTAATATTTGGTCATTTAAACATAGATTTCTAGTCAAATAAATACATAAGAACAGGTTACGTAAAATGTCGAGTTCTTAGCGTTTTTAATATTTTTTCCAAAAAATTTACGGGTATACCGAAAATTTAAAGAGCATTCAAGCGTTATCTCTCTGTTTTCGCTTTACCTCTTTATCAAGCATTGCTTTGGATTGCGTTGGATGAAACAATCAGCGCAGGTTGACAATAGATGGATCGGAAAGGGCCGTCTACATATATTTTGATAAATAAATATGTACTATAGAACAACGGTTTGTGTAAAATGTAACGTAGCATTGAGATAAATAAATACATAATAATAAATGAGAACGATATATTATAAACTATTACGTAAAATCGGGCATAAGCGGAGTTATCTGTAGCGTTATTTCAAGCTTAGCTTAAACTGAAGGTAATCCTAAATTCAAGTGATCGTACTAAAAATAAAATATGGACAAAGCTAATTGACGGCACGATTGGCACTGTATCTCACGGGTTCGAGATGTTCTATTCTACAGGAGTATTTTTATCTAGTGATGGGCAAGGTTTAAAAAAATCAAGCGATTTGTTTAATTTGTATTGAAATATTGTATGATTTTCACGGCTGCAATGGAGGATAGACATCCTCCATTGCATTCTAGGTTCTGGATTGGAGAGGACTAGGCATTAATGTTAATGGCGAGTACATCACTCACCTTCGGTTTGCCGACGACATAGTAGTCATGGGTGAAACTACGGAAGAACTCAGTACAATGCTCGGTGACCTCAGTAGAGCTTCCGAAAGAGTGGGACTTAAAATGAACATGGACAAAACCAAAGTCATTGTTAATATTCATGTAGCACCGACTCCTATTAAGATCGGAGACTCGACACTCGAAGTCGTGGACGATTACGTTTACCTGGGACAGACGGTCCAGTTGGGTAGGTCTAACTTCGAGAAAGAGGTCAATCGTCGAATCGGACTCGGCTGGACAGCGTTCGGGAAGTTGCGCGGTATCTTCTCGTCTAATATACCACAGTGTCTCAAGACGAAAGTCTATGACCAGTGCGTGTTGCCAGTGATGACTTATGGCTCCGAAACGTGGTCACTTACAATGGGCCTTATAAGAAGACTCAAAGTCACTCCGAGTATAGTCACCCAAAGGGCGATGGAAAGCCATCGCCCTTTGGGTGACTATACTCGGAGTTGCCCTGCGTGATTACATCAGAAATCCGCAGGAGATATCAGAACAAAAGATATCCGCAGGAGAACCAAGGTTACCGACATAGCTCGAAGAGTCGCTAAACTTAAGTGGCAATGGGCAGGTCACATTGCACGCAGAACAGATGGTAGATGGGGACGAAAGGTTCTGGAGTGGCGGCCACGTACTGGAATACGCAGCGTTGGAAGGCCTCCAACAAGGTGGACCGATGACCTGGTCAGAGTCGCGGGAATCCCATGGATGCGTGACGCACAAGACCGGTCGTTGTGGCGACGCTTGGGGGAGGCCTGTGTCCAGCAGTGGACGTCTTTGGGCTGATATGATGATGATGATGATTAATTAAGAATTCATACAATATTTAATCATATTTGTGAATTGAGATCGTTCCATAGTTTTTCCAACTCATTGATTTTGGACTGCATGCAATGCTACTGGACAATCATGTCGGCTAGAACGTTTTCTATACGTAATTATATTAATTAATGCTTGCTTATCTTAAATGCTTGTTCAGGAAGTCGCAAATTTCAGTTTTGTTATTTATCATCATCAGATAGATGGCGACGTTTCTCTCTCACGGTTCAATACGGTTACATTTAGCAGATCGCGACCCAAGACACTAGTTTTAGTCATAATAGTGTCGTCAGGGGATGGACATTGTGTAATGATAATGACGAAGAGTACAAAATATTTTGCTGTCTAAAGTCGCGTAAAGTTGTTTTGTAAGACGTGCTTATGTCCAACTCCATGCATAAAGGTAGCCATACACATTAGGTAGGTATATCTTAAGCATGTATTTCGCGAATGGAACAACACAAACAGTCATTGACTCGAAACTTTTATTAGCAATTAACGACAAAATCTATGGAGACGATGGAAATTTCGCGAAATAAAAAATAAAATAGAATAAACTTTATTGTACACCAAAAAGTAACACAGCTTATACATAAAATTAAATAAAAATAGTTGGAGAAGTCGACTATGCTTGCACTACATCCCACTTTTGTGTGAGCTGGTAGATCCAGCACGTCCTGAGCAGTTATCCCGAGCATTCTTCAATATATATTAACATCATATTTCGACTTTTCATATTGAAACGATCGGATGAAATTAAATTAGGTAAAACCTTCGCTAGAGAGCGTGTTAGAGTTTTACTGACTAGAACCCACTTGTGTCCTTCAGTTGCTCTTTGCATTTCAAGACTATAGTGTCTCTATTTATTTTTGTACGCACAAATGAAATGAACAAATACAGATAAAAGAGCACAAAGGTACTGCTTACACTTCAAATGTAATTTCTTACAGCAGACCTGCGACAGGAGATTTGGATGAGAGATGTAGACATAGTTTTTTCAAATAAGTTAGAAAATTAAAAATATACTATACTAACTGCTCCCAGCGGATTCGCCCGCGTGATAGCAAAAATTATCCAAAGGGAACATACTTCCGGGACAAAAAGTACCCTATGTCCTATTCCAGGGCCTGGTCTATCCGTGTACCAAGTTTCATCAAAATCGGTTTGCCATTAAGGCGTGAAGACGTAAGAAACAAACAAACTCACTTTCGCTTTTATAATATTAGTAAGGATTATCTAAATTAAATTCTAATAAATACCGTAAAACGAGTAAACGTAAAATGTTTTATAGAATAGAAACTAAACTTTGGTTTATTTTTTCACTTTGATACTGTATTATGCACTTCTAACAAAGCATTGACTTTTTAGAATAACCGTTCATTAATAAAATGATATGGTTAAATACTGCAAAAAAAACAAATATCGTGAAAATACACTTTGAAATTTTGTTTCTATTCACCCCTGAGTTTCAATTCACCCCATTTGACTGTATATAAATATATCAATAACGGTTAATAAAACAGAAATAGATCTCTAGTTGGGTCACAATTCACTTTAGGGCTTATAAAGCCACCAAGAAAGGTCACATCGAGGCACTCACTTCTTGGGAAGAGAATGAGACACAGAGAACCATCTTGGACGGATAAGTGGATTTACGACCTTCGTCAGGAAAGTCCTTGTTGCTGTAGTATTTCCTACATTCAGTTCTTAAAGCTAAACAAACACGTGTAGTCATTATGTATCTACAAATATAATTGAAGTGCCTTCAGCGGCTGTGTAATTGTCGCAGATAACGCGAGGGTTTGATGAATATATAAATACATGTAGATCTTGCACCCACGCTAGTTATCACCTGTATGTGCCGCAGCGGTAGTTCGCACGCACAAACTGTGTTTTGCGGTTTTTTAATTTAGTACAGTGAAGATAAAATATAACAAGGGAACTGCGAAACTACCAGCTACCAGCAGCAAGATGGGAGCGGAGAAAGAAAACGAAAAGTAAGTTCAGCCAGGCTGCGCAAATATACCCAATACTTATGTTAATTTATTAATATTCCAATTGTTGCTTGTTCTACATATTTTTATGAAATCTTGCCGCCCTTTTCATGCGTGTCTCATTTTTTTTGTTTTTGTATTAATAACGTAATAATCAGTTCTTACTTTAAAAAATAAAATGAAGATATGTAACTATTATGTAGTTTTATTCAAAACATACCTCTCTAAACTAACTTATTTCAAAAAGGTAATAAACTAAAAGGTAGAAAATTTACATATTTCTTCCTCTCAAAAGTACCTAATAATTTACAGATTTCCACGTTTAGTAACTTAGATGTTTCACGACTTTAAAATGTACACTAACCAAGAGAAAACTTATCATTAATGGTATGACATTTGCAACTGTCGAAATAAGACTCCATGAGAACATGAAGAAACAGAAAATTCATTAATTGATTTAAACTTACGCTAGGCTAGCATTATGTCCATGCGAATTTAATTTTCTAAAATAATTAAAACATGACCCATACCTAAGCGAATTAAAATCATAATAATTATGTACCTACACCTAGCTTCAGTAGGTACTCGTATTAGCATACCTAGACCTAGGTATATTTGTTATGAAGGGTTTAATCACATTATTAATATCTACAAGCAAGTGTTTTTTTCATATTAACTTTTCCCACTTATGCTAATCAGATAGTGATCTACTTAGTACTTTATATGAGTACTGTACCTTTATATAATCCTTTTTAATGTGCAACTTTGGGATATTATTCCTTGGTTATTATTTATTTATATTGTTAAAAAGCGTGAACCTAATTACAGGGTAATTTAGCAATATTTTCGTTGGTCTACAGATTTCTGGTCTTGTATCTTTCAAGAACTCTATTATAGTCTATCTAAAGTTAGTCTGCTATGTTATGTGTAATAAATAGGCTATCGAAACTTAGTTAAAAAGTAAAGAAAATGAAGTGCACTTCCATCGATCGCTACACGAGGTTAATTATTCAAGGTCTAGTCGCGGGTGAGAGCCGTGTCAGGGCGGGGGGGAGCCATAGTTCAGTTAGTGAAGCTCGGACGTCTGGCCAGACCGGACAAGGAAGTGCTTGAAAGCCTTACTTATCAAAACTTCGCAACTTTTCTAAGTTAACGGTCCGGCTATGTTCCGGTGAGATACATGTTAAATCTTTTGCTAATTTTATGAAACAACACTTACCAGAACATCCCTTTGCTTTTAATAATTCTATTTTTTTTCTAAGTTATTGTGTTGAAGTTACTTCCTAACTCGAAGTTTTGACTCACACCTGTTGACTGATAACAGTAATAATTGTGTTCAGTGCTATCTTTATAGTTGCAATAGTTTTTATTTCATAGATAGTTTAATTTTACTGTGATGTAATCTTGCACAAGTTATATTAAAAAATATTTTTCTTTTCAGCCCGGCGACGGAAAATGAACTCAAAATATCTTTCTTTCAAATAGTAAGTATTTCACGATAGTTTATTTTATTTTTTTGTTCAATAACTCATTTGGGTATACGTACTATAGTATTACTTTTATCGATTTCTGATAGATCACTGTCCATAAATGAACTTTACATTTCTCTTGACTTTATCGTGTGTTAATTATCTTTTGAAGTAATTGGATCAAGAAGCTGTTTATTTTAAGATTATTAATTTTACCTATCTACACGTATAAATAGGAATCTACATGTTTTGTACGTGTTAGCTCAGTGGTTCAGGCGCCCGATGCATGGGGTTGCGGGTTCGAAATACCAATGTGTTTATTTTTATTTTGTATGTACTTTTTACAAGCTTTTATTTAGTTTCATCTGTCCCGAGGTTTGTCTGTAATAAAATCTTGCAAATTATATTTGACTCACGTCCCGGTTACCGATTGAGCTGTCATTTTGCATGCACGTGTAAATCAGACGACAATGCAAAATTATTATGACATGGAGCTGATCTGATGATGGAACCGGAAGGTGGCTATAGGAACTTCGTAGTTAAATGACATAACCCCATCGAGTTTGGGCTCGCATGATTAGTCATGACGAGTATTAATTATATAAAATTATACCGAGCTATAAATGCTTGCTATGAAAAAATGATTTTCATTAAAAGCTCATTGAAGTTTATCTAGAGCATTCCTAACCCGTGCGCCAGAACAGTTGTTATTTGTAGATCTTTGATAGCCTTTAGTCAGACGCCAGTAAGTCTGACCATCATTCTATCCAAGGAATATCGTGTTGCCTAGTAAATAGATTGTGGAGGTCTGATAGGATATGAAACACAGGTATTCAGCCGTATCCAGTTACACTGGAAGCCGAAATCACGATAGTTGATATATGATTTTTCTTACCTAAGTTAAACTTCAGTTGTTCTCAAACTCGTCACCGTTATACTCCTACTCTTATTCCTCGTTACCTGAGCGCAATATGGATTTTTATCAATTTTGTCCTATCAAGCGTCACGCTATCCTCCCTTTTCATATCCCGTTCTTCACACAGTTTCTCCATCTTTGCCCTCAGAACATAAGCACTTATAGGTACAACGTTAGATAGTTTTAGTATATATGCGAAACCCGAAACACGTGTCTAGTATTTTTATGTAAAAAATCTATATACAAAATTTCACAACAGTCTCGTGTAAATCACAAAGTTATAAACTTGTTATGTCAGCAAAATTTAAATACATAGTCACCGGGCCTGAGCGACTGAGGGGTGTTTTGTACTTGCACCCAGCCGTTTGCTGGCTTCTCATGCCCGCTATGACCTGTCGTGACCTGTGTTGTACTTAACGTCGGTGGTATTCAACTTGTGACCTTTTTAACACTTATGAAAAAAATATAACATGGTGTAAAAACTATTGAAATCCATTCAGTTACTGATTCTAAACAAACTATATTCAGGTTTCGCATAAACTCAAAATAATGTTGTATACTTACCTCATAACTCTTTTAGTAACATGCATTTCAACCCTCCTCGTTATTTGGCCATGTCAAGACAAACGATTCCCTTGTAACTATACAGACACTGGGTACCAGTGACTGAAAAGCTGCAAGTGAACGTGTGTACTTTTAAACTTCTTCTCATATAGGTAGGTTGAAGTAAGAAATGAGATCCTTCATTTCTTACTTCATCTTTTCTCGTCGCTCCACACATTCATCTAAAGATTCTAATCTCGGCTGCATACATGCAAAGCATAGTAGGCCATATAATGTTCCCACTGTTCGGGACTCAGGCCTCCTCTCTTGGAGAGGGAATGGGCCCTAATCCACCACGTGGGCCCAGTGTGGATAGGTGGATGTCACTTGTCTTCGATTTTTTACGTAAAAATTTTTAATCCGTCATTTTTACAGCCCAACTTATATAACTACAAATTATATTAAAATAACAGCGAAAATTTAGACTTTATCTTGATATCTAATCCCGAGACACAAATACATTTTATGACTAGTATTAGACGTGTAAGCGTAATCTCATCATAAATTAAATCCTTGAATGTCTCTTTAGTTTCATACAGTGGTAGCCGAGTGGCAACGGTCCCGACTTGCTAGTTATAGGTTGCGGATTCAAACCCAAAAAGACATTTTGTGTAATTTAATTCATCACCACTGCTCTCAAAACGGTGAAATCGGCATATCCTAGAACCAAAATTTCGAAGAATTGTGGCATTAACCAACCCGCACTGGGCCAGAGTGGTGGATTACGGCCCATTCCCTCTCCTAGAGAGAAGTCTAGAGTCCCAGCAGTTTTTTTTTTTTCTGTCGACGGGGAAAATCATCATTGACGAAACCCGCTCTTGGGTGGAGCGGGAGACAGTGTCAGAGTCTTACTGACTAAAAACCCCGCGCCGTTCCTTCTAGCCTTCATACCGGGGCTCTAGTTTCCTTTCGCATAACCCCGACCCCGGTAGGCTTCGACGCCTTGGCTCGGTCCGGACAGTTACCGGACGATCGGACAGCGAGCTACCCATGGCTCGCCGTCCGCGAGCCCGCGTCTACGGTGGCCGGAAATCGGGATCGGAATCCCGGCGGCGGCGGCGGGGGCGCCGTTGCCTCATGCGGTCTGCCTCCTCCTTTGCTAGCATTACTGCTTCGCAGAAGGAGGCGACCGCCTGCCACTCCTCCTCGCTCCGGACCATGGCCTGAACCAAGGCCCGGCGCGAGAGGTCTCCGCCGCCGATCACCCCCACGAGGGCACGGCGTTGCTCCGCCCAAGCAGGGCACACCTCAACTGTGTGCTCCACCGTGTCCTCCGGGCGTGCCGCACAGTGGCGGCACCCGGGCGTCTCTTCCGCTCGAATCCGATGCAGGAACCTCCCGAACTTGCCATGTCCGGTGAGGACCTGCGTCATGCGGAAGGTAAGGACGCCGTGAGGTCTTTCCAGCCACGCCTCAAAGAAGGGACTTACCGCCATAATTGTGGCGTGCCCAGCACTGGGTTGCGACAGTCGCTGACGCCATTTCACCGTGAGATCCCGCCGGAGCTCTGTCCGCCATACCTCGACCTGTCGCGGTAGTGGACTTTCACCCCGGCGTTGCATCTCCACGCGCTTATCGTGCATGTGTGCAAGGACTGTTGCCTCCAGATCCCACGGTGGTAGGCCAGCCAGAAGGCTCGCCGCTTCGCGGGAGATCGTGCGGTAACCCCGCACCATCCGTATTGCCATGACCCTCTGGCAGGCGTTCAGTATGGACGCCGGTCGCTTTGCCAGCGACGGCGCCCACACTGGCGCCCCGTAGAGGGCCATGGACCGAACGATCCCCGCGTAGAGCCTCCGGCAGGAGGCGTCTGGACCCCCAAAGTTGGGCAGGAGCCGCTTGAGAGCAGCCCCGGCCCGGTTGAGTTTGGGAGCCAAACGTCGGAAGTGTTCTCCGAAATTCCAAGAGTCCCAGCAGTGGGAACCTTAAAAGGCTGATTATACTATGCTTATGTCTGTTTATACTAGCAGACTGCTAAATTAGAACTATCAGGGATTGAAAGTACTCGTGTAAATTATAGATTCCTACTACACTGTGAATGAGGGCTCTATCATGTTATGTATAATGTCAGGCTTGCAAGCGAGCAAGACTGACGGAGTTATACACTCTATGTAGCTCCATCCTTTTAGCCGTTCAGTTTTGGTCGTCAAATGCATCGCGTTAAGACCTAGTGGTAAGAGATCCTCCACTCTTAAAAAAAATCTTTCCTAACTGTTTTGTTGGGCAAGCCGGACGTGTTGCATGAAACAGCAGATTTCAGAGTTGGTCCCATGATGAATATATATTGCTATATACCGGGTCACACATCGATATCTTCTACAGTTTCACTAGGTACTTTGATTTTTTTATGCCCCACACTAGGAATTACTCCAGTTTCATGAGTACGTTCACAAACATGTAAATCACATACAGAATACACCCAGACCCGGAACTCCTCTATCTGTAGGCCATACAAATGTTTGTTCCGTGTGGGGATCAAACCCACAACCTGCAGCGCAGCAGTCAATCGCTCACCCACTGCTCCAACCGTGCAGTCTAATTTCATTGGGTCTGTAACGTTACTTCGAGAGTCACATGCTCGATTAACGAAAAGTCGGCTGAGCGTTTGATCGAATAGAATTTATTGCGAAACAACCTTTTATCGCCGCTACTTCGACTAGCATCGTTACAGTCCCAATTTCATCCGGTATTGATAAGTAGAAACTTTCAGTGACCTCAATGTCAAACGTCAAACTGTAATACGTATGGTTTTTCTAACTTTTCTTGCAGTTTCGATATGGCTCGTGCCTCGAAGTCTTTGCAACAATCCTGGGCATCTTGATGGCAACCCTTAGCGGTGGAGGCGTAACCTACAACTTGGTCCAGATCGGCGAACTCAGCACGGCGTTTGTGGAGCGCACCAGCTTCCAAGATCAGATGAGCACTCACATGCCACTCTTGTCCTTATTTGGAGGCGGGCAAAGACTGTGAGTAACCTTTTTATTTTTTTTTACTTTTTCTAGGGTGAGTTCCGGCTCAGTTCTGAAGGAATGTAGAAATCTTTTTTTTTTAACGTATTCTGACTACTATGCGGTCCTGTATTACAGGGTGTCTTTGTTATCGACCCACAAACGAATACCATTGACCAGTACCTTATTCTGGACACATCAGTGGTGGAATTTTTCGTCGGATTTTTCCTAATAAAAAAAATCTACCTTAAAATCGTGATTCCAACCAACCTTATTGATATTTTTTGTAAAAAAAAAAAATAATTGAAAAGTCATCGGGGTAGAGTAAAGATATTAAAAAAATATATAGGAAAAACCGATGAGATCCATGGTATTCGTTTGTGCGTCGATGTCAAAGACAACCTGTATAGAGTCCAGACAATAAAATCAAACAATTCATTAGTTCTAGATTTTACATTTGCTCTAACAAAAGACCTACACTTACTTTTTAATAACTTTAATATATCCAAGGTGATAAGATATCACATTCAAGTAAATAACTGTTCTTCGTCGCACATGACGTGCTTGTTGCAAAGAACAATTATCTACATTTGCTATTGGACATCACGAGATCGAATTTACTTGCGATAGAAACAAGAACAGCCCGATATCCGTAACCATCCAGATGATGATTTGGTAAAGCTCCAATCGAAACAAGCAAGGAAAATGTATAAAGACATTTTAATTTTCATTCTATTTCATATTTTCATTACTATTGTTATACAACTAGCTGACCCGGCGAACTTCGTACCGCCAGTCAATCGATTACGATGGAACAAAGCCTAAGTAATAATCAAGTACAAAAGTTACCTAGATCGATTTCGCGCTATGCGCGCACAAAAAAAACATCTATAGATTACGCTACAACATCTCCACGTGCAAAGATACAGAAACTAAACGCAGCCATGCAAAACAATCCGAAAACATCGTATAGAAAATCGTAAATTATAAACAGCTAATTTCTTAGTACTCACACAATGTACACTTATAATCTAAGTACTCACTCGACAAGTGAAATGGTAAGCATTTATTTATAGCACACACTATTACATATTATTAGTAAAAATAGATAAAGTAACAATTACGCATGTTAACTAGTTGATTCCTAAAACAGGCCTCTTTTATAATTTAAATTATTTACCAAATAATGTCGATAACATTAATATTGCCCCATCATTTGTTACCGAAGTGGGTCAATGTTCTAAGAGTTTATAGAATTCAAAAAACACATTTGACACATGAATGATTATGATAGCATGGACTTAAACTGCTATGTAACTTATCTTTCGGAATGCTGGCTAAGTAAAATCACGAACTTACCTGAGCTTGATGGCTATCTCTCTAATCAAAGCAACGGAGTGGACATGTAAATATAAAAACATTTTGATAAAACTTCATTTGTTGAAAGAAACTATTTCGTCCATAAAACGAGAATTGTTACTATTTATCTTACGCCTTAGTACAATTTTTATTTTTAACTTTCTAGTAATAATGTATGTTTTAAAACTATGGTTATATTATAACGCGAGATATCAACCCGAATCACCCTCCCATGACCTTGGGCACGCCACAATTATGGCGGTAAGTCCCCTCTTTGAGGCGTGGCTAGAAAGACCTCACGACGTCCTTACCTTCCGCATGACGCAGGTCCTCACCGGACATGGCAAGTTCGGGAGGTTCCTGCATCGGATTTGAGCGGAAGAGACGCCCGGGTGCCGCCACTGTGCGGAACGCCCGGAGGACACGGAGGAGCACTTAGTTGAGGTGTGCCCTGCTTGGGCGGAGCAACGCTGTGCCCTCGTGGGGGCGATCGGCGGCGGAGACCTCTCGCGCCGGGCCTTGCTTCAGGGCATGGTCCGGAGCGAGGAGGAGTGGCAGGCGGTCGCCTCCTTCTGCGAAGCAGTGATGCTTGCAAAGGAGGAGGCCGACCGCTCCAGGCGCCCTCGCCGCCGCCGCCGCCGGGGTTCCAGCCCCGATTTCCAGCCACCGTAGACGTGGGCTCGTGGACAGCGAGCCATGGGTAGCTCGCTGTCCGATCGTCCGATAACTGACCTGACCGAGCCAAGGCGTCGACGGCGCGCACTGTTCCCGCGCGCCTCAAGGAGTTGTCAGCAACAGGAGGGGCCCATCTGGGTCGAAACCTACCGGGGTCGGGGTTATCCGAAAGGAAACTAGAGCCCCGGTATGAAGGCTAGAAGGAACGGCGCGGGGTTTTTAGTCAGTAAGAGACTGACACTATCTCCCGCTCCACCCAAGAGCGGGTTTTGTCAATGATGATTTTCCCCGTCGACAAATAAAAAAATATAAAAAAACCCTCCCATGACCTCATACCAGCACATGATATACCTACTCGGGTCAGAATTATCTTGATCACGCAGGTAATGCTCAAAACATCAAAAGAATAACTTCGCAGTGTTTCGATTTTAACAGATATATTAACCCTTCAGATACCGTCAATTAGAAACACAATAGTAAGACAATAGATGCGCGGCCACCGGTGGTCGCGAAACCTGAAATATTATAATTCCGCAAAAAAATGGAATTATTAAGCCCTAAATAACTGGATTAATTAAATGTATTAGGAATCCATTGCAATTGGAATCGGCTAAAGATGCGGTAAATATGGTCAAACTTTTGCAATGATTTATAAAAAAAATACTAAACAAAGTGCATGAGCAAGATATTTGAAAATTTGCCTTTGCCTTTTCAAAAAAAGCTATATGGAATGTTATTAGGAACATTGCAGAGCTTAATTATGAAAAAGTTCCTACAGATGAACTGTTAAATATTACAAAAGATCCAACCTCTTCAATAAAGAAAGAAGAAGAAGAAAGAAAACATGTTTATTCTGCTCGTATAGACACACAAATAATTTTCAAAAAATAATAAATATGTATATGCATAATAACACACTGTTTTATTAACGGGGAAAAATTAGCTCTCCTTATCATGAATATGCAAAACCAGCGTAATGTTTGTACACTAGCCTGGTTTTACCTATTCATGATAACTCACATCCTAATTCAACAGGTACTTCTGTAGCTCTGCTAGATGTAGATGAGGGTTAGGATAAAACAATTATTGGGGCCTCACAGTAATTGTACCATTGAGTTTTGAATGAAACCGAATTTCAGCAAATTTTGTAAAAGAAGGTTCAGAAGAAACGTCACTTACTACAAATCCATTTCAATAGGAACTAACTACTCTTTCCAGTCTTAGAAAAAGCACGTAATTCCCGACTTCCTGAATACAATCAGTTTATATTTAGGCATAGAAAGTCAAGTAAAGATCCAATTGTTGATGGGATAATATATCAGCAGAATATAGGCCTATTTCTGGATTTTTCAGAGGCCTTCGACGCCGTCTCGGTGTCCATTCTTATCGATAGACATCGAGGCATCAATCATAGGCATTAGAAATGTTTTTCTTGATATTTTCCGTCATTATCTTGAAAACCAGTAGAACGAAATCGGTCTGTAAAGATTTATACCATTGTCAAAAAAAACTACTTCAACCAGAGAACTCTTATTAAAGCCAACGTAAAAAACAGTACCTTAACAATGAGTGCCCGGTCCAGAAGTATCGCTTTCTAAATCAAGGCGTTAATCCAGCCGCCTAACGACGAAAAACCGACGAAAGCCTACTAAGATGATGCTCGTGGCTATTAAACCATTGACTGAGAGTATTACTTATTTATTGTAGCTGTTGGGATTTCTACCAATAAATGAAATTGTCTGTGGTGTCTAGCCACGTTACAACCGTTTCGCTTGCGTCGAACACTTCGAGTTGACCTTGCCGCCAATTCTTTTGTTTTAACCACTTGACTAAGCGTTGAAATGACGACATTCCCGTAAATTTGAAGCTTTCTACCAGCGTTAACTATTGCAGATTAGCAACTTGACTAGGGGTACAGAGATAGACACAAAGACACGAATGCAAACATTAAACTTCATAATAAACCCCTTTGTTTTTGACGTTAGTTAAAAATAGGATAAGTAGGTAAAGTTAAGAGTGAATGGGTAAATTCTAGGCAAACGGTCTCCATCGTCGGCCACATCATCGCTTACCTGATGGTGAGATAGTGCGAAAATATACCTAATAAAAAAAAGGTTTACCAGGAATGATGGTGATTAGAACTGTATCCTTGGTTCTCAGGTGTAATGCCACTCACAAGGAGAACATGGACGCCCTGGTCAATGATGCGATAGCCTTGATGATAGGCGCTTTCGTCTCGATCGGGCTCTCCATGTTGTGCTGCACCGTCTCTGTGACCCTGGTCAGCTGGAGTGCACTACGACAGGTAACTTATACGTTCTTTCTGCTTAAGTTTTTATCTAATAGGTACCTTAGATTAGATTTGACCATTACATGTTTGCTTTTTGGACTTTAAAAGAGACTTTGACTCCTGAGATTGTTTTGGTGTTTCTTCTCATGGTAGACAGCTAGGAAACACCGACTTCATCTAGTTTATATTGATAAATTGTGTAAAAGTGTTTTTTAAAACCTATTTGCAAAATAAATATCATTTATCATATCATCCGCACTTATTTGATATTCCGACCAGTTTTACTAAAACATTTAACTCTGCCTGTTTGTATTCTCTTCCATTATGTTATTCTCGAAGTAACAACAGGAATCTTATGAATTAGCTCTTTCTATCGTGGATCTCCACTGTGACCTTCTTTTACAGGTATGACCAAGATCAAGACGGTCACAATGTTTTTTTTTTAAATCCTTCTGTAACTAAAACTATGATAAATATACGTATAGTCCAGGTGGAGTCAAGGTGTTAAGAAGTTAGGTAACCAGGAATTAACTTCGACGGGATCGAACTTTGTACCAGGGGTAAACACGGCACGGCATTCTCGATGGCTCGGTTGGAACAATGTTTAAGCGACTGGCTGCTGTGTTACGAGTAGCAGATACGATACACAAACGGAATAAATTTTTATATGGAACTGTCTGTGTGTGTGAGTTTAGGTATATGTTTGTGAACTCTCACGAGTATACGATATAGGAGTAATTCCTACCGTTTCACAATAAAAAAAACCTATCGTGGCCGGTGATGGTAAAACTCGGGACTCATAACTCCGTACATAGGAGAGCTTGAAAGAAGGTCAAACGCAAAAGCTATAGGTATAGTTGTTACGTTCTAAATTCTCGAAACTGTTGAAATAGCTATGGATTAATTAAGAGGCTCTTTTTCCACTCGCCTATAGTCACCATCGGGCATGGTTTAAAAGCTAGTTGCTTCTAATGCGATACAACGCGATGTTTGAAGAAGACGCAACGCGAACAAAGAGAGATAACGTCTGAAAACTCTGTTAGCATTCGATAATTCCGTGATTAACTCGAATAATTCACAAAACTTTTTTCTTGATTTTTTTAAAACCATAATAGTTTTTGAAAAAAATTGTCGTCATTCAGAATCTTGATTAAATGCGCAAGGCTTCCATTGATGTCCTTTTTTACATTTTTAATATACGACTATGAGTACATTATGGAAGGCCAAAGTTCACGTAAAATAGCCGATTTTCAGAGTCTAATGGATTGTGTAGCGTTAAAAAAAAGAAAATCACTACTTGTATACGTATAATTTTGCATGTAAAAAATACCAACAAAGAAAAATTATAAAAGGGAATAAAAAAAATCGGCGACGAAATTTTCTGAAAGAAAGTGCCTGATGAACACGATTTGAAAAGGAAATGTGATTATAATGATCTAACTGCAAAATGTTTTGTGAAACTCCGTAGTAAATAAAAAAAACGGATAAGTTTTATTGAATATAAAGAACCGGTATGTATTTTAAATATTTTAAGTTTTGGCTGCTTTGAAGGTTCAGTTTCGTGTCTCATGGTGTAATTTTCCTTTTCTTCTCACGATAGATTATTTGTCAATCGGTTCTTGGAGCATTCCATATTCAGGGAGAAATTAACAGAAGTGGACTGTTCTCCATTGGAATTGATTAATACGCGCGCCAACTAGCGCATGACAATACCAAAACTAGTTTTTGTTTCGCGCCTGAGGCTCAGTGATTGCAATCCCTTACACCTATAGGCATTACTTCCAAAATTATAAATTTTTAATTTTTTTATATCCATTTCGCCACTTTACCGAAACCCTATTTTTATATTTAAAGTCTCCGATTTTTTTTATTCCCTTTTATAATTTTTCTATGTTGGTATTTTTTACATGCAAAATGATACGTATACAAGTAGTGATTTTCTTTTTTTTAACGCTACAAAAATGGCTCTCCGGCTAACAGAAGTAAGTGTTTTTACTTAATAACATATAAAATTTAAACGATTCTACATAAAGAATTTTTTTTTGCCTTATTGAGAATGGTCACTCCCTCTGGGAGCTAATGATTCTTAAGCTTATTTGTTTCAGGACGTGGATTCTTCCATTCAAGAAGGGTATTATAGGATTTATACCACCAGTACAGATGTTTGAAGCTGTTTTTTTTCATGACATATTATTTTTTCATGATATGTAATGATTTTTAATAGAAAATAATTTTGTGAACTATATAACACATAACTGCCTTTTATTTTATCCACTTATCGCAGCAAATATAACGATAGGTTTCCTGATTTTTATTCCATATCCTTAGCTAGCGGTAGTTAGAACCCGTAGGGTATATATGGTGACGTATGAATTTTTAGGCTTCGGTTTTCAAGGTAAGCTTAGTATGAACGGTTATTTAGCCGATATTTTTGCTTTCTAGCTTGGCGTTTGCTGACTGCTGTTTGCTGGATTATTTTTTTCCAGTTGTTCATGCCGTGCCTATTTTTTCCGCTAGGATTTAATCGACTTTAGTCTGTTCTTTCATTCGTTATTAGGTCTATATTAGTTACATCATGTCAGAAGAGGGGTTCCCTATTGGTGAGACACCATGTCGTGATAGTCCCATCATTTCGCGACCACAACCTCCTCCTATTCCGCCAAGAGCTTTTCGCGCTTCCTCACAAAGTGTCGTTCCTTCACCAGTAAGATCTGATGAATGCCTACAATTTACCAGGCAGTTCTCTCTTACTAAGTGGAAGATTAGTTTCGATGGAAAGACCTGCGTTCGGGAATTTTTCACGAGTATAGAAGAATGCAGGGAGGCCGACAATTTGTCTGATGGATATTTAGTTAAGCGATTCCATGAAGTCTTGTCAGGTGTCGCACTTCAATATTTTAGGTCAATCCGTCGTCTGGGTCTTTCCTTCTTTGAGATCAAAGAAGCCTTTTTTAAGACATTTGGTACGACAGATTTTGAATTTAAGATGAGCCAGGAGGTCCGTAACCTTAAGCAGAGACCGGAACAACAGATAAGAGAATTTATTATCGAAGTGTCTTACTTAAATGCAAAACTGAATAAGCCTATTGAAGAACCGGAGTTGTTGCAGATCATCACTCACAATATGTTGCCAAAATACACTCCTTGCTTATCCATCCAGAGATTTCATGACATTAATAATTTAATCGAAGCTGTTACTCATTTCGAGTCCTTTTTAAAACCTTCAAAGGCGGTAGCCAGTCTCAATTGTGTTGCCGACCAGTCGACTTCTCAGGCTGTTAACTCACCAAAACCCAGGCCGAACAAAACTTCCCATTAACCAACAACTAGCAAGCCTCGGGTTTGTCTTAGTTGTAGTCAGTCTCAGCTTTGTTTAAAATGTAATAAAGTTGGTCATTCTTACCGCTCTTGTCCAGAGATCTCAGGCATAATTTGTTTTAAGTGTCGTACTCCTGGATTTATTACAAGAGAATGTCCGAAATGTAATCCAAAAAAATGTAAAGACCACTGGCGATACGCTTCTTTCCATACAGTATCCCCAGTGTTTACTTCAGATTCATTTGATAACCGACCGTTTATAGAGGTATTATTATGCGGTAGAGTCGTTAAAGCATTACTTGACTCTGGTGCTCAGATGTCACTTATAAGCGATAATTTTATTCAGCAACTTGGTATTTCTTTGACATCAAAAAACGCTTGTCCCCGTGTTATATCGGCTAATAATTCACCGATTGATATTCTTGGTTCTGTATATCTTCCAGTTAAATTTAATGGTACAACTTTTATTCATGAGTTTTTAGTGGCAAGTTCGATGTCATCTTCTATTATTTTAGGTATCGAATTTTGGAATAAATTCGGTTTGACGTCTATTTTTAGTCAGGCTTTTGATAAAAATATTGATGGTAAAATGTTTATCCCTTCTGTTCAGCACTCTCCCCCTCAAGTTTCTTCTGTTAATGAGGTTCGTGTGCATCGTAAAGGTTCGCAACATAAAGTCCCCGATGTTCTATCCAGGATCCATGCTAACCCTGTGTCGTTTGACCAGGGTCCTGAACACACTAATGACCGTTGGTATAAGAAGGTATAGGTGCTCGAGACACGCCACAAATGTTCCCAGCATACGCTATAAACAATGGTATCCTTATGAGACGCATGCCTGTTTCTAATCCTTTATCTTCTGAACCATGGCATGTGGTGTTACCAGCTGAAAATGTTCTAGACGCTATTTGGGAAATTCACAATAATTTTCCTTCGATACATCCCGGTGTTACTAAAACGTATCTAAAACTTAGGGAGTTGTTCTACTGGCCAAATATGTTCCGTGACGTCACTTCGACGTTAAGTCAATGCGAGGTTTGTAAAGCCTATAAAATTTCGAACACGCAACCCCGCGGTCAGATGTGCTACCCTAAAGAGGTTTCCTTGCCCTTACAGATGATTTCTATCGATATAATTGGTCCATTGCCCAGTGCTTATTATGGTTATAAATATATCCTTTCTATGGTAGATGTATATTCGAAGTATGTGTGGCTAGTTTCTCTGAAAAGGATTGACGCTCTTTCTGTTATAAAAGCGTTAGAGTCTGAGATTTTCTTTAATTTTGGGGTTCCGCGTACTATTCTTTGCGACAACGCTACAGTTTTTCGTAGTAATCAATTCCTTAATTTTCTCAGATCTTTCCATATTCAATCAACAACTTTTACGCCATATTATACACCCCAAGCAAATACGGTTGAGCGATACAACCAAAGTGTTATTACGTGTTTAGGTATTTTGGTTGGTGAGAACCAAAGAAGTTGGGCTAAAATGTTACCTAAAGTTAAGCTTTACCTCAATTCTTGCGTTAATCTAGCTACTGGCTTTACGCCTAACTTTCTTATGTTTGGTAGGGAGGTCCTTATGGATAACAGTCGTGTATATAGTCAGACTCGAAGCTCTAATTTGGCAGACAGTCGGGCTCGACATGCAAAATTATACGTATACAAGTAGTGATTTTCTTTTTTTTAACGCTAAAATTGGTTTTACACAAATTTACATTTTGATTTCCATAGAAGTATAGATAATATCCACAAGATATCTATATATTCAAAATATCTGGAGAAATATGGGTAATGACATCATAATCACGTAATCTAACGATTATATGAAAATGTACCTCGAGTTAGCCGCTCTTTATATGTTTTAACAACATAACGACCAAAGGGGTGTTTACCAGAAGTGCATACATAATGAGAGACAAGAGTTGCCTCTTAAAGGTTAGATGACAATTTATAAACAGGATAATACCCATACCTGACTGTGAGGCGCTATCATTATGTACCACTTATTAGCTGAAGTGCAATGTCTGAAGAGTGCCGAGTGGTCTCATAGCTATCTACTCAATATCCACAACAACAAATCCTCACATAACATCTTCCTGATTGTTTCATTCTAAGTAACAACAACAATAACTCAAAAATGTATGGTACACAGATCACAACGATACGAATGAAGTTCCTGAAGGCTGTGCTGCGCCAGGACATGGCCTGGTTCGATACGGACAACGAATTTAACTTGGCTTCTAAGATGTCTGAGTAAGTTGGCTTGCTTGTTGGTTGATTTTTTTTATTTTTTTTTTGTTTGTAGGAGGTAGTCTCTGGAAGTACTGGTCAGATTGCTAAAATGTTTTCTCCGATAGAAAGCTGTTTTATTCCTGAGTGACATAGGGTATATTTTATGTCGCGGGCAAAGCTGCGAGAAAAAGCTAGTATTTTAATATTTTCTAACTTCAATATTTCTAAGGTCGATGCAGTACGTATTGAGTTGAAATATTTATAAATGGCTACTAAAGCACAGTTTATTACAAAGGAGTTTAATGTAAACACGAGATACAGACTTTCGCTTAGTTCAGATACAAATAGTTCTAAGCTATATTACAAACTGTTAGCCATTATTGATTTGTACTTTTGCTTTTTTTAAATCTTGTTTCGTAATGCGTGTAATTACTCTATATGTAGGTACGTATATATATATCTATAAATGGAGAAACTGACTGACTGGCGAATAGAAACGTGCAATTTTTCACACGGCATCCTTTAATGACGTAAGCGAGTACTAAGTATTCTTCAAACTTCACCCCCCAAAGGGGTTCACGCTGGTCTTTACGCTGGCGTAAAAACTAGCTCCCGTAGTTTTTTTAAAATAAATTTATCATTATGCAACAGTCATTAATATTCACTATCTTTCTACAGGGTTATTTATAAAACACTAGCAACCTCTCAGGAATATGTTACTAACATCATATACAAAAACTTTTGTTCTATGACTTTAAAAAAAATATATAGTTTAGTTCATCAGGTTTTCATACAAAAATAAAAATATTTAAATTGAACGTTCTAAATATTACGAAGTCTATGCGAAGCAAGCTATAGCACAATAGTGGAGGGTAGCTGAGCATGAACTTGACCTATTTACGGGCAACTTTCACTAGTCGGCCTATGCGCTTGCGTCGCGTCATACCTACGTGTTCTTGTAGCGAAATTCGGCAGTGCGAACGTAATTATCTTTACATGATGGTGTATCAATATTCTAATGTCAACTAGTTGGAAATGGTGCGAATGCTTGATAGGTGTAATGACAATGTTTCGGAAGCCTACTTACTATTATTACGAGAACAGCGCGCGGGAGCCGTAAGTAGATACAGCAAAATACAGAGTTGAAATGTGTTAGATAGAACAACGAAATCTTAAAGGTTTATTTTTGGTAAATGTGTAGTAATAATAATAGTAATTTAATACAGTCATGCAAGGTTGTTAGGAAGTACAAATAACCTTGTATAACCAGTTCTTCCACACCATCGATCTATCGTGTTTTACTATTTTAAGTATGATCATGCTTTTCCAGAAACTTGGTGAAGTTAAAGGATGGAATGAGTGATAAGTTATCAGTGGTAGGCAACTTGGTTGGCACATCGATAATCTCTATTGGAGTCGCCATTCCTCTGGGGTGGGAGCTGGCGCTTGCTTGCATCACTGTCATGCCCTTCTCAATTACTGCTGCTGTGTACCTGTCCAATGTAAGTATAAATACTTTTTCCAAGATCGGAGGGTCCTCTACCTTGGTAGAGAAGTCTATACTAGTCCGCAATTGTCTGTCTTTACTTTACTAAACATAGTTTTTATTAAAGGTAGTTTTACAAAGTAGAATTTTTGAAACATTCTTGTGTAAAATATTGTAACGCCGTTAAACTACAACACGTCATATCTTCGACAAAATAAAGAGTAGCAACGAATAATTAAAACGCATTGCTGTTCGAAAGCTCTAGAACAAAAGTACCTACCAAGCCTGTCAAGATCTGGAACAATCTTTTACAAGTAGGTTCCTACTACTATTATTATTTAGTAGGTAGATGTAGGTAGATAAAGGAGAAGAGATATAGGAGAATGGTACTTCCCGGCATTAACAATAAAGTCGAAATTCGCATGAAAGTGATTCGCGATGGTTTAAGCAATAAAAATGATTTATGGCCCAGCGACATGACTCTATTGTTCTGGATTTATCCTGAGACGTCGGTATCTAGAATTTTCCTTGCCCCGTATATAAATACGAGCCCCCCGACCGGAAGCAAGTCAGTTCTGATTTCGACTGCGAACAAGAGCGATCTGCCTAAGTGTGCGAAGCGATTTTATCTTACGACTCAACCGATAGTGTAACGATACTCTAATGTTAATTGTGATTTGGATTATTGTTGACTGAACTTTTACTTATTGTTTGTGGTGAATAGAGTTCTCTATTGGTAAATCGGCATTTGGTTACCCACGTACTAGCAATATTTCGTTGTTAGGATATGCTGTAATTTTATGATTAAGTCTATATTTCAGTGAAATAACTTCATGAAACGTCTTATCTCATCAATGTAAACACTCATGTTTTAAGAGTTGCTTGGATTTCAATACAATTTCATAATAACAGGTATTATTTAAACGCTTCCTTAGTACTCTCATTCGTTTCCTGAAACGATCTTATCTAATCTATCCACGTGACAATAAAATTGTTGTAGCAACTAAGGGTCTATTCAGACGCACCACAAGCACACCACATCAATAACACGTAGTTGGGCACTATTTTATATAAAAATAAATAATTTAATTCACTGATCACGATTTGTTGAACGCAACCGTGTGGGTGATATCCAGTACCCGTTACCATATCGCAACCACAATGCAACCACCAGCGACGTCGTGAACTAATTTGTCTGCAAACACTGGTTACAACGAAATCACAGCTACACAAATACTGACCAATGCTTGCACTGACTGGGCAGGTCCACTCAGAACTGTGTGGTTCTTTCTTCAAAAGGCCATCTCAGACTCAAATAAGCATGGTTGGCATATGATTTGACCATTGCCTTTTAGCTGTATGGACTTTAAAATGGACCCAGGGGTCTGGTCTCTTTCAAGTTCAGGAGCTTGTTGTTTCTTCTGAGGATAGTCAGCTAGAAAACACCGCCTATAGTTTATTACACCATCTAGTTTACAGTGATAAATAATATCATTAATCATTTACAACTTAACCACTTAGACATTTGTGGGTACTACAACGCAACTGTATGAAGCGACTACAGTGACACTATTCCCACGTAACCACTTTTTGTCGCTGCGTTGCGGTGTGGTTGTGGTGCGAGTGTCCATACCTATGTACGCCGACACGATAGACGCCATCTTAAGGCATCTATCCTATATACCTACCCTCAGAAAAGGTGAAAAACTGTTTCGATTTGTACGACGAGTGTCGCCGCTTGTCTCGCACCCTTTAACTCCAGTACAGGCAATAAACCAATACAAACGCGCATCAGACCACGCACAATTAGATCGCAATTTTGTTATTGGTAATTGAACTATGAGCATTGCCCTACTTTGTGGCACGCCAGCTCCGCCCACAAGCCCATTCTAACCTCTTTCATCTGTGATCCTACCTTAAACCCTCAGTTTTATTATAAAAAATTTGCTGCAGCGTTTGCTGCTAGGTACTAAAAATTTCTGATATTTTTTAACTAATACCTAAAAGATAGCAAGCAATTTAAAATTTAAGCCCTCATTTGCTATGCTTGAAATCCCCTACTGAGCCTCTTCAAAGACAGCGAAGAATCTGATAAGTTGTAAAGCAAAATCCAGCATATTCATAACACTTATCAGCTAGCCTAGTTACGTTTTAATTGCAACTAAACAATCGTTTATCTAACAAGTTTTAACCACTTGGCAGGTTTAAGTAGGATTATGTTATTTTGTCGCAGTATCAAACGAAATCATCGACACGTGAGCTGGAGTCGTACAGTCAAGCAGGCAAGCATGCTGAGGAGATACTAAAATCTATTAAGACTGTTACGGCTTTTGGTGGAGAAGAAAAAGAAGTCAAGATGTAAGTAGTGTGTCCTTGTCATCATCATCATCTTTCCAAAGGCGATCAACTGCTGACTGAAAAGACTAATCCTTCCTTACCCACGGTTTACCTTGATATTTTACTAATCCCATACTCTCGGAAACCACGAGAATGTACACAATTTTTAAACAAATACTTACCCCTCCCGTTCTGAGTGGTGCAAGAGGCGTGTGAATTTTTGTAAGACCCGGTAAATTTTCGCGATCTGAGATAAATTTTATTGTTTAACAACATTGGCACCAGATTTAGCTAGGCAACCTACATATACATACGCAATTTATCTAGCATATAATCCCTACTAATATTATAAATGCGAAAGTAACTCTTTCTGTCTGTCTGTTACGCTTTCACGCAAAAACTACTGAACGGATTTAGATCAAATTTGGTAGGAAGGTAGAAGAGACACTGGAATAACACATAGGCTACCTAACCTATAATTCCACTGCTGAGCACGGGCCTCTGCCCGCGCGATATAAACTGTAGTCCACGCGGGCAAGCCGCGGGCGGAAAGCTAGTAGGTATTTATCATAATCAAATAACAGATGAGGGAACAGATTTCTTCTAGCGGATCTTAGTTCAAATGGTTGATCCTGTAGAATAGTCGACTTCCTAAGCGCAGTCAGCGATGAAGTGGTATCTTGTAGAGATATAAATCTCTACAAGACAAATTATTTTAAAAATATACCTAGAGTAACAAACCCAAGATTTAGGTGAAAAGGTTATTTAAAAGAAATCCCGATCACCAGAAGGCCAAAACTGCAATCACAAGACCAGAACCAGAAAGTGCTTTACTTATAGACTAGCCTGTATAAAGTTACAAATATCACTCATGAGTCATATTTGTATAAATCATATATATAAAACGTGTAACGTTAAATACACAAAACCTGAAATTAGTTTGATCAGAATAACGAGCAGAATCAATTAAATCACTTTTTAATAAAGGGTAACATTTTTCAAAAAAATCTTAATTGAAAACGCCGACCTGTCTATTTATGAATAGGTCAAGCCATCACGTGCGCAAACTTGCCCAAATAGGTAAACAAACACAAATAGTGGTTGGCCAATCAAATTTTCTCATACACGGGATAATAAAAGTTCTTATTGCAACGCAGATATGAATTTTAAACAAACTATAACTGCACATAAAACCTTTAATTATTTTTTATGTTCTTTTTCGGTCACATAATTAGGTTAATTGAATTAAAAATCTTTTGGGGTGTCTGCGGTTCTGCGCCTTTAACGTTACACGTTGTATTTATAACTATATTTGTAAGTAAATTGACATTGCGTGGCATGTCTCTAGTAGCTCTACAAGTCCAGTTTCCATATAAAATGTATGAGACTGACGCGCCCAGATCGGCGTACGTGCACCTAACAATATAAAACTTTCGTTTTAGGTATCGAAATCTACTCGAGCCAGCAGAGCAATACGGGCGTAAACGAGGGTTATACACTGGCCTCGGCAACGGATTCAACTGGGTCCTGACCTACTGCCTCAACTCCATCGGGTTGGTGTACGGCATCCGGCTAGTCCTGGCCGACCGCGGGAAATCGGAAGAAGAGCAGAGATATGTCGTCGGAATTGTGTTCAGTGTTGGTATAGAAATAATTTTACTGGCAATACACGCTAGGGCATTATTATGATTTTACCTAAAACCTCTTCGCGTTAAGAAGTCCTCGTTGTCACTCAGCTAAACCAAGCTGACAGGTTTGCCTGCACAATTTTACCTGTCAGGTAAGCTTGTATGGAAACTTGCACAGGTGTGCAACATTCACGCTCCGGTTTACCAGTATAAGTCAACTGTACAGACAAACCTGACCTTTATAGAAATTCTTATCATATGATACACATGAACAAACATTCATTCGGCAGACACACATCTTTATGAAACACAAAGTGAGACTTTTTGACCACAAGGACAATGAAACTAAAGTAAAGTTACCATAAAACTGTATTTATCTTATTTGTAGGCCCTGCCCAAAATACTAATTAAAACAAAAGAATTATTTTTATAGATGGAAGTTGTGACCGCGAACCCGGTTTAAAGAGTGCCACGACCCCACAAATATACCAAGGCGAACCATAATAAATAATAGTTTTATAAACAATTTTTATAATCAACCGTACTTATTAGGTGAAACCGTCCATATACCGAAGCACTTAAATCAGCCTGCTATGTAAAGACATGACACTTTGTAAAATGTCTGCACGGGATGATTTCCAACCAGTTAATAAAAACCTGGTGGGATTTTTCCCTAAGAATTTTTCACTAGTAGAAAAGAAAAATAAAGAGGAAAACTGAAGTGGGTCACAAGTATCATGCAAAGTAGTTACTTAACATACGTAGTTACGTATCCAGGTGTTCAAGTTTCACACACGTAAATCAATGGTAGACCTTAATGTACCATTTCGGTAATTTTCTACCTGATTACTTAATAGTAGATTATGTGACTAGGGGATAAAGCAGTGTCTTTTAGTCGCTGGCGGCATGTTGAATTCCGAACAAAACGAAGGTTGCTAATTTTAATCCCGAACGTTACTGAGGGATTTATATAATTGAACAAGCTAGTAAATAAACTTGCATTGAGATTGCATCACTGGTTACCATCAGGTGGGATCGCATCCAAGGACTAGTTTATAAAAATAAAATAAAAAAACTATTTTTCTTTTTCTTTCTTTCTTTCATAAGTAACCTGAGTGAAGTGAGGAATGCAAGCCACCCAAGACAAAGACAGCTTTATCCCCGTGTTGGATACTCTACTTTTTACACCAACTCTGTGAGAAAATGAAAAGAAAATTTAGTAAAACCAATCATATGCTAGAGAAATATTAGTATTATTTTCAAATTAATCTTAACTACAACCCAACATGTTTTGAGATTTGGAACAAATAAAATTCACAGCCTACTCTAAGATTCTTTAGTGTGTTCTATAGTTTCAATTTTCTTTATTGCGGCCACATTTTATTGTTTATATTAGTGGCCAGTTTGAATTTTGAATAAAGTTTGATGCAGTTACATTTTAGTTCACTAATGTTGATGGTTTTCGACGTTCTAAATTTAAATCTCATTATTCCCTAGGGATCGCCTATATTACATTATCTACCTAGGGATAGAATGACTAGCTTATATGACGTATACGAAGACATTATCGAGCTGGTGGTGTAAACAGTTCATTAATATATCGCAGGTAGTTTTCAACGTTTACATGGCCACACAGTCTATCACGCTGTGTGTACCTCACGTAGAGGTCTTCGCAGCAGCCCGAGGCGCAGCTGCCAGCATCTTCTATCTGCTGGAGAAAAAACCAGAAATTGATAGCCTCAGCACACTAGGAGTCTCACCAAGGAGAGTCGTTGGAAATATCTCACTAGAAGATGTTCATTTTAGCTATCCGTCACGACCAGATGTCAAGGTACGTTGTTGAAAGCAATTTTAATTAATGTAGACCGAATGGTTGAACTATCTTCCTTTATTGTATAAGAAGTGATAGGAGTCTGAGGACGGAAGTATTCTCTTATGAAGGTTATGCCTGGACTTGCCGTTTAGATTTGCTGACACCGGTTCCTCTGAAACTTAATAAACACTAGACCCTAAAGAGATAATTTTAAAGTTCAATCAAATGTTTTCTCTACTATAATGTTATGATCTGTAACGGTACTGAAACCATATTATATAAATAATAAATATTTGTCGTTAATGTTCTTTTGTAGGTTCTGAAAGGTTTCTCCCTCAACATAAAAGCTGGTGAATGTGTCGCTCTGGTCGGATCATCTGGCTGCGGGAAGTCGACCATATTGCAGCTGTTACAACGACTGTACGATCCACATTCAGGATCTGTTAAACTAGATGGAAAAGAGCTGAGGGATCTTAACATAGGATGGCTCCGATCATCATTAGGTCAGTTGCGTCCCGAAGGACTTTTGATACAGCTTTTCCGATCTGATTTGTTTAAACCTATTGTTTGAGACCAGTTTTTAATCACCTGACTGTTTCCAGGTGTTGTGGGTCAAGAGCCAGTACTATTCCACGGAACGATTTTCGAGAATATTTCCATCGCATGTCCTGAAGCTACTTTGCTAGAAGTACAAAAAGTTGCGGCTATGGCTTACGCACATGAATTCATCACGAATTTGCCTAAGGTCTGTATAATTTAAGTTATGTAAGTATTCGTGGCCACATCTTAGAATTGATCACTTCATTTGGCCTAGTTGGACACCAAATATAAATGGACTTAATACAAATTATTAAGAGACTACTAGAGACACCCCGACTTGGACAGGTTAAATTCATGGCTGACTTCATGGTGTACATACATGTGTACAACCACCGCTTACTCAACCTTATCATTATGCCAACAAAGAAATATATCATTACTAACTGCTGCCAGCAGCCTTACCCGCCTGATAGTAGAAAGTAGGAACATACTCCAAGATTAAAAAGTATCCTTAATCTATCCGTGTATCAAGTGTTATCGAAATCTATTCAGGAATTTGAGCGTGACTCACAAACTTTCACCTTTATAATATAAGAGTGATATTATATTTATATTTCTACCTACCTACATATTTTTATTTTGGAAGGGGTTCGATTGAATCGTATTCGATTTTCTAGAAAATCTAGTGATGCAGTTTTAGTTTTCATCAAAATGAAGCCCAAAATCGAATACGATGGAAGACTCAATCGAGTATTTTTCGGTTTTTCTCCTTGTCTCGGATTTGACAAGTCTGAGACAACGCCCACTTGAAAAAGTCAGCCTGTACCATCATCATCACTCAGCGGAGAGATTTTTCAGAGACAAGCAACGCACCATCGGGTTTTATGTTTTCTGAATTTTGTTAAAAATCAGTCATTAGAATTTGTTTTAAAAATTTGAAGTATTTCCAAAGAGGATGTTGTATTACAGGGCTACGACACAGTGATAGGCGAGCGCGGCGCGTCGCTGTCGGGCGGCCAGAAGCAGCGCATCGCCATCGCGCGCTCGCTGCTGCGCGAGCCGGCCGTGCTGCTGCTCGACGAGGCCACCTCCGCACTCGACCCTCACTCTGAACGCAGGGTCCAGGCTGCCTTGGACAGGGCTAGCGCTGGAAGGACTACTATTATGGTTTCCCACAGGTACCAATATTTCTCCTATCCGTTTTTTAACCCATAGATAACCACCGAATGCTGCCATTACGTGCCACATCTTGCTGATTTAAAATACGTAAAATCTTCGCAATCCTATAGCTGTATAATGCCTACTAGACATGTTTGCATTTTTCGCAAACTATCATTTAACTTGCGATGTATGCATCTAACTATGTTTGATTATGTCACTTATCTGACATCATTTTATGAGTTTATAACTATGTTTGATGAAAACTTGCAATTCAGTTTTGAAGCAAATATCTTCAAACGATTGAGCTAAAATGTAACGTTTGAATTCAACATGGTAGGAACAGCCAAGATTGCGGATCAGTTATTTTTTAAATTTACAAATAGAAGCAAGCAAGTTTGTGGACGACTTTATTATACGCTGATTATAAATATTAAAAAAAATGAATTATTTAATTAAACTCGCATCTTCTTATGATTACAGGTTATCAACGATTTTGAACGCAAACCGTATCATTGTCATGGATCAGGGAGTCATTGTAGAACAAGGAACACATGAAGAACTCATGGGAAACAAAGGTGAGACCTACTAAACAATATTCTTAGCTAACAAATTTGATAGATACGAGTACTATAAAGGAAAGATAAATTTAACAACGCTGACCCCGAATAGATACAATTTGGGAAAGAAAATGCTCATGAATCCAATAATATAAAAACTAACAAATATTTATATACAGGTTTCTACTATAAGCTGGTAACAACCAATAAAGAAAAAGGAGAACCTGAGGAACCTGAACCTCTGTCCGAGTTATTGGAAGATGACCCAGAAGAAGGTGCCGTCAATGTCCCCATTGTCCGCAATGATAAGAAGAGAGATGACAGACGACGGTTCAACAAACAGATTTCTGTAGTAGGTAGGTGGTGTTAATATGTCACACACTCAGTTTGACAAAAAATTGATTGTCAGGAAATTGTCAGGAAGCCTTTGGATCTAAATTAAAAATAACGGAGGCAATGCTCTACAAACCCGATTTCAGTCTAAAAACTTGGTGTGCCTTACAGCGTTGTATGTTGCCTTAAAGAAGTTCGGAACAATGGCATCAATGTTATCATTCAGTCAGTGTCTGCCAATATGTATTCTTGATTAGCCCTTTCAATTGACAGAATCGCGCGACTGGATGTCAAGTCCTCGAGGATCCATCACTTCAGCGTTGTCAATCGCCATTCAAAGTTACTTGCAAAATCCAGACCCTGATAAAAAGGATCAGGAAGTCGAGGTACATAAATATGAAGATTGAGAGATTCTGTATTTTATTCTCCCAAAACTGGTTGCAGTTATCTCTAATATGTTTTTTATTTTCTAGGAAATTATACCAGTGAGCGGATGGGAAATATTAAAGCTTAATTCCCCAGAATGGTTTTATATCACAGTTGGGTCGATCGCAGCGTTTACGCAGGGCGCTTGCTTCCCAGCCTTTGCTCTACTCTTCGGTTTCACCAGTGCTGTGAGTTCCTTTGTAGTTACACATTACTTAGGTACATTTTTTTCTTAGCCATTACTGTTTCACTGCTTGGTTTAGGCTTGCTAAGTCCTTCCAAACATTCTTCTCTCATGCCGTACACTTATCTACACCTAATAATGATATCTATACAATTTTATAAAGAGGAAAGATTTGGGCTTTTACCGATTTTAAAAGTTCTTTCACCAGTAGAATTCTACTTTATCACTGACATGGACATTTATTTCTACCACCATGCAGGCGAAATGGATGGCAGAAGGCAGTTTATGATAATGTAACGATGCTTTTTAGATTTTCGTGTTAACGGACCAAGAAGAGCTGTTGTTCTTGGGCGATCTGTATGCTGGTCTCTTCGTAGTGGTTGCTGCGATTGCAGGCGTGTCTATGTGTCTTCAGAGCAGTACCTTCACCTCGGCTGGATTAATGATGACTACCAGACTTCGAGAGACATACTTTAATGCTTTACTTAGACAGGTACCTACGTTGTTTTTTTTTTTAATAATATTTAATTCAAATGAATTTATAGTCCCTTGCGGAGTAATGATATCTAAAACCGCATGCCACGTAAGTATCATGATTTTCGGCATGAATCATTCTTAATAGATAGCCATATAGTATATCTTGATAAAAATGTATAACTAAAAACTAAATATTTTCACCATAGGAAATAGGATACTACGACAAAGAATGCAACACTGTTGGAGCTGTTTGTGCCAGATTAAGTGGAGACGCGGCAGAGGTGCAAGGTGCCACAGGCCTAAGGATTGGTCTCATCCTTCAGGGCGTCAGCTCCGTAGTCATTGGTGTTTTAATGGGATTAGTCTTTAACTGGAAATTAACTCTTGTTTCAACTGCATTCTTACCGATTGTGAGTATGTAAACTTAATATTTTATCGATTCTGCGTTCCGCTTGAAGAATGATTGTTTTTTTTTTTTTTAAACTTTGCTCCACACTAGTAAATATTCCTGGATCGTGGGTGCATTCACAAACATGTAGACAAATTCACATATAAAAGACGCCCAAACCACAACTACAAACAACTATCTGTTTAAGTTTATTAATCTACGTGTTCATAATTCTAGATGATTGGAAGTATCTGGTTGGAAGGAAAAATGTCAAGAAAATCTCAAGCGGACGAGCGAGCAGCCATGGAGTCTGCGACTGGTGTAGCCACAGAAGCCGTAGTGAGCATCAAAACTGTGCAAAGTTTAGGCGAGTATTCGTCAACATTATTTCAAAAATAGGTACTATGCCTAGAATGAAATTGAATATAGGGTGTTCTTCTAAGCCTCCTGGCATATGGGCCTCAAAAAACGCCGCTTCAATCTTCGTTTTCAGGCGGCCTTTTTAATGGCTCGTGTGCGCACCACCGCACAAAAAAACGCTTGAAGCCGCTTCGAGCTTCTCCGACCACAAGCTGTCGCGCGCTTCAACTGTTTTTTGCCGTTTTTTACCGTTTTTTAACGTTTTTTGTGGCGACGTTTTTTTGAGGCCCGTGTGCGGGGACAGTAAACCTAAATTTAATACGTAAGTACTATAATATTTACATGATTAAGTCCCTAATTCACGTAATTCAATAGTGTCTTAAATTTACCTGACCAGTTTAGCTACAGATATCACAATATTCGCGGTACGAAGTTTGCCTGGTCAGCTAGTATATCAGTTCTATTACAGGTATAGAAACAGTATTCCTGGAAAAATTCCGAGTATCTCTGACGAAAGCCTGTCAGGCAGTGGCCAGCAAGTCGAAGTGGCGAGGACTGGTGCTTGGCATGGGCCTCTATGTGCCTCTGATTGCCTTTTGCTGTGCCATAGTGTACGGCGCGACTCTGGTGGCGAAGGAACAATTGGAATACAAAGTTGTTCTTTTGTAAGTATCATTATTTAAGCTTGTGTTTTGCATAACCTTCTGTATATTATAAGAAATCTGAATAATGTCACTTCGTTTGATTTCCCACCTGAACTCCTATCACAATAATAATTAGGGAAACAATCAAAAATATGCTGTCTCGCGTAGTGATAACTATGTTCAAATTCTATTTTTTTTTTAGTTCGCAAATCATCCACCATGATTTCTCGGGCCGGCCAGGACGTTAGACTTTTACTGACCCACTCTGTTCCTTCTTTGCCTTACGTTCTAGGACCCCAGGTTTTCCTTTCAGAAGCGAACCCATGGCCTCAGTAGGCTTCGATACTTCTGAGCCCTTAAGGTTTTACTGGTATCTCCTTGAATCGCGCGTAGAACACCACGCGCTGTCGACGACTTGGACTCGGTCCGGGCGGTTACTGGAAGGCCCGCGGAAGGCAAGCTATTCATCGTTCGCCGTCCGCAAGTCCACGTCTATGGAGGCTGGAAATCGAAGTCTGGATCCTGGTGGCTGGGGCGTGAGGGCCGTTCCTTCACGCGTGCAGCCGCTTCCTTCTGATCTTTTCTCATTGTCAGAGATGGCAAAGGTGGTTTAATGGTCAGTGAGCTATCCTCACCATACTTTTTACTCCTGCTTGTACCAAGCCCAATCAACTTTATATTGTTCCTCTGCAGGAATTCAGACATCCTCTCTAAGAAAGGGAATGAGCTGTAATCCACCACGGGGCCCAGTGCGGGTTGGTGGATGTCACATGTCTTCTAATTCTTGGTTGTAGGACATGCTGGTTTCCTCACGATGTTTTCCTTAACTGTTTTGATCATGAAATCAGTTTCACAAATCAATGCGCCTAGATCGATTTGAACCCACGACCTGAAATTCGTAAGTCGGCACCACTGGGCTAGCACTACTGCTCTAGCTTGTAGCATTTTTTTTATTGTTGATAGGTTCGCGTTTGACCGCTATCTCACCTGATGGAAAGCGACGATGCGGTCGACGATGGAACGCGCTAACCTAGAAGAAACCTATTCACTTTTGACTTAAAAATTCCTGGGTTGTAGCCATCAGGAAACACAGACTCTGGCAAGGATTCCACTCCCTAGTTTTACGCACAATGAATTTGTTCCCAAAACGTTTTGAGCGTGTAGGTGGGAAGGCCACCATGTATCGGTGGTGCATCGCCGTACGACTGGTGGTCCGATGATGGAACGGTCTAGGTAGAATTAGGTTATGCAATTCCAACGCACACTCCCCGAAATGCCACCGTTAGAAAACCGACTGGCTAGCAACCCGGCGTCGATGCTCAAGACTGAAGAAAACTCGACGAGTGCATCATTGCCAATTATCTAGGTACATAATAAGAATAGTTTTCTTTCCTCAGAGTAACAGAGTGTGTCATGTTCGGAGCGTACATGCTGGGCCAGACGCTGGTATACGCACCAAGCTTCAATGCTGCCAAAACTTCAGCATCCAGGATATTAGGACTAATACGCAGGGAACCCGATGTCAAAACACTCGAAGGAGTAATCGATAAGAAAGATTGGGTGAATATTTTTATCCTTACTAAACTAAAAGTATCTAATTATAAAATAGGAAAGGTACAGTTTCAATATTTGTTGATCAAGCGCACGCACCTCACGGATTTGGTTAAATTTTGAAAAATATACGTTATACAGGTTGACCATAGCTTAGTTGAATGTTATTTTGTAAAAAGTTATGTAATCGCGTCTAGAAATCAGTTGTCACATTTTCATCACTTCATGGATTTATTGGAAAAAAAGTATTCGTAAAGTATTCCTAGACTTAAAGGGTGAGAAACTGTTATTACACTTCATTACACAGCATGCCACCGGAAACTTCAGCTTAAAAAACGTCGAGTTCAGCTACCCCACGCGCAAACACCAGAAGGTCCTCAAAGGAATAGACCTCCACGTGGACGCTGGCAAGACAGTGGCCCTAGTTGGCCCATCAGGTTGTGGCAAGTCCACAGTGCTGCAACTCCTACAAAGATTCTATGACCCTGACTCCGGAAAGATTGTAAGTATTACCTATGCGTTACTTTCTTACTTGCATATCAGATGTGTTGAACAGACCTCAAAGAAACTACACCACCTGGCTGTAATTCACTTTGAAAATTGCGATCTATTTTTATTTGATAGGTTCAAAAGTCCATTTCTTTACAGGCTATATGTACTACTCGAAAAATATTATAGGTAATTCGATGAAATTTTTATTTCACACTGAGTCCGCTCTAGACCTCAACCACGCTTAATAGAAATTGGCCTTTTAACGACTACTTGTGTGATCTCTGAAGAATATCATCGACATTCCTACACGAAGTAAACGCACTCCTAATAAAGTTTTAACCGCCAGGCTCGAACCAGTTGGTATCAGTTCACAAATAGAAATATATAAGAAAATATTATGCGCTGATTCATAAGCATATCAAAGTTTTTGGCAAGAGTGAAGAGATGTCTTCTTATGGAACTTTCCCTAACGACGATACCAGAACAAACACCAATCAGCGTGCGCGTAGTAATAGGATAGAGATTGGTGGGATGATTTGCGTTTTGCAAGGCACGTATTTTCTACCCTACAATTGGAATTATCAAAGCTACGAAGCCCAACAGTTTGTATTCAGAATACTTCAAAATCTACTCAAGCAAAATAAATAGATATAAAATGAAAACTCACAACCATCAAACAAAATTCGTCATAACAATGGAGAAACCATTGTACCTAACTACTTCGCTCCGTTATTATTTTTGGTACCTATCTATCCTGAACATCATGTCATCATAAGTGCGAGTCAGTGCGAGTGCATCATCAAAAATGCTTTAATCCTTGGTCAAAAATCACCTATTACAAACTTATTAGTTTTTGACACCAATGTCAAATAAAGCAACGTGAAAAAATAATTTAGATTGACTTTGATACATATTTTTGTTACGAATATTCACGCTAAATACGTTCCAATGTTTGATGGTTTATTAACAGTTCGCACGTGTTATTGGCAAAATTTTGGTGTCTCTTCCACAAAGGCCATTAATTAAGAGTTGAAGTTGAAGTTGCATCACTCTGTACAGTATTTCGCAAGGAAATGGGACAAATATTAGGCACTGCGAGCACCATGCACCTTGGTTTAAAAATGAACGAGAAGCCTACATTTTCAGACAAAGGATTCGAATACAAAAGAGAGGAACGAAAAATAAAAGCTACTGAAGCAGAACTTAGTTCTGCCAAAATTCCTCTTAAGTACCGAGACTATTGTGCTGATGAGTTGCTGGCTTATCAAGTATGCCGCTATGAACATATGCCTTTAGTGATCAACTGCCACGCTGAGAAACACGCTTATCTTTCGTGCGAACATCAAGACTATGTGATAAGAATGAAAGAGTTTGAAAGAGAACGCAGGCTAAGAGAAAGAGAAAAGAGAGTACAAAAAGAGGAAAAAAAACCAGAATGAAAACAAACTGATGGAAGTTAGAACCGCTATATAAGATTACAGTTATTAAATGAATAGCTAATAAAATATACAGAATTAATCAGCGTGGTTTTTAATTCATTTAAAAATGAGTAAAATTTCCAAGAATGTTTCAGTTCCAACAGTTTTGATTTTATACATTTCACAACTATAGCCATTAATTAACTGAAAAATTGCGGCGCACAATGTTAAAATTACCATAGCTATAGGTAGATACTACTAGATCGCTATGTAATCTTTACACTTCCAAATAAAGCTGAGTTCTTTATCCATATTCAAGTCAGAAATGGCGCATTTTGCAGTAGAATCAAAACGGCGCTAATAGGTTTAATTAAATTGTGTAGTCCGGTCACTTTGGAGCCCATTATGTGCACGAGGCCATGATATACGAGGTTGTATACCACGGTGTGATTCTCAACCTCGCTAATAACATTAGACAGGTTCGTTCAGGTGGTATCATCATCATCAGTATTTTTTAATGTTCCCACTGCTGGGACTCAAGCCTCCTCTCTAGGAGAGGAAATCCACCACGCGAGCCAAGTGCGGGTTGCTGAATGTCACATGTCTTCGAGTTTTTGGATCTAGGACATGCCGGTTTCCTCACAATGTTTTTCTTCACCGTTTTGAGAGTAGTGGTAATGAAATAAATTACACAAAGTAAATCAGAGCCATTACCACTCGGCCACCACTCACGGGCTGGACTGATGAGCCAATCAAGCAAAGGTGGTGAAGAGATAACATACGATATGATATGGGATAAGGGTCGGAAAAGTTTAATTTTCTTCTATAAGTTTTCCTTCAACCCACAGGAGTTGGATGGCCTCGACAACCGCGCATCACTAACTCTGCCGCGGCTGCGTCGCCAGATAGGAGTAGTTCAGCAAGAGCCAGTACTTTTCGACCGCACGCTGGCCGAGAACATCGCGTACGGAGACAACTCCAGGCAATGTACCATGCAGGAGATCATCGAAGCCGCCAAACAAGCGAACATTCATACCTTCATCTCTTCTCTTCCCATGGTATAGTTTTTAAGCTTTTTTGGTTTATTTTAGTCCCATGACATATCGCTCCGTACCACGGCCTGGAGCAGAGCCGGACGCGAAAGGTCGCCGCCGTGCGCCGATCGACCCATGAGGACACGGCGGTGGCTAGCCTGAGCGGGACCGATCACCAGTGTGACCTTCAGGCGATCGGCTCCATAGTAACTCCAAAGCATTTCTTATCATCGAATCCGAAACAGGAAGCTCCCGAAACAACCATGTCCGTTGAGGACATGCGTCAGGCCGATATTTTCTCTAAACACTCCTCATAAAGGGAACTTTTAACCGCGATTTTAGCGTGCCAAGAGAATCTTTTTCACCCAATTTAATAATAATGATAGTTCTTCTGAAATAAATCAGAACTGTGGTAGGCCTAAGACTGAACTGTACGCGTTGCTACTTGGAGAACGTTAAAAGATGATTCAGACCGAATTATTTTCTAGGGTTACGACACAAATCTAGGCTCGGGCGGCGCTCAGCTGTCGGGTGGACAGAAGCAGCGCGTGTGCATCGCGCGCGCGCTCATCAGATCGCCGCGGCTGTTGCTGCTTGACGAGGCCACGTCGGCGTTGGACGCGAACAGTGAACGGGTAAGGAATACCTGTAATAAATCTAGGCTCGGGCGGCGCGGCGCTCAGCTTTCAGGTGCGTATACGAGTAGAAGCATTGTGTGTGTATCTACTTTCTTGAACTTTAGGGAAATTAATCTCTACATCTATACCACTCTGATGAATAGGAAGACGATTAGACGACTATTTAGACATAATAGAAATTAATGGCGTACTATATAGGCTCAGTCTAACCATTCCCGATAACATACTAATGTTCAGCAGACTTCGACTTGAATTACTTTTCTATTAGCGTGCCCGCCAGTAAAAAATATATGGCAATGACATTACCTGTCACGTTACTTCTCCGCACGCTGAATAGCGCGGGCGCCACGTGCGCTATGAGCGCGTGAATAGCGCGGACGTCACGTGCGCGATGAGCACGTGAAGATGGTCGTGAGGGCGTCGCGTTTTCCTGCCCTGCGGCGTGAATGGAGAGTCCACGAGGCGCGCATGCGGTTCTTACGTCGCGTTCTTACCCCTTCACGCTACTATTTCCAAAAAGTTATCCTTCAGTGTTTTCTGCCGTGTGACGTGTGCAGAGTGCGCGCCACGCGCTCGCTGCACACACGTCACACGGCGGCAACATGCGACGTTTACGCAGCGCGCACGCGGCATCCGCGTCGCTCACACGCCCGCCTAAGGGCATTTGGTGGGAACGCTAACACAAAAGTAATTTTTGTCTAAACCTGCTATTGCCTCTCTCATCCTATGACAGTAATATTTGATCTTTCTATAGTTAAATGTACTTATCGGTTATAGGTCTTATTTACATTTTTATTTAATTACTTCAGGTCGTGTCCGAGGCTCTAGAAAAAGCAGCTGAAGGTCGCACGTGTATAACAATCGCTCATCGACTCTCCACCATAAAGGACGCCGACCTCATCTGTGTACTGGATAAAGGTATCTACTATTCTTTGCAAAAGATACAGAATCTTTAGGTCTTAACCTGACTTACTTCATTTCTGAAATGAAAAGGGTTCATTGACCACTTGGTCACGATCTAGCAATGGGTTAAATTAAAACTGCTTTGATGTAATTTACATTTGTATAACTTACGTTATTCTGTCATTCCCAGGCAAGATTGTGGAGCGCGGCACACATGCTGATCTAATGAAGCTAAAAGGAAACTACTGGCGAATGACCAGAGGACAAGAGAGCCCGTGAACAAACACAGATCTAGCACGCAAAGTAGGGATAGCGATCTGATATCGATTTATGGAAGAATCGATTTTAGAGGTCAAAAATAGTAGATTATGTGACTAGGGTATAAAGCAGAGTCTTTTAGTCGCGGGCGGCATGTTAAATTCCGAACGAAACGAAGGTTGCTAATTTTAATCCCGAACGAAAGTGAGGGAAGTATATAATTAACTTCTGAGCATCGCGAGGGAGTTAATAAGTAATCTGAGTGAAGTGAGGAATACAAGCCGCCCAAAACAAAGACAGCTTTGTTTCCGTGTTGGATATTCTACTTTTTACACCATCTGTAAGATAATTAAAAGACAATTTAGTCGATCCAATCATATATTACAGAAATATAAGTACTATTTTATATAGAATCTTGGAGTAGTGAATTTTGTTTGTCTGATTAACTTATATATATACATATACGTAAATATAATATTTATATTTCTCTAATATGTAATTTGGTCAGCTAAATTGTCTTTTATATCACAGATAGTGTAAACAGTAGAGTATCCAACACGGGCATTAAGCTGTCTTTGTCTTGGGCAGAATCACTGACGGTTGGGCTTAAAATTAGCAACCTTCGGTTCGGTCGGTATTTAACATGCCGCCCGCGACTTCCATAGTCTACTATTCTTAAACTGATCTTAAAAATGGTTCGATTTCGTGAATCGTTCTTAGACATAGATATGAAATCGAAATCCGATTATTTCCCACGGAATGTTACAATATTATTATTTAAAAACTTTTAATGCTCGCACTTTACCTGTCTTGACTCATGAGCATTGTAGGACCATCTGTTCCACGCTTTTTACCGACACATAACAGATTGATCTTTTAGAACTCAATTTATTTCTGAATCGATTCAAAAATCGATCTTCTTTAGGAATAATCGCCAACCCTAACGCAAACCAAATAGACAGCACAAATGGTGTTATTACTGCAGTCTTTTAGTTGACCAAAAAAGTCAAGTCGAGTAGCAGGTTATGTTTAAAGTCTTTAGTATGCATGTGTTAATTTCTATTTCTGCCTTTCCCAATCAAGACAGCGTCGTAGGTAATTAATTCTTAAATGTGTGTAATTATTTTTGTGTAGATCATATTACTTGTTTTAATAGTAATATTATATATATATATATATTATATATAGTGTTTAGTGTTAATTTAAATAAAGTAGCCTGTTGCTATTTAGATAAATATTGTTAGTTTAATGCTTACTCAAATAAAAAATGAATCTTTGTATTACATATTTCGTTTATTTTGAATATTTTCAAAAATCTTCTCTTCACATACATTTAATACATGTGCTAATCATCTAACTCACAATATCACTTCACGATACTTTTCTTTTTGGCAATACCCTGTAACTTTTTAAATGTAGACAATTCTGTCGTTGTTAAAAAGCTTACGCAACAAAACGAGCTTGACAGAGACTGAGTAGTGTTGTGGCATTCTGTTGATGCTAATTTATTTTGATACTTATAGGGTTCTGCGATATAAACTTAGTGCAAACATTTTGGACATTTCTTCGCATATATTTGCAGCAAACGCTTCAATTTACAAATTTACGATAAGGAATCCCTTAGAAACTTATTACTAAAGGCTTCATATATTGTTTTATTAAAAATGCATGCAAATATTATTGTTATACCACAACACAACATTTCTCTTCTTCGCATGCATGTATAATCGACTTGTATTATACACGCCGTCAATGACATTTGCTGGCATAAAAATATATACACTATCGTATATTTTATACATACTAATGAGAAATAAAATAATATCAAATATAACGGATGACACTGATCAAGAGAAACGTAAAAATCCAAATATAAATACACAAATTTATGCGAGATAGAAAGATTTTTCTGTTATTCTAAAGCAAAACAATATAATAATTACGTGGTAAAGATGATTTGATGGCGAAATGGTTTAATGTGATACATTTAATCAAATCACTTTGGGTCAAGATACCGCTCCAATAGCAGCGACTGGTGGTGGACTACTCGCTTGTTTTAGAGTGTTTTTAATATCATGCGGATTTCATCATGCATGCGGGATTACCCCGCCCCGCACGCGTCCCGCATACGAATTCCCCGCTTTACAATAAATACTTGTATGAAAAGGACATTTCCGATGGTTACGCATTCGGAGTTGCTCCACATGCGTGATGAATTCCGCAAATATTAAAAATACGCTTAATGTTTTTTTTTTCGTCAGCTCGTAGCAATTTTGAATTGCTACGAGCTGACGAAAATAATGACGAAGATGGCAAAAAGAAAAATACGTTCTATTAACCATTGCCTTCACATAACAGTGCGATACATCAACAAACCGTATACTTATTTTACACATTTTTGGTGGAACATTATTAAACTATAACACGTCACAGGCATTCTCCTGTATCAAAGTATTGGATCTACAATGTTTTAAAATTAAGAAGAATCAATTGTTATGCTATTCCTAACACACCTCTACAAATATAATTAGGTTGAATGGATTTCTTTATTTCTCAACCATATCGTAAATCATACAGGGTGGAAAGATTGTACTTTTTGCCACACTTGTGTGTATTGCGAATAAATTGACCAAAAGATTTTTTAAACAATAATATCATTCTTTAAAATGGTCCACCTTAATATAGTTGGGATTCAGGTGCTTGCAGTTCGCCTTCGTGCTTTCTACCCTATACTATTTTTTTCTAAAATAGAAATAAAGATAAAATTAAAACCTAATTTATCAAAAACCTAATTAATACACACTGCCATGACAATATTTAAAGATAAATTTATTTTTCTTACCGATGCCAAAATCATCATATACATTAATCAGAGTGTCCACTGCTAGTGATACAAAAAAAACACTGAAAAATACAAAATAACTTTAATTTCGGAAGTCGGTGTTAAATAACAAGAGACAAAACTGTCTATTATAGAAACACCCGATTTCCGAAATAAAAGTTATTTTGTACTTTTCAGTGTTTTTTTTTACATTGAAGTCGGTTTAATTTATTTGTGTAAAAAGATTTTTTTTCTTTTACGAATTGCAAAACCAAGTCGTAAATAATTTTCTATGGAAATATTACTAAATGTATCAGTTTTAAGTTATCCAGGTACAAAGTTTTACAAATTTTGTAGGCGTGATTGATTTCATTATTTGTTTATTTATTAAAATTCTATGAACGGTGGTACATAGGAGACATAATGCAACAAAGCATTAGCTACCAGTTAACCTTTGGTTTAAAAAAGACTAGGTACAATGCATTAGGTGTGCTCAATAAATAAGAGTCCCGCAGACAAGCGACGGCTCCGTCCGAGGGCGGACGTATAGACGGATGTAGTGACTTTTGTTTCAAAACAAGATGCTAAAATGATGAAATCTGATTGAGAACGATGAGGTAATACATAACGTGGTTTAAATGTCCGACAAGTGCGTGAATTGAAATGTCCAATTATATGTGCATTAATAAGATCGTAACCTCATGGCGTTCCAAGTATCCCCTCGATTTTATTTTCATTTGTTCAAGCTCAAGGTGGTCAACCTTGAGCTTCGATGACTCTTCCATGACTTTCTCTGATTTTCTAAATAGTGGACACCCTGTTAATTTAATAAAAAAAACTATTACAATTACACCTCATTAAATCATCTTTTAACTTGCTATTACAACAATGGTACAACAAAGTCATTAAAAATAAATGATGGTTAATAAATGTGATTTGTTTAACATTCACCGATTTCAGGCACACTACTTACTTATCAACATTCCGTTCTTACATAGCTAAACATTAACCGATATAAAATATATAAAATAGTAAATGGAAACTTAAACAAGAACATAATTTCAGTGCACACTTATTTGCGTAGGTACTACAGTGGTATCACGGGAATCAGAAACTGCCATTTCAGTAAATAATTGATTAGGTACAGTCAACTATAGGAACGAGAAGCTTGCTCGTTCTGTCTTAATTTTTAACCTAACATTGTCATCTCGCTTCTATAGTCGGTTGTATACAAAAACATTCACCCAAACGGAACACTACTGACATAATATAGTAAATACCTAATCCTAAGCATCTTAACACACATTTTAGTTATATAACGTATCTGTAATATAAAGAAAAGAGTTCCACATGCCGAGCTGCTGTCTGTCGTTATACACAACCAAAGTTGTTACTGAAAAGGGAACAAGTTCATGCGAGGACGAATAACTTTATGCTCCTCGCAAGTTGTCTTGTTTTCGCCACTGTACGAGTGCAGGCCAGCGACATAATTGATACACTCATAACAACAGAGCAGTGTTCAACAGAAGGAGCTCGTCATCGTCAAATTCCTCGACTTTGTACGAATCCCACGGCCGCCAAACTGGCCACTCGATAAATTTAGAATCGACATCACATTTTGTGACATAGAAAAATTTGGAAAAATCAATACACTTCGTAAAACATTCCGGCAAACTACAGCCGAATGTCACTACAATCATCTTAATTTTGATAGTTTTGTAAAGTCTAGAAAATAAATGAACGACAATTTAAAATTAACCTCTATAACTTGAATTGATTTTTAAATAGAATATATGTTAAACATGCCGAACGAAAACGAAAAAAATAACAACGTACTTAACAAACCTAAAACGCAAGTGCGTAAAATAAAATATTTTTTCTACAAAATGTAACAGAACTATACCAATATTTAGTATAATAATAAAAAGAACCAATTTACATAATCTAATAAAATTTAAAATATTTACACTAAAAACGTTCAAAAAGGTAATAATGATTTGTAAATAAATGAAAATAAACCATTTAAACCAATAACTGACATTTCACACGTCGTGAACGCCACTATCTCAAAAACAACGTAACGTAAATAATTACCACCTAGTCACTAAATTCAGCAACGAGATCAAAAAATGTAAAATTTTATTTTACAAAAAAAAACATGTTCTTTCTGTGAAACGCCTGAAAAAATCACGACCAATGGCACGTTGTAGGTACTGAATCAAATAACGTGTAGAAAAACATAATAACACTTTGGTTTCTTGATTCAGATAAAAGCTACAATATAACAAAATTGTTTCAAACAATATGTACTGAATAAAGTGCCTACTAATAATGTGTTTCAAATAATTACTTAACATTCATGTAAATAATCTTGTACATTTTCTATAAAGTTAAATAGTTTGTTAGAAATTGCACAGCCTTTTAACACAAGAAACCATATTACAAGAAACGGTAATACATAGATCAATGAACATGTCGCCTTTGATACGTAGCATGCGCCTGAACATATGACACTAAAGTTATCGAATATGTAACGTTTACACTTGGCGGCATTACTGTTGGTAGACCACCAGGTACAGCAGCGCAGTATTCTTAAAGCACATCAAATACATAAAATCGATTAACTGAGCTGCGCTTTCCTTATATTTACTTTTAAACAAATTGGCAAGTGTACGTATGGTACGTTTGAACTAAAATCTATAAATAATAACATTCTGTTAAATCCGGCGCAGTGGTTCATCAGTCTCCTGCTTGATGTTGTGGCAGGGGCTGGGTTAGGGGGGGCGGGGTCTCCTTACTGCGGCATGTGCTGGTGATGCGGGCCCTGGTGCGGCGGGTGCTGCGGCGGGTAGCCCGTGATGGCCCGCGGCGTGCCCGCCTCGTAAACTATTTGTGGCGGTAAACGCTGGTTGCCTTGAATATCCTCTGGATTCACGTACGGACCTTGAACCTGGGTTGTCAATTTAAGTTTATAACAAGGTAATAACGGATGCCGTATTTCACTAACAACAAAAATTATTGGATGCTTTTAAAAACGGTGAGCCATTTATTTATCGATTATCCATTTCATTACTATGTGACCTAATGTTAAAAACGGGCATTCCTCTGCGATGATCATTTATTAGACTAGATGAGCATGAACGTGAACTCCTCAGTCTGATAAAGGTAACACAATGTGGCAATTATTGTGTTGAGAGATGGGTGATCGGGTGTGAACTGATCAATGCGCCGTTATGCTCGGTATCCAATAAACGGACGACATCGGACTCCAAGTTACAAAGCGCGATGTTTTGCAATGCGTTAAGGGAAATTGAAGTGAAAGCAAGTGGTAACTCATCATATTCGCATAGAATTTAAATAACAAATGATCCCGTTCAGATAGGCACATACGCCGCGGTAGCTGGTGTCCTACCATTCAAATATGATCTTTTACTACTTCAGTGTCGCTTTAATTTCCTTCAGCATAGCAAAATGCGCTTCGGCGCGGTCCGTTTAGTGGAACTCACACATACGCACAACGAAAGTGAACCTTAATGTGTCATAATAACAAACCGACGCACGATGCAAAGGCAGAAGGCGACAGAAGTATTCAATGAAATGCATGTCTGGCCAGAAATATTGTTGCAATAAAAAAAAATGACATTTGAATTTGGACCATGGAGAGTACGTGTTTCAATTGATACCTCCCACGTTTAAAAGGCTATATTATGCCAATGGAGATCAATTTGAATGAACATCATATATTTTTTATTTAACCTAACAATATTTACGACCAGACTAGGTATGTATGTATGAGTTAATCAGATGAAAGTCTAACTTCAACACATGCATGCAATTATTCGGCCAATTTTACTATTCGGATATTCTGGATAATTCCAAAAATATATCGGAATAATACGGATATCACTGCGCAGGTGCTCTGACTAACATAATCAACCTAGCTCCGCTCACAGGCGTAGAAGGTTCATGGAGGTATCACTCGCTTTGGGATATGACCTGTAGCCTGATTGACGTAAAATCAAACAAGCCAAATATCGTTAAAGTTTTATAGTCGTTCGATCGAAGTCCTATCCAAAATCGGTATTCACGTGTTCTTTAATCGGGATTGGGTAGAACGATAATTAATCTTTGACAATTGAACAATTAATTGAACTGGATCGAAACTAAACGATCTATCAACGACTTTTGCCAGATAACAATTTTGTTTTATATAGGATGCCAGCTGGTGAGGTTCTTGCCCCATATGCCTAGGCGCATGAGCTTGACAATTGCTAGCTTTTTTTTTGGTGGGTAAAAAAGAGCCTCCTTGTTTTGTCTTACATTTTTTGCATCATTAAAGTGCAATTATGTTTTTGTTGACCGAGCTCATATTCGAGATACTGTTTCAGAATGATTTGCTATCAAGGCCCACTTCCAAGTACCTGAAATTGAGAATCTATATTAGTCGTATTATCAAATAGCAAGATATCCGGGTATTGTATTAAAATTTGAAGGATATCCGAATAATTTGGTTATATGGATAGCATGCCCCTACACGACACAGCATCCAATAATGCATTCTGATGTTATGAAAGATAAAATAATACTTTTCATACCTACCGTAAAATACTGATATTTGGAAAATATCAATCACACGTGTGCTTTTTTTAAGTAATCCAGAGATGAAGAATTTATGCCTAGATTAGACCACAAAACATCGAAGCCACAGTAATATAAAGGACATATTACCATACCTTACCAATGAGCTATTCAGGATGTTGCCAGACCTAATATGTAATGTATTATTATTACGTTAACTACAAATTATCATATTATGGTCAGCTATACTCTATTCGAAATAAGATTAGACATTAAAACCTTTTTTTCTGTCTGTTCAACCGATTTTGACTTCAATTGCATTGATGACTTAAAAAATGGCAGCGCCAGTAAACAGTTAGTATTGTAACCACCTATTTGCTTTTAATGCCATCTTTATGAAGCAATATGTTGATCTGTAGATTTGCAAGGTGTTCAAAGGATGTAAAGGCTACTCTGTTTAAGTCTTTTTACACTTGCGGTCTATGGGTTGATAATACGCAGAGGGCTTACAGCGCCTTGCAAGTCCAATACAATAACGCATACAGGGCCCTGTTGAGGCTGCCACGTCATTGCAGCGCATCGGGGATGTTCGCAGAGGCACGTATTGATGACTTCTTTGCTATCAAGCGAAAGCGTGTCGCATCCCTGATGGGGCGGGTACGGGGCAGCGCCAACAGTCTTTTAAAAACCGTAGCGGATAGGACTGATGGCTTTATATTGAAACACTGGACGAGGACTCAAGTGCTATCCTCAAACCGTGCCCAGAAGTCGTCTAATGTGTGTTGTGTGTGTTTGTTAATTGATTTATTATGTGATTTAATCATTATTATTGACATGTTTATTGAATTTATTTATTAATTGACAGATGTTTATTATATGTACTAACACTAGTTTATAAGTTGTGTATGTCTTTACTAACAATAATGGATTGCATTTTCTGTAAATAAAAATATATTATTATTATTATATTATGTCTACGGAACTGAAGTGAAAATCGGTTGAAAGGACAGTAAAAAATCGTTTGCTGAATGTCTCATCTTATTTCAAATGGAACATAACATGCAATAAAAGTTTTTTCGTATTCATGTACATACAATGTCCAGTCAAACGGTGCGGCAACAAGATAAATGAAACATTATTAGGTATACGCAATATAGACAAACATGAAAGATACAGTTATAAATTGAATATAGACAAGAAGAATGAACATCACAAGAAGGTAACATAAAAAAGGTAAAAAAAAATTAGCATACTCACGTTTATAAGCGGCTGCAAGATACCAAGCCTGGCCAGCAACAGCTGTTCCTTTACCTGCCGCAGCTCTTCCTGTTGCCTGACTATCATTTGCTGCAACTCCTCGTGCTTTCGTTGCAACTGCTCCTGCCACAGCCACTAACTTGTATCATGCAATAGGATGCATTGGGAAGCCTAACTACTGTACTGAGATTCGAAGCGAAATTAATAGACATTGATATATTTAATCATGCTTGAATCTGTTGAACAGTTGTAGTAGATCGTTAGATTATGTAGGTATATAGGTCTAAATAATAGTATTTATAGTAGCGCGGTGACCTTCGCGAAACTCACCTGAATCTGCGCCTGGTCGGAGGAGACGATGACGGGCATGGATGGGATGGACAGCACGCCGGGCATCCCGACCGCGTTCACGTACGGAGCAGGGTCCAGGTACTGCGCGCCCATGCCGTGCTGCGGCGCCGGTGCCGTCTCCGTATTCTTATGCGGCAACGGCTGCTGCTGCTGCTATTAATATTAATATTACATTACTACTAGCTGCCTACCCCTACTTTATATCATTTATAGCTATGTCCAACTGTCATAATGTATCTCTTAAATGGCGAAACAGATTCGACCGAGAGCACTGTCTCGCCCGTTTACTCGGTACGAGTGACCAAGGCATCTGGGAGTCATTAGTATAATGCTCAATAACCTCTGTAGAGCTGTCGAGTACTCACACAAGATGGACCGCTTGGCCTATACCCAGCAATGTACAGTGTACGTCGTTTGCCTGAAATGATAATATCGCAACCAAAAAATAAATAAAACACGAACCTCGCGCATTGAATTCCGCTGTGACGACCTTGATTCGCCGGACAGCGATGCCGTGTCCGACCCGGTGAACCGGACGAGCGAGGTCCGCGTCCAAGACGCGCCGGCAGTCGCCACCGTTCCGACCGTAGCGACCGTGCCGGTCGTGGAACCAGCCGATGCTGACTTTACCGACGCAGGCTAGAAAATGTAGGGAGTACTTACTTTAAAGTTAAATCCTAGACGAAAACCTTCTGAAAAGACTGTCAATGGTCAAGGATAACGACAAACAGTTTTTTCTATATTGTTTACTAACCCATATGGATGTCACTTATCCGAATTAAAGATTATATTTTTTTTACTAATCTTTATAAAGCAGGTATTATAAACTAAGTGTATATTAATACTAAGTAGAGTTGAGATACTTTAGTAGTTGCCAATGCGTGCGATGCGAATCCTTTGGAGTCTTTATTAAACTTCCAGCGGACGACGCGGAATGCGTAGCTCGCCGTCCGACTGTTCGGTAAGCGTTCGGACCAAACCCTCGAGTCTCCGACAGAACGTGGAGCGCGACGCGCCGTGGTACGAAATGAAGGAACATAGCTGTTATAGTCAGTAAAAGTATAACATAGCCCTCTCGCTTCCCCTTACCTATACATTGAACTGTATATTCACGCTCGCCGTCGGCTTCGCCTTTCGCATTTTTAAATGATTTGATATAAACAAGTTTAGGCAAGCGGTTATCTTATATTTTGTGATAGAGTGTTATCACATTTCAGATAAACCAAAATCAAAATATATTTTTTATAAAATCGCTTAAGCCAATTAGTACTTTCTGGAAAATGACCAATAATGACAGATCACAATGTCAAGATTCTGCCTTGCCTGATTTTCGTAATTGTTCAAGCATATGTTTCTAATGGCTGGAATGGTTTAGAAGTAAAGTAATAGATACGTTTAACTCTTCAATCGTGACAATTAGAGACACAATAGAAAGAGGCCGCGCGCGTACGCGTTCGCTTCTACAGCTCCACTTCGCCCAATGTTATGCATAGGTCTCTCTAACAATCATCCGGACAATGTAGTCGGAGAAATTAAAACTTACAAACGTTATTGGAGAATTTAGTGGCAATAAATTCTATTATAATACATCAAAAAATCAATACAACTACAAAAAACATATTTGCTGCAAATAAGACGATTTGGGAACTTATCAATAAGGATACAATCAACCACGGTAATCTTACATGATCCTTGATCAGCTAAGGTCTTTTGCCTGGCTGCACATAGGCCAGGCCACGGACCATAACCATATAACGCCGCCATCGACCTATTTCCTTTAGATTTCGCCGCACAAGATGAGGCCAGTGATCGCCAAACGCTACAAATCGTCACTGCTCGCTTCTTGTGGCCGGCAATGACCCACTTTACCCGACACGCCACACTCCATTCGCGTCATTCGAACATTCTGTCCCTTGCCGGGACACAAAACGCATGGGACACAAAAAACGACCACCGACCGTAAGCATCTACTACCGATCGGCTTCCTTTGCACCACTTCTAGCTTCAGGTACAAATTCTTTCTAGCTGTCGCTGAACTTGATGACGCCAGTGATCGCCACACGCTACAAATCGTCGCTACTCGCTTTTTGTGGCCGGCAATGACCACTTTACCGGCAGACGCCACAATCCCTTCGCTTCTTTCAAACATTATGTCTCTTGACCGGACACAAAACGCATGGGATACAAAAAACGACAACCGACCGCAAGCGTCTACTACCACTCGGCTTCCTTTGCAACCGCTTCTAGCTTCAGGTACAAATACTTTCTGTGGCTATCGCGTATGGCCCTTGTGTGGCCAGACTTAATTACTAAACCTTGAGCCCCCCCAAAGTAGTACAACTATTTAACAACAAAAATGCATGCCAGACAACAGTTATAAGTAATGTTAGTATACAAACTTACACTAACTTGAGACAGTGGCTGGTAGGAGGAGGATCCGAAGGCGTCGCTCGCCTCAGACATGTACGAGGGTGACATGGACACCATGGCGTCATCTGTCGGGGCCTCCTTCATCACGCCTCGGTTCGCCTCCGCTTCGCTCACGTTATCGCCTTCTCCTTCTTGTTTCATGCTCTTAGCTATGTCTGCGTAACTGAAATAAAAAAAAACACTTGCAATATATTAATTACATTGAGTTGTTCCTGTTACGACCTGAAAAGTTCGGCAATACCCGAGCAGAGTCGAAGGTCACGTACAGACAGGAAGGGTCCATAAAATAGTGCCCAAAACCCCTAGGAATTGGAGAAGAAAAGAAGACAGCAGTTGGACGAAAAGGGGACAAAAATATTGTTTCGGTAATGGTTACTCATAAAGTATACAGGAAAAGTCAAAAGTCAAAGTAAGACGACCTCTTCTGACGGCATTTTGGATAGAAAATATGATATCCGATAAAACTATGAAATATAATCCACGGTTCAAGACATCCTATTAAAAAAACTTGGAGTTTTTACTCACGACATGTTGCTTATTGTAGTTGTCGTCTTATCTGTAGCAAAGATGCCCGATGACTGCTGCACAAACGCTAACAACTATAGGCTCGTTTACCAATTAAAGTACATCGGCGCAGCGCAACGGCGCAGTCGAAATTTATAAAGGCGAGCGTCAATTGCGATCTGAATTATATTTCATAAAAGGATAAAGGAGTAGGACCATCTTGAAATATTATTTCTTTGTCCCACAATAGAATCCTTGTCGGTATTGTGTACTGGAGGTGACTTTAATGTCAAATAAATTTACCATATGCATTGCATAATATTATATTTGACTGGCCTGTTGGTCTAGTGGTTAGTGACCCTGACTGCTATGTGGGAGGTCGTGGGTTTGATTCCCACCCAGAACAAATGTTTATGTGATGAGCAAGATCATTTATTCTGTGTCTGGGTGTAATTTATAATATAATGTAATTTACAATATATGTATGTATTTAGAAATATATAAGTATGTTTATCAGTTGTCTAGTACCCATCACACAAGCTCCGCTTAACTTGGGACTAGACGGAGCTGTGCGATAGTTGGAATATTGTATATTATTATCTACTGGGTTTTACCCGCGGCTTCGACCGCGTATATTAATATACTTTACTCTTTCTCCCCCTTTTCTCACGTTTTTTTTAAATTAGTCTATGTCCGTGTCCAGGTTCCTAACTATCTCTGTACCAAAATTCATCAAAACCGGTTTTGCCATTTAGGCGTGAAGACGTAACAAACAACGATGTGATGATCATGATGATGAAGGATTCCTTATTTCGGAGGGTAGGAAGGCACAAATAGATATTTTTCTAAATAAGAAAGGAGAAAAACTACATATGCAAAGAGACCTGCTTTCTCTCTTGCCCATAATGCTTTCTCTTTCGCCCATAATTCTTGTCTTGACACTAGTAGTGCTACTCCACCGACTCTGCCTCACTGTGACACTTCAATGCCCGACGTTTGCATTAGACATAAAGAAGTTCTCAAAGTACTGTGTCGTCTAGACGTGAACAAAGTTAGTGGAACGGATGGTATACCAGCAATTGTTATCAAGACTTGTGCGCTCTCATTTAGGACTGGTATAGTGCAAAATTAAGTCCTACAAGCTTGCCAAAGTGCAACCCGTGACCAAAAAGGGAAGTCGTGCCGATCCTGCCAATTATACTCATTATCATCATCATTTGAGCCGATATACGTCAACTGTTGGACATAGGCCTCCCCCAAGCGTCGCCACAACGAACGATCCTGTGCGTCTCGCATCCATCAGTTTCCCGCAACCTTCACCAGGTCATCAGTCCACCTTGTTGGAGGCCTTCCACGGCTGCGTCTTCCGGTACGCTGTCGCCACTCCAGAACCTTTCGGCCCCAACGACCATCTGTTCTGCGAGCAAAGTGCCCTGCCCATTATCACTTAAGTTTGGCAATTCTTCGCGCTTTGTCGGCCACTTTAGTTCTCCTGCGGATACCTTCTCATTCTTGATTCAATCACGCAAGGAAACTCAGAGCATAGCTCTTTCCATTGCCCTTTGGGTGACATTAAGCCTTCTGATGAGGCACATTGTGAGCGACCACGTTTCGGAGCCATATGTCATCACTGGCAACGCGCACTGGTCATAGACTTTCGTCTTAAGACACTGTGGTATGTTAGACGAGAAGACACCGCGTAGCTTCCTGAACGCTGCCCAGCCGAGTTGTATTCGACGGTTGACCTCTTTCTCGAAATTATACCTACCCAACTGGACTGTCTGTCCGAGGTAGACGTAATCTTCGAGTGTAGTCTCCGATCTTGATAGGAGTGGGCGCTACATGGTTGTTAATCATGATTTTGGTTTTATCCATGTTCATTTTAAGACCCACTCTTTCGGAAGCTCTACTGAGATCATTGAGCATTGTGCTGAGCTCCTCCATAGTCTCAGCCATGACTACTATGCCGTCAGCAAACCGAAGGTGAGTGATGTACTCCCCATTGACATTAATACCTAGTCCATTCCAGTCCAGAACCTTGAAGACATCCTCCATGGCGGCGGTGAACAGATTCGGAGAAATGACGTTTCCCTGCCTCACACCCCGCTGCAGAAGGATAGGTTTTGAGGTCTGGTCCTGAAGAGGGACTGACATAGTGGCGTTTTCGTACAAACACTTCAGCAGTTCGATGTACCAATAGTCAATTTAGCACCTATGGAGAGACTGCAGCACCACCCAAGTCTCGATCGAATCAAAGGCTTTCTCGTAGTCTACAAACGCTAGGCAAAGAGGCAGGTTATACTCCTCGGTCTTCTGTATAACCTGCCGTAGCGTATGTATGTGGTCTACGGTGCTGAAACCTTTATGGAATCCGGCTTGTTCGGGCGGCTGGAAGTCGTCAAACCTGCGCGCGAGACTGTTCGTGATGACCCTTGAAAACAGCTTGTTGACATGGCTCAGAAGTGAGATGGGCCTGTAATTCTTAAGCAGGGTATTGTCACCCTTCTTAAAAAAAAGTACCACCACACCTCTGCTCCATCCTCGCCCGACGCTTTGTTGTTCTTCAACTGCTTCAGAGCCATTACAGGCTGACGACCGGGATATCTTCAGTGTAGTGTTGAGTCAATCTAGCTCTTGGGTCGTTGCTAGATTTTCAGCGGGTTTGGAGATTGACGTGTATAACTGTCCATATAAAGCCTTGATCTCTCCCAGAAGCTCTGATTTAGCGGATATGACTCTGCCATCGTCGATCTTCAGTTTCGTGAGCTGGCTCTGCCCAATAGACAGATCCCGTGCAAATACTTTGGAGCTCTTATTCCTCTTAATCGCGTCTTTAATCATCTTGGTATTAAATCTGCGACGATCGCGTTTCAGAGACTTCGAGATCCGTTTATTGAGTTACCGGTACGTGCACGCATCATCTGAAGACTGCAAAGTCATTTCACGCCTCTTCTTCACGAGCTCGAGAGTTTGATCAGTGAGCCTCTTGGTCTTACTTGTACGAGTCTTAAGAACTGAGACCCGACTGTATGGACAGCTTCCACGAGCCCATCATTATATTTGTCCACGGAGCTTTCTAGACACTTGAAACGATTTTGAAGATCGAGCTCTCGGAGTTTTGGATCTGGATCTGTGCAGGACGGAGCGTAGACTTCATCAGTCGAAGCTTGACATTGATATTCAATGTGATTTTTTTTTTTTGATTGATCACAGAGACATAATTGAATATTCGCTTCTTCGTCGACATGATCAATCTCATTTTTAGTTATACCATCAGGGCTTTGCCACCTCCACTTCCTGTGCTCACGTTTTCTGAAGGAGTTTATAATGTAGAAGCTCTCCTTCTCCATAAAACTAGCCAGTAGGTGTCCCGGCGGTTCCGATGTCCAAATCCAAATTGCCCCACTCGCAGCTCATCACCGTCTCATTTGCCCAGTTGCGCATAAAAGTGAGTCTTAGAACCATGCATGGTTCTGGATATATCCTCATACATTGACTGCACTTCGTCGTCGGGGTGTGCTGAGGTCGGGGCGTAAACCTGTATGACCTTCAGCGAATATCTTGATGATATTCTAAGGTACGCCACCCTGGTCGACACACTCTCGATCCTCACCACATTGTTCACGAGGACAATAAACCCGAAACCACCTTGGGACTGCTGGTCACCCTCCCGGTAATAAAGCAGGTTACCGGATTTGAGAATTATCGTGTCCTCCCCCTGTCTTCGGACTTCAGATAATCCCACAATACTCCATCGTAACCCGCTCAACTCTTCCTCCAGTACGGTGATCTTCTCGTCGGACCGGAGTATGCGTACGTTAAACGTTGCCATGTTCAGCTGTCGGTATGAAGGCTAGAAGGAACTGCCAGAGGGTCATGGCAATACGGATGGTGCGGGGATACCGTACGATCTCCCGCGAAGCGGCGAGCCTTCTTGCTGGCCTACCACCATGGGATCTGGAGGCAAAAGTCCTTGCACACATGCACGACATGCGCGTGGAGGGGATCCCTTCTTTTTGCATAATATTCTTTGTCCTATTATACTTTGGCATAACGATTTTGGCATAATCATCTTTAAGACTAATTTGTTTTGGCATAAATTTAATTCGCATAACGTTACTAGGCCTAATGACTATTAGCATAATAATATTTAGGCATACAATTCATATAACATAATATACTACCACATAGCTATAGTTTCTGTAACAATTCAATAATATTGTTGGTTAAAATTCAATATGTTGTGCTACAAAAGTTAGCGACAAAACCGAATCGCTGCAAAACCGACTCCACGTAGTCTTGTCTGACCTACCCCTAGAGTGTAATTTAAAATCGCGTAGGCGCGTGGGGCTGCCGGAGGCCCGCAGCGCCGGAGCCGTGACAGAAACCATGCCTGCTTCATGTTGCTTGCTCGCTTGAATGCTACATGCTTGCTTGCACGCTTGCTTGCATGCTGCATGTTGTATGGTTGCTTGCATGCTGCATGCTTGCTTGCTTGCATGCTGCATGCTTGCTTGCTTGCATGCTGCATGCTTGCTTGCTTGCTTGCATGCATGCCTGGTATATGCGTGTTTGCATGCTTCTTACTGACAAAAAATCCTACAAAATTGCTGCATGTGGCATGCTCGCTTGAAAGCTGCATGCTTGCTTGCAAGCTGCATACCTGCTGCATGTTGCATGCTCGCTTGAATGCTGCGTGCTTGCTTGCATGTTGCATGTGGCATGCTTGCTTGCATGCTGCGTGCTTGCTTGCATGCTGCATGCTTGCTTGCATGCTGCATGCTTGCTTGCTTGCTTGCTTGCAAGCCTTGTGTATGCTTGTTTGCATGCTTCTTACTGTGAAAAAAGCCTACAAAATTGATCATAACAAATATGTATGTGTGACCTGCTTCAGGAGATATGGTTTTTTCCAATCGTCAAAATAAATTTGATATATCCTAAAGTTATGCTTTATAGAGTGTTATGCTTACTAAATTTATGCTATAGAATATTATGCTTAATAAATTTATGCTTTAGAAAGTTATGCTTAATCATTATTATGATTAGAAATATTATGCTTAAAAAAATTATGCGTAAGCTGTTATGCAAAAATATAATTAGGACAAACAAAAGTATGCCAAGTTACTCGTATATTAGGTCTAAAAATTTTATGCAAATGCATAGGGAACCCGCGTGGAGATGCAACGCCGGTGTGAAAGTCCACTGCCGCGACAGGTCAAGGTGAAATCATGGTAAAATGGCGTCAACAACTATCGCAAGGAGGAGCTGAGCTGAGCACGCCACAATTATGGCGGTAAGTCCCCTCTTTGAAGCGTGACAGGAAAGACCTCACGGCGTCCTTACCTTCCGCATGACGCAGGTCCTCACCGGACATGGCAAGTTAGGGAGGTTCCTGCACCGAATTAAAGCGGAAGAGACGACCGGGTGTCGCCACTGTGTGGAACGCCCGGAGGACACGGTGGAGCACACAGTCGAGGTGTGCCCTGCCTGGGCGGAGCATCGCCGTGCCCTCGTGGGGGCGATCGGCAGCGGCGACCTCTCGCGCCGGGCTCTGGTTGAGGCCATGGTCCGGAGCGAGGAGGAATGGCAGGCGGTCGCCTCCTTCTGCGAAGCAGTAATGCTAGCAAAGGAGGAGGCAGACCGCATCAGGCAACGGCGCCCTCGCTTCCGCCGCCAGGATTCCGATCCCGATTTCCGGCCACCATATACGCGGGCTCGCGGACGGCGAGCCATGGGTAGCTCGCTGTCCGATTGTCCGGTAATGGACCGAGCCCAAGACGTCGACGGCGCGCACTGTTCCCGCGCGCCTCAAGGAGTTGTCAGCAACAGCAGAGGACCAGCTGGGTCGAAGACTACCGGGGCCAGGGTTATCCGAAAGGAAACTCGTGCCTTGGTTTGAAGGCTAGACGGAACGGGGTGGGTTTTTGGTCAGTAAGAGTCTGACACTATCTCCCGCTCCACCCAAGGGCGGGGGTTGTCATAAGATGATTTTTGCCAACCGTAAAAAAAAGGCTAGAAAGAACGGGGCGGGTTTTTAGTCAGTAAGAGTCGACGCTATCTCCCGCTCCGCCCAAGAGCGGAAGTTGTCATTGGATGATTTTCCTCACCACAAAAATAATAACAAAAAAAAACTTGTTCGGTGAAGACCTGCGTTATGCGGAAAGTGAGGGTGCTATAACGTCTCTCCAGCCTTTCCTCAAAGGGAAGACTTATCGCCATGATTGCCGCGTGCCCAGACCGTTTGTGACCCTGTTTTCCTTAACGAATGTCACAACAAAGCAACAGTTACAAGAATCACGATGAATGTTTCTTTACATAAACTTCCAACAGAGGCCGTATAAAATATATATTGTGTAAAAAGTTTCTGGAAAAACGACTTGAAGATTGTGTACCTACCTACGGTATACGAAAGGTTGTGTAATAAGAAGGTGGTTGACGACAGTTGTCAAGATATCTTTTATTGATTAGAAAATAGTTTTTCTACTTTATATGCATTAAAATATATGATAACTACCACGCTTCTCCTCTTGGAACCACATCTGTTTCCAAACAAAACAAAACATCGCTACTATATGTGCGACAAAAATTTGCACAATAAAATTAAGTTTTACGACCTTATTTGCTCGATATAATCAAAGGATTATTATCCTAGATCCTACATTAATGAAGTTTTAACATATTCCATGATTTTAACGAAACACGTTCTTAACTCTTCAATCGTGATAATTAGAGACACAATAGAAAGACAATGGGTGCGCGAACGCCGGCGCTTATGGTTTAATAAATTAATCCCAGAATAAAAAATCCTATATGCTATTCCAGGACATGGTCTACCGGTATACCAAGTTTCATCAAAATCCATTCAGTAGTTTTTGCGTAAAAGAGTAACAAACATCCATACCTATAAACTTTCGCGTTTATAATATTAGTAGGATTGTCGTAAGTAGGTACTATAAATCGTCTATATTTGAAACATATCGACTACTGTTTAGGCCGTACCTTTTCTTTGGAAACTACATAGTACTACGCAAGCAAATCACACTACAACAGCGAACCGCTATTTGTACTATACGTAAGGAAAGGATAAAAATAAATGAACTTCAAATCACAGAAAACAAGAAACTGAGAAAATGTATAGTTAGAAAATAAACCTGTCAGATCCAAACCTACAACAAATGAAAAGGATAACTTCATTCGATTTTTCTTTAAATGGAATCGACGCTAATGTCAGCGAGATGAAGAAATGCAAATGCAGCTGCTAAAAAACTAAATCTACACTAATATAAGAAAGAGATAAAGTTTTATTTGTATTATGTAATCTCTGAAAGTACTGGTCATATTGCTAAAATTCTTTCTCCGATAGAAAGCTGCTTTATTCCTGAGTGACATAGGCTATATTGTATGTACGCAGGCGAAGCCGCAAGCATAAGCTAGTCTAAACTAAAGAGACTAGAATGGTTTAAAGCGCATACAAATTGGACAGATTTATGTGAAAATAGCCTTTGGAGTCATGATTGATACACCAGTTTTTGGTTTTCAGGTCCAATAAACGTTTGTATATAATAAAGTATACCCGACCATTTGAACCGTGCAGTAGCTTCTGACGTTTTATAAGTCTATGTAAAACGTAGTAAAAACAAAAGCCATGGCCCACTGAGAGCTCAGGTCAACTATCTAGGAATGAGAATGGGCCATAATCCACAACGCGGGCCGAGTGCCAATTGGTGGATGTCACGACAAATGTTTGGTAATATCGTAGGTCTTTCACTGTTTTGAGAGCTGTGACGATGAAACACAAAGTAATGCACCTATACATAGAAGCCGTAGGTTTGCTTTAGCTGGTAAGCCCGCGACTTTTTCAATAAATGGCGTCAAGGTACTTCGACAATAGTAAAACCTTATGAGGATAACCGAAAAACAAAACAAGACAATTTGAAATTTTTTAAGATCCAGCGATTTGAATCTTATTGATCCTGGATTCACTTATCAACAGGATAATGAAGTAACTGCCGTCCTAAATATTTGTCGAAATGGTGCTAAAGTTGTGTTAACAAGATACCTAATAAAATAAACGAAAAACCCAACCTTTCGATTTCGGTTTCAATTGAAATTTCGCGTGTACCACAGGTCTTTTCGTTTCCGAAATTTCGCACGAACGAAAATTGTTTGACGTACCGAATCTCTAAACCTACTCTAATTAGTTGTTTCGAAAAAAAATATAATTATGACAAAGGATTTTTTGCAATTTTAACGTCAAATGAATATCGTTCGTTTACGAAAGTTTCGTTTCGGAGAAAGCAAGTAGACCCCCTGACCTTTCGCCCATTGATCTTATTCGGGATGAACTCGATAGAAGGAAGAATTAATGGAAAGCCAATAGAACAATTTGAAAGAAAATTTAGTTTTTTTTTAAATTAATATCTACCCGAACGAAATGTTGAAACCCAACAAAAACGAATCGTTGGAAGGAGTGGAGGGAGGTCTTTGCCTAGCAGTGGGACAACATGGGCTAATTATAATAATAATAATCTACCCGAAATTAGTGCTGTAACGAATATTCAAATTCGCTTTCGCGAATATTCGCACAGTTTTTAACATCCGTATTTGTATTTGCAAGAAACATGGGAATATTAGGCGAATGTTTTCGAAAAAACAAAAAGGTATTAAAGTATTAATTGAATGAATATAAAATTACAATACAACTGATATGAATTAGTGATGTAACGTATAAAATATTTAATAAAAATACAGTATTTTTCAACAAAATTATACATATTGAAAATTAAAGCCTAATAATCTATCATTAACCCTTTACCACCTACCACCTAATCGTGCTATACAACGACCTACCATACATCTTACAGACGGATTACAACTATTTTTTACTCACCAGGGACAAACGCGCGCACCTCTAACCTCAACAAGCGCTGGGGCGGAACTGAGTGAGGGACTGAGCGGCACTGAGCGGCACTGAGGGAGGCGGCGGGAAGGTTCCCCGCCGCGTCCCTCAATGCCACGCATATTAACGATTTAAATTTCCTTGAGTTTGAAAGACGTTTGTCAGGTGGTTAAGGGCTAAATTGTTTTTCTTTTCAGACTCAAGACGGAACATGCCAAAAAAACACTACTAATACTTCTGAAGAAAAAAGAACTATGGAAATATGAACTACGTGATATCAATGATTCGGTAACGTCACAGAAAAGGAAACACGGATAATGATAATACCAATAAATAAAATAGACTTCATTGTTCCATTCTAGATAAATAGAATTTTCTCCCACAGGAAACCGGATGCCCTGCTTCCTTTATAAGAAAAAAAAACATTTTATGCGGCCTATACAACGTCTATATCGTCAATTCCCAATAACTAGCTCAGACTTAGCTGATATTATCTGTAACTGTATCTGTTTCTTTTTTCCATTATGAATAAGCCCGCGATTCGTTATTTTTAGTAAATGTAAACATACAAAAGTATTTGTTTCCACGTAAAAGAAAAATAACCGTGTCCTTCAGTTGATAAAAAAAAAACACAAATCAGACCCTAACTTACGATTTCAAACGTGTATATCTACGAGATTACGTCACGGAAATATGTTAATATTTTTAAAAGGGTCTGGCAAAAACAAAAATCTTGAATAATTACTGGTTTTTTTTAAATATAAAATACAATCGGTGTTACGGGACCGCAAAATCGGCATGACCCAGACAAAAGCCCTAGAAAATACTCTGTGACTTGTAGTCTTTCCGCTTTAAAAAAAAGGTTTTTTAACCGCGCTTTGTTACTTAAATAACACAAAAAAGAACATTGAAAATTTCATCAAAACAGAACTACTTTTAAGAACGTATTATTCTTAGAAACACGAGTGACATTTATGTTGGCCTTAGTTAAAAAAAAGGCTAGTCAATGCAAGCATCTACTTTTTTTATTATTTACTAGCTTTTGCGCGGCTTCGCGCCCGCTCGTCTCTACTCCACACTACTTTACCCAACTCTACCCTACTCTAGCCTACTCTACCATACTACTCTACCCTACCCTACCCTACCCTACTCTACCCTACTCTACCCTACTCTACCCTACTCTACCCTACTCTACCCTACTCTACCCTACTCTACCCTACTCTACCCTACTCTACCCTACTCTACCCTACTCTACCCTACTCTACCCTACTATACTCTACTCTACCCTACTCTACCCTACTCTACCCTACTCTACCCTACTCTACCCTACTCTACCCTACTCTACCCTACTCTACCCTACTCTACCCTACTCTACTCTACCCTACTCTACCCTACTCTACCCTACACTACCCTAAACTACCCTAATTGTTATTTTTTTTCCATAAGAACCTTTTACTCGAAATAACAATCACAACAAAAAAAAAATCAGCCAAATCGGTCAAGCTGTATTCATGCTATGTCGTGACAACGGAAAACGGGTTTCATTTATAAACTAGCGAGTCGTCCCGGCTTCGCACGGACAAAAGCTACATTCACCCTGAGTAACATAGGCTATATTGCTTATGTTACTTAGGGTGAATGTAGCTTTCCAATGGTGAAAGAATTTTTCAAATCGGCACAGGAGTTTTTGAGTTTATTAATTACAAACACACACAAAAACAAATTTTCCCTCTTTATAATATTAGTGTAGATTAAGTCATGTCTCCAGGTCGCCGTTCGGTTTAAAGTTATTCAAACTCAGTGAAAAACAAAAATAGTAAACAATTGAATAAATGTCTGAATAAATTCTACATAAAATCTTTGATGATCTAACGAGGTTAACAAAAATGATAGATTGGCGCGTGTAGAGCTTAAATTTTGTTTATAATCTATAATATAAAAATGAATCGCTAAATGTGTTGGTAAGCGAAAATCTCGAGAACAGCTGAACCGATTTCGCTAATTCTTTTTTTGTTGTGTTTGTTATTGTGAGGAGAAGGTTTTTATAGAGAAAAAAAATAGGGTAGTGTAGGGTAGAGTAGGGTAGAGTAGAGTAGGGTAGAGTAGGGTAGATTAGTGTAGAGTAGTGTAGAGTAGTGTAGAGTAGGGTAGAGTAGGGTAGAGTCGGGTAGAGTAGAGTAGAGTAGGGTAGAGTAGAGTAGAATAGGGTAGAGTAGTGTAGAGTAGGGTAGAGTTGGGATAGTAGGGTGGAGTAGGGAAGAGCGGGAGCTAAGCCGCGCGGGCAAAATCTAGTACTTAATAGAAAGACGTCGTTCCCTATTAAAAACCTTCAAGAAATGAAAAATAGTTTCTTTGTAGGATTTATTTCACAGATTCGCCTTTAACTTTTTTTTTATCAAAATAATAACTAAAATACTACGTGGCGGAAATCGTATAAAGAGTAATTTATAACATCTAGTTATAAATTACTTTTTTCTGCCCAGTAGGCACAACGGGTGGTACAAAAACGCCTGCAAATCTTCTCAAGGACCTTAATTGCTCTAAACATGTGCTCAATAAAATGTATTTAATATCTGGAGGATACAAGCGCTGCTTTACCTTCGACTTGCAGTTTATGTTTAAGTAAACAATCTTACGATAAGCCCTCATTGTTCTGCGGGTAAGCAAGTAAGTCTGATTAAATAGCTTGTAAGTGTCATGATTAGTAACTTTACTATTATTTTAAACGCCTTGTGTAACACTCCGTTACATTATTTATGATTTTTTTTCTGTCCTTACAGACAATATTAGAAAGAAATCTCTCTCCAACGTCACACTTTTGTGACGTCAGCTCCCAGCAGGGTTCACTGCTAGTGACATTACAAGGATTTCTTACTATATTTATGCAAATCTTCACCTACTGTAACAAACAAAGCTTCCATCTACCTCTAGAAGGATCTAGCAACATATTCGAGAGATTTCGCAGACAGCCATCAAAATTCATTTTTATGACGTCATTCCTACAACACGTTGCATAATGTATGAAAATCCGAACAAAAGGCCACTTCGTATTCAGAGGCACGTGTCACATATTATATTACTATTGCTCAACTGTATTCAAGTTGTTTTGAATTTAATAATTAAAATTAAGCCTAGCTTTCTTTTAGAGAATAAATAATTTGGTTTTATTTCAAAATAGCTCGGAAATATTTCTCCTATTCGTTGAGATGGGGAATGCTCATGGTTTGAATAAACCTATCTAGCTCCTAATTATTATTTTTAGCAAGACACTACTGTTGTTGGGAAACACAAGAAAAGTACGGCTGCATCCTCTTTTAACTAACATCAGTTTATACAGTTATTTCGGAGCGTTTGTTTACCAACAAATATTTACAGGCCTTATATTTACTGGTTCAAATTTACAGGTTACAGGTGAACATGCCTGTAACTCTTACAAAAATAGTAGTTTACGATACTATCAAATACCCTTAATTTCTGATTTAAGCACTTGATGTGAACTGTTTTAAAATTCTACTTTGGCCAGAAAAAAATTCAAAAGGAAATTGCCAGTCTTTGTATGGGAGTTGGGCCAAGTGCTGCCAAGGCCAACAGCAATCAGTAAACTGAAGCGCTCCAAAATCGGTCCCAGGAGTCAAGAGAAAAAATTTATTTTCAAATAGTAGCATAATAATTGTTTTTAGCGTAATTGATTATGGACCATATATAATCAGTAATCAATTACACTGATTTGGCATTAAAGTAGAGTTTGACAAGTTCTTAACCTAAAATATTCAATTCAGCAACCTGCCCATGAAAAATGTTATTAATATATGATGAATATATGAGTTAATAACCTGAGCCGCAGGCGAAATCAGAACTATTATAATTATCAAAAGACTTCGAATACTACATATTTGATATCAAATAAGTAGTATTCAAACAGACAAGTACCTATATATTTGATAATAGCGTCATAAACACCATAATTATAAAATATTATAAATATGCCCAACATGTTAACATATTTGCGCGGACGTACGAAGTCCAGTCAAATTAGATCAATTATTAGGGGTTAGGTTACAATAGTTCGCACCCAGCTAAAAATTGGTAGGATGGTTCAAAACACCATCATAAATAAAATCTAAAAAGTCCTCACCGATCCGACACCTGGAAAAAAAATTCGAGATGAAAGGCCACAAAAACGAGTTTTTCGCTATTTTCAGCAAAACTGTAAGTTTTATCATGAAATTAGCTGAGAGAAAATTGTAGATCAGATAATTATCTACAAAAATGTCTCGGTACTTTTTTTCCTAAGAGCCACCGTTTTTGAGATATAATGATTCAAAAAGTTGAAAGAGGTAATCGTCATAATATGCACACGTTTTCTTGCCACCTTTGAGGTAGTGTACTTAGCGTGTTTTTAGGATTGCGTATCTCAAAAGGACAAAACGGAACCTATAAAGGATCACTTTGTTGTTCGTCTGTCTGTCTGTCTGTGTATGTATGTCTTATGTCGTGATTTTCAACACGAAAAACTCGTTTTTGTGACTTTTTAGATTTCATTTATGATGAAGATGGTGTTTTGAACAATCCTACCAATTCTAGCTTTTTTTTTTTTTTTTTGTCGACGGGGAAAATCATCTTTGACGAACCCCGCTCTTGGGTGGAGCGGGAGACAGTGTCAGACTCTTACTGACTAAAAACCCCGCGCCGTTCCTTCTAGCCTTCATACCGGGGCACGAGCTCCCTTTCGGACAACCCTGTCCCCAGTAGGCTTCGACCCAGCTGGGCCCCTCCTGCTGCTGACAACTCCTTGAGGCGCGCGGGAACAGTGCGCGCCGTCGACGTCTTAGACTCGGTCCATTACCGGACGATCGGACAGCGAGCTACCCATGGCTCGCCGTCCGCGAGTCCGCGTCTACGGTGGCCGGAAATCGGGATCGGAATCCCGGCGGCGGCGGCGAGGGCGCCGTTGCCTGATGCGGTCGGCCTCCTCCTTTGCAAGCATTACTGCTTCGCAGAAGGAGGCGACCGCCTGCCATTCCTCCTCGCTCCGGACCATGGCCTCGACCAGGGCCCGGCGCGAGAGGTCTCCGCCGCCGATCGCCCCCACGAGGGCACGGCGATGCTCCGCCCAGGCAGGGCACACCTCGACGGTGTGCTCCACCGTGTCCTCCGGGCGTTGCGCACAGTGGCGACACCCGGGCGTCTCTTCCGCTTGAATCCGATGCAGGAACCTCCCGAACTTGCCATGTCCGGTGAGGACCTGCGTCATGCGGAAGGTAAGGACGCCGTGAGGTCTTTCCAGCCACGCCTCAAAGAGGGGACTTACCGCCATAATCGTGGCGTGCCCAGCACTGGGTTGCGATAGCCGTTGACGCCATTTCACCATGAGATCCCGCCGGAGCTCTGTCCGCCATGCCTTGACATGTTGCGGCAGTGGACTTTCACCCCGGCGTTGCATCTCCACGCGCATGTCGTGCATGTGTGCAAGGACTGTTGCCTCCAGATCCCACGGTGGTAGGCCAGCCAGAAGGCTCGCCGCTTCGCGGGAGATCGTGCGGTAACCCCGCACCATCCGTATTGCCATGACCCTCTGGCAGGCGTTCAGTATGGACGCCGGTCGCTTTGCCAGCGACGGCGCCCACACCGGCGCCCCGTAGAGGGCCATGGACCGAACGATCCCCGCGTAGAGCCTCCGGCAGGAGGCGTCTGGACCCCCAAGGTTGGGCAGGAGCCGCTTGAGAGCAGCCCCAGCCCGGAGAAGCTTGGGAGCCAGACGTCGGAAATGTTCTACGAAATTCCACCGGCTGTCGAGGACGAGTCCCAGGTACTTCATCGTCGACCCGACACCGATGCGAACTCCTCCTACCGTAAGCTGGGAGTCCGATGGTGGCGCGTTCCGAGGGCCGTGGAAGCACATTGCCTCGGATTTATGCAGCGCCACCTCGAGTCCCAACTCCTGGATCCTACCAACGGCTATCGCAACCCCGCGTGTCGCTAGAGCGACCGCCGCCTGGTGCGACTCTCCCTGCGCTAGGATCAGCGTGTCGTCTGCGTAGCAAACCACGCTGACCCCGTCGGGGAAGTCGCCGCGCAGCACGTAATCGTAGCCGATGTTCCACAAGGGTGGGCCTAGAACCGACCCCTGCGGAACACCGCACGACATCTCTCGACGTTTCCAGTCTCCCTGGTGACCGGGGTAGACAATGTACCTGTCTGACAGGTACGCCTCGACCACTAGACAGAGGTATTCGGGCACCCGGTGGTACCGGAGTGCCCTCCGGATCGTACTCCAGGGCAGGGAGTTGAAGGCGTTGGCAATGTCCAAGGACACTGCCACGACACACCTACCCTGGGACACCGCTTCCCCTGTCGTGAGGTACCAATTCTAGCTGGATGCGAATTAGTGTAACCTCGGATGTCTAAATTGACCGGACTAACGTGCGTGTGGCAGGGCACACACGCACATAGTCGACAATCAACTCGATGAACATCTATACTAGTATTATAAAGCTGAAGGTTTTGATTTTTGAACGCGCTGATCTCAGGAACTGCTAAATCGAATTAAAAAATTATTGTGTTGGATAGTCCATTTATTGAGGGAGGCTTTAAGCTATATAACATTACGCTGCGACCAACACAAACGAAGCATCAGTGAAAAATATTGCAAAAACGAGGAAAATTATTCATATTTCAGGGGCTTCCGTTGCTTGCGTAAACGGTTCAAGTTACCCAAAAAATATATATTGTTACGCCGTTAAACTTCAACGCGTCATATCTCCGACAAAATAAAGAGCGGCAACGAATAATTAAAACGCATTGCTGTTCGAAAGCTCTAGAACCAAAGTACCTACCTAGCCTGGCAAGATCTGGAACAATCCCTCATAAGTACTCGTTGTACCTACTATTTAGTAGGTATGTAATCTGTAGGTATCTGTAGGTGGATAAGGGAAATGGTACTTTCCGGCGTTAAGAATAGAGTCGAAATTCGCGTGAAAGTGACTCGCGAAGGACAAAGTAATAAAATTGATTTATGGCCCCGCGACGCGACTCTATTGTTCTGGATCTATCCTGAGACGTCAGTATCTAGAATTTTCTTTGCTCCGCGTATAAATACGAGCCCCCGAACGGAAGTGAGTCAGTTTTGATTTCGACTGCGAACGAGAGCGATCTACCTAAGTGTGCGAAGTGATCTAACGACCGAGGCGATAGTATAACGGAACTCTAGTGCTAACTGTGATTTGGATTATTGTTGACTGGACAAGGGATGATGCCAGAGTTTCTATGAAATCTGGTCCCACCTTCCAATAGCTATGTGTGTTACATCGTTGGATAGGTATTTTTAAGCTGATTAAAAGTTACTTTGGCGCCAAGTTCCAAATCTTAGTCCGTTCAGAGTTATTCGTTATTCTTTAGTCGGAGGATCCTCTCTTTTCAATGGAGGTTTGAGGGACTTTACACTCTGTACACACCGCATACCTCCAAATACTCATTGGTAATAAATCAATGACATATTGAATATTTTTTATTTTGTTTATTTTTTATTTTTTATAAAAAAAAAATAATATACTGTCGCGAGCCTCTCATTTGGGTCACCGGTTCGCAGCTTTGTTAGAAAGATACCTAAAGCGGTTCTAGGATTTTTACATCTCTGGCTCAATGATGGAGTTTGTTCCAACCTCTCTTGGAATTCCGGCCACCGTAGACGCGGGCTCGCGGACGGCGAGCCATGGGTAGCTCGCTGTCCGATCACCCGGTAATGGACCGAGTCCAAGACGTCGACGGCACGCACTGTTCCCGCGCGCCTCAAGGAGTTGTCAGCAACAGGAGGGGCCCAGCTGGGTCGAAGCCTACTGGGGACAGGGTTGTCCGAAAGGGAGCTCGCGCCCCGGTATGAAGGCTAGAAGGAACGGCGCGGGGTTTTTAGTCAGTAAGAGTCTGACACTGTCTCCCGCTCCACCCAAGAGCGGGTTTCGTCAAAGATGATTTTCCCCGTCGACAAAAAAAAAAAAAAAAAAACCTCTCTTGGAATTGCTCAAAACTACGGCCAGTCCAAAAGTGCATTTCTTTGCTAGCCGTCTACACTACGTGTATAAAGCACAAATGCAATTATTGCGAAAAAATAGCATTACTTGGCTACTGATAAAACTACCATGTTTATTAAAGAATAACTGATTTGGAACTTGGTGCCATAGTAACTTTTATTCAGCTCAAAAATACCTATCCAACGATGTAACACACATAGCTATTGGAAGGTGGGACCATGATTTGCACCCTCCTTACTTATTGTTTGTGGTAAATAAAGTTCTCTGTCAATTAAACGGCATTCAATTACCTAAAAAAAAGTGTCCGCGACAGTATGTCTATCTTTTAAGATGGACTCATTATAATCTTTTTATGGTAATCAAAGGTCGAAATTAATGCATTATTGCCAATTATTTGCCAAAGAGTTTTATCAACATAATATTGTTATTAATCCTAATCCAAATAAATGTGTTGTGGCGAATTTTCCTTCAAAGTTAAGTTTTAATAGGAGACGGGAAAGTAGATACCACATTTTGAAAATAAAATTGTAATTGATCGCGATTTAGGAGAAAGAGTGAATAGCATTGAGGATTTAATATCTAAAGTTTACCCTGATATCGTCGAAATAGAAAATAAAGATTATCAATGAATGTGTCAAAATATTGGCGCCGAAAAATGGTAGCGTTGACGAAATTGACGACCTAATTTTAACTAAACTTCCAAGAGATATAGTTACCTTCACATCTATTGATAATGTAATGGATTAAGAAGATGCGGTCCATTACCCACAGGAGTTTCTCGATTTTATAAACCCGAGTGGCCTTCCCCCACACTCCCTCAAGTTAAAAATAGGATCTCCAATAATTTTACTAAGATATAAGATATCTTAGTAATATATCTTAGTATTAATACCACCAAATTTGTGTAAACCCGACTTCAAGTCAAATTTCTTCGCAATAACGTGATCGTTGCAATAGTTTTGACTGGTCCAGCAGTTGGTCAAACAGTGTTTGTATCTCGCATTCCAATGATTCCAAATGATTTACCTTTTAACTTTAAAAGAATTCAATTCCCGTTAAGTTATCTTTAGCCGTAATCTATATATATAAAAATATAAAAATCAATGCCACTTTCCGTTGTTAGTTTATAACTCAAGAACGGGCTCACCTATCCAAACCAAATTTTTAGGTTTTGTTCGGACTATTTAGTAGATGGTTTATGTGAAGTTTGGTAGGGTAGAGTAGGGTAGAGTAGGGAAGAGTAGGGTAGATTAGGGTAGAGTAGGGTAGAGTAGGGTAGATTAGGGTAGAGTAGGGTAGAGTAGGGTAGAGTAGGGTAGAGTAGGGTAGAGTAGGGTAGAGTAGGGTAGAGTTGGGTATAGTAGGGTGGAGTTGGGAAGAGCGGGAGCGAAGCCGCGCGGGCAAAAGCTAGTAATTAATAAATCACAAGGGCAAACAATTAAACACGTAGGAATCAATTTACGTCAAAACTGCGAACGCAGTCTGTGAAAACACACGGCCAACTACCTATATGTCGCGAGTCGCGTTGTCACGATCGGGTTGCGGAGAAAATCAGTAAGTATGTTCTTCTGCCACAAGAAAATAAAACTAAAAATGATTCGATCCGATGATGCGATCATCACAGATATTGACGCGGACGAAGTCGCGGGCAACAGCCAGTAAATAAATAAACTTGATTCATTAAACCCACATATATTCTTTTACGTAACAATTTCTTATTCAAGAATCAACAATCATTTAAACATTTTTATTGCAATCACCACTCTGACGCCGAGCGATCAAGATCCGTGCCGGTTTCTGTACGCGTCTCAACAATGCAGCAACGTCGCGCACTTGCCAAAAAGTTTTATAGCGTACTGTTGATGTAAAATTTACAACGTCGTATATCATGCACTTATTTACACATATTGACAAAAAGAATGAAATTCAATTAAATCCCGTAGAATATTAACATCAATGTTTGCGGTCAATGAACCTAAATAGCCCTGCCTATTCCGATTCACTGATTATCATCCATGAATGAGTCGCTTAACAGATCTTCTCTTTCACATTATGTTATTTTATATTCATAATAGACCGACTGACCGATTAACAATCTGTGTTCGGAAACGTTTTTTTTTTCTTTCAGTAAGAAGATACGGTTCCTATTCGTTCATCGTTCGCGAACTACACAACACTAGTACATTATGATGTAAGTGTGTAATGTTAGTGATTACAGTCGAGGCGGTATTTAGACCCGAGCCGTGGCGAAGGTCTTTTAAGAGGGCCGAGTACGGTAATCATTAATTACTCACGTGTATTATACGACATTTTTCAATACACTTGTGTAGAAATTACACAGTCAAACTAGCAATTTTCTTTGTTACATGGCAGTAAAAATCTGTTTTCATATGCACGCGCATCATTTTTTTTATTTAACCCTAGCGGAAGGCTAAGGTATTTTGATCATACTGCCTAGTCTTACGTTTATTGCGTGAAAAGTTTTTAGTCTTTCGTAGTAACAATGGAATACGCATGTAACATTTTCTAATGATTTTGTAGTATTTAATTTTATTTAATTAATACAGCCACTGAATTTCAATCGAATAAATCAAGCCAATTTTTTTTTCAGTAGGTAAAAGAAAATAAAATCAGCCTCACCATACAAAATTATAAACTTGATTGGACAGTTTGTATGGCGAGGCCGATTTCTTTTTCGATTCCTGAAAAAAAAAATTTGGTCGGTTGTTCAGTTTCGTCTACTGAGCAAGCCCTTTAAATTAGCGGAGTGCTGTCCCTTACACCTTGTATACCTAAGTGCAGTGCAATAAGAGTCACTTTTTGAGCAAGTGTATTAAAAAATAACTTATTAATTTTATTAGCGTTCTCTGTGGATAAAGTCTGTCAATAAGTTGTTAGAGTCCGTCTACTGAAAGCGTGACCTGAGAAAAGAAGGTTAAAACCCAAAAATTTGAATATGGCATTATTGAAATAGTAGGAGAAAAAAGTTTTAATACTTGAGTATTTTTTTATTTATGACGATAGTACAATAGTTGTATAAGAACTTAAAGTGTAGATTTATTTATTGGTAGATGTATGGTAAAGGTTAATAATACACAAAATGGTAGTTATTATTCCAAATTTATTTTATCTGTTCTCTCAAATGCCGTATAATAGGTCTTTACCTATGAAATTGCCGTTCTGCAGTACTGGTCATTTCAAATCAAAATAATTTTTGCTCGGCTAAGAATTCTAATTGCAAATTAATTTTATTTTAAAACATGGATTTTTTTTCCAAAAGTAGTCATTTGTTATTGATTAGTGTTACATTTTCATCGCATTTCAATCTTTTTCGCCATCATGGATACGTTAAAAATTCGAGTAATTATGGAATATGAGTACCGTTGTGGCAGCAACGCGGCACAAGCGGCACGCAAAATCAACGACGTTTACGGAGCTAACACTACATACCAACGCACTACCTGTTATTGGTTGGCTCGCTTCCGTTCTGGAAATTTCGACCTGGAAAATGAACCTCGCGGTCGTCCGAAGACTTTGGTCGACAATGACGAATTAAAGGCGATTGTGAAAGCTGATGATACACAATCTACGGCTGAATTAGCAGCCGCTTTCGACGTTAGCGTCAAACCAATATTGGTCCATTTGCGTCAAATTGGCAAGGTAAAAAAGCTTGACAAATGGGTGCCCCACGAACTCAATGATCGCCAGCGCGAAGTACGCGTCGAGACGTGCCTTGCACTGGTCAACAGACACACAAATGAAGGAATTTTGAACCGCATTGTTACCTGCGATGAAAAATGGATTCTGTTTGATAACCGCAAGCGCTCAGCAAGTTGGTTGGATCCTGGTTCAGCACCTAAACAATGCCCTAAACGAAAACTTACCCCTAGAAAAGTGATGGTCACTGTTTGGTGGTCTAGCGCCGGTGTGATTCATCGCAGCTTCTTACCAAACAGGGTGAGCATTACTGCAGATGTGTACTGTGAAGAACTGAACACAATGATGGAGAAGCTGGCACATCTCCAACCAGCATTGTTCAACCGCTCGTATCCGCTGCTCCTGCACGACAACGCGCGACCTCATACTGCACAGCAGACGGTCTCCAAGTTGCAAGAACTGGGGTTAGAAGCTCTCCGTCATCCACCCTACTCACCAGACCTTTTTTTTTTGTCGACGGGGAAAATCATCTTTGACGAAACCCGCTCTTGGGTGGAGCGGGAGACAGTATCAGACTCTTACTGACTAAAAACCCCGCGCCGTTCCTTCTAGCCTTCATACCGGGGCACGAGCTCCCTTTTGGACAACCCTGTCCCCAGTAGGCTTCGACCCAACCGGGCCCCTCCTGTTGCTGACAACTCCACACACACACACACGGTGGTACACAATCTTCAAGTCGTTTTTCCAGAAACTTTTTACACAATATATATTTTATACAGCCTCTGTTGGAAGTTTATGTAAAGAAACATTCATCGTGATTCTTGTAACTGTTGCTTTGTTGTGACATTCGTTAAGGAAAACAGGGTCACAAACGGTCTGGGCACGCGGCAATCATGGCGATAAGTCTTCCCTTTGAGGAAAGGCTGGAGAGACGTTATAGCACCCTCACTTTCCGCATAACGCAGGTCTTCACCGAACAAGTTTTTTTTTGTTATTATTTTTGTGGTGAGGAAAATCATCCAATGACAACTTCCGCTCTTGGGCGGAGCGGGAGATAGCGTCGACTCTTACTGACTAAAAACCCGCCCCGTTCTTTCTAGCCTTTTTTTTTACGGTTGACAAAAATCATCTTATGACAACCCCCGCCCTTGGGTGGAGCGGGAGATAGTGTCAGACTCTTACTGACCAAAAACCCACCCCGTTCCTTCTAGCCTTCAAACCAAGGCACGAGTTTCCTTTCGGATAACCCTGGCCCCGGTAGTCTTCGACCCAGCTGGTCCTCTGCTGTTGCTGACAACTCCTTGAGGCGCGCGGGAACAGTGCGCGCCGTCGACGTCTTGGACTCGGTCCATTACCGGACGATCGGACAGCGAGCTACCCATGGCTCGCCGTCCGCGAGCCCGCGTCTACGGTGGCCGGAAATCGGGATCGGAATCCCGGCGACGGCGGCGAGGGCGCCGTGGCCTGATACGGTCGGCCTCCTCCTTTGCAAGCATTACTGCTTCGCAGAAGGAGGCGACCGCGTGCCATTCCTCCTCGCTCCGGACCATGGCCTCGACCAGGGCCCGGCGCGAGAGGTCTCCGTCGCCGATCGCCCCCACGAGGGCACGGCGATGCTCCGCCCAGGCAGGGCACACCTCGACGGTGTGCTCCACCGTGTCCTCCGGGCGTTGTGCACAGTGGCGACACCCGGGCGTCTCTTCCGCTTGAATCCGATGCAGGAACCTCCCGAACTTGCCATGTCCAGTGAGGACCTGCGTCATGCGGAAGGTAAGGACGCCGTGAGGTCTTTCCAGCCACGCCTCAAAGAGGGGACTTACCGCCATAATCGTGGCGTGCCCACTACTCACCAGACCTTGCGCCTACAGACTACTACTTTTTTCAGAATTTGGTTAACTTCTTGGCGGGAAAAAAATTCTATACCCGAGAGGCAGTACAAAATGCCTTTGAAGAATTTGTTGCCTCCCGTCCAGCTGATTTCTTTAAGAAGAGCATCAATAAACTACCACTGCGTTGGCAAAGATGCATTGATTGCATGGGTGATTACTTCGATTAATACAAATAAAAAATACATGAAAAAAATTCGTTTAAATTTTTTCATACAAAACGGCAATTTCATAGGTAAAGACCTAATATAATATTCTTTATTTAAAATTTGGCCTTCCAGCAAGAATACCAGGAGCACCGCGACAGTCAAATAAAATAGTCGACATGATTTCAACCTCAGCACGTCTCGCCAACACTAATAATGTGCTCCAAGATTGTTGGGTTGGAATCGATTTGTTTTAGCATGGAAAAAATTCAAATCTTTTGGGATTAGTCAAGTGGGAACATGCTTTACACTCAAGTGAATGTTTTAAATGATACGGATCGACTCGTGAGACACGGAAAGTTCAGCAGCTATCTCTCTCAAACTTCTACGAGGATTTTAGTTACTATTTTCTTCATTTTTACGCTACAGATGAAGACTTTGATGGCCTACCAGACGGAGGCAAATCTTTCATCACATCTCGACTGCTTATAAACGTATTGTAGCACTCTTCAGGACATCAGTGAAGATATTTATTTTCAGAAACTAGTTTAAAAAAAAAATTTCTCTATATTTCTCCAAATTTTTTCCGTTGTGTAAACATAAGAAGAAGTATCATCGTTCATACCGTAAAAATATCTAGTGGTCAGTCAACAATGATCAAGATTATAATGTCACACTAACTTAAAAATCCAAGATCGTATATAAACATTGTTATTTTTCTTAGAAAACAACTTCTTTCTCTTCTTGTTTTTGTTTAAACTCGCTGATGATAGTGTGTAGCAGCTTTCGCACATAACTTTATATGGTTTTACCTATGATAAAGCGATTATTGTTGATAAATAAATATCTGTTTAAAAAAACTGACAATTGCAATCATAGACTTAGACGTGATTTTGGCGGCAAAATAATGTCGCCACTATAATTTTTTTTTTTAAACTCCAGGTTACGCTTTCATTAGACAGACTCTATTGATTTTATAAATAAATTGGAACTAACGAGATGAAAATAGCCAAAGGAGGTTTAACAAGTTTGGAGCCATTGTCTGGTTACTTGACTGTGACCTAGCACACACTTGAAAGTTGTAGTAATAATACCAAACAAACTAATGAATATACGTACCTAACAACTCGATGTGTGCAAACTACAAACTCTGGTTTTGAGTTCCACTGGTGATATGTGATGTAGAAGCGAGTCTGGAGCCAGATCCACTGTTGCCCCTTTGTTAGGAATCGGTAGTAGCACGACGTTAGTTCACCTTTTTGCATCACTGTAAAAAAGTATTGAACTTGTACTTTCATCATAAATATCGACACAAACAACTTAAAATCTGGATGGATGACTTTTTAAAGCATAACTATACCGCCTTTTGCACCAAAATATCAAGAGAATCCATTATTGGGTTACTACGACCCAATGATAATCTTGATATATTCGCGTTTTATTTATTTTGCCTCGTTCCACGTGTCATGATCCAAATGATACAGTTTTGTTGTATGTATTTCAATAACATATATTCCTATTACATGAATAATTTAGGCTAAAATTGGACAAAATATACTTACAAGCCTCGTGACACGAGACTACTTTTTCTAAGTCGTCAAAATGATAGTAGTCATATCCTGAAGTGCCGAGAACTTCGAATGGTAGGTAACCGATGATGGGTGGGGCACGGTGGTCGAGAAAGAGGAACTTCCATTCGAGACTGTGTCGCGAAGTGAACTCATTGCGGCTGGAGTCGACCAGCGACACGTCCCGGATCAGCTGAGGGGTGTACAGCCGACCGGTGCATACGAACAGTAACCTGATTAAAACAGACATATTATATCTCTATGTTATTTGGCACTACTAAGAAAGCAGATCGCGGTCTACCAATCTATTGTCAATCTCAGGATGGTTGAAAAGCTTCTTGTTTAATCCAACGTAATGTTTGAAAAAGAGACAACGCGAAAAAAGAGAGAGATAACGGCTGAACACTCGATTGGCTCAGTAACTTCCGTCGCTCACTCGAATATTTCACAAATCTTGTTCCAGAAAAGACATGACTTTTTTAAACCTTATACAGTTTTGCAAAAGTATTTTCGTCATTCATTCGAATCTCGATTTAATTTGAAAGGTTTCCAAAAATATATTTTCTCTTCGTCTGAATTATCTTCTACACAAAATGTTTCGTTTTCAACAAGATAAAAACCACAAGACGTCTGTGTTTCGAAAATATGTAGAGAAAGATGGGACATAATCACGTAAGAGCGGTTGTATGGGAATATCACGGGTTTTACGCTCTAAATATACCATACCTATCCATACCTGCCTGCTAGGGTGTACCTGACAGGCTTGCCTGCATATTTATATCTTATACCTTTGCTTCAGGTAAGCTTAAGTGGAAACCTACATAGTTGTGCAACATACACACTCGGGTTTACCTGTCAAACTCAACTGTACAGACAAACCTATCAGGTATACCCCAATGTGTAGGCTAGTAATTCGTTCTACACATAGGGGCTGTCTCCACGAGCGAGAGAATCGCGACGAGTCCGCCCTTATATCGTCGGATAATCTCCACGAACGAGCGATAATTCCGCCGCGTATCGTCGCGAGTCGTTACGGAATCGCGGCGATTCCGCGGCGACTCGTAACGGTATCGCTGCGTTTTCTTGACGTCACGTTGCGAAAGAAGGAATTCAGTTACGTGCCAGACGAGAGCGAAATAAGTAGTGTCTCAGTCGATAATATAATTCTTTGATTATATGATAATATATGATTTCTTTGCGTTTGACAGCGCGCCCGCCGCGCGCTCGTCGCGAGAGCGCCCCGAGCGCGCGGCGGTCGCGTTGCTAGTCGCGGCGGGCTAGCAACGATGTAATGACGTTTTGCGTGCTCGTTGCCACTCGTCGCATCGCGGCGATAATATCGCCGTGTGGAGACGGTTCCATAGAGAGTGTATAGAAAAACGTGGCACGGCGATAATACGAGGGCGGGTCAATAAGTCCGTGACTTTTTGATTTTTCCGCCTCTTAATTGAAATGCCAACACTGCTCCCGTCAACAGTCATCTGTCAGATGACTCCTGTCAAAAATTGAACAAGCTGTGAAGGGAATGCAATCTCGATCTCGCGAGATCACGGCCTTTTTTAGCGAGATTGATCTCGGCCGAAAAAAGGGCGAGATCTCGCGAGATTGTACTCGAGCATAAAAACGTTTTATTCGAAGTGCGGATTGACACGGACGTTAAAAAATTATAGACAGATACGTCAAACAATGTTTGATGCAAAAAAAGTATTGAAAAAGTTCGTGAAAATAAATGTTTATTTTATAATCCTTTTTTTTTGGTGGGTAAAAATCATCCAAATGACATCTCCCGCTCTTGTGTGGAGCGGGAGATAGTGTCAGACTATTACTGCCTTCGTGCCTTTCATATCGAGGCTGAGCTACGTCTCGGAACTAACCCTGGCCCCAGTAGGCTTCGACCCAGTGCGCGCCATCAACGACTTGGGCTCGGTCCGGACAGTTACCGGACGGTTAGACAGCAAACTACCCATTGCTCGCCGTCCGCAAGCCCGCGCCTATGGTTATCTTATAGTACTAATAATTTTTATTTTTTTCTTCCTAATTTATTCAAATATTGTGAATATTTGCAAAAAAACACAAAACTGCCAATCTCGCGAGATCTCGAAATTAGCGAGATCTCGCGGTATTGATATTCATAATCTCGCGAGATCTCACGCGAGCCCCAATCTCGCGAGATTTACATTCCCTAGCTGTGACATTTAGTTTCGTTTTTGACAGCCGTTAATATCAGACTACCGCGTTGACTGAGAAGAAAATGGAAAAAAGTGAATTTCGTGTGCTCATTAAGCATTATTTTTTGCGGAAAAAATCCATTACGCAAACCAAGGCTAAGCTTGATAAATATTATGGGGATTCTGCACCATCCATTTCCTTGGTAAAAAAGAGGTTTACTGAATTCCGATGTGGCCGTACCAGCACGGAAAATGCCGAACGTTCTGGACGCCCAGTTGAGGTCTCCACATCCGAAACAGTTGAAAAAATCCACGATATGGTTTTAGCCGATCGGCGCACTATGGAAAATCGTAGAACAACTGCTGATTAAAAATGGGTTTTGTCAATGTCGCTACTGGCATACTTTATTTATTTTACTCAATAGTTTAAGGACCAAACTAGAATATAATATCAAAAAATTATACATATTATTTGAAATGTTTTTTTTACAACTCTACAAACTTTATAGTTTTGACGGACGTCCATGTTAAGTCCGTTCACTTCATCACTTTCAAATTGATTTTATCGTTATACATTACAGGAAAAGGTATAATGTATTATATATTTCTGGAAACCTCGTCTTTTGAAGAATATGAAACACCTATTATGTATTTATTATATTAACGTTTACCTTAAAATAATTGCAAAATAAATAAAGGTAAAAAACAAGGTTTATTTAAAGTTCATCGAGACTTTTGACAGCTACCCATGTTTACCCATGCTTTACATTTAATGTTGATTTGTAGCCTAGCTATCCATAAACGTGATCAAATAAAAAAAAGTTGCGAATATTTGCGATTTTCGGAGTAATTTGTAAAAATGTGATAAAAGTCAGGAAACAGAAAACCGCTCGCTATCTATTGCGGTTTGAAATGTTCCTGTTTACATCAATAGTTTGCGGTAAGTTTTGTAATTTATCATTGATATTAGGATGTCTTATCTTTTTTGCACTCATATTGCATGTGAAAATATTAATCAACGAGATGCACACTACCCTCATATTTCATATAGTATAAATAGTGGTTTCATTTCATTTTAAATAACAGAATAGTGGTGAATTAGAAGAAGAAGAAGTGTAATTGTTACCAATACAATATAATTACGTGTTTTGTTAACTCTTCAAAATTTCTACTTTCAAGTGTTCTAAACGTGAAATAATACTTTCGTATATCGAAGGAGGAAAATCGTTGGAGGCATTATCAACCGTTTTAAAAGAAAATTATCATGTATCTGAAGACAACTTATGTTTCATCCTCAGTGATTTTCAAAGACATATTATTCCCACTTTTAATAAACGATGGACAGAAGCTTCACGGAAAAAGGATTTATTTTTAACGAAAAACAGTAACTGGTTGGAATCAGAATATTCAGTAAATTTACTGAACTCTTACATCGAACGTTACAACCGTCTCCACACCATCTACTTCTTTTGGAAAACGTAGGACACCGTGCGTATCTTATCCAGACTTGTCAGAATCCAGTAAGAGAAGAAAAAATCTAATGTTACTTAATGAATATGGATTTGAACACGTCTATAATGCATATCTTCAAGGGTTACGTTCAATAGGAGAAAGAACAGAAGCTAATCTTGTGGAAACATTAAGGTTTGCTGACAGTGAAAATAAGACCTTATTCTCGAGTCTCAAAGATGCAAGGCAGACAAAAATTTTAACGGATGAAGTAGCATTGAGCGTGTTTATTGACTTGGATTTAACAAAAGCACAATATTTGTACTTGAGAAATGTAACGAATGAACGAAAATGTTTTGTGTTTCCACCATATTTCAAAGAGCAAGAAGCTAAAATTACTTGCTATCCACCATCTTCAGCTATAGAAATTACAGATACAAGTGCAAAAATAGTAAGACTTCAAGATTTATTAGATCACACTGCAGCTAGGATATTGAAAATAGATTCAGTGTATAAAAATGGATTGAATAACTTACTTCTATACAGCAAATGGGGCTGTGATGGCTCATCTGGTCAAAGTCAGTACAAACAGAAACTGCCAGAAGAGTCTGAACTAATTTCTGATGCAAATTTATTTATCACTTCTTTGGTGCCTATTAAGTTAATTAACGAGCTTACAGGTGATGTTGTTTGGCAAAATCCGGTACCTTCATGTGTTCGTTTTTGCCGGCCTATAGTAATAGGATTTTGCAAAGAAACTCCCGAGAAAACTAAAGCTGTTGTGGACGAAATAAAAGGTCAAATAAATTCTTTGCGTCCATCGTTAATTAACAAAGAAGGTGAAGGAGTGCAAGTGAAGCATGATCTATTTCTTACAATGATAGATGGCAAAGTAGCTCAGGTATTAACAGATACGTCTTCGGGTTCCACATGTACAATATGTGGAGCTACTCCACGCCCAATGAACGATTTGACTAGTTACTGCTAGGCCTGAAAATTAAGATTCTTATCAATACGGACTGTCTACTTTGCACGCCTGGATTCGTTGTATGGAAATGATTTTATATATTTCCTATAATCTGTCTTTCCAAACTTGGTCAGCAACAAGTGAAGAAAAGAAACGACTAAAGCAAGAGAAGAAAACCCTGGTATAAAGGCGTTTCCGTGAAGAGCTAGGATTGATCATCGATAAACCAAGACAAGTAAGTGGTAATTCTAATGACGGTAATACTGCCAGAAGATTTTTTCACAATGCAAGCTGCTCTGCTGAAATTACAGGAGTGGATATAAATTTAATTAAACGACTTTACATAATTCTGCAAGCTCTTTCATCGGGTATAATGATAAATGCTGAAACATTTGGCAGTTATGCTATGGAGACTGCCAGAATCTATGTGAGCAATTATGAATGGTACTACATGCCATCTTCCGTTCACAAAATTTTGATTCATGGAGAAAGTGTCATAAAGCATTTTGTAGTACTTCCTATTGGTCAACTTTCAGAAGATGCACAAGTATCTCGTAATAAGGATTATAAAAAATTTCGTCTACATCATGCTAAAAAAAGAAAAGATCCGCTACAAACGAGGATGTATTTAATACTCTTCTTTATACTTCAGATCCATACATAACCAGCATTAGAAAACCGTATACTAAAAACGTGAAGGAACTTGACGAAGACACCTTAGATCTTTTGAAAGTAAACGAATTATTTTAAGATCCCGAAGTTCATCAAATATAATTAACATACCTAATATTTAGTAAAGATTACAATTAATTAATTAACTAATCATAAAAAACATTTTTATGAAATATTACGATTAAAACCGATTTTAATCATAAATATTAAAAATAAAATTATTATTATTTAAATTGATATGTATTTTGATGTACTATATGATATTAGGTTTTCGTAAACATTAAAATAATACATTGTTACATTGTTAAAAAATAAATATTGGACATTTTTTATAATTTTGAATTTGTTTTATTTTTTAATGTAAGGTTTTACATTCAATTGTAATAAATTATATTAGATTTGAAGCCATATACACTATTCTATATCTGTGCAAAATTTTAGAACATAATATTCAGAAACAAAAGTTATTGATTTTTAATCAGAAACAGACCTTTATTTTCCATAGTGCGGCGATTAAAAGTGAGAGAGATTGTGGAAGCCATAGGCATCTCGCATGGCTCAGTGGTTTCAATTTTAAACGATCATTTGGGTATGAGAAAGCTTTCCGCAAGATGGGTGCCGCGTTTGCTCACAATCGACCACAAACGCAAACGTGTGACAATTTCGCAGGAATGTTTGGCGTCGTTCAATCGCAATATGAACGAGTTTTTGCGCCGTTTCGTAACCGTGGACAAAACGTGAATCCACCACAACACACCGGAGACCAAACAGCAGTCAAAACAGTGGGTTTCTCGGGGTGAATCGGCGCCAAAGAAGGCAAAGGTGGGTTTGTCAGCCAATAAAGTCATGGCGACTGTTTTTTGGGATGCACGCGGTATTATCCACATTGACTACCTTCAAAAAGGAAAAACAATCAATGGCGAATATTACAGCAACTTATTGGGTCGATTCGATGAGGCATTGAAAGAAAAGCGACCGCACTTGGCCAAGAAAAAAGTCCTTTTCCATCAGGACAATGCACGGGTGCACACATGTGCAGTCTCTATGGCAAAAATCCATGAATTGGGCTACGAATTGCTCCCTCATCCGGCCTATTCTCCCGATCTAGCCCCTTGTGACTACTTCTTGTTCCCAAACTTAAAGAAATGGCTCGGTGGAAAGAGATTTGCCTCCAACGACGAAGTCATCTCACAAACAAATGCCTATTTTAAAGACCTCGACAAATCGTATTTTTCGGAAGGGATAAAAAAATTGGAGAAACGTTGGGCTAAGTGTATAGAGCTCAAAAGAGACTACGTTGAAAAATAAAATTACTTTTTATCTACAAATTTGTGTTTCATTTAAAAAGTCACTTATTGACCCGCCCTCGTATCGCCGCGATTCTCTCGCTCGTGGAGACAGCGCCATAGTGATCGAAATTTCACATTTATTCATAAGAGTCCTAAGTAAATGAAATTTTATATTTCAAGAGCCTGTTTTATATCGACACTTGTTTTCTATTGAAAACCATCTATAAAGAAAAGGAAATCCGTTTCCGGGTTTCGAATAGAAAACCTAGCTTGAGAGGAAAAACACTTAAGGTGGTGCATCACGACTCACATTTTCACTGTTTTTCATACAACCGCTCATAACTGATTATGACGTTATTACACACTTTTCATTAGATATTTTGGAAACACAGTATCTTGTGGATATTATCTAGGTTTCTAAAGAAACCAATTTCTAAATTTGTGTAAAACGAATCCAGTAAAAACCTCTGAAAATGTCCTATTTTGTATGAACTTTGACACTTCATAATTTGCCTAAAAATTAAAAAAGTCAAAAAAGTAATCCTCTAGAGACCTTGCAAATTTTATTAACATTCTAAATGATGACAACTTTTTCCAAAAACTTTTAAGGGTTTAAAAAAAACAGCTATTTCCTGGAGCAAGTTTTGTGAAATTTTCGAGTAAATCTCGGAATTAACGAATACTAACAGATTTTCCAGGCGTTATCTCTCTTTTTTTGCGTTGCCTTTTCGTCAAGCATCGCGTTGGATTGCATTAAATGAAATAACAAGCTTTTAAACCATTTTCGATGTTTACGATAAGCGAGTGGAGAAGGACCCTCTTAATAAGCTGGGCAGCCCTCAGCAAGCTCAACACCCCATAAATTATTATTATTACTTTTTAGTGTCTTATCATAAGTTTATTGATTATACTTCTAATTTGAAGGATTAGGAGCTTTATTTACTAGCGGCAGTGAAAAAGTATTCTTACCTCGATTCTTGGTCCGGATTGTAACTTTGCATCTCCTCATTATCCTGTGGTTCCATATTTGTTCCTGAAAAATTTAGAACATTTGCAAAGACGAACCACAATAGTTTTTTATGCCACTAAAACTTGTTATTTTTTCTTTAATTTTTTGTCATTTAAATAAATCGGTCTATAATAAAAGGAATCATATTATTACTCACGAAAATGACCATTGAACTGCACAAGTTCATAAACGGGGTCATCTCTGAAGTCCAATGACCCTCTTTTAAGATGACACTGGAAGCGGACTTCATTCTCTACAACAGAGAAAACTTTGATTGGAACGCGCGTTCTTTCTAAACTAATTTCAAGAAACATACGACAACATACACTAATTATATGGTAGGTACAACAGAGCCACAGTTCAATGACTACGACGAGATTGTGCTGATTCTGTTTGTTAAGTGAAATATTATAATGATTAGTCAGTAGTATCATAGTGATTACTCGGCAATACAATATAAAATTAGGTCAGTCAAGTAAATCAAATTGATTGCAGCTTCTCCTAACTATCAAATAACTCAGTTATGTTCATATATGTTAAGTGAATGAACCTGATAACATAATATCGCAAAAGAATCAGATCCCGGCGCAATTCTTGGAAAGAAAAAGGCAATATTCAAGAAGCTTATAAGCAAGAGCACTTTTAATAACACTGATTATTTTAACTTTTCGAAATGAAATGAAAACCTTAATTAAAAAGAGGGGGAAATGTTAGTTTTATGTAGCTAATTAAATGTGTTAATTGAATTTTTCTAACTTTTAAAATAACTGTTTTATTACGCAAGCTAACTGAACGTTTTACAATTCAATTCGAACGGCAATGTGCACAAAACAAGATTTATTTGCGTGGCAAATAACAGAGCACTTTTTTCCAATTGGCAGTAGTTTCGCATTTGCTAAGTTGGTACAATTGTTGCGAAAAAGTGATTTTATTTAAAATATTTCTGATACATAAGTTTAAGTTAGGTCTACTTATTTTAATTCATGTTCCACTAATCCTAAGGGTTATATTGTCGCATGGTCAAGTCATTTTTTGTATAGCCTAAGTATTAGCCAGCCAGTTCACACAAATGTTGTATTAGACGCATCAGCTGAGCATCATTCAGGTCACCAGTGGATCAGGGACATTTAGTTAAAAGGCTAGACTGGCCTAGCTAGGTCAGTCAATTGGTGATTAAGCTAGTTGGCTGCGACATATCTATTTTAGTGAGCTACTGCGCTCGAGCAACATTGATAAATTATTTGACTGCACGATACCCACTGCGTCTATATACTCTAAATACACGTACGTTGTCTAACGACAACCACACACGAACGTACAGACAGTAACCTATTACGTTATACAATTGAATAAAAAATCACTTCATGTTTATCATGTTTATGTATACTTAAATTTGTGATATCAAATTAGATCGCCTGAGGAGGCCTTTATAACATACGGGCCGATTAGAGAAATCTTTATTATATCTGTATATGTAGGTATTGTATAAAAGGAGAAACTGAGTGACATTTCAGCGCACAGCCTAAACTACAGGGCCTAGGAAAGCGAAATTTTTGTAAGGTTTCTTTTCGTGTCGTAGGCGAGCCTAAGAAAGGATTTTCTAAATTTCACCCCCCAAGGGGATGAAACAGGATCTAAAATTTGTATGGAGAAACCTACTTTCATGCGGGCCAAGCCGCTGGCAGAAGCTAGTATATTATGAAAGTTTGTGCCAATTTTGGTGGATTTAAATGAAAAAGATAAGGATTCTTTTTTAAGTCAAATGAGATGAGGGCAGTCTAAAGGCGCAAATAAAGAAGTCTTAAGGAATAAACCCTAAAGGCTATCAAATATAAAGCATTTTCTTCATCATCCGATCACCATAATATCGTAAATTATAAAATAAACTTTTCAAAATATTCAATTCAAAAATTCTCGCATTCACTCTTCATCTAATCGCATTGCTTTTAAACACAATGACAACTTATACAATGTCCATCGCCATGGAGCTATGCCTTCATTCGCAAGAGCTTTTTATATTTATGCTTGCCATTTAGTGAGCATTGATAGAAATCTGGTTGACAGTAAGTAGACTAAGGCCCTATCCACACTGGCCTTGGACGGGCACTGAGGCCCCATAGCATGCGAGCTCTACCAAAGCGTACTCCGATCACTAAGAGACTGGATACACCTCAATGTACTATAAAATTTGTATATGCAAAACATACGCAAGCAATAATTCATAAACCTGTTGTCTGTATGTGGATACTGGCGCTAACACGTGTGGATAGACCTTAATATGAGATCCGTACAGATCTTTTTATTTTACATTAACTGCGAAGGTTGTTTTCGCACGCAATGTAAGTACATAGCTATAACGCCAGTTAGTACTATAGGTACTTTTACACAGGGTTTTGTTACGAACCTTTAAACAAACTTCGTTACTCTTTCTTAAAACAATACAAAACCAGGACAAAGAAAAAATGTTTCTTACTGATTGTGAAATTTTATATAGGGGTTACGTACAAAAGAAGTCTTACGATAGCTTTTCTGGAAATTTCACTCAAAGTAAAAAACTTGTACATTGAAACAATATTTTTGTTATGTATATTTTCTTTACGTAAGAATCATTGACGGAGGCTAACGAATTTTTTTACCAAAAATTAAATATTAATTTTTGAATGACATTTAAAAACACTTTTTTTTTTTTAATTAGCTGGATCAACAATATTATTAATCATAAATATAAATACGTAGCCTTAAATTTTGGACGTTAGAAGAAAAACCGAAACTCTTTAAGATCACTGTTTTTATAATGTATTGATACATACCTTTACACGGAACTGGGTGCATCTGCTCAACGGCGCTCGCGGGGTTCTGCAATAGATTGTATAAGCTCGACCGATCGTCTTCACAAGCCAAGTCAAATATGCTTTTATTTACTATATCAACCTGCAAATGTTTCATATTATTAGTTATTTTGTTCAAATTCAGTACCTACAGCAAAAGCGAAATATTTGATGACAGATTGTAGTTTTCTTCCATTCAAAAGCATAAAAATAAGCATAAAACTTACTGGATTATGACCCAGCAAAGATGTGATGCTTTCCGAGACATAGAAGATTTGACCAGTAGCCGAAAAAACCATTATAAATCCTTCTAGAGCCTCCAAAACTAAATATGTAAACTCTTCATTTGACAAAAATGCAGGCTTCCAATCTTCTTGAACATCATGAGCTCTTGATCTAACAGTTATTTCTGAAATAAATTCACCATAATAAGATACACAATAACATCATCAAACAGCAGTTTATAGTACAATAATATCGGTAATAATATCTTAGCATGTTATGTTAGTAGATATAAATATATATCCATATACTACTCTGTCAAGAAAGTACCGGGAAAAAATCAATAATACACAAAATGTCTGTTATTCATCCAAATTTATTTTATCACCTTCAAAGTATGCTCCTTTAGAAACGATACACTTGCGCCAACGAATAATCCATTCATCAAAACATTTTTTAAACGCTGCTTCCTGAATTGAGTTCAGTTCTCGCCGCGAATTCTCCTTTATGTCTTCTATCGATTGAAAACGGGTGCCACGAAGTGGTAATTTGAGTATAGGAAAAAGAAAAAAGCAGGAGCCATATCTGGTGAATATGGTGGTTGCTGGATGGTATTTGTTGAGTGTTTGGTCAAAATTTCGTTCACAATGATAGCCTTGTGCGAAGGCGCATTGTCGTGGTCCAAGAATTTTCTTTCCACAAATCTGGCCTTTTTCGTCGAATTTGCTCTCTTAAACGCCGCATAACGCTCAAATAATATTCTTTATTTACCGTTAGACCTTCCGGTAAGAATTCAGAGTGCACAACACCGCGATAGTCAAAGAAAACAGTCAACATGACTTTGACTTTTGATCGACTTTGGCGTGGTTTTTTCGGTTTCGGATCAGTTGGAAGGCGCCACTCCAAAGCTTGTTGACTAGTTTGCATGTCAAACTCGTAAACCCACGTCTCGTCACCAGTAACAATGCGTTTCATGAATGTTGGGTCCGAACTGACTCGTTCTAGCATGTCCTCAGCGACTTTCATGCGATTGAGTTTTTGGAGAAAATTCAGATCTTTTGGGACTAGCCGAGCAGTAACATGTTTCATACCCAAATGATTAGTTAAAATGGTACGGATCGACTCGTGAGATACAGAAAGTTCGGCGGCTATCTCTCTCAGAGTTGAATGGGGATTTTCAGTCACTATTTCCTTCACTTTTGCGATGTTAACTTCAGTTGCAGACGTTGACGGCCTACCAGAGCGAGGCAAATCTTCCATCACATCTCGACCGCTTTTGAACGCTTTGAACCACTCATAAGCACGAGTTTTTGATAAAGTCGATTCACCGTAAGCCTTCTGTAACATTTTCAGTGACTCCGAACACGAAATTCCATTGGCGATGCAAAATTTAAGACAAACTCTTTGTTCGATATTTTTGTCCATTATGAAATTCGCAATACACACTATATTATATGATATTACTAAAACCAGCACTGTATTTAATATAAATAACAGATGCAACTCAAACTCCGCGCCAAAATGGAAAACAGTTGTGCCAATCTAACAACTACAAAAAAACAAAAATTTGAATTTGGAACCATAAACAAATCATCCATTCCCGATACTTTTTTGACTGAATGTATGTAGGTACTTTGCAAATATCGCTATTAGAGTACGTTTATCAGAGTACATAATTTATTAGGGGGCACGTAAGTGCCCCCACCAAGGCAAGCAAAAAAGTGGCACGGCCGTAACATTATTTTCTCGAAACAGATCCATTTTATTTTCTTCGATCCCCTATAACTTCGTTATGTATAAAACTAGAAGTCTGGATTTTCAGTAACCAAGCAGACATTGTATAAATGATAAATGATCTTTATTTTGTAAGTAGGTTTTTATAAAAGACTTTTACACGTCAATTTTGTTTTCAGTCAGTTTTAACGAGATGAGGCCGGTGTTTCCTTGCTGACTACCCTGAGAAGAAAGTCAGTCTCTTACAAAGTCCATAGAGTAAAGAACATGTAATGGTCAAATCATATGAGAACCATGCAGATTAGTGTCTCAAATGGTCTTTTGAGGAAAGAACCAAACAGATTTGAGTGGACCTGTCCAGTCAGTGAAAGCATTTGACAGTATTCGTGTAGCTCAACCTTATAAACACGGTATATTTAAAAAATCATTTAATTTGAACCAGTAGTTTAAGAAATATAGCTGGTCAAAGTTTCTTAATTTTGACCTAGATTGACTTTGCAATCGCAAGTATATATCACAAGTAATACGTATTATATTAAATTAGATTGTTTAGTTCGATTGCCAAGTCAATCCAGGTCATCAAGGTTCCTTAAGTACAGACTGAATAAATTAACGAAATAAAAATATAATTACATGGATATCTCACAACTTTTTACGATAGAAAAGTTGCAAACCTTGGTTTTTTTTTTTTCTAGTTATATTTTTGATACCACACATATTACAGTGATTTGGCTGGAACTAGGATTAAACTAAATACCAGTATTTTATAAGGAGCAAATACCCAACGATACTCCAGATGATAGGTTAGACCATACCCCTAGTTGTCAGGGACAGGTAATGACTAGCTATCAAAGGTCTAAAATTGAAAGCAGTGACCAACATGATACTTCCCAAAAAAATAATAAGAAATAATTATTTTATTCAATTCGATACTCAACTCGGGTGTCAATCCCCGAATCAGAACATGTTAAGCGGGCGTGGGATGACAGAGGGGTGAAGCGGGTCCAAGAGCAATTGTTAGAGGGTGCTTTGGGAGTCAATAAGGCCAGACTACGAGCAGTGTCACAGCCCGAGTCCGGGGCGTGGTTACAACTCGATTTCTTCGCCTCATCTGGGCACTCTACTCGATGATGACTCTTTGCGTATGGCGGTGGCTCTCCGCCTGGGCTGTAAGTGTGCGAACCTCTTACATGCACCTGCGGTTCTATGGTAGAGGCCGATGGCCATCACGCATTGAACTGTCGGCGTTGCACAAGGAGGTTTCCTTGTCATCATGCTATGAACGACATAGTTGTTAGAGCCTTTATATCGGCAAACATCCCCTGTGTACTTGAGTTTCCAGGTCTTAGCCGGTCTGATGGTAAGAGGCCGGATGGGCCGACTCTGGTGCCATAGAAAAACGGGAAGTTAGTTCTGGGACGCAACTGTCATCAGCACTGTCGCCGCCAGTCACCTGAGTCACACCATACATATTGGCTCTTCGTCCGCTGAAGACGCCTGCTCTAAAAATGGCTGAAGTGCGCTTCCTTGTACCAGCTTTATAATTTTGTGCTGGTTGGTGTGGAGACTTTGGGCAGTTGGAGTATGGAGGCAAAGTGTTTTGTGGGGGGATTTGTGCCGTAGGCTCGGGAAGGCAACGGGTGACTCCCGGTCCGGGTTGTTCTTGGTGCAAAGGATGGCCATCGCTATCCAGCGAGGTAAATGCAGCAAGTATTATGGGCATTTTTGCACCGAGAACGATCAGGGGCGGGTTATTTATTGACGTTTGACGGTTCATTTAATTATAAAATGATAATTCTTTTGTATTGTATAAATAGATACAATACAAAAGAATTATCATTTTCAAAAATTAAATGCATGTTTTTATTATTATTATGAACCCGTTGTGTCCCACTGCAGGGCAAAGGCCTCCCTTCCGTTATTCTACTCTTTTCTGTCCTTAGCCACTTCTGGCCAATCCTTAAGGTAGGAGTCCAAATCGTCACGCCATCTCCTTCTGGGCCTACCGCGTCGCCGGCTCCTGCTGTTCGGAATCCAGTCAGTAGTTACTTTCGCCCAATTCTGTTGCGACATGCGGCAGATGTGACCTGCCCAGTTCCACTTTAGTTTGGCGGCTGAGTTACTACGTCTGCGATTTGTGTTTTGGAACGAAGTATACTGTTCCTTATGCGATCGGTTCTTTTGACCCCGAGAATACTTCGTTCCATTGCTCGCTGGCAGACCCCGAGTGCGGACTTTTGACGTTTTGTTAATGACCACGTTTGCGCTCCGTAGGTGAGGGTGGGAAGGATGCACATGTCCATGAGTTTCCTTTTAAGGGAAAGTGGGAGTGGTCCTTTCATCATGTGTTTCATCGACCAATAGCTCTTCCAGGCGTTCTCGGTGCGTCTAGCAACTTCTTTGTCTTGCCTCGCCTGGAATATGTACTCATGGACATATTCAACCTCCACGCCCTCGATGTCTACTTTACGTTTCGCGCTATTCGTCATCAACTTTGTCTTTGTCATATTCATTTTGAGTCCGACCTCGAGGCTGGCATGGCTCAGTTGTTCGAGCATAAGGCTTAACTCAGCTGCCGAAGATGAGAAAAGGACAATGTCATCAGCAAAGCGTAGATTAGTTAATCTTTTTTCCCCGACGACAATACACGTTGTTAATTTAAATTTACAACTTACTGAATGAATGTATTTTTTTTCGATACCACATTATATACTATACTGCATTGGCGTAACAGTGCGTGAAGTCAAAATATTGACTTTTAGCTTGTGATACCAGTCTTCATGAAAGACGAAAATTAATAAAATCCATACAGATTCTTCATCTTCATGGTCTACCTGTGTGCTATACATTCAAATCCATTTAGCCAACAGTCCACAAGACGGAGTGTCTTGTGGACTGTTGGCTAAATGGATTTGTTATCTTAAATTTCAACCCCTATGGTTCCAATTAATCATAACATCCTGCATCCCTTTTATGCCATATATGAGAACAAGCATTGTTTTATTTTAAACTAGCGGCCTGTTCCGGCTTCGCACGGGCAATACATGTACCCTATGTTACTCAGGATGAATGTAGCTTTCCAACTGTGAAAGAATTTTAAAAAACGCCACAGTAGTTTTTGAGTTTATTCATTACAATCATACACAAAAATACAAATTTTCTCTCTTTATAATATTAGATAAACTAGATAAAAAATATATTTTAAATGCATGTTCTTTATTTATTTTGTCGACCAAGTTGCACCACCATAAGGGTTCCTTGTCCAAGACGTCGACGGCGCGCACTGTTCCCGCGCGCCTCAAGGAGTTGTCAGCAGCAGGAGGGGCCCAGCTGGGTCGAAGCCTACTGGGGACAGGGTTGTCCGAAAGGGAACTCGTGCCCCGGTATGAAGGCTAGAAGGAACGGCGCGGGGTTTTTAGTCAGTAAGAGTCTGACACTGTCTCCCGCTCCACCCAAGAGCGGGTTTCGTCAAAGATGATTTTCCCCGTCGACAAAAAAAAAAAAAAAAAAAAAGGGTTCCTTATTACTACATTTTGAAACAAAGCCTTAAAAATCTCAACCTGGGCAGGAGTTTGGTCTTTAATTAACGGCCATCTACAATTTCTACAATTTCCCAGAAAGACAAGCATTTTTAACTAAACGTAGAATTTCGATGGCTTTATTGTAGACAAAATTTTTCACCAAAATTATTTATCGTCTATTTATCACCTCACGAGATTTTTATTATTTACTGTCTGGCAAAATATCGCTAATAAATTGGAAAACGAAAATAAGTCTGACATCTTGTGCGGAATACATCCTTAGCCTTATCATCTCTTTACTGTCTTTCATACAATAATAACAAGTTTCGTAATGTTCAATTAATAAACCTTCCTGCTCCATTTGATTATTTTTACCATATTTGTATACAAAATACTCACAAAGACCAATACAATGAGCTCAAATACATGAATGGCAAATACAAAGTCAAGGTTATCATTATATTGCAGTTTTACCATGACACATGACATTTGAACAAGTGCATGATTTGTTACAATTCCCTTTGTAGCTTCCTATACTGTAATGTAAAGTTTGATTTTACATTTTCAATATTCTCGCTGAACAGACCTTCATCAACCATAGCTAAATAATGTTTTTATCAAACCAGAATTCTATTTAAAAAATATTAAATAAAAGAGGTCAAATCAGTACAGGAACAGGAGCTACAAATCTGCCAGAGCTGCGAATTGTTCGAAAAATTAAAATAGGCCTTCGCAAAGGGACTTAATGACCTCCTAAATAAACATTTTTGATGTCATAAGATGATTTTTGCCCAACGAAAAAAAAAACTGGTTATACCTATATAATTAATACTCGTCAAGATTCTGCACGCACAATACGCGCTTTCAATCCCAAAGCCCAATCTTGATGGAATTGTGTTGTTTAACTACCAAGTTCCTATAGCCACCTTTGGGTTCCTACATCAGATCAGCTCCATGTCATAATAATTTTGCATTGTCATTTGATTTACACGTGCTTGCAAAATTTCAGCTTAATCGGTAACCGGGAAGTGGATCAAATTTAATTTGCAAGATTTGATTACAGACCAACATCATCGGGACAGGTGAAACTAAATAAATGCTTGTAAAAAAGAATTCCACAGATCTAACGCTTGACCAAGGTGATTGTATGCATGCCAAGGAAGCACTTCCCTCTATTGATGACCACTTTACAAAAGAGGTTGACTAAATATTAAAAACAGGATCCTATAATAACCATCTTTCTGATAAAGAGAATTACAGAGCGCCCACTTTGCAGGGTCTGCATTATGGTGGACAAAGAGAACTTATCATCAGGGATACAGTACAATATATTTCTGAATTCAAGGTACCCTCAATGAGATACTAACACCAGGGCGTAGCTCATGACCCATAAAGGAGCTGGAATAAATTAAATGACATATTTGTACCAATAAGCAAAATATGCGCTTAGGATGTGGTGTTGTAAACACTGCTGCAATAGACATACATACATATGACTGGCCTGTTGGTCTAGGGTTAGTGGCCCTGATTGCTACACCGGAGGTTGTGGGATTGTTTCCCACCCAGGACAAATGTTTGTATGATGAGCATAATCATTTGTTCTATGTCTGAGTGTAATTTATCTATAATATGTATGTATTTAGAAATATATTAGTATGTTTATCAGTTGTCTAGTACCCATAGCACAAGCTCTGCTTAGCTTGGGACTAGACGGCGTTGTGTGATAGTTGTGGAATATTATTATTATATTATAATATTATTATACCTTCAATAACAAAGGCTTGAAACTTATAGCACCACTCATTCTGCATTGGGAGTCAAAAAACTTGACATTAACAATTTAACAATTTTTAAAAATGATAGCAAAATTATAAGTGCACAGATCTATACATAGGCAATCTACTGAATTGGTGTCCCAAAATGTAGGCCCTGTGGCATTATACTGCACAATCACACAGCATATCTTCTGCACTTGGTAAATAATATGCACCAAAAAGCAGCAAGAAACAAGCAATGTCTATATAGTTATTTGTTTTATCTAACTCTTCAGATACCGTCAATTAGAGACACAATAGTAAGACAATGACCGTGCAAACATCAGCGTTCACTTGGGATTTAATGACTTAAGGTATGAACCATGTTTGACATAAATATACTCTTTCTTTTCTTTCAGCAGGGATTCCCATTGCTGATTGTATATTGTGCTGGTATTGCAAACATCTTCTTAAGCATGTATTTAATATACTATGGCAGTGACTGAAAACTGATTCTGGATACCACCAATCATGTTTTAATGTTATCATTGAAAAGTTTGTTCATGATCCAACCAGTTCAACATAAATATCAATCCTCCTCCTTGCGTCGTATTCCTCAATGCTGAGGGTTGTGACCTCCCCCCTGCTTCATCACTTTAACCCTTATGATCTCTTTCCATCTGTTTCTGTCTCTGGTCAATATCAATAGCCAACGTCTATTATAGTATGTTGGACTATCATTGTAATTGTTGCCACCGCATAATTTTACTATATTTTGAATTAAAAATTACGATGTTGTTCTAGCAAACATTAGGTAAGTCCTTTCAATTATATCAATTAAAGACACAATAGATAGACAATGACAATGCGTACGCTGGCGTTCGCTTGGGGTTTAACCCTTCAGATACCGTCAATTAGAGACACAATAGTAAGACAATGGATGCGCGGCCACCGGTGGTCGCTTGGGGATTCATGAATTAATTAATTAATATGCATTTATACAAATAATTTGTTTCTATAAATATCATCTCATTGCAAAAACTTTCACAATAATTCCATGACTTGAACGACCTGGCTGGAGTAAATGTATTGGTACTTACCATTATGATTCTTCAAAAAGGATATAGTTGATTTAAGAACTGTTGACTTATCCATCTTCCGGTTGTTAGAGGACACCATAGTACTAAGCTCATTGACCAGCATGTTGAATTGATCTCTTCGCTTCTTTTCACTCAAGTTACGAGTCCTCCTGGACAGAACAGTGGAAATGTTAAAACATGTCCTTAATTTCATCAATCTACTGTCATAATTTTACATTTATTAATGTTTTATATCAAATAATTATTTTAATTTGGGAAATCTGCTTGTCTATAGTACGTACGTAATATGTAAGCAAGTTATTGTAAGGTAAAGTACAGACCTTTTTGTATCATCTTTATCATCGCCATCGTCGTCCATGGTGGTAGTACTAATATTCGGAGACAACACTATATTCCAATTCCAATCAATCTTTATGTTTTAAACATCGCAATGGCGAAATCTTAAGCCCGACACAGCAGGCCGAGTAGGTTCGAGTGCCGACTGAAATAACACCAGAGTTCCGCGTTATTCGAACTATAAATCACAAATTTCCTTCTATACTGATACAGTGCTTCGATTGATATCATCCAAAAACAATAAAAGTACGATGCGTTTCTGAATAGTTAATGGAGAAGTGAACACTATAACAACCAAGCACTGCGTCAGATTTGTTGTCTCTAACTATTTACAAATTCAACAAATTGAAATCACAATACGCACCTAAGCTCAGATTAAAAATTAAAAACAATTTCTAAACTCGCAACAACAATAAGAACGTAAGCGATAATAAAACTTGTGGATAAAACGAACGGCTTCACAAAAAACTGAAAGACAATTCGCTGCCGTGCTGTGGATTCGCACTTCGCATTCGCACGATTTGCCATAGACACAACTTTTTTTGTGTGACACCGTCAATAGAGTTGTTTATGCAAACCTCGCTGCAGATGTCGCTGCGTATGTCTGACCCAACTTATGAACAATTTTAGCGTGTTACTCGCTAAGTGTTAAATAAATAAAAATACGAAGACGATTTAGTTATGTAGACTGGCCAACGAAAGATGACAGTGAATTGTTTATGTCCATATGTGGCAGCATTTAAAAAAATACTGTCAAAAATGTGTCGTTGACCGTTGACGTTTCTTATACTTCATTCACCTTGTGTTTCCGTGCATCTTATTTTCGTTTATTTTGTTATGAAAATGCGGTAAACAATAAATAATTCGACGAAAAGAATTCTCTTCAAGATGATTCATAAAGTTAAAACCAAAAAAGTGAGGTTAATCAGAAATCTGCAGAGAAAATACGACGGTTTCTAGCAGAACATTTTTTTTAAATCATTTTATTTATTTTTGATTCCACATTTTTAAATACGCCATAACTAGCAGGACTTACAAGTTACATCATTCTACAAGTATTGGATCAATAGTAGGTATTTTATAAGTACCGGTTCAAAGGATTACAACGATCTAAATTTAACGGTATATGTAAAGTTTTAATTTATATTAAAGCTATTGTTGTGTGTGTCTATATAGAATAGTTGTGGCGTTAAGTGAAAACAACATTAAACTTTTTAAATAGCAACCCAACCCACTGGGTTGGGGCGCTATTTAAAAAGTTTACGTGTATTTGACGGATGGCTGGGTTGAACCCAGCCATCCGTCAAATACCAAACGTCATAATCATATTGACTCTGGTTTGTTTATCATGTTATTTTATTGTGATTTTTAATCGGAATCTTAAGAAATGTGATAAAATATTTCACTGAGCCACAAGGGAAATAATTACTTAATATATTACAGTTTCGCCAAAGATAACAAGTGGCAAATCACACCATTATTGATCAAAGCAAAGTCACGAACTTGGAAACATTGATATTCTTTTCTTGGTACCTAACACGTTTATTTTAATGATTTTCAGACTTCAGGTGTACTCCGGTCTCTGTTACCTCTAAGTATAAATCAAACGTGATATTATAAAAAAAAATCATTTAAACATATTTGTTTATTTTGTTTCGGTCTATGTTTTCGATGGCTAGTATGAGTGTTATACCTTTAATTTATAATGCGTTTCGACTAACTTAGAATATTTCTTTTCAGGCTTGAGTAAGGATACAGTAATTAAAATAAAAAGGTCAAGAGCGAGTCAGACTCGCGCACTAAGGATTCCGTATAAATTTACCTATGAAATCAATTCCCGAATTGAGTTACGAAGATTTTTCCGAATATTTTTTGTGACGGATCTACAAATTCAGATTTTTTACTATACTTGTTCTATGTGACCTTGATTCATGCCAAATTTCAGGATTTTAGGTCAACGGGATTTACCTTATGGCCTTTGATTCCCTTGAGTATCGAAATATGTGTACATTTTTTGCGACACAAACGGCCATATCTTTATTTTTTTCGATAATCATAAGTCTGATTTTTTCACAACCAAGAGACCGCAGATCTGAGTATATGGTTTTAACTGGATACCTCCAAGCGTTCTCGAGTTAAAGGGTCTTAACAGATAAACAGATTGACAACAAAGTGATCCCAAGAATCTTATATATTTGAGATGCGGTTCTTTCCATTGCTGTATTGGTGATGCTACATTGTGTAAGTAGAGCTATAGCTGAGCTTAGATCCCAATGGGTTGTAATACCTACAAATATTCAAGAAATGGAAAAGGAAGCAAAATTATTCTATGAATTGAGTGTATTTACGAAAACAATAGGAGCCAATGACTGCAATTTCAATTTCCAGGTGGAAAGGACGCAGGAATTTATAGAATTCGTAAACAATTTTTTTCGATTAATGTGCAGGTTATCTGCAATGCAGAATTATTTATAAATAACATTGTAGCAAGGTGGCCAGGGAGCTGTCATGACAGCCACGTATTCAGTAACAGTGCTGTTAAAGGAAGATTTGAAGATGAAGAATTCGAAGGTTTCTGGTTACTGGGAGATAAAGAGTATGCTGTGAAACCATATTTGCTCACGCCTTTGAACCAACCACAGAAGCAGAACTTCTATACGATGAGAGCCAAATTCGAACCTAAAATGGAATGTTCGGCTGTTGGAAAAAAAAAAACCTGCTTTATCAGGGAAACTGAACCAACCCCACAAGAGCTCAAGCTCTCATTGTTGCAATGGTAGTGCTGCACAACATCTGCAAGAAATCTAGTGACCCCATGCCATTACCGCGTCAGCACCATGAGGAAGACGATACTGATGAAGAGGAGTTACTGTCATATCCACCTCATGCTTTTAGCAATACTGACCAACAAACAAGGAATATTTTGATTAATATTGTTTTCGAAGGTTAGCACGTCAGCAAAATAACCAGTAGCATATCTGCAGGGTCATACCAGCAGTGCTATTCTCTGCGGCCAGCGCAGGTTCAAGGTTGTTTTCTTAAAGAATAGCACTGCTGGTCATCATTGGCGACCTTGGCTAAGCACACTGCACCTCCGTCCAGTTACATGAAGAGCCGTGAAGAACCTCTATTACACACGGTGTCTACATACATTTTTTTTCAACTCTCCTTTTGCAGGTATGCTGGAAGAGCTTACTGTAGAAATAAGCATCACCTTGTTCATATTTTGATGTCTCTGTTTTCTTTTCTTTTATTGTAGTGCGTACATGAATTTATTTATGAAAGTCGTTTTAATTACACTGTTTATAACTCAAGAATGGCTGAACCGATTTGGCTGGTGAGGAGAGACCATAGAGCAGGGAGCATTTTTATTTTTCAATGCCTTGCAGCTTATTGACAATTGAGGTACTTTCTTGTGTTTATTGACTCCCGACGGAAAAGAGGGGTGTTATATAAGTTTGAGGTGTCTGTGTGTGTGTGTCTGTCCGTGGCATCAGCAAATGGACTGTTTTTTTTGTATAATATATTATTATAATTCTAAACAATATGCAGGGTTATTTGTAAAACACTAACAACCTTGCAGGACTGTATTAGGTACTATGATCATAAACAACAACTTTTGCCGAACAAGTCTTTTATTTATTAACACTCAAGATAAAAGGTAAAAAGTAATTTATGGTAAGGCTATCTTACCTATATTATAAAAGACGTTAGGGTAAGAACGTGTGAAAATAAATTATACCACTTATTTAGCTCTATTTTTAATGCTACTCATATTGTTTGCCGTGTCATTATGTTCCACCTTGCCCAGCAATGTGGCTGGCATTAAAAATAAAGCTAAATAAGTGGCATAATTTATTTATACGTTCTTACCCCAATGCCGATCTTACCCCAGCCCACCTTATAACTTCTTGTTGTATCTGTATAATTTTTAACCCCTGACGGAAAAGAGAAGTTTTATGAGTTTGAGGTGTCTGTGTGTCTGCCCATGGATGTATTATTTACTAAGAAACACATATATGTGGCCTAATGTTTTAAATACTCATGTAGGTACCTACATGCCGACGCTATCAAGCTGATCTGATGATGGAGGTCAGAGGTAAGAGACGTAACCTCGGAATGCGTATTAAACCCATCCAGTTTCGGCTTATTTAGATTTATCTTAAAAATTGTTCTGTTCGTTTCTCGTGACGATGACGATGATAATCTGATGACGAAGACCAACTGAGAAGTGGCTGGTGTAACCTGGAATGCCTACTAGTAAACACGTCGTGTTTGGGCTCATTAGACTCGTCTTAACCATTTCTTTTACTTTTTAATGGTTTTATGCGTAGGGGGGCTTTTTTAATATTGCTATTATGTATATGTATATAACAAAAAAAAACACTGAAAAGTACCAAATAACTTTAATTTTGGAAGTCGGTGTTTCTATAATAGTTTAGTCTCTTCGTTATTTAACACCGACTTCCAAAATTAAAGTTATTTGGTACTTTTCAGTATTTTTTTAACATTGAAGTCGGTTACATTTATTTTGTAAAAAGTTTTTTTTTATTCTAGACTTTTTAGTTATAGTACCACCACTAAAAAGTACCCCTCAGTCAAACTTAAATACCTTATAGTCAGAGCGCATCTCATAACGGTTCTAATAATCCCAAACACTTAGATTACATTAATTTACCGTTCGGCTTCATCATCAGATCAGTTCGATCTCCCCTCTTCTTTCAATCAGTCATTAGACTATATGCTGATAATCCCGGCTGTAGCATCAAGCCAGACTTATGTCAACATTGCATTGAATTAAAATTTAGTCCTGTTTAAAATGAGCCCAAACACGACTATGGTGCTGTAATTTCAAGGTTTGTACTTTTTCTGATGCTCCTGGCTTCAGCATCAGGTCTCAATGTACTTCGGTGTTCTTTATTAACAGTACGATTATCCACACATCGAGCCCTTTTCAATGAGCCTAAACTCGATATATCTGCTGTTGGTTGTCGAGGACTTAAGTACTCTGCAGACTATCCTGACTGCAGCATCAGGTCATGACTTGATGATCATGAGACCAAATGTGGCAAATGCCCTATCAAACATCAAAACAATTTACTAAAACAGTCCTTGCCTGTTCGAGTAACTTCTTACTGTTAAGGAGTTGTACCTTCCATCATCAGCCCAGCTACCTGAGATGGTGACGACCATACGCAAATACACAAGATACTTCATAAAATATGCGAAAGACAATAAGTGAGCCTATAAAATTTGAAGGTAGCCCTCGATTTCTCCAAGATCCCATCAACAGATCCTAATTTGGTGATAATGGGACCACCTCAGAACTATCTACTTACGAACAAAAAAAGAATTTTGAAAATCCGTCCACATTTGTCGGAGTATTCAACGAACAAACATACAAGAAAAAAAAACATACAAACAGCCGAACGTAGTACCTCCTCCTTTTTGGGAAGTCGGTAAAAACCAGGCCTTACCAGTAAGGTATCACACGCGTGTTCGCTGCTTGACGCGCGCGAACAAAATTAAATAAAAAAACTGTATGATATTCTATCTAGTTTTATTTACGACATTTCACAATTATCACGACATAATTTTTATCATTTTCATTCACCTAAAAGTTAATGAGACCACCTAATACCTACATTATGTGAACATTTATACCAGAACTACATCTTACGACAAAATTTAAGTAGACCACATAATACCTACATTATGTGAACATTTATACCAGAACTACATCTTACGACAAAATTATGTAAATGATTTTATATAATAAAGTCTCAAGTAAGTAGACCACATAATACCTACATTATGTGAACATTTATACCAGAACTACATCTTACGACAAAATTATGTAAATGATTTTATATAATAAAGTCTCAAGTAAGTAGACCACATAATACCTACATTATGTGAACATTTATACCAGAACTACATCTTACGACAAAATGTATGTAAATGATTTTATATAATAAAGTCTCAAGTAAGTAGACCACATAATACCTACATTATGTGAACATTTATACCAGAACTACATTTTACGACAAAATGTAAATGATTATATATAATAAAGTCTTAAGTAAGTAGACCACATAATGCCTGTCAACATTTATACCGGAACTACATCTTACGACAAAATGTAAATGATTATATATAATAAAGTCTTAAGTAAGTAGACCACATAATACCTGTCAACATTTATACCGGAACTACATCTTACGACAAAATGTAAATGATTATATATAATAAAGTCTTAAGTAAGTAGACCACATAATACCTGTCAACATTTATACCGGAACTACATCTTACGACAAAATGTAAATGATTATATATAATAAAGTCTTAAGTAAGTAGACCACATAATACCTGTCAACATTTATACCGGAACTACATCTTACGACAAAATGTAAATGATTATATATAATAAAGTCTTAAAACGCCTGCTACCTTAAAAAATACATATAAACACAAAACACGCACACACAACACCAACAAAGTTATGGTATACCTACACTTGATTTCAAAGAAGTGTTAATTTCTAATGAGCTGACGGTGCTAGTATAAAACAGAAAGATCAGGCGTGGACTAGTACATATACATAAGGAGTTCCATGCCACTGATTGTTATCACTACATTATAGTTTAAAACATGACGCAAAGTCTAGCAAATTAAAGTAGAGAAGTTGGTCTGGAAATCAATGCCAGTAAAATAAAAATGATGACAAACTCAAGGGAAATAGACGTTATGGAATAGACGATGGGCTGGACACATGCTACGCCACCCCGTTAACAAATGGAGCAAGCAAGTCACCCTCTGGCAACCAAGAGACGGCAAAAGAAGTAGGGGTCATCAAGTCAGGAGATTGGAAGATGACTTGAAACAGACAGCAGAACCATTCTGGTTGAGAGTAGCAAGGGACAGGACCAATTGGAAGGAATTGGAGGAGGCCTACGCCAAAAGGCACACCTAATTTAGGGACCTCTTGTAACCCTTTGTTTAGGAATAAAAGGCTATTATTATTACAGTATAAAGCAAACTAACGTCCCTGTGTGTCGGTTTGAATGTATGCTTAGATCTTATAACAACGCAATGGTTTTTTATGCAGATTTTTTTAATAGATAGAATGATATATCGCAAACTTTCAACGTTGCAGGCTTAGAGCGTTAAGTGTGTCAACTGAAGACCCCCGTGCGAAGCCGGGGCGGGACTCTACTTTTCACTAAAATAAAAGGAAATTGAAAAATAAAACACCACAAAAAAAACTTAAGAATCCACGCTTAGTTTTGCCTTGAGTAATTCAATTTCTAATTTTAGCTTTTCCAGCTCCAGCTTGTGCTTTTCTTCATTATATTGCATCGCTTGCTGATGGCGCTTCTCTTCATTTTTAATGCGTTGTTTCATATTTTCAATTTCAAGTAACTGCTCTCGCAATGCTGTCCTTACAAATCTCTGATTGAGAGTCTGTCTTTGCAGGATTTGCCCTGAAACAAAAATAAAAGGTAAATAAGCTATAGCGCTTACTTATGTCCTGTGTTTACTTCTAATGGTAAAATCAACCTTCAGATGTTAGGTATTTCTTTTTTGAGGTGGAAATCATCTGACTACTCCCGCACTAAAGCGATGAGTCAGGGCGTGTCAGACTTTTACTGACTAAAACCACACCTATGTTCCTTCAGTTGCCCTTGGTGTATCAGGCCCCGGGTTTCTCTTTCAGAAGTCAACCTTTGACCCCAGTAGGCTTCGAGCCTGCTGGGCCCTTACGGTTTTGCGGACATCACTTTGAGTTGCGCGTGGAATACGACGCGCCTTCGACGACTCGGGTTCGGTCTGGACGGCTACTGGACGGCTGGACGGCAATTACCCATTGCTCATCGTCGCAAACCCACGCCTACGGTGGCTGGAAGTCAAGGTCCCGGCGGCTAGAGCGTGAGGACGCGTGCGGCATTACTCCTTTGCAAAAAGAGGTGATCGCCGCCCATTCCCTCTCGCTCTGGATCAAAACGGGGTACACCTCCACTGTGCATTCTACCGTGTCCTCTGGACGGTTCGCACAATGGTTACACTTGGGCGTTTTTTCAACCCAAAACAGGTGCAGGAACCTCTAGACCTTACCATGTCCGGTGAGGGCCTGCGTCATGTGAAAGTTGATGTTGCCGTGATATTTACGATATATAGGAATAAGAAATCAGACAAAACAAATATTTAACTTACTCCTGAATGGTAACGCCCTAGGTGGCATCACAGAAGATTGAGACAGCGCCCTAGGTGGCATCACAGAAGATTGAGACAGCGCACTAGGTGGCATCACAGAAGATTGAGACAGCGCACTAGGTGGCATCACAGAAGATTGAGACGGGGGAAGTTCAAGTCCTGTGTCGATTGTTGGACTATCCGTCTGTTCCACAGTCGTCTCTGCAGTCGTCTCTTCAGTCTATAATAAATAACAACAAGGTAATTTATAGTTACTTATTGCTCGCAAACCAGATGACCGTTCCGGAATACGCAGCGTTGGAAAGGCTCCTACAAGGTAGACCGATGACCTGGTGAAGGTTGCGGAAACCGATGGATGCGAGATGCACTGGATCGTTAATTGTGATGATACTTAGAAGAGATCTATGTCCAACAGTGGGCGTCTATATGCTGAAATGATGATAATCAAAGTGATCACATCACCATCCAGATTAGGTTTTTGTAAAAAAATTCCTACTTTGCCTTGCGTTCCAGAACCTACACCTATGTTCCTTCAGTTGCCCTATGTGTTCCAGGTCCAGGGGTTGCTCTTTCAGAAGCCAACCCTTGACCCCTATTTTGACATCTCCATGACTCGGGCTTGGTCCAGATGGCAGGACGGTAAGCTACCTGTAACTCGGCAGCTGCAAGCTCATGTCCAGTCGCCTTCGCTAGCATAACTGCTTCACAGGAAAGAGTGACTACCTGCCCTTTCTTCTCAATTGAGACTCTGAATGACAAGCGAAGGGCCTTGGTACAGGTTATCGTGGTCTGAATTTCAGACCATGGCCTGTACCAGGGCCCATCATGAGAGGTTGTTGCCGGCGACCATCCCCACATGGACACTGCAGTGCTCAGCCCAAGCGCGGTACACATCCACCATATGCTAGAATAGTATGACTTATTGATAGATATTTTTTACCATGCTAGATGCTAATAAATCTTTATAGAAACTCACAGACTCTGATTTTTGTGCTGCAGCAACCATATCATTAATTGTGTCATTGGCTTTTATTAAGGACATCATCGACCTCAACTCCAGAACCGCTTCCGGTCGTGGATCAACTATAAGCGGCTGGCACCCTGATGTACGTTTTATTTCTTGACGCCCTTTTGCAGCTTCCTTAAAACCAAATGTATCTTTAAACTATCATAACAGTATCAAGATATTTATAAAGATATGTCCCCGTTTATAAATGGGGCTGTTAAAAAATAGTGGTAGCAGACAGTTATGTCCGAATAGTAGTATAAGGAAATGGAAATAAGTTATGGTGTTACCTTTCTTGCATTTTTTTTCATATATTCAAATTTATATTGAAGCTGTCTTGTCGTTCGTAGAACGTCACCAGTGGCGTTGAACTCTCTCCGTATTCTAGTCCACGCCAGATCTTTCTGTCTTTGAGTAGCACTGTCTGTTTTTGGGCACATTATAATACTTCTGAATTTGTTGACAAGTGCTTCCAACTTATCCACTTCTTCCTTGCTAAAATTAACAATTCTCTCCCTGAAATTATAATATTTCTATAAATTACTAACTACTCTAACATAATAGGTTTTTTTTTGTCGATGGGGAAAATCATCATAGCCTCCTGAGACCCGGGACGTATTTACGAATATTTAATTGATGGTAATTAATTTTTATGGATTAATAAAACATAAAGATAAATAAACATTAAATAAAAAAATTCTACCCCAACCCCATTTAGCATAAGGGAAGGTATCACCAGTGATACATTGGGTTCAAAGTGGTACTAATACAAATTATTTTAGTAGGTAAATTTCATCAATGAAATATTTTAAAAATCTGTTACTGTTGTGTATGTTATGTGTTGTTGTTGTTTGTGTATTATTGTTCCTTGTATTCATTTGTTTGGTAATTTAAAAAGCAATTTTGGACAACGAAAAATGTTGCATTTTATATATTTTACGAAAGTCAAGTTATTGCAGCCTTTGTGCCGACATATTTTGAATTTGTTGTTTTGAGAACCCTTAGCACATATTGGTTAATGTTCATCTCCTTTGGTTTTTATAGCAGCATGAGCAAAAAGGTTTGACCAATCTGTGTTTCCTACCCGCAGTTGTTGACCTTATGACTATTTCAATTTAAAGCGGATTAGGACTATTCTGGGAGCTTCCACTGAGATTTTGAACTGACCTACTGCGTGTAATACGTGCTAGCTGAGGACTCAAATATTGGGTAAAGAAGAGGCTGGTTCATAATAAATTAAATGTTTTGCCAAACCAAGTTTGAAGTCCAAATATTACGAAATGTCTTTTTTTTTGAAGCTCAGATTTTGATGCGTCTTCTTTGTACTGCACACATCCTGCAGCGGCAGCAAACTTGAGCCCCGGCAAGTTTCCTTTGGGATAAAAGCTTACCGGGGCTGGGGAGCCCCGGTAAGCTTTTACCTAGCTGGGCCCCTCCTGTCGCTGACAACTCCTTGAGGCGAGCGGGTAGAGTGCGCGCCGTCGACGTCTTGGGCTCGCTAGCTACCGCTAGTTACCGGACGATGGGACAGCGAGCTATCCGTGGCTCGCTGTCCACAACCCATGTCTACGGTAGCTGGAAATCGGGATTGGCATCCCGGCGGCGGCGGCGAGGGCGCCGTTGCCTGATGCGGTCGGCCTCCTCCTTTGCTAGCATTACTGCTTAGCAGAAGGAGGCGACCGCCTGCCACTCCTCCTCGCTCCGGACCATGGCCTGAACCAAGGCCCGGTGCGAGAGGTCTGCGCCGCCGATCGCCCCCACGAGGGCACGGCGGTGCTCCGCCCAAGCAGGGCACACCTCGACTGTGTGCTCCACCGTGTCCTCCGGGCGTTCCGCACAGTGGCGACACCCGGGCGTCTCTTCCACTTCTATCTGATGCAGAGGTTCCTGCATCAGATAGAAGTGGAAGAGATCTTGCCATGTCCGGTGAGGACCTGCGTCATGCGGAAGGTAAGGACGCCGTGAGGTCTTTCCAGCCACGCCTCAAAGAGGGGACTTACCGCCATAATTGTGGCGTGCCCATCTAACATAATAGGTACTTACCTTACAATACAATCATCAAAATCAGCACTAGTTAGATCCCGTTGATTTTCCATATTTTTTGTAAAAATTATGAATAAATAATAAGTATTTTACAGCAGAATACAAGCGAATTTGAATTTGGCACCTTTCAAGAGGCAATATGTTCAACTTTAACTCTTTATATATTTATAAGCCTTTGCTGAAGAGACACCATTTACAAAGCATCACAAAGTACTCGATGCCAGACTGCCGGATCAATAAACACACTTTTTTTTTAAATTTATTTCCTGATTATGGATACAGAGTCTTTCAGTCGCAAAAATAGAAAATAAGTAATCTTAATATAGGAATATTTTCTACATAAAAGTCTTATTACATAGGTATTCAAAAAGTTGACAATTTCGGAAATAAGAAATTTTGAAGATATAGCATCATCTTCCTGCAATTATTCCGTTTTATTTGGGGTCGGCTCAACACGTTTTTTTCTTCCATTCTGTCCTGTCGCTCGTCATGCTATCACTAACTCCCTTTTCATTCATATCACTTCTCACACAATCCATCCATCTTTTCTATGGTCTACCTCTCCCTCTCCATCCATCCATTTGTAAATTCATAACTCTTTCTTTTCAGGGCTCTGTGGTTTCAGTCTCTTCCTCCCTTACATCATGAATCGGTTGACTTTCTTCCTCCCTTACAACAAAAGGAGATGTCCGCTTTTTGTATGGACGTTGGTTTTTTATTCTGAGAAAAATCTAACCAGCATCAAAGTGTACTCAAATAAATACGACAAAAATATGGAACTTGGAACTACAGAAATAATATTTTTAAACCCCTCCATTTACGCGAAAAATCATAAAATAATAATTGATAGTATTCATATTTTATTCATTGTTGGCAGCCCTTAAAAAAGGCTCCGTCACTCTGTAACAATGTCATATTCGACTCTCAATGTATTTGACATTCATATGTCACTAGCGTTAGAGATATTATCAAATATTGTGATTTACATGTGAACTTTCAGCTTAGAGCATTAAACATTTATCTATAATATGTATGTATTTAGAAATATATAAGTATGTTTATCAGTTGTCTAGTACCCATAACACAAGCTCTGCTTAGCTTGGGACTAGACGGCGTTGTGTGATATTTGTGGAATATTATTATAATATTATTATTATATATTAACTGTTGTAAGACATTCAGTGAAGTCGCCATAATTAAACAGCGTGGTCTTAGTTTTTGATGGATAATGCTACACATTTTTGACAAAAAATAATGCAACAACGGTCGTATTATTGTTTTTGTTTACATAATAGACATACAAAATATTGATTGCCACTGACAGTAATGACAGTTCTCCTATGTTTATTTTGACAAGTTTACTTTTTTTTTGGGTGTGTTCACTTTATTAACCTAGATAATTAGAAAGGTTTGTTCGTTTTAGAAGTAAATTCTCACTAAAATAAAAAAAAACGATTTTTCTCAAAAGTGGAGGTGTTTAAAAATCTTGCCGTTCTGCAGTACTGGCCATTTCAAATCAAAATAATTTTTGTTTGGCTAAGAATTCTAATTGCAAAATAATTTTATTTTAAAACATGGATTTTTTTTTCCATAAGTAGTCATTTGTTTATTGATTAGTGTTAGATTTTCATCGCATTTCAATCTTTTTCTTCATCATGGATCCGTTAAAAATCGAGTAATTATGGAGTATGAGTACCGTTGTGGCAGCAACGCGGCACAAGCGGCACACAACATCAACGACGTTTACGGACCTAACACTATTAACCAACGCACCACCTGTTATTGGTTTGCTCGCTTCCGTTCTGGAAATTTCGACCTGAAAAATGAACCTCGCGGTCGTCCGAAGACTTTGGTCGATAATGACGAATTAAAGGCGATTGATGAAGCTGATGATACACAATCTACGGCTGAATTAGCAGCAGCTTTCGACGTTAGCGTCAAAACAATATTGGTCCATTTGCATCAAATTGGCAAGGTAAAAAAGCTTGAGAAATGGGTGCCCCACGAACTCAATGATCGCCAGTGCGAAGTACGCGTCGAGACGTGCCTTGCACTGCTCAACAGATACACAAATGAAAGAATTTTGAACCGCATTGTTACCTGCGATGAAAAATGGATTCTGTTTGATAACCGCAAGCGCTCAGCAAGTTGGTTGGATCCTGGTTCAGCACCTAAACAATGCCCTAAACGAAAACTTACCTCTAGAAAAGTGATGGTCGCTGTTTGGTGGTCTAGCGCCGGTGTGATTCATCACAGCTTCTTACCAAACGGGGTGAGCATTACTGCAGATGTGTACTGTTAAGAACTGAACACAATGATGGAGAAGCTGGCACATCTTTCTCTCCCACTTCTCTCCCAAATTAGTTAATATTTTAGCAACTTTTTTAAATGAAAATGAATTAAAATTCTAATTGGTGCGTAATTATATGTGTATATATATACTTATCTTTTTTGTATTTAGTAGTTTATGCGTTGTACATATCATATTGTAGATAAGTTTGTAAATTAGCTTACGTGTCTTTATTAACACTTGTGATTGTCTTTTCAGCTTACTAACATCTACCACGAAGGTAAAATCTCGGCGGTGGTCCTCCTTTTCGAGTCGCCGTCTCAACGCGACACTTGCAGAATAGTCGCAATCGGCTCAATTGCCATTAATTAAAAAAAAAAAAAGGGACGCAACAAAAACGTGATAATATATAGAACAAAAGAATATACGGATGAAACCTGCACGATATTCAATACGTGTACCTCCATAAATAGAATAAAAACTACCTGGTACCTGGACTACCCAAAAGAAAAGAAAAAACAATAAACAAATCACTTCCTGGCCACAGCACGCTTTGATTTAGCTACAACAACCCTCTCCACTGCGGCTGGTTGAACTACGCTAGGTTCCGGCTGTCCTGAGGTCTGCTCCGGCTGAGCGGCCGACTGTACCGGCTGCTGCGTAATTTCATTGAGGTCGGCGAAGGAAGTAACTCGATGCCGAGAGCCCTTGGAATCGAGGACGAACACAGTGCCCTCAGAAGTCTAGCACTGCGTCACCCCAAACCTGTCCCGCGCCGCCATGAAGACACTATGCCTGGCTTTCGTTAGGAATTCCGACATAGTGACACCAGACCCCTTGAGCTTAGTCTTGCCAAACCAAAGTTTATCTCGGAGAGTCACATCTTGCAACTTAAATAGTATTTGCCGGGGTTTGTGAGATGTGCTGCGCCCCATCCTGTGACACCGTTTGACGCTAGAAGCAGCAAAATCAATCTTGAGACACTGTTTGACAACTTGTGCCACGACCTGTGCAGTCTCCTCACCTTGCTCCTCTGCCACTCCATGCAACAGCAAGATTTTACGCCTCCCACGCATTTCCATATTGTCGAGGCTCTGAGTTAGAATGTTTACTTGCTGCTGCAGAGTGCTAAGTGCCTGGACAATAAACGTACGGAAAGAAGCATACTCTGCTGCCAAACCTGAGGTGTTGCTTGTAGTTGCAGACGGACTCTTCAGCAAATCCTTCTCAAATTGTGCCATCCTTTGGTTAAACAAATTGCCCATTTTGGTGATACTGCGGTTAATAGCTTCCATGTTGTGATGTATGTTAAGAAGTAGTTAGAGTTTGGAGCTGAAAACACGTCACTGGCAGGTAGTAATGGTTCGCCTTCAATATGTGCCATTAATATATATAACTGATTAAAATTTTTAATATAAATTTTAAATGAAGAGAAATAAAATTGGTGTTGTATTTTGACACCATCATAGCCGATTAAAATACATTTTTCAGATTTTCTGTCAAGCTTCTTACGCTTTAGAAGTTTCTTTATTCTATGTCCCGCTACTTTCGTCTCATAATCTGAAGCTTTGAGTGGACTTCAGACTTCTGTTTCATGAAGTAAACATAGCGGTATTTACAGAAATCGTCTTTGAATAGAAGTAGCGATATCTTTTGTAGGAGAATGGAAATGGTCCACACACGTCTGAGTTTATAATCTCACCCAGTAATTTTGCTCATTCTTGAGTGCCGAAATGTTTTCCGTGCATTTTCCCAAAGCTACAAACTTCGCCAAATTCTTGCGAGTTGTTTGGTATCTTTATTCCAAGTTCTCTTTCGATAACCTTCTTTACATGGAGTCTGCTTTGGTGGGCTAACCTCTCGTGGTATATTTGTAAGGAATCATGGCGTGTTAGTACGTTACCTTGAACGAGAATAGGTGGCATCACATTTTTAACATTCAATTTAAATAGCCCTCCTCTTTGATGCTTCGGATGCAGAGGGTTATCCCTTAATGCTCCATCCCTGATGCATTCTTCAATTACCTTTTCCATACTCTTCAGTAGGAAGGAGGTAAGGCTTATTGGTCTGAAGGACTTTGGTTGAGAGCAGGAACCGTTTTCGGTTACGGTATAAGGTTACGCTACCGGTATTACATACCGGTACCGCTTTATTTTAAAGGTACACCGAAACCGGTTAAGATTTGCGGTTACGCTACCGGTATAAAATAACGATACCGCTATTTTTTTAGGTACCTTTATTTAACCTTTATTCAACCGAAATAATTTCGGTACCGGAATTATTTCTCGTGAGAGTAGGTACCTATGACCTGCAACGTTGCCAGCTCTCGCGACAAGTGTATTGCGATCGGCGTAGAGTGCGCCGCGCCGCACGTTATATTACTGCCGCCGTGCCGTTCTGCATTAGGTAAAAGACTGACTTGATACAACGAATGACATTGTTCGAAATAAGACAAGTTTCGACGGGGTTGTAGTACTGCATGAAGGTATGAATTTGGAATTTGATTATTGTAAGGTAAGTACTAAACGTCCAGTTTGACATAGGCCTCCCCCAAGTGTCGCCACAATGGTCCCATGCGTTAGGCTAGCGCGGGGAAGTTAGACTCATTATCATCATAATTTCAGCCAAAATACGTCCACTGTTTGACATAGGCCTCCCCCAAGTGTCGCCACAATGATCTCGTGCATTAGCCTAGTGCGGGGAAAGTTAACCTCATTATCATCATCATTTCAGCCAAAAGACGTCCACCGTTTGACATAGGCCTCCCCCAAGTGTCGCCACAATAATCTCGTGCGTTAACCTAGCGTCGGGAAAGTTAGTCTCATTATCATCATCATTTCAGCCAAAAGACGTCCACTGTTTGACATAGGCCTCCCCCAAGTGTCGCCACAATGGTCTTGTGCATTAGCCTAGCACGGGGAAAGTTAGCCTCATTATAATCATCATTTTAGCCAAAAGACGTCCACTGTTTGACATAGGCCTCCCCCAAGTGTCGCCACAATGATCTCGTGCATTAGCCTAGTGCGGGGAAAGTTAACCTCATTATCATCATCATTTCAGCCAAAAGACGTCCACCGTTTGACATAGGCCTCCCCCAAGTGTCGCCACAATAATCTCGTGCGTTAACCTAGCGTCGGGAAAGTTAGTCTCATTATCATCATTATTTCAGCCAAAAGACGACCACTGTTTGACATAGGCCTCCCCCAAGTGTCGCCACAATGGTCTTGTGCATTAGCCTAGCACGGGGAAAGTTAGCCTCATTATAATCATCATTTTAGCCAAAAGACGTCCACTGTTTGACATAGGCCTCCCCCAAGTGTCGCCACAATGGTCTTATGCATTAGCCTAGCACGGGGAAAGTTAGCCTCATTATAATCATCATTTTAGCCAAAAGACGTCCACTGTTTGACATAGGCCTCCCCCAAGTGTCGCCACAAAGGTCTCGTGTGTTAGCCTAGCGTTTTACGCCCAAATTACTTACAGTAATTTACACACATTGAAATAATAATAATAAGAAATACATAGATAGTACGTATACCAGTTTTCGAATAACATTGTTCGAGCCTTAGGTTTTAATTTTTTACATAAATGATTTTTTTTATTACCCATTTTTTATTTTCAATAATAAATTAAACAAATTATAATACCTAACAAACTAACTTCTTTAAGACTAACAATGTAACTAACCTATAACTACTAAATAAAGTATTTCAAAATAACTACAACTACTTAAAGAAAATTAAAAAAAAAAAAATAACCGACTGCACTAAAAAAACTACACTAAAACGATCAAAATAACTTTAATTTTGGAAGTAGGTGTTTGACAATTCCAATTAACCCAAACCCGCTTGGGTTACATTGTTTTATTATGAAGTTCCCGTGTCCGTCTTACACCTTCCGGCTCCATCATCATCAGTTTGATAGTACCTTATAGCCAAAGTGCGTCTCATGACAATTCTAATAACGCCAAACACGGCTAGAATACATTGATTAGCTACGGAGTCCCAATGCCTACCTTACAGCTTCATCATCATCAGATCGCTTTGATGATACTATTTTCAACATTACACTAATTCATCAAATGTCCCTCGATTCCTCAGGGATCCCATCATCAGCACTGGATTTTGAAAAAATGGGACCATTCATATTTGTGGATTTACAGAGGTTTAAAAAAGTTCAAAATAAGTAGAACCTCGCCTTAAGCCTGTCAAAATCATAACTCTCCTTTGGCTTTGCCGTTGTCGGGTAAAAAGACAAACGCACGGAATCGGCGTAACGAGTGAAAACTGGCAACGGAGCCAGCCGCAGTACGACAAAAGAGCGCGGTAGTGGGGGTTTCAACGGGTACCTTAATATTAAAGGTTTAGGTAGCGTAAAAAATAACGGTACCGTTATTTTTCGGTACAAGAAAATTTCGGTATCGTAATTTTTTGCTAGTGAAAAATAACGGTACCGTTATTTTGAGGTATCGAAATAAAAAGGTATGACGTCATACCGTTAACCGTTATAACCGATATTTTTTCGGTATGCGGTCCCTGGTTGAGAGTAGTCCTTCTTACCAGCCTTTGGGATAAAACAGACTTTAACTGTAGTCCATTTCTCTGGTATATATCCCCAGACAAAGCTTGCTCTGAACATTTTGATTAAGATAGGGATGAGTATAGTTTTCTCTTGTTGCAGGAGAGCTGGGAAGATATCGTCATCACCTGCAGACTTAATCGGCTTGAATGAGTCTATAGCCCATTCCTATAGTTTTACTTTGTTCAGTCTAAAATACCTCACCGCTCTTCTTCAGCCTTCATTTGTAGGCCTGAAAATACTCCTCATATGAGTATTTTGTACGATGATGTCTGGTGCCATCACCGAGCCAGGGAAGTGTGTAGACGCCAGAAGTATCAGGGTATCTTCCGCAGATGCAGTTAAGGCACAGTCTGGTTTCTTTAAGAGTCCCAGTTGATTCGTAGGCGTAAGACTTTGTGGATTCTGAGTCCTTGAGGGAATTTAGTAATCTCCTTGCAGAACTTCCTCCGTGAAAGTCTTTTTGCCTTTCGGACTTCTTTATTATAGGTAGTTAAAGCTTTCCGATACCGATCCCAGTCGTCAGTCGATTTAGCCTTATTAAACAATCTACGTGAGTCTTCCCTTAAAACATCGAGTCTTTTGTTCCATCATGTCACTTTTCTATCCCTCACAGTTCTTAGATTAAAGGACAGCTCTCTTCGTACGGGGCTGTAATGTCTTCAGTAACGTGAGTGACAGCATAATCCAATGTTTTAGGGGAGCTTATGGTTTTAGGGACGTCTAGGAGTCTGTCCTGGAGCTTTCGTCTGTACAAGTCCCAGTCCGTGGTTTTCGCATCCCTAAAAGCGATAGTTTCGCAGATGTTGGATGTATTCAATGTGAATTTAAAAAGTCGATGATCAGACATAGATGGTAATGAAAAATGTGTAATAACGTCATAATCGGTTATGAGCGGTTGTATGAAAAACAGTGAAAATGTGTGTGGAGATGCATACTCTTGAATATTTTTTATCATGTTGTCTAAGATTGTAATAAAAAAGTTGCTGCTGGTCTGATAATACAAACATTCAGGAGTGACAAATAACAGAACAAGAGAAAATCACCAATTGAAGAAATGGCAGCTGATTTTGTATGAGTAAGTACGATTTTTATTTAGAACTAGCTTTTGCCCGCGCGGCTTCACTCCCGCTCTTCTCTACTCCACCCTACTCTACCCTATTCTACCCTACTCTACACTACTCTACCCTACTCTACCTTACTGTACCCTACTGTACCCTACTCTACACTACTCTACCCTACTCTACTACCCTACTCTACCCTACTCTACCCTTCTCTACCCTACTCTACCCTACTTTACCCTACTCTACCCTACTCTACCCTACTCTACTCTTTTCTACTCTACCCTACTCTACCCCACTTTACGCTACTCTACCCTACTCCACCCTACTCTACCCTACTCTACCCTACCAAACTTCACATAAACCATCTACTAAATAGTCCGAACAAAGCCTAAAAATTTGGTTTGGATAGGTGAGCCCGTTCTTGAGTTATAAAATAACAACGAAAAGTGGCATTGATTTTTATATATATAGAAAAGAAGATAGATATAGATAGATAGAGAATATCAAAAATATCAATAATTTGGACATCCATGGGCTAAATGGTGATATAAGAGGGGTAAATGATAGATGATAATCTGGCCAATCAACAGTTTCAGGGTTATCCATTATTTACGCCACAACCTGTATACAGGTATAAAATAGACAAGGTTTGATAATAAATCTTGCACGCGGCGGGGAACACTTAACGAGTTTTTTTTCTGCGACATCATTAATTTCACTGACATTGTGACAAACAGTGTGGCCAACGTAGGCGATTTGTCGGCATTTAGGCTACTCAGAACTAGAATTGGCAATGGAAAAATGGGAAAGGTGACTCTTAGGCTACTTCAGAACGAACGATTAAAATTCTCAAATTACAAACGAAAATCCTTTTAATAAAAATCATAGCCACCCTAAGGTCTTTGTTATTAACTCTTCAATCGTCATAATTAGAGACACAATAGAAGTGCGTGAATGCGGCGTCTGCTTGGGGTTTAATGAATTGATAATAATGATGGTCGCCCTATTAGTTTATGATTGACTAGTTTCGGAGAAATCCCTGAATTTGTCTTACCAATTATGTAACCAAAAGAATGCAAAGAAGTGATATGTATTTATTTTGATGGTTACAACGACCACAATTATTTATGTTGCTACGTCGACGTCTGCCATTGCCGAAACTTGAAAGCGAAGTGAGTGGTAGGGCAGTATGTAAACACACACTCCTCTCAATCCTGCTGCAGCAGTATTTAGGGAATTATCGCCAGCAGCGCGAGGGGCAGTGGCACGGGCTGAATGTAAATGAGGTATGAAGTTGTCTGAATTTCGCGGTATGCAATGGCGGTATGTCACATGTCGATCTTCGTCAATCAGCTTACGCAAAGCATCAACGTTTTCTTGGGTGACTGCAGTTTTTGGGCGACCTTGACGGGGATCATCACTGAGCTTGATACGTCCAAATTCAGCAAACCAGCGATAAATTGTGGTTTTGGATGGGACTTCATCACCAAATGCAGAAATCATCCGGTCAACACACTGTTTTTGTGTTAAACCTTGGTTAAACCACTTCGAAAGTCATAATAAATCATCGCTCTTGAATTTTCTTGAGTCAATTCCACTTATGTTAAAGCTTACATGCTCTTTGCTTATGTGATAAGACCGAGAATCTTTTTTTAAATAAATAAATGGTATTCGATTTTTAAAACCAAGGAGTTTTCAGTTAAAAAGATTTTAATATGATAGGAACAGTGGAAATATTCCATTCCCGATACTTTTAGTGCAGCCCTCGTATCAGCATTATACGAAGGATCTATATACGATGAAGGATTATTTACAACTTTGGTTTTAAGATTGGAATAACGCATTGTTTTCCATGATCACAGATTACAGAGCGATCCATGATGGTATCAACAAATTATTCCATAATTTATTGTAAAATAAATTGGACACCAATAGTTTCACTTTTTGACGCGTATGGCTATTGGAGATAATGTATAATTCATAATATTATTTTTAATGATTTTTTACCTAAAATCATTGAAATCTTTTGTGAAGTTGGTTCCTATTTTCATTTTAATTAATCTTTAATCGGTACCATAAATACGTCATTTGTTGCATGTTAGTGAAGCGACTCTATTTTCAATTATAATCAATCGATTAACCGTTAACATAATTGTGGAACAACAAAATAATCTACATTCGCAACCACATTCGCAACTAAAAAGTATTGAGAATTGACATTGAATTTATTCTTCAATTTAGATAAATGATAAATGATAAATGATCTTTATTTTGTAAATAGGTTTTAAAAAAACACTTTTACACGTCAATTTTGTTTTCTGTCAGTTTTAACGAGATGAGGCCGGTGTTTCCTAGCTGACTACCCTGAGAAGAAACACCGAAACAAACTCAGGGGTCAAAGTCTCTTTTAAAGTCCATACAGTAAACATGTAATGGTCAAATCATATGAGAACCATGCAGACCAGTGTCTCAGATGGCCTTTTGAGGAAAGAACCACACAGATTTGAGTGGACCTGTCCAGTCAGTGCAAGCATTTTTCAGTATTCGTGTAGCTCAAACTTAGGACTACCAAGGAGCTCAACGACTTGACGAACAATACCAAAGATAGGACATTTGGGTAGGCCGCGTCAAATACTCAAAACTGCCAGACATCATATAAAAATACAGAAAAGAAAAAAGTAATCCACATAGTTCCCACATTCACAATAATAAAATACTAGTATTTACAAAATGTAACACTCGACATATATAAAATAAAATAAAAAATATTATTATTAATATTTATCAAATCATTAAAATATTATCAAATTAAAATAAAATAAAGAACCTTCTAAGTTCTAAGTCTAATTGTAAAATAAAGTTTTAAACAAGAATCATCAAATGTCAAAATGTAAATAAAAATAATCATTATAATATATATAGTAGTAATCAGAAAATACTTATATAACAACTAATATAGACAGTACTGGAGCAGATCAATCCCAAGCTGTTTTGTCTTCAAGATACTCTTTTACAGTATAAAAAGCCTTCTGACAAAGTTTCCGCTTTACAAATGATTTAAACTTATTCAGGCTAAGTTCTTGAATGTGACTGGGAAGTTTATTATAAAAATGTATACATTGGCATCTAAATGAGCCTCCTATTTTTTTGAGCCTGGTTGCAGGAACTACAAATTTGTGTTTGTTCCTAGTATTTACACTATGGATATCACTATATTTTTTAAACATGTTTTTGTTTTTATGAACATACAAAATATTGTCATAGATATACTGAGAAGGTACAGTCAAAATATTAATATTTTTAAATTTATCTCTGAGCGAGCATCTGGGACTCAATTTATAAATTGCACGAATAGCCCTTTTCTGCAAAACAAAAATTGACTGGATATCGGCGGCATTTCCCCACAATAAAATGCCGTATGACATAACACTATGAAAATAGCTGAAATAAACTAAACGGGCTGTTTCTAAGTCAGTTAAATTTCGAATTTTTCTAACAGCATATGCTGCAGAGCTAAGTTTTTTAGATAATTTATCAATATGTGGGCCCCACTGAAGCTTAGAATCTAGAGTTATGCCCAAAAACACTGTAGTGTCTTCAGGTCTCAACTCTTTACCCTTTATTTGTACACTAGTTTCCACTTGTCTAACATGTGGCATCGTAAATTTAATACATTTAGTTTTTTTTTCATTAAGGAGAAGGTTATTGACATTAAACCAGTGTACTATTTAAGAAAGAGCTATATTTATATCGTCAGTATCTGATTGCTGACGTTTGAGCTTAAACAAAAGGGAAGTATCGTCTGCAAACAACACTATATCATGGTTATCCTTTATCAGGTAAGGTAAATCATTTATATAAATTAGAAATAAAAATGGTCCAAGAATTGAGCCCTGGGGGACACCCATTGTTGCTATAGACCCGGGTGATCTTTTCCCATTCACGTCAACTCTCTGAATCCTATCACTTAGATAAGAAGTAAGAAGATCCAAAGAGGAGTTCCGAATTCCGTAATAGCGGAGCTTCCTGACTAAAGTTTCATGGAGAACACAATCGAACGCCTTGGACAAATCACAAAAAATGCCCAGAGCATCGCATTTGTCTTCCCATGCATTATAGACATGTCCCAAAAGTTCAACGCCGGCGTCGGCTGTTGAACGACCCCTTGTAAAACCGAATTGCTTAGTATGTAACAATTTATGTCTATTAAAAAATCTTTGTAATTGTTCTAAAATAAGTTTCTCAAATATTTTACTAAAAGTGGGTAGCACTGAAATGGGTCTATAATTAGTAGGGTCAGTTGTACTACCCGTTTTAAACAATGGTATTATTTTACTATACTTCATTAAGTCAGGAAACTCACCACAATCAATACAACTGTTAAAAATAAGTAACTGTTAAAAATAATATGTTGATAATCGATTTTACAACATCCACAGAATTTCCCCATAAATCTGTAGTCTTTTTTACATTTAAAGTGTTAAAGGTTTTAATTATATCTAAATAAGTCATGATGAGAGGTATATACGAGATGAGATGAGAGATGAGAGGAGAGAAGAGGAGAGAAGAGATGAGAGGTATATACTGGTAGAGGTATATATACCAAATATGTGCTTCCCAGTACACAGACCGGGTACGGATCAAAATACTGGGTAAATACCTTGAAGGTATGACGTCAGACGCATAGTACGATACGAACCGCTACCACAAGGTAGCGCCCAGTTTGTGCGGTATCGGTAGTTCGGTACGCCGAAGCCACCCGAAGCTACCCGACAGCTTACGAAGGGACCCGAAACGTCATTCGTGCTTCTATGAACATTCGGATGATTTAATTTAGTTAGAAAAAATGGGTACCTACTTATTTTTACGTGCTTAAGGAACATAATTGCATAATTACATTTTTTGTCACGACGTGAAAGAGTTCCTTAGTTTGTTTATGTTAGGGAATATCGAGTGTAGGTACTGTAGGTACGTACCTAGGTCGACAATGTTTTGATTTTTTGCGTCAGTTGTATCTCATAATGCATAATTACGTATACTTGAAACGTCGTACCTACATTATATTGGAGGCATACCATACTTATCGTATACGTTTACTTATCGAAATCCTACCACACCCAAATTCTTAGAAGTATTTTAATACCTGGTATTTGTACCAGGTATTTAGTGATACCCATACCTTAAAGGCCGGGTATGGAGAATGGCAGGTATATCTCATCTCTACTTCAATTGTATTTCTTGTGTTAAAAAGCAATTGCCAGGTTAAAATAAAACAATTAAGATAAAAGGTGTAAGGGACAGCCCTCCACAATATTTTAGGGCTTGCTCAGTAGACGAAACTGAACAACTTTCTACAATATTTTTTTTCAGGAAATGAAAAAAACAATCAGCCTCACCATACAAAATTATAAACTTGGTTGGACAAATAGTTATGGCCGACCTTGTATAATCTATAGTGTTATGACTAGAGATGGGCGGTGGGTAAAAACCCATCGGGTATTTACCGGGTAAATACCCAATTTGGGTATAAACTGGGTACAAAGTTAAGTATAAACTGGGTAAAAGGTAAAAAAATTAAAAAGTCGAAAAAGTAAATACCCAAATGGTGGGTATTTACTTTTTCGACTTTTTAAATTTTTTCGGGTAAAAACCCTGCATTTGGGTATTTACCCGGGTAAACACCCTGCATTTGGGTATTTTGGATATTTACCTGGTATTTCCGGGTAGAAACCCATCTCTAGTTATGACTCCGCGTCCGTTATCTATTGTTTGGTCACAACACTATTCATTCGATGTTCGATGAAATGTCAAAAAAATGACTTTTCTGTTTGTCGTGCCGGTTAAGCCGAGAATAATGGTTTTAGCTTTTCTCTGCTAAGAAATAAATTCGTGTTGAGTTGAGTTTTAGGATCCCTCCACGTCTATCTCCACAGAGTACTATTGTATAGCTGAAATCTATCTCCTACATCGAGCAATTCGATTTCTTTTGTGCGTGTGCTGCGAAGTGTATTGTTAGAACGTTTTTAAGTCCACGGTGATTTGTTCTAGACGTAAAACATGTCGCGCTGTGTGACCTGTTCTCTTTTATTAGCACACCCGCACCCTAGACGCCAAATCAGAGAAGCAACGGATTCCATGGTAACATAATCTAACCTCAACTTATTTATTTTTTCAAAAACCTTACAATATTTTCGTGCAATATTTTCGTTCAGTATTCCGTGCGTTTCGGAAATTTAAGAAGGATCGCTCTGAACAGAACTGGACTTTTTTCAAGACTGCTAGGAATCGGTGTACATGATGATACGTAACGCTAAACGCCGCCACATTCTTAATACTATTACTTCCTCTTCTTCTGCCGATATCTGGAAATTCCTTGGAACTCTAGGTGTCGGTAAATCGCGACATTCAGACCTTTCTAGTACAATTGGTCTAGACAAGCTTAACTGCCATTTCTCCACCGTTCCTACGCTTGATAGTCTAACCAAATGTCAAACTATTGATTACCTTGCTGGTCTGACGCGCCCCAATATTACACCATTTGTTTTCACTCCAGTTGATCCGGGAGAGATCAAAAAGATTATCCTATCCATCAAATCCAAAGCCGTGGGTTGCGATGACATTAGTCGTCATATAATCGTGTCGGCTTTGGATCAACTTCTGCCTGCTATATCCCACATCGTCAACTTTTCTCTTTACTCTGGTGCTTTTCCTTCCCTGTGGCGTAAAGCCTATGTCCGTCCTTTACCTAAGATTTCCAATCCCTCACTTTCCAGTCACTTTCGTCCAATTTCCATCCTCCTATTCCTGTCTAAAGTGCTTGAGGCCTGTGTTCATAAACAATTCTCCAATTACATTTATCGTAACTCCCTCATTAGCCCATTTCAATCCGGTTTCAGGCCCGGGCACAGTACCGTGACAGCTCTCCTTAAAGTGACTGACGATATTAGGTGGGGAATGGAAGACACTAAATTTACCACCTTGGTGTTGATCGACTTCTCCAGCGCTTTTAATACCGTCAGTCACGATGTCCTTTTGTCTATCCTGTCCTATCTTATGGTCTCTCCAGAGGTGCTGGAGTGGTTTTCCTCTTATCTTCGGGGTCGTCAGCAGTCAGTTCGCGCTGGAGACTCTTCATCAGAGTGGTGTGACCTTACAGCTGGCGTCCCTCTTGGGCGGCATTCTATTTTATTCTTTTTCTATTTATTCTTTTGTTTTCTGTTTTTATTAATCTTATAACCTCCGAGCTTCAGTATGCGTATCATCTCTACGCCGACGATTTGCAGCTCTACTGTCAGTCAGGTGTTGACAACGTATCTGATACGATCGAGAAGGTAAACCAAGACTTAAAAACAATTAAAAGCTGGTCTGACCGTTTTGGTGTGGCAGTTAACCCTCTTAAATGTCAAGCTATTATAGTAGGAAGCCCGCATAGTTTGAGAAAGCTTAAGAATCAAACTATTCCACCTATAATATTTGACAACACGGTCATTCCGTTTGGCTCCGAGGTTAAGGATTTGGGCCTACATGTCGACGCCTGCCTTGACTGGCGCAAGCAGGTTGCAATTGTCAGTAGGAAGGTAACCGAAACGTTATGGTCACTCTATAGTTTAAAAAACCTTCTTCCAGCTCACATAAAGGTATTGCTTGTACAGTCCCTAATTTTTCCCATCATTGACTATGGTGATGTGTGCTACTATGACCTGAATGCAGATCTCCTCAATAAACTTGACCGCCTTCTGAATAACTGCATTCGATTTGTCTTCAACCTCCGTAAGTATGATTATGTGTCTGAACATCGTTCGCTTTTGAAATGGTTACCTATTCGTCAGGGTAGAGCACTAAGGGCCTTAACTGCTCTGTTTTCTCTTCTAGATAACTCTTCTTCTCCCTCTTATCTGACTTCTCAAATCCAATTCATTTGCTCTGCCCATAGTAAAAATCTCCGATCAACGAATAATCGTCTACTACGATGTCCCTCGCACCGCTCTGGGTTTATCCGTTCTTCTTTCTTAGTCCAAGCGATATTTCTTTGGAATGAGCTCCCGTTGAATATCAGGATGGCATCTGGCCAGCTCTCGTTTAAGGTTATGGCACGTGAACACATTTGCAAGAAATTGACAGAATCATCACAGCTGTGATTTGGTGGATTTGTTTCTCATTTTAATTTTGTTTATTTGTATGTATTTATATAAGTATTTATTTATAAAAGTTTTTTTTATATTATTGTAAATTTATTTTGGTTTTAGTTTTTATTGGTTTGTTTGCCTTTATGTTGCACCTACCATGTTTTATTTCTGCACCACCCTTAGGTCGACTGGTAGAAAATGCCCAAGGCATTAAGTCCGCCTTTGTAATAGTAAATAATAGCCTTGTAAATAATAGCCTAGTAAATAATAGTAAATAATAGCCTTGTAATAGTGCATAAAGTTTTAATAAATAAATAAAAAAGAAAAAAAAAATAATTTTGAATTTAATCTGGTTTTAAAGTATGACACTAACCCTTTTTGTGTCTAATTTTCGCTACTATACTGAGACAAAAGTTGCACAACCAAGTGCCATAGTATGTTGTTCATTCTCCTTGGTAATAAAATGTCTATTGCATTTGAATGTAATTTTTTGACTAATATATTATGGAATATTATCTAGGCCCTGGTGCTGTGTCTTTCCTAATTTTAGAAAGGAAAATCTCTACAGATCAATTCAATGTATCCTTAAGGTTATTCATATTCACTGGAGAGGGGGATCAGGGGGCCGACCATAAGACCTTAAAGCAGTATTGTTTTAATCTTAGGCTTTTCATACCATGACGCCTTCAAAACAACCTTATTACAATCTTAAAACAAGATTGTTTTTTTAACGGTTTTGTGACATCACTCTTAAAAAGTTCATTCTTTTCGTACCTGCCGGGATTTTTGACCGCTAGCAGGATTGTTTTTACGTCAAATTTGCAGGAATAAAAAAGTTGTTTGGACGCAGCGGATTTATTAATGTTTTCCAAATAAATACTATTTAAAGTGTTTTTCGTGACTTTAAAAGTGTTTAAAACTTATTTCTATGCCTAAACATGTCCATTAGTGCACGAACAACAAGTTAATTTCACTGGAATACACTGTTTAACTTTACGCTTATTCGCTTTGAACACCAACCACTTTAAGGCAGATTACTCTAAATTTAAGCACTTGAAAACTATTTTAATATTTCAAAATCGGTTCGCACTCAACAAATCTTGATAAGAAGCTTGTTAATGTAAACATACGTTCGGAATTCTGAATATTACGATTTACACTTTTATGCAACTAAATTAAATGTTAACAAAGTCGCCTGCAGCTTTTTTAAATTGTTCTTCTACTTTATTAATTCATGAATCCCCAAGCGACCACCGGTGGCCGCGCATCTATTGTCTTACTATTGTGTCTCTAATTGACGGTATCTGAAGGGTTAAAGTAAATTCTTGAAAGTTATTTCGTCCATTTTATGAAAGTTACTTAGATCCTTTTGAAAATATATTTTAACAAGACATATTACAATAGACAATTAGAGACACAATAGTAAGACAATAGATGCGCGGCCACCGGTGGTCGCTTGGGGATTCATGAATTAATGTAGAATACATTTAAATCAAAATATTGGTTTTATTAATATTGGTTCGCAATGAGCTAGTGATTCGAACAAACATGTGAAAGAAACAATGCTATATAGATCTATATAGTGCCTATCTTTTCTGTTTAGCAGGGAATAGACAAAATCTTTAAAATCGTTCATTCGTTCCTAGCCCCTAGCAGGAATACAAACATACTGAGTGATTAAGTTCATAGTACGAAATGAAGTAATATTACTTTATGATGGAAACAAAACTTACCTGCAATAAGATTATTTTGTAAATCTTTATGGTCGGCGTCCTGATATTTTTTCCAAGAAACTTGGTACCCGTTCGTCATTTATTCATATGTTTGTTTTGAGAAGAACCTATTCTTTTAAATTGATTATTATAACCCCATATATTAGATATAGGTGTCATTCTATTAAAAGTCATGTCATGAAGTTATGCTCGCTTCTTTTAATGTTTTTTTCTTTTGATCATCAATCTTTTTGTAATTAATAAAGTTGACAATACTTGGAGACGTCTTGTACTGTATTAAAGCTTGTTTTGATTTTTGTACAGCGTTATCTCATGTTGTATTCCAGGGAGCAGGTTTTCTTATGACCATCATGGGAGTTTGCAGTGACTTTTGTTTTGGAAATGTTTCTGATTGGATTTTGTATAGGGTGTTTACAAAGCTGTTGTACAACTCTAAGGGTTCTGTGTTATTGATGTCTAATTCAGAAAACAGGTCTCTGACAGACTGTAATACTTAGGCAAATCTGCTTTACTATAAATGTATTTTTCTTCTACAGGACGGGTCTCATATATGGAAGGTTTCACATATATAACTACCTGAGTTCGAAAATGACAGCTGCCCATTGGATCATCATGAACGCGCCATTCACACAGTGGCTAACGTGGGACTTACTAGAGTTAAATCAATGGCAGATGGATTTCTGTTTGGATATGTCCCAATTGTTGCACTACCATCATTTAAAGCACAAGTCAAAATCATCAATTATTTTGAGTAGACACTGGCCTCTGTTATTGTTTGAAGATCATCCAAACATGATGTGATGTGCATTAAAATCTCCCATGATGATACATGGTTTAGAGATTTCTTGTAAAATCTTTTTCATTTTAGTAGTGTTAAACCTGTTAGTGGGAAGACAGTATACACAAAGAATGCTCAAAGTGCCAATAGATGTCTCTATACTTATGCAGGTACTGTAAACTTTGTTTAATTAACCCTTCAGATACCGTCAATTAGAGACACAATAGTAAGACAATAGATGCGCGGCCACCGGGTGTCGCTTGGGGATTCATGAATTAATATAGCTATTCCATTGTATGCATTTTTTGAATTATTATGTACAAAGACATTAAACATTTACTATGTATAAAGTTGTATGGTGTAAAATTGGGAATTATGCTTGTATTTTTAAGCCAGGTGTCATTTAATAAACATTATCAATGTTGTTTTCAAAAAGAAATGATTTCAATATGGTTTTCTTGTTCTGTAAACTTTGTATATTGAATTGTGCCATATTTAAATATGTATCCACTAAATTAAATTTGTCAAAAATATATGGCTATTATATAGCATTTTTAATTATTTTTTTTAATTTATGGCAATTTGCCATAGACTTCAGCAAAGCCAGTGTCATGTAGAGTCATGTAAATACTAGATACTGGTGATTACTCATGGGTATCAATGAAGCTTATAATTATTTGATCTCTATGTTGTTTTTAGAGCAAGACTATAGAATAGTTTTAATTTCTAGGATGATAGGACTCCGGAAGTTATCCTTAAAAGAATTTTTAATGATAGCCTCCAGGGCACTTCTGGAAGATCAAGAAATTTCACTTTGTTTTCATACGGAATGACACGTTTACATGAGAAAACTACTATGAAGCTTTTGGGAGCTGACAAACTAAGCCCATGAGAAATCAACCACTGGTTAAGAGAATTGAGGGATATTTCCATGGACTCCGTAGCACGTTCAATGGAAGAAGAAATATATAAACATAGGTCGTCTGTATATTGTAGAATCTGGCAGTCTCTGTTAAGGGAATTGTGAACATCAGAGGTATAAATGTTGTATAGAAGAGGGCTTAGCACCGAAACCTGGGGGAGCCCGCCCCAAACAGTTCTGGGGTCAGATAATTTTCCTCGAACATGGATTCTCACATTGCGGCCTGACAACAGATTACCGATACTGTTTAATATCTTTTCCGGAATATTTAGCTGGCGTAGTTTACTTCTGAGCACGGAAAGAAGGACGCTATCATAAGCTGCTGAAATGTCAAGGAAGATCGCTAGGACAAACTCGCCTTTGCTGAAGGCAATCCGGGTGTCCGCCATAAAAATTCCGATACTGTCCATAGTGCTAACCCCCTTTCGGATACCAAATTGAGATTTGGCGAAGAGACCACAGTATTCAATCTGTTTTTAATGAGATGTTCTTAAATTTTACCTAAAACCGAAGAAAGAGCAATGGGCCGGAAATGGTCTGCCTTATCTGGGGTTTTCTCCGGCTTCAGGATAGGGATGATCAGCTGCGTTTTCCAGCTATAGGATATGGGAAAGCATAAAACAAGTGATGAATGGCGATGTGGCAAAAGTGAAAAGCAGATTTTTTCCATCATTCATATTTTTTTTTTTCCTGAAGAGACGCCTGGACTTCGCAACAATCCGTTTATACTCGATCAGTTTTTCAGCAGTCATATTTCTAGTATAATTTCGCTCAGCATCATTGCTTTGCTTGCTACTTAATAATTTTTGAGCATTCCCGATCCCACCAGGAAGGGGACGATAGTTTTCCCGAGGCGGAATTCTTTATTGGAATGCTTTGCTACACTTTTCTCTTTGCTTAACTCTCCCACGCCTCCATCCTATCTCATAACTCGTTTTCAATATCTTTGTTCTTCACACGCGAGAAATCTGCGTTCTTCTAACAATCTCCTACTGCTCTGTCCTTCTGATAATTCATACAGTCCATCCTTCTGTAGAATGCGCTTCCTCTCGATATCAGGACGTTTGAAAGTCGCTATGCATTTGAAAGGGTCCTTTTCCACTCGCCTATCGTAAACATCGAAAATGGTTTAAAAGCTTGTTACTTCATTTAATGCAATCCAACGCGATGTTTGACGAAAAGGCAACGCAAAAAAAGAGTGATAACGCCTGAAAACTCTGTTAGTATTCGGAAATATCTGTTTTTTTTAAACCCTTAAAAGTTTTTGGAAAAAGTTGTCGTCATTTAGAATCTTAATAAAACTTGCTTCTATAGTTTTACTTTTTTAATTTTTAGGCAAATTATGAAGTGTCGAAGTTCATACAAAATAGGAGATTTTCTGAGGTTTTTATTGGATTAGTTGTACACAAATTTAGAAATTGGTTTCTATAGAATAGATAATATCCATAAGATACTGTTTCCAAAATATCTAATGAAAAATGTGTAATAACGTCATAATCAGTTACGAGCGGTTGTATGAAAAACAGTGAAAATGTGAGTCATGATGCACCACCATAAGCGGAAGTTGCGAAATCATTTTCTACACCAATAGCAGAATCGTCTCGAAACTTCATTCCTTACTTTATATTAATATATGTAGTTTATATATTATATTAAATATATTTGTTGTATGTTTATTTTAAATATATTCTTTTTTTTACTTGTTTTCAAAATAAAATTCTATTTTTATGCGCCTACCATAATGTCTGCACGACCCTAGGTTGACTGGCAGAGAATGCCTAAAGGCATTAAGTCCGCCTATGTACTTTGTGTTGCATGAAGATCAAATCTATATACTTATAATAAATCTGTAGAGAGGTCAATTCTGTACATTAAATATATTTCCAAAATATTTATCAGGGGGTGATTAGTGATCGATACTGATGCCAAAAATGCATACAGTAAAATTTTTGTCTGTCTGTCTGTCTGTCTGTCTGTCTGTCTGTCTGTCTGTCTGTCTGTATGTTCTTTATAGAAACAAAAACTACGCGATGGATTTTAACGAAACTTGGTACAATCATTCTTCATACTCCTGGGCAGGTTATAGTATACTTTTCATCACGCTACGATCAATGGGAGCAGAGCAGTGAAGGAAAATGTTGGGGAAACGAGAAAAATTACTCCATTTTTTAAGCTTCCGTCGCGTTTGCAGCCTTAATGGTTAAAGCTACACAGAAATCATGTATGACGGAAATGTTCTCCTTAAAATTATATAAAAAATATCCCAAGACATCATATGTCTATCGTTTATGGTTGACTCACAATAACACATGTAACTCCCGATAGCTTAGCAGTTCGGAGCTTTCTGTTTATTTTTGTCTATGGCACCAAGGTGTGTGCACACTGTCACGTGCGTAAGTGGAAGGGAGAGATCTGGAACGTCTCAAATCGTCTCGCGCATCACGTTGTTTTCCAGGCTCTTAGAATTCGACACCAGACGTTTCAGATCTTTGATTTTGACGACTCCGTTGTCGCTGGCATAAGCAACAGGATCCGCGTACGAAGTCGCTGGCAGAAGCTAGTATATAAATAAATAAAATGCTGTCATCGGCGGCTGATGAAATGGCACCGGAAAATTGCGACATGCAGGAGTCTAGATTGGCGGAAGAAACTTGGGGCAGAGTGGGGATTATATCCTCAAGAGTTAGGTATGTACCTAGGCCTGGAAAAATCTACCATAAGTAGCTACCACTATTATTATTAAAATAATAATAGTAGATAGGTATGTAGGTAGATAAGGATAATGGTACTTTCCGCCATTAACAATAGAGTCGAAATTCGCGTGAAAGTGAGTCGCGGTTTATTGTGCAATAATAATGATTTAAAGCCCCGCGACGCGACTCTATTGTTCTGGATTGATCTTGAGACGTCGGTATCTAGATTTTTTTTGCTCCGTATATAAATATAATCCCCCGACCGGAAGTGAATCAGTACTTAGATCGCTCTTGTTCGCAGTCGAAATCAACGACTGCGAACAAGAGCGATCTACCTAAGTGTACGAAGTGATTTTAGATAACGACCTAAACGATAGTGTAACAGAACTCTAGTATTAGTTCTGATTTGGATTATTGTTGACTGGACAAATTTGTTATTGTTTGTGGTGAATAAAGTTCTCTGTCTCTGTTAGGGTGTTACCACACCAATCGATCGATGGTAGAATGGATAAGTCGATGTCGATTGATAGTTTCTACCTACACCAATCGATCGTTAGTCGATTGATGGTAGAATGGATTAGTGGAATTCACTAAGGGGCGCTGTAAACGTAGTGCTGAAAGGTTGAATTTGGCTTGCACCGTCTGCAGAAAACGCGAGGCGCGCGGCCGCCACGGATCGCTACATTCGCTACCGTAAATAAGGACGGAGTCAGAGCGCGCGCATCATACATTTTTGAACTTTGATTTGAACGGACGTGTCGACTGGCGAGTGTTCATTCTTATTAGCATTCTATAAATTGTATGCTTTAACTGCTACTTAAAATTCTAAACTGTGCTTTTCAGTGCGACCTTTTTATTGCTTTTAGTTTTTACTAAGTACAGTTTAAGGTAGAGTTATTTAGCTTTATTATTATAAGTCGTAGGTACCATAGATGTTAAATTTATAAAGTAAAGGTATTATATTTGATAGTGAACGTGGTGAACGTACGTTATTTTATAATACTGTTAGGTTAGGTTAGGTTAGGTTAGGATTAGTCATTCTTATAGATATTAGATAAATAACGTTTTACACAAATAGCACTACACAAAAAACTCATTGATAAGTTTCGTCATCCACGCGAACGAAGTCGCGGGCACAGCTAGTATTTTATTATTACTGCAGGTGTAATCATCGTTTAGTTATATTAATTGTTTAGTACTAGGCCACCTAAATTTTGCGACTTGTAATTATTTTGAAAACTTTGGTTATAAAAAGTAGAATTACCATTTGTTCAAATTTTAGTATATTTTTTTAGATTTCAGAGATTTTAACAATTTAAGTACACCTTTGCTATGTGGAGCTCGATACTATATATTGTTTTAATTAGTTATATTTGTTATATTGCTCATATGGTTTTAATTAGTTAAGTGTTTTTATTTTTCATGTTCTTTCTATGTTTAAATAAAAATTTAATAACTCTTATATTTGGTACCTATTAAATTTTGTCGGGTTTGCGACATAATCGCTTTTGACGCAATTCGGAACGCAGGGACAGAAAACTCTTTGATTATATGCGGGAACATTTTATCCTTTTTGTCCCTAAAGCTGCTTTACCGCTTTAACACAGAAGCAAACTCCAATGTTTATCGGGTGCGTCTGTCTAATAGGTTTATTTTCTTACAGCGCTTTTTTTTGCTTAAAGTCATAAACACCCAAGTGTCAATGTCGTTCATCGCTGCGTTCGTTCGGTTGGGATGGATAGACTTGCATTCATTCAGTTCGGTCTCGATCAGAACTCGGAGTCGGAATGGGTCGGAGTTACTTGGATATAGGATATATTAATTTTTAAGAAAGGGAAGGATATGATATGTGTCCGCTTCCGGATATACATCCAAAGATATAGATGTGTCCGGAGTTACCCAAGCCTACTAGTCAGTCGCTCGATGCGCTTGCGTCGCGTCATACGTGTTCTTGTAGCGAAATTCGGCAGTGCGCGGGAGCCGTGAGTAGATACAGCAAAATACAGAGTTGAAATGTATTAGATAGAACAACGAAATCTTGAAGGTTTGTTTTTGGTAAATGTGTTATGTTTTGTAAAAAGTCATAGAATAAAAGCTGTTATTTATGATGTTAGCAATACAGTGTTGCAAGGTTGTTAGTATTTTACAAATAACCCTGTATACGGAGAGATCCAGCATACACTACATTCTGTTCATAGGAAGCGTTCACAAGATTCTACACGAGAACCTTTGCGTAAGGAGGGTAGTTTGTCGCTGGGTGCCACAAAACCTCATTGAAGCTCAGAAGCAGGTCCGTGTGTAGCGGTGCCATGATATGAATAAAAAATTTGAAGAGGGCTCATCTCGGCGCGTTTACGACATTGTGACAGGTGACTAATCCTAGACTTATCAATACGATCCGGAAACAAAGCTTCTGTCGACAGTTTGGCGGTTTCACAACGAACTAACGCCTACGAAAGGGAAGCGATCAAGAAGCGCAGGGAAAATTTTGATCGCTAGTTGCTTCATTTTGACGGGGCATCTGATTTAATTCGATTACGAGACCAAAGCAATATCAACGCCGTGTGATATACCACAAAATACCTGCCAGAAGTTTTGTCTGCAAAGAGCAACATGTGACCGAACACCGCTCTGCGGGATACGTGGGATGCCTTTTTAAATTTTGTCGTTTGAAGAAAAAAGCACAACTAGAACCTTAAAGTATTATTTATTGTTTTTCAAAGTATTCATCTCGAAGTTTAATACATTTTTCCATTCGCTCGAACTAGTTCTTAAAACACTTATACCACTCCAAAGTCGGTATGTCCAAAATGGCCGACTTGAAAGCGTCGACTGCTTCTTCACTGGACTGGAACCTTTGCCCACGAAGTGTTTTCTTAATTTTAGGAAATGTAAAGAAATCGTTAGGGCTTAGGTCAGGACTGTATGGGGGATAGTCAAAAATTTCTACGTTTTCCTGCTTCAAATAATCAATTGTTTTACCAGCGTTATGTGAGCTTGCGTTGTCATGGTGTAGGATGATGCGTCGCTTTGGGTTAAATTTCCGAACTCCGGCGATGACTTGTGGCAAAAAAATTGTGGTATTCCACTCTGCATTAACCGTTCTACGATCTTCAAGCGCAATTGTTGCAACGTGACCGGTTTCAGAGTCTTAGGGCACCTTTCTTAAAGTTCTGATTTGGTACCGTGTGACTTCTTTTTTTCCCTAAAATTAAAAAATCTGCTGAAAGGGTAGTTTAAATTACCGGAAGACGCGCTAGCAGCGTTCGAGAAGGCCGTGGAAGAGAGTTCTGCGGTGAACAAGAAAAAATGTTTTGAAAATTGGTTCAGGTGCACGAAACTTTTATAGAGGCTGGTGGAGAGTTCTTTAAAAAGATTTAATAAAAATGTATCATCCATAAAAGTTAGTTTTATAGTTTCTCAAAACTTTCTGAGTGTCTCACGTATTCGATCATAAAATATATTCACTATCGAAAAGGCCGGAAACGTATGTTTCATAGCAAATAATTGGAAACTCCTAAATCAAAACATGCACCTAAGCTTACAGCCAACTCCTGAAGATTTACCCGATGAAGAAGGTGCCCTCGATGTGGTATTCCATTTTATCGACGAAACATGTGATGAACCACTGAACGATTTCAGACCAGAATTAGACGAAGATCTATTGTCTGTGGTTTAATTAAGCATATTAAAATTAATTAATTTTACTTTACATATGTGTAAATTATAAACAAAACGCCGTGATTAGCAATGACTGATTAATTATTATTAAGATTTAAAAATGTAAGTATTAACAAGAGCTGTGATTTGAAAATGATTATAAAAACGACTCAATTGTTATTCTAAAAGGTCAATTGCTGATTACGTAAAGAGATTACCGGAGCAAGTGCATTGAAATATTAAAATAATGTTATTTTTGTGGTTTATATGTAGGTTTGATAGAGATTTGTAAAGATTTACACTTTGTTATTTCCATATTTTAGACTTATACTCGTTGTTTTTGTTATGTGCTTTTACACGAAAAACAAGTACAACATTAATATAAATTATTTAAAATTCTTTTTATTCAATACACAACGATCGTCAATTCTTATCTTAATATTTATGTGTTATTTCTTATATTCACTATCGTGTGCGGCAAAATGGGCAATATTGCCGGTAAAATACCGGGAATACTTAAAGCAGTATTTTATTGTATGTAATGTAGATTATGGCATTTAAATACAAATTTTAAGGATTGTACATAGTTACCGTAGTTAATTAGACTTTTAATTAAACCCCAAGCGAACGCCGTCGTCCGCTCTCTTATTGTCTTGCTCACGGACCACAGAAAAATAGGTCTTGCTGTTATATTTAATTATTCGAAAGCTCAAGGTCAAGTTACTATTCACTTGATCAAGATTTAAGTACATAGTTGGAGTAACGTAGCAGCTAGAGATGGGCGGAGGGTAAAAACCCATCGGGTATTTCCGGGTAAATACCCAATTTGGGTATAACTAGGGTTTTTACCCGGTAAATACCCAAAACCATGGGTATAATAAACCTTTAACACTTTTTGGAACGATTTATTAAGTAAAGTTTAATTGAATTTTAGATCGTGTACATGTTTTGAACACCTCCATGTTATAAATTCGGCTCCTTTTTCGTATATTTTTACGTTTCAACGCCGAATTATTATTTTTGTTAAATGAAGTTTAACTGTAACTTTTGCATAAATGTAAAAATTTGAACAGATTTTCTAGTTTGTAACAATAAATAACTTATACAATGTTTTCAATTCTTTTTTTGTTTTTTATTTTATTTTAAGTGTTCTACATGTTGTTTCTTAATTTTGTATATCTGTGTAAGTGTCTCAAATAAAATACAGTCGTAAAATATTTAAAAACATAAGGACGTACAATTTTTACATGATTTGTAGAGTAGAAAACTATTCTTTGCCCATACCATGTACATTTCATACATAAAACTTATTTGATGAACATTTTTTTATTGCTAAAAATGTATCAAAAACAAAAAATGTCCAACAAGTAAATACCCACCATTTGGGTAAAAACCCTACATTTGGGTATTTACCGGGTAGAAACCCATCTCTAGTAGTAGCCCATTTTCAACAAACTTTGTTTTCCTGCCAGGCAACGCTTGAGTACAAAATAAATATATTTTATTGTTATGGTCTCCCGAAATAATAATTGTCAAATAGGTCTAACTTTGGAAAATGGCCCAATATTTTAAGCGCGTTTGATTTCCAAGACAATTTCCCAGCCAGCAATTTTAATCACTTTCGGTATAATGATGACGATTATTTACTTTAGAAAACGATTAGAAATACAGAAACCATTTTCCTGACACGATTTTTTTTCATCAAGATGGTGGCAAACGATTAGTTTCGTTTTCGGCCACGCAACAACTTAACGCGCGCACACTATAGTTCCGATTCCAGCGCCGCGCGCCGCCGATCTGTTGGGTTGACCACAGAGTGCATTAAATTTTGAAACTGGCTGCTATTATAACTTTTGAATCTGTGCTTATACGATACGAAGTTGACCACAAGCTGACGATATGACTATGATGACGCCAAAATGTATAGAAATGTATTCTTCAGTCTTCAACTCAGTGAGTCTTTGGTTGTATTTGTTGTAGTTCATCTCTGTCTATAGTTTAACTTCAGAATATAACATCGTGTTGTGGGTAGTGGTCGCTGTAAAAATTATATAGCTGTTTTCGCTAAATTCAAGTATCACGTATAGATCTCGTTTGAACATTTATAGTATTATTCGGCCAAATCAACAGGCGAGTCTCTACATATACTCGGCAGAAATGGAAGAGGTAACAAATTAAAATATTTTAGTATGTACAAGTAGGTAGGTATCTTCGCACTATGCCGGTCTCTATGTGTAAATTTTACATTGTGTGACAAAAAAAGTACTATTACGGTTACGTAATTTTATACGACGAAAGGTTCCTAGCATAGCAGAGCGAGGGAGGCAGGCATTATCCTCGCCACGCGGTCGTTACGTAAGGGAATTATGTAAGGATGAAAATCAAGGGATGGTGGTAGGAAGAGAACTGTTTAGAACTGAAGTTTATGGGAGCGCGCGCAATGCAAATTCGCTGGCGTGTAAACAAGATAAACATAAACACGACGTCGCGGGCGCGCCGCCCGCAGTGGCCGCTGAGGGCAAGCACCGAACAACCGACGCCAACCTTTGTTCACACTAAATTGCATAATTATTATTATATAATTTGATTGGTTTTCTGGGCTGCCATGCGCTTTGGAGCAGGCAGGAGCAATGAGCTTGTTCTTTGTCACTTTGTTACAGTTATTGCAAATTTGAAATTGACACATTGATGTCATTATGTTTTATATAACTTGTTAATTTTATGTAACAAGTAATATCGCACGTATAAAATAGTAAGTGCCCAACGATGATCTTTCCATGAGAGGTAGTCGTAACATTCATTCATTTTGAAACTCGCTGTCTTACGTAGGTACGCGGTTCATATAGAGATCTTCAATTTTAATTTTAATTAGCGCGCACGCCATCAGCTGTCTTTAACTTTTGTAGATATTTTTCAATTACAAAATGTGGGTAGGTAGTAGGTAGGTACCCAGGTAGGCCTCCAGGTCCTCCCATATTTATAATTACAAATATCTTTAGAACTTTCTCTATTCCATTAAGGTCGATGAAGTTAGTTTCTAAATCGCTTCGTTTTTGCGAAAATTTACAATCAATCAAATATGTATATTTTTTAATTAACGATGAGAGTGCAACATTTTACGATTTTACATGACAGACGGCTGGTAGGTACTTACTACCCCTCCTTTCTGGAACGAAAATTAAAACTAAGTTGTGCTATGTCATTATCTGTTGTGATTAGTAGAATGAATTAACAGTTATTTTCAAATGTCTCTCTTACGTTAAAATCACGACGTGTCGGTAATATTTATTTCCAGAAACCGGTGACTAGACGAACAGACGGGCCTCTCGATGACCGCTGCAATGAACTGTCGTAGGGGTTATTGCCATCGTCTACACGCGCCCGCTAGCGGAAGTGTTCTATTATTAGCATAAATACGAACGCTCTGCTTCCAATATCGTCCTAACGCATGGGTTCGAGTAGGTAGATCGTACGGGGTGGCTATCCTTTGCCGGAAATCAATTGATGAAACAACACAAATGAAGATATCATATTATTGATACTGTTTACCAACCGCCTGCGCTTCAATTTCTTTTTCGTTTATCGTTCCTTGTAATCTGCTCTAAAGAGTCTTAACGTCATGAACAGCCTTTAACCTTCTTCTAGTATTGGGCTATCATTTATTTCAGTAAGACTTTCTCAAATCAAATCTCTGTAATTAGGTACCTACTGGTAGTTAGCGTACCTATGACGAATACGCGTCTTTAAGCTACGCGTCCGTGGACAGTAGGCCTTACTGGTACTCATGCGTCGCGTCGTCTGGTTTGGCTGGAAACCGACCTCAAGATGGGTACCTAATTCCGAAAAGGTTAAGCCGATTGATTGAGGGAATAAACAAAGCGTTCCAAAAGAGAATAGGGTCGATTGCTATGTTGTGACGTCACGATTTACTGTCTAATCGAGGAAAGAAATTTTTAAAATTTAATTTATTTACGAAAATTTTAATTTGTTTACGAACTGTGAACGATAAAACTCGCGAAAACTTCTCAGAGTTCTTCAATTTTACCAATTTTTTTTCGATTTGAGTCACAATATGGCAATCGATCCTATTCTCATTTGGAACGCTTAGTATGTTTTTTATTGCGTATTTTTTTTTCGCTTGGTGGTACGTGGTACATATACCTACGTTGTAGCTTTTCTGAAGACTGTCCCCAGTTCCTGAAGCCTGGAGCCGAATTCCCGAATAAAAATACTGTGTTAATTATTTTGGTACCTAATTCGTGAAGTTGATATCAACTCAGTTGATCAGTAACAAAGTAAGAAACCAACTGAAGAAATAAGTATTGCTTTTGTGAGAACAATCCTTATAAAACATTACCGGTCAGCCTGGTAAAAAATAACCCTGATCCAAGACGTAGGTACTGATAGCTACTCAACCGCGAGAACAGACCACCACATTTACGTAACCCGCGATAGTAAATTCACGTTAACATTGTAATAAGTCAGATAATTCCTAAGTTGTATTATTATTACCCGTGATTCTAAAGCTATATACTTACATCCGTTTATTTAAAGTTGAGAACTTTTCAATTTTAACAAACTAATTTACGTAGTCTAGCTCCAGTTTTGACAAGTTCAAAACGGGGGGTGAATCATTATTACAAGCTTTTATTTAGTTTCACCTGTCCCGATGTTTGTCTGTAATCAAATCTTGCAAATAAAATTTGAACCACAAAATTACAACTCAATCGGTAACCGGGTGTTACCGATTGAGTTGCATGCATGAATTTTGCATTGCATAAATTTTGCATGCATGTGTAAATCAGATGACAATACAAAACTATTATGACGTGGAGCTGACCTGATGATGGAACCGGTAGATGGCCGTAAGAACTCGGTAGTTAAATGACACAACCCCATCGAGTTAGGGGGCGTACCTACTATTCGCCTTGACTAGTATTAATTACACAGGTATTGTGCGGTGTTAAAGCTTGCTATGAAAAAAGATTTTAATTAAAAACTTGTTTTCGGTTAGAAATCGTCAAAATGATTCCCGCTCTGGAAGGAGCGAGGGGTGTCAGACTTTTAATAACTAAAACCTACCCGTATTCCTTCAGTGGTCCTTTGCGTTCCATGTTCCCGGTAATTCTTTTAATTCATGAATCCCCAAGCGACACCCGGTGGCCGCGCATCTATTGTCTTACTATTGTGTCTCTAATTGACGGTATCTGAAGGGTTAAATACCCTGGGGTGAATCATGCTAGGCTTTTAAAACCAATAATCCCAAAGACATTAACTTTAAATCTCTTTGATAAATCCTAAGCGGGGTCAGGTATAATGCGGCTTTATCAAGAAGGCATATCAGCACAATAATATATATGACAATACAAACAAGCTGTGAACTCTCCAGTCCCATATTAACTGTAATTGCAGGAAAAACTTGGATGTTATGGAATTAACACTATCATAAATGGGGGGCGGAGGGGCTTTTCTAAATTAGTAATTTCGAGTTAGGAAATGACAAACCCAGCTTCTGACTGATAAAAAGGTAACGAGTCGCAGATAAAAAGTACTAAATACGTTTTTAATGTACACGTAATTGTCGTTATTCAGCGAGGTAATGCGGCGAGTGTTATAATAACCAGGGGCGAGTTATTTATTGACATTTAATTTAATTGTAAAATGATAATTCTTTTGTATTTAATTAATAGATAATATTTAATAATGAAAATGTAACTGATTACTACTGGTATGGATCAAATACCTATGTCTGAAATAAAAAGTTTTTTTTTAAATTGTTTCGTTTTGTTTATAAATCGTTTTATTCGATAACCGTGTTTATTTTTGTACCTACATATTTGTTTGAAAATCCAATATGACTATTGAACTAACTGGTTGTAACTGCAGAAATGCATCAAATAATCATTACGTTTGTAGACAGTACCTAGGTAGGTATATGATACAAAAAATGATTCCGAAAAACTGAGTAGGTACTACATAGGTATTTGCTTTGTATTGGAAGTGCATCAATAGAAACTATGGATACCAAAGTTTTTTGTAATTCGGGCTAAGCTAAAAACGTATAAAAAGTTAGTTTGTGAAATGACTAAAAAATGCACTTTATTTATTCGCACTTTTTTTCCATCTATCTTTGCTTTGAGGCCGTTGGGACATATGTTATTATGTCAAAATTTCGAACATTCGGCCACATCATCGTTTACCATCAGGTGAGATGGTGATCAAACGCGAGCTTATCGATCATCCACCTATCACTCCTATGAGGCTTGCTGGTAATATACTGTTTGTTTTTGGTGGGATATTATTAAATACCTGATGTACGGCAAAACAATGTTAAACAAAAAAGTGTGAATTTAGTACACAAAATAAATATGCTTAAGCACACGCAGAAGCTGTGCAAAATTAATCAACCTTCAAACCGGTATACTCAATACGTGTTTCATAGTTTTACGGGGTAGATATCTAGATCTAGGCTCAGATGATAGTGCTCGCTCCCAGGAATTCCGTTTCCTGACCAATCAATCAGTCAGTCCTGGTACTCAGGTTATAGATTCCCAGTAAAGTAAGAAACATTCAGCTACTTTCAACGGTTTCAACCTAATTCTAGTTTTACGGACACAATGCCCAGCCGCGGCTGTGACCTAGGTATTTCACGAAGTTAGTTTTACTTGTACTATGCGTTCCAAATAAGAAAACTTATGTACCTAGGATCGATTGCGATATTTTGACATGACGTCGTAATGTCAAATCGAAGAAATTTTGGCAAAATTGAAGAACTGGGAGATGAATAAAATTTAAGAACTGGATTCTGATTGAAGTTTTTTCGTTCATAGTTCGTAAATAAATTAAATTTTTGGTAAATTAATCAAAGTTTAAAAATTTCTTTCCTCCATTTGACTGTAAATCGTGGCAACATGGTAATCGATCCTATTCTCATTTGGAACGCATTGTAAACATAATCGTCAAGTGTTTCGAAGGTAGGTAAATTCGAGTACCCAATCTTCATGGAGGTGTTACATGACTGTGCTTTTGTTTTGTCCAAACCTTTCACAGCCCCCGACGCTCGCGCCCCCTTGGTTCCGTACCATACAACGAGATCATCGATTAACATTTTGTGGTTTCCATAATCTGTGAGAGATTTTTGTGCTCACAAATTGATGATGCTTAGCGCTTTCAGTTCAGGGGCAGTTCTACAAAGTGCCATCATAAGTTGATGGAATGGAATTTTGCTATTCGTCTCGTAAGCTTTGTCACTTTCTCACAACGGAATCGTCATGGTTTTAAGACATAATATTTCCGGTCCAAATCGTCGAAGACATCCCCTACTGCACAGTTTCGGAGAGGTTATACCGATCAACACTGTATTATGGCAACATTGTAGGTATAAATATAGAAGAAGAAAAATATTTTTTTTAGTACGCATGGATGAAAATGAAAAAGAAAAAACATTGACACATAAGTGTCTCTCGGCTGCGTCAAATAGATCTAGTTCTGTAAAAAATTTCAAACAACTACATGGTAGCCAGTGGTAGTTACCTGACGTTGGTTTTCTACTGAACCTTACTGAGAATGAACGTTGAATGTTGTTCTGCAGTATAAATTTAAAAAAAAAATGGGAGGTGGGGTAAGAGCAGTGGCGTAGCTACTAAGGGGCTAGGCGGGGCGGTGCCCCGGGGCCCTCAAGCTCGGGAGGCCCCAAAACCTGTTTAACAAACCGCTTGTAGCGACATCTATGACGCCACATAAGAACTACGAAGAAAATACGAAATCCTACATCGCGCAATCAAACTTCTCCGCGCGATTTGAACATATACGACAGCCTGACGACAACTACCGGGCAGTAGCCCACCAGACTATAAGACCTGTGTGGTCGGAGGATCCTCCCTTTTCAAAGAAGGTTTGTGGGACTTTACTCTCCGTCCCACCTACCCCTAAACTGGTGACCCTCGACAAAGAACTTCAGCGCAGCCTTCGTGCAGCTACTACTTCGTGTTATTGAATGAATGAAAAAATTACGAAAAATATTTCTGTTGATAGTTACAGTGAATCAGATAATGTGACCACTGCAGTATTGGTTGAAAATCCTACTCATGAAGATTCGGTGAAAGATATCCTCGGTGATCAACGACGACCATGTCTCCATAATTATCATTGAGTGAGCATGTTAATGATAAATCTTCTGATAACTTGAGATTTATATAAACAAGCTTATAATGAAAATCATTTTTTCAGAGCAAGCTTTTGTAGCTCGGTATTCCTATATAATTAATACTCGTCAAGACGAATCATACGAGCCCAAACTCGATGGGTTTGTGTCGTTTAACTATTAAGTTCCTATAGCCACCTTCCGGTTCCAGCATCGGATCAGCTCCATGTCATAATAATTTTGCATTGTCATCTGATTTACACTTGCATGCAAAATTTCAGCTCAATCGGTAACCGGGAAGTGGGTTAAATTTAATTATAGATTTGATGACAGACAAACATCGGGACACGTGAAAATAAATAAAACCTTGTATAGATAAAGCAGCGTATGTATTGGTTAAACCTAAACAATTTGGGGGCCCCAGTTTGTTTTTGCCCTAGGGCCCTTGGACTTCTAGCTACGCCACTGGGTAAGAGTGTATAAAATAGCCTATGACCTATTCTCAAACCAGCCAAATATACACAAATAAAAACTTTAAAATCGGTCAAGTTTTTCAAAACACGACGTTTGTTAACGAACTCCTCTAGGCTACTTTTTACACTCTTACATAATTTTTTTATACAAATAAAATGTAGTTTCAATACTAAATTTTAATTAGAACACTAGCTTCTTACTGTTACATTAAGTCCAATGTTAAATAAGTTGAGTTAGACGTTTCCCTGCCTACTGTAGGTTTCATTTCAGTCCTGGAAACGAACTGACATGATGGCAGTGGCAGATTAGCCATATAGCAAGAGCAGCAAATGACCCGTGCATTCGAGAGGCCCGCGTATTCGAGGATCCTGTAGGTACTTGAACGCACAAAAAATCTAAATAAACTATATAAATATATCGAAATCCAAATACGACTGATTTTTCATTGAATATGATATCTTTTTTTTTTTTTTTTTTTTTTTTATTATTGATAAGCTCGCGTTTGACCACCATCTCACCTGATGGTAAGCGATGATGTGGCCGACGATGGAGCACGCTTGCCTAGAAGTAAATCTTTTAGAATTCCCTCATTACAGTACTTCCCATCACTTACCCTTAAAATCCACGGGGTTATTGGTGATCGAGATAACAATGAGAAGTCATATTATAGGCCCCGCGCTGGGTAAATCCGGCACTGCAAGGTGGCATATCCGATGTTGCTGTAGGTACAGAGATATGTAATCACTAATTGTGATGGAATGGGAATTTGTTAAAATATTTAATATTAGGTCGTTAAAATTAGTTACATCACTTATTACTAATTTATTACGAACGTTTATTTCGTAGTGCAGCATAAAGACTCAAGATGATTTGATAACGTTTTTTCTTTGAACTTGAAAACTGTTTCGTAACAGTTGAGGTTTATTATATTATATTTTGAAGCTGTTATTGAATTGTATGACTTATATAATTGAATTGTATAACAGGGATCTGCATGGAAGTCTAAGTTGATAGTCAGGTCATACGGGGCGCATTACTTTGTGTTTATTTCATCACCAATGCTCTCAATACAATGAAAGAAAACATCGTGAGGAAAGCGGTATGTCCTCGACCTAAAAATTCGAAGACATACGTCCACCAATCTGAACTGGGCCCACGAGCTGGAGTACGGCTCATTCTCTCTTCTAGAGAAGGAGACGTACGTTTCAGCCGTGGGAACATTATAAGGCTGATTATGCTAGTTTAGATACATTCGCCTGAAAGTAGTTCCTAACTCCATATTCTCAATACAAAAACCATGATAGGTAGGTATTTTGCGATCATTTACACTCCCAATCGTAGGTCGACATCTTTGCTAGACGTCAGCGTCATAGAAACTTCTAGAAGGAGTCTTGATTGACCTCTAAACTTATTGTTAGTTTCCCTCTTTGTTCTTATTCTAGTTATGTAATACCTGCTACGAATGAAACAATTACTTGATTGTGAAGGTTGGGTTCTTTCTTATGGCGAGAGCAAGTTGTTAGTCATAATTTTATTCAGCAACATGACATTTTAGCCATTCATTTATTATCTACCAAATGTTATGAAGAGGTAAAATTATTTATCTCTTTGTACGAGGATTTATCTCTGCGTTTTATAGGTATATACCTAGTTCGATTTAACAATTCTTTGAATGATAGAAGTCAGATAGAAATAGCCAATTTTAACTGATCCAAAAAATTAAATGCCTGTTTAATAAATAAGTAAAAGGTACATGCAGCCTTGTAGTTATGTAATTGGGATTTAGAAAAACATCTTCTGCATTGAGAATAATTTCTACAAGACAAAAATAACAATGAAAAATGTTGAAATAAGACTGACTGAAATTGTCGACAGCTGATTACTTTAATGTGTATTTAATTGTTTTTAAACAATAATAACTGATGTTGTAAAAAAAAACTAACATTGTGCCAAGTAAACATTACAGATGGGTTCATGACTTCATGTGTCTAATTATTTCTCCTTGAATTCGTCCTGTCCGACCAGTGAATGCGTGGGCCATAGATAAACATTCAACGTTCTCATAAAACGACAGCTCCACAATGCTTTTATCATACCGTTTGCAATAGTTACGATAAACTCGCAATAAGTAGGAGGCGGTACCAAGTCAGTGCAAGCGAGGCATGCGCTACGTACAGCACTGAGTCAGTGTGCCACTAGGTCACATTATGCAAGTCCACCGCTTACTTCGTTTTGCGTAAGAATCGTTGTAAGCAATACTATACCACAGACGATGATTAATTTATGTATTCTGAGGAGTCATTACTGTGTCTACTGATAAGCTGCGACTAGCTCAAATCATACTAATCGATACAAAATTATGACTCATTCATGACCTTAGGGCAAAAATTTAACATACGACCTGAATAAATCACTTTACTTGTTACATTATAATGAAGTGGAATAATAATCTGCATTATGTTATTTCATTAGTTCAAAATTATGATGTGTATTGATAATAAAGAGTAATTAAGTTTTCGCACAACGTTATCGGTCAATGACCTTGTTGTTCGGTGAAGTCATTAGTCTAAATTATGGTTTCTTTAGTTAGATAATTGGTATGAGTAACGCTAATAATAACGTCGGCTTTTGTTATTACTACCTAGCTTTTTGTATTATGTGTTTATTTTGTTTGAATTCAATTAAATACTAGACACAATGCAATTGTATATTTTTATATAGGTGTATATTAGGTATAATAAAATTGAAATGCTGTTCGTTGGCATGCGCATAACTTGACCGCTGCTTCTACTGCTGGACTGATTTGTTTTTTTTTGTATTTTATCAAAAATATTCGTAATTCTGATGAAAATTGTGGAAGACATTGGACAACTGAATGTCAATCTGAAAATACCTACTGTCATAATTTTTGAAGATCTCTTTTCTCTCTTTGTCTGACTCATTCTCTCTTTATATGGAGAATTTTTAACACAAAACTTTAGTTGTTGCGTACATATTTTAAACATATTACAAATGCCACAAAAAGGGTTTAGGCCGCGGACGTACTTACATGACGAAATTATGAGGTTTCAACTATTAGGGTTACGGAACCCGAATTCAATTGCTGAAGTATGTAAGCGCATCTTTTCAGCTCGGATGCACCTCATCATCATTTTCAATCGAAAGATGTCAAATGTTGGACATAGGACAAAATTATACATATAATAATAATATATCTTATCCGTCTCTGTGTTTCGTGAGTGTGTCCGTGGCATCACCAAGCCTTAGCAGAATACCGGCGCTATTTTACTTAATGGTCTAAAATTCTCAATATCGCAGCATAAATGCTGAGATAGAAGCCTTTTTGTCCTCGAACAGGTCTTTTATTTTTAATATTTTAATATTGTTTTTTACTTTTATTGTAAGTATTTATACATTAAGTAGTTTTTGTTTGTGTCCTGTGCGAGTCACATATAAATGTATTTCTTTCCTTCTTTCTTATTTGTGTTTTATGTTTGGTTGTTTACTACCACCTCGGACCTTCTTGCTAAATATGACCAAATTTGAACATTACCGCCAGACACCATAATATTATAAAGTTATCAAAATTCTCGTCCTCAAGAAACTTACGAAAATAACTGATTCCTAAAATAGTTACAGACAACGATTATGCAGTGGTGGACGAATAATAGAGGCGCCGACTTAGATACGAGTTGTATGTAGGTCGAGGGTTCAAACCCAGCCAGGCGCATTACTTTGTGTAATTTATTTCATCACTACTGCTCTCAAAACAGTGAAAGAAAACATCGTGAGGAAACCGGCATGTCCTAGAACCAAAAATTCGAAGACATGCGACATCCACCAACACGCACTGGGCCTGCGTGGTGGATCAACCTGCTTTCAGACTACGCTATAATATATAGCAATATAGCTCATAGCACAAAAATATCGCACACCATACTCATACGTTTATAGCGCGCGCCAATTAAATAATATAGTATAGTAAAGTGTGAATGTGTTCTAAATAAATGTATGGTGAGCGATATTATTGTGCTATGAACTATAAGCTATATGCTAATTTATTATAGCGTAGTCTGAAATGAGCTTTACGGAACATTCCCTCTCCTGGCCTGAGTACCAACAAAGGGAACATTGTAAGGACGAAGACTATGCTATGCTAAAACAATTATGTAACAGTCATAACTTATTTTTCTTTTGTTGTGTAGGTATTGTACCAACGAACAATAAACATTATTCGTATCAAGTAAATGTTCCAATGGTGTCGCAACGCAGTAGGTTTTATAATTTTTATCTCATAACAGCCCTTGCATAATATTTGGAGAATTGACGAAGACTCCGTAACCAAAAATATTGCAGAATTCAAAATAATAAGTGACGCTGGTCATCTGTCTTTTTAACCGCCTTCAAAAAAAGAGGTTCTCAATTCGTTCAAATTTTTATTTTAGTATTGTTACGTACGTAGGTAATTAAATGACGATTTACCAATAAAGAACTTTATTTACCACAAACAATAAATAATTAGTCCAGTCAACAATAATCCAAATCACAGTTAGCACTAGAGTTCCGTTATACTATCGCCTCGATCGTTAGATAAAATCACTTCGCACACTTAGGTAGATCGCTCTCGTTCGCAGTCGAAATCAAAACTGACTCACTTCCGTTCGGGGGCTCGTATTTATACGCGTAGCAAAGAAAATTCTAGATACTGACGTCTCAGGATAGTTCCAGAACAATAGAGTCGCATCGCGGGGCCATAATTCAATTTTGTTACTTTGTCCTTCGCGAGTGACTCACGCGAATTTCGACTCTATTGTGAATGGCGGAAAGTACCATTTCCCTTATCCACCTACAGATACCTACAGATTACATACCTACTAAATAGTAGGTACGACGGGTACTTATGACGGATGTTCCAGATCTTGCCAGGCTAGGTAGGTACTTTGGTTCTAGAGCTTTCGAACAGTAATGCGTTTTAATTATTCGTTGCTACTCTTTAATTTGTCGGAGATATGACGTGTTGAAATTTAACGGCGTAACAGTATGTATGTCTCCCGATTACACGGTACGGACCGATTTGAAAATAGTTATTTGTTATACAAGAGTGCAAAGTTGCTTTTTAACTGCGTGCTCAATTTTGATGACCGAGCAAGCGAAGGAGTCTAAAATTATAATTAGAATCCTGAGCGTTAGTGAGAGAATCAAATAAGCACGAAGTGAAAAATCTTTGCAGTCGAGTGCATCACGCAATTTTTCATCCCACCTCAGCGAGGAAATGACTAAATGCAAAAAAAAGTAGGTACCCCAAGGAGGTTATGAGTCCGAGTTTTTAACAAATTAAAAAAAAGTTGTATGACAAATTTGATGCCACGGAGCTAGAAGTAATGTTTTGAATTCATAAACGCCATATTCTAAATTAAATTTAATTTACCCCACTAGAAAATAAAAACGGCTTTTGCTCTCAGATACCGAAGAACAAAAATACTCTTTCCGAGATGGGATGAAAAAAAAATTTTATGTTACACGGGTGGTCCTATTGTTCTAAATTCAGGATCTGATGATGGAATCTTAGAGATTGTTTGATGGTTATAGTGTAACAGCTACCACCTAATATAGAACTAGCACACCAGTGGCGAAGCGTGAAATATTGAGAGAGGTAAGCCGGAACAAAAAAAAATGCTTGCCTACTCCGAGCGCGGGCACGCAGTCTTGAGTCCTTACCGAAAATCTGTGATTGGCATCCTGGCTTCAGTCATGTATAGGCAGATGTATCTTCAGTCCACTTTTACTATACGTGTAAGCACTGAGATATTGAAACAGTGTCTTGCAAGTAGGGTTGCCAGGTCCTGGAACTGAAAAGCCGGACAATCTATCCTATTTAGCCGGATGTTTGGTCAAAAAGGCCGACATTTTTTTTAAGTCTAATAAAATTCATGAAATCTTTTTAAATTCTAATGAAAAAACCATAAGATTAAGTGATATTATTGCTACACTATTACATTTCCACTCTGCTTGTGCTAGCGATACAAGGTAAGGCAAAACTCTGACAATTCTAAACAAAATGGTCTTTAAAAAGCCTAACAAAAGCCAAAAATGCTCAAATTTGGCCGGACACGCCACTTAAAAGCCTGACTATGTCCGGCTTTATCCGGACGCCTGGCAACGCTACTTACAAGCATAATAGAAGTGGCTTTGATAAAAGCCGTTTGTGGTGAAATGATGATATGATGTAAATTAAACAAAACTTAATCGACTAAGTACTAATAATACTACTTATACTCTAAAGCTATTCGTCTATTCTTTCTTATAAAGTGCGCTAAAACATTATCATAAAAGCCGGGAAGATTCTTAATTTTTAGTAAAGAACGTTTTTCTATAGAAAGAATGGCTAGGTCAGATAATCGTTCTTGTTTTTGAGCATTACGCATGTTGATATTTATTGTAAACGGATATATTAAAATGTTTAAAAAAACCAGCTCTGAGAAGAACTTTTGCGTAGGTGTAGTTTTAAGAACGAAATCTAAAAAAAAAACGCACGAAAATTATTAGACTTCGCGCACGACCTTTCTCAAAGATCTAAACTCCCCTCCCGCACGCGCACCCCCGGGCCCCGCCTTGGTGACGCTTGGGCCGTGCAGCATAAATCGTAATATTTTAATTTCGCCATAACTTCAAAACCAACCGTCCAATTTTAATCATTCAAAGACCAAATATTATCTACATAAAGTGTGCTTTGTGATGAAATAATTTATTTTGATAAGGGTTAATAGCATGAGTAAAATAAATGCGTTTAAATGTAGTCCAAAAAAAAAATCAAGATTATTAGATAAAAAAATGGTTGTTGTGCCTCACTCGACATAGATAGGTATACTGTTACACGGACTTTTTTGTAGATATTTATAATATCTACAATTAATTAGAACATTTTAGTGTTCTATCTTTAATAGTTAGGCAGCGTACGCAAAATAAGTAACGTTTCTGGTTGATTTTTTACACCTTGTGTCCGAAAAACCCAAATATCTTACGGTACCCTATTTTTTTCCAAAATAAAATTTGTCCTATGTTACTCGTGGATAATGTAGCTTTCGAGTGGTGAAAGAATTTTTAAAAACAGTCTAGCAGTTTTTAAGCCTCATCAATACAACTCTATCAAATAACTCGAAAATAAACCGGCTTGCCGGAGCCGCTATAAAGCGGAAAGGTTAATTGACCTTTATGTGACGTCATGACGTATTCTTGTATAGAAATTTAAACGCTAAAAAGCCGATTGCGCCTGCGGCTTATCTTACATTATAGTAACATGTTGTTGAAAAGTAAATTTTGTTGATTTAATGTCCATAGTGTATTTAGGCTTTTGTAATGTTTCTTTGTAGTTTTATAATTACTGATTGTGCCATTTCTCAATTACGGTAGAGAGTGGTTGTGTTCTAAACTTCTGAAGGGAAGCCGGTGGGAATCGAGTTTTATGTAGAGATGGGCGGTATTTCGGGTTTTTACCCGGTAAATACCCAAAACCATGGGTATAAACCTTTTACACTTTTTGAGATGATTTATTAAATAAAGTTTAGTTGAATTTTAGATAGTTCACATGTTTTGAACACCTCCATGTTATAAATTCGGCTCCTTTCGTATATTTTTACGTTTTAACGCCTGATTATTATTTTTGTTAAATGAAGTTTAACTGTAACTTTTGCGTAAATGTAAAATTTCAACAGATTTTCAAGTTTGTAACAATAAATAACTTATACAATGTTTTTAATTCTTTTTTTGTTTTTTTTTTTTATTTTATTTTAAGTGTTCTACATGTTGTTTCTTAATTTTGTATATCTGTGTAAGTTTTTCAAATAAAATACAGACGTAAAATATTAAAAAAATACGGACGTGCATTTTTTCCATGATTTGTAGAGTAGAAAACTATTCTTAGCTGACACCATGTATATTTCATGCATAAAACCTATTTGATGAACATTTTTTTATTGCTAAAAATGTATAAAAAACAAAAAATGCCAAAAAGTAAATACCCACCATTTGGTTATTTACCCGGGTAAAAACCCTGGATTTGGGTATTTTGGGTATTTACCCGGTATTTACCGGGTAGAAACCTATCTCTAGTTGTATGGAACCTTCGTCACTGTAGCACACTATTTAGGTTTAGCTGAGGGATACCACAATTTAAATGTTAAGTGATAAACTTTTGCTAAAAAATACAAACGACTTCAATACAAAATATAAAGTTATTTTCTTTTTTTATTTCGGTGTGTCGGTGATATTTTTTTTTTGTAAATAGTTGTTTTATTACAACCGCTTGCCTATACTCTAATAAATAAAAATATTTTGTTAGGCTTCCCTTGTGACATAAGATTTTATAACTCCGTCAGTTACCTACTGTAGCCCGTTATGAAACGTTATTGACCGTAAAACCGTTAACTCAATGAATGTGATCATGGTAATAAACATAGAACTCTCTTCTAGATCTACATGCGGTTACAGGCCACTGCGGAACCCTACATTTGCATGGTTTTATATATAATACATAGATTAGGCTACTGTTAGGCGTGACTTCGTTAGTGTTGAGGTTAAGAACTTCGGGGTAAATTATTAGTTTTTTTATCATCTAAGCTATCTGTTCGTGAACGTTCTATCGAAATCTGTATTCATTTCAGTGATGTCTCCCCCCACCGCGAATAAATCTCTTTCCCACTGGAAAATAATGTTATGTTAAGTAAATAGCTAAGGAGTATGGAATATGGCTAAGGAGTGGAATTCTCTGCCGGAGTCTGTGTTTCCTGATAGCTACCACCTGGGGATCTTTTAAGTCAAGAGTGAATATTAACCCTTCAGATACCGTCAATTAGAGACACAATAGTAAGACAATAGATGCGCGGCCACCGGGTGTCGCTTGGGGATTCATGAATTAAGAGTGAATTACTTTTAGACAAGCATGCGCCATTGTCGGTCACATCGTCGCTTTCCATTAAGTCAGATAGCGGTCAAGCGCGCCCCAATTAAAAACCTATTAATTCATGAATCCCCAAGCGACCACCGGTGGCCGCGCATCTATTGTCTTACTATTGTGTCTCTAATTGACGGTATCTGAAGGGTTAAAAGATTTAAAATTCCAAACCCAATAGTTTAAAAAATTTGGTACGAAGCTCGACATACTAAATCCTAGCACTAGTGCAGAAGCGGTTTCTAGCTAAGCGTGCTCCATCGTGGCATGCATTCAGGGTGTCCACATTCTGGAAAGTCAAGCAAATGTCAGGGAAGCTCAATGTGGTTAGTGAAAGACAGTGAATTCCAGGGGTCACGTGGAAACTCAGGGAAAATTTTAGATATTGCACTGTTTGTGTCCCAAAATACATAGTGATGGTTAAAAGAGAGATTTATTTAATTGAATTCAGGAAGTCGGGGAAATGTAAAAAAAAGTTTATGATAGTATTATGTCAGAAATTCTCAAAAAATATGATTAATTCATGAATCCCCAAGCGACCACCGGTGGCCGCGCATCTATTGTCTTACTATTGTGTCTCTAATTGACGGTATCTGAAGGGTTAAATAAAAAAATAAATACTTAGGTCTACATTTAAATTAAGATGGGGATTCATGAATTAAGCAAATTATCGTGTTCATCTCGCAAACATTGGTCTTGGGTGGGAATCGAACCCACCACTTCCTTCCGGCATAGTAGTCAGGGCCACTAAACACTTGACCAACAGGCCAGTCAGTAAATACTATGACGTAGTTTAATATGTTTACCTACAAAGATCACGATATAGCTTCTAATTAGGGACCATATATAATAATCTCATGTCACAAAAGTTTGTTATTGAACTCCTCCGAAACAGCATGCCCCGATTTTAGTTTTCGTACGAAACATACTGTTCCTTTTGAGTAGTTTGTGATTTTAACTTCGAAAATACTTCGTTCTATAGTTCGCTCATTCGCTGACAGACTCCGAATGCGGGCTTTTGTTGTTCCGTTAATGACCACGTTTGCTTTCCTTAGATGAAAGTGGAAATGATGTACTACAATATTAGATTTATAACTAGTCATCATAATGTGAAGTGTACACACTTCATGCCTATAAATTATGCCTGTACGTGTACCTACTCATCGAAGACTGTGAGCGTGATTATGGATATTTCGTGTGCCTTAGAAATAGATTATTTCTAGATACGGCCAAACTGGCCAGATCGTTTTATACATGAAAGTTTGATGATATGTCAATCCTCGTTTGGCCTATTTTCTTTAAACTTTTTATTATCATAAAAATCCTACATCAAAGATATCAACCAAAATACGATATGGCCAGTTTTAGTTGGCCATATTATGAAGTGATTAACCCTTCAGATACCGTCAATTAGAGACACAATAGTAAGACAATAGATGCGCGGCCACCGGTGGTCGCTTGGGGATTCATGAATTAATTCTAAGATAATAGGAATATACTTACATAAAAAAATAATAAAAAAAGCCGTAGTCACACGTTATTAAAGTGAGTACCTGTAATGTGTGTCTTGTAATTTCAGTAGGAGCTTGTTTATTTCTGCATCCTGAAAAACTGTTTCATACTTTTTCAGCGTCGTTATTTTAGCGTAATTGGGTTTAAATTTTTTTATTAAAGCAATTTTGGGGTTAAATCACTGTATTTCTAAACTATTTACGTGAAGCCCTTTCAAATATTTGTGCGCCAAATTGAATATTGATGATTTTTTTTATAAGTACCAGTAAAGCCTTTTCAAATAATATCAAACAAGGTGTATTTATCTAATTTTTTTTTTAACACTATATCTGAGGACGTCAATTTAAATTTGAGTAATATTTTGGAAAAGTACAAGTGAAACCCTTTCAAATGATACCATACACGACGTATTTATCTCGATTTTTATTTTTAACACGTTTTGTCCGCTGTAGATATATGTTTTGTGACACGTCACGTATCCTATGTTCATCGGACGATTAAGACGGTTCTAATGATACCTCAAAAATAATATGTCGCTTTCCGATTAGTAGATTAATTCATGAATCCCCAAGCGACCACCGGTGGCCGCGCATCTATTGTCTTACTATTGTGTCTCTAATTGACGGTATCTGAAGGGTTAAGAGCTATGAGGTAACAGGTGAACATACTCACATACATATTACATACCCTGTAAAAATCATAACCTTCCTTTGGCTTTTCATGTAACAGGAACCCAATAAACAAAAGCAAATTGTATTATTCGCTCCCTTATTCTTTCCTGAAACCTCAGTGGTTTGAAAACAATAACACAAAAGTTATATGATTTTTACTTTCTTTTATACCAAAATCTCGAATGGAATTATGAGATGATTTTCAATGGAAAATTTTGTTTTGTTACAGGAGTACCATGACGCAAACTTCCATGGGGCGGGCGAACCTGGCGGCGTCGACTTGCTATTCGACGCTTTAGATTCTTACGTAAGTTTAATTCAGTTTACTCCTCGCATTCGCTACAACAACATCAAATGAGTTGGTGTCGTACACGGCAATTTATTTAGCTTCAAGTATTTTAATTAAAAAAAATTTTTTTTTTTTTTAAGTTCTTAAATCAGTCGCTCGGCCGTATGCCGTCTATGCTCGAAGGCAAAAGAGCGACTTGCAGTTCACGTACACGGACGCATTAAATTACTGAAAGAGCTCAGTGTTCTTCTACAATTTGTGAAGTGTGGTAGTGAAGCGTGTTTAGTGCGATGTATACAAGTGTCTTTATGAAATCAAAACTTCTAGGCCGCCGTTCAGAGAACTTCGACGATTCAACCCTTACCGTATGAATGCACTGAGGTGAGCGTTAGAAAGAAGCATGGTTTCGAAGCATGCTTCTTTTGTTTTATTAATCATTATCAGCACTGTTCATCCGCACACCGTCAGATCCCGCTTATTGTCACCTTGTCTACATATTATGCTTTTGTTTTTTTCGCTTGCTATTTTCACACTGCTTATTATTTTGTCATGCGTGCAGCCCATCGCATCGTCGAGATGCACACATAGTGTGTATGTGTAAATGGTCATGGCAAGCTGCTTGCATTGTCAATTATATAATTTTAAAATGTATATTCGGTAAGTTTTTTTTAAATTACTGAAATTTTATCAAAATAGGGCTTTGGGAACAACTACTTTTGTCTATAACTATAGTCAAATTTTAATAGATGTTGAAGTTAACGATAAAACTATTATTGTGTAATTGGTGTTCATGTACCAAATTATACAATCAAGTGAAATAGTGGCCATAACACACAATACCGGAGTAGTTGCTAAATGGTAAACGTTCATTTAACAATACCGTTACTCTTGTCGATAATCCGGATAGTTTTAAACTTTGCTTAGTTTAGTCTGTCGTCAACGTTATAAAAAGAAAAGTTTTTTTTTTCGTAAAATAACTAGTTGAAGTAGGTAGTTGCCAATCGAGCAGATGAATACGTTTAAGTCTATCGCGTGTTAATCATTAACTTACTTGCACAGTGTATCTATTGTGGTTTTTTTTTAAGTGTGGAAATTATACAGTGACATCTCTCGCTTTTGTGCGGGAGCTTTGAGTGTGAATTATATCGGTTTTTTAATTAATGACACCGAGAGAGATGTTCTTACCTTTGCCGATATTTTTATTATTTATCGAATTTTTGTGCTGTATTGCATTAATTGTGGCCCGTAAGTTTTTGTGTTTGTTGCCATTTTATTTTATTTTCATATAATTGTTTTGCATATTTTGTTACTTGTTAGTAGTGCTTGTAAAGATCTTTAATTTTTGCTATAAGAAATACGTTTGTTGATCGTTATAAAAATAATACAATTATGTATGCATTTTTAAGTTGTGTGTGTGTTTGTGTTGTTTTACGCATTTTTTAAATTTATTTGCTTCGCATGCTTTGTTACTCAACAGTAGTATCGCTTGTATAGCCCTTAAATTTTTATTATAGGAGATACGTTTGTTGATCGATATATCATATTTTACATTAAATACATAGTAGTATATACAGTTTAAATTGATTATACAATAATGTGGTGACACCAGCACCCTTACTAAGTTGCCAAGACAACTTGTATTAAAGATGCTGGGCCCAACCCTTTATTGGATGTTTCGTATTTTCATTTAGGTACAGGCATGTTATATGCCATTTTGCATTTATATGACTGGTTCATTATATGGCATAGGTAGACAGACAAAATAACAAACAATTTAGAAAAGGAAGTAAAACAAAACGAAAAATTTGATGAGTGAGTAGTGTAGTGTGTGTGTATGTATGTGTTTTTCCTATATTTGTGAGTAATGGAAGCGAGCGATGATCAAATGATGACAGAATGAAGTTTAACGGGAGCTGCGAGTCGACAATAAGCTTTCAATGTTGTCGTAATTAAGTCATCATGTCAGACGATAGACGTCCACTGTTGACGACGCTTGGGGGACGCCTATGTCAGGCGTCCCCCAAGCGTCGCCACAACGACCGGTCCTGTGCGTCACGCATCCATCGGATTCTCGCGACCCTGACCAGGTCATCGGTCTACCTTGTTGGAGGCCTTCCAATGCTGCGTCTTCCGGTACGTGGTCGCCATTCGTCCCTATTGACCATCTGCTCTGCGTGCAATGTGTCCTGCTCATTGCCACTGTCTTAAGTTTGGCGATTCTTCGAGCTATGTAGGTAACCTTGGTTCTCCTGCGGATATCTTCATTTCTGATGTGATCACGCAACGAAACTCCGAGCATAGCCCTTTCCATCGCCCTTTGGGTGACTTTGAGTTTTCTTATAAGGCCCACTGGTAAGTGACCACGTTTCGGAGCCATAAGTCATTACTGGCAACACGCACTGGCCATAGACTGTCGTCTTGAGACACTGTGGTATATTAGACGAGAAGACACCGCGCAGCTTCCCGAACGCTGCCCACCCGAGTCGGATTCGACGATTGACCTCTTTCTAGAAGTTAGACCTAATTAAGTGCATTTAATTAAGCGTAATTATGTGTTTGCTGCCAATTATTAAGTTTCTTTTTAAATGACATTATAGGGAGTGAGTAATAGATCAGTATTTTGTTAAGGCTATTGTAGAGATAAGGACCTTGGAAACAGGGAAATCTTCTTGTAAAAAAGTATTTACAGCGGAAGGGCTGGCATATCTTGTCTTTGCGTCTTGTGGTGATTATTTCTTAGGAGGTTATTTGATTTTGATATAGTAGTATGTGCAACACAAATAATTGTCTGACTATCAGGACTTTACAGTTCTTATATAGTTCTTCAGTTGGGGAAAGGGTGGGCTGAAAGGTACTAACTTTAAGTACAGCTCTCTGAGCTCGTTTTTGCTTCAAAAGCACCGTTTTGGGCACCACCCCAAGCGCATATACAATGCTAGCTTTTGCCCGCGGCTTCGCTCGTGTTAAATTCGAGACAAAAAGTACCCTATGTCACTCTCCAACCTCCATCCCTTCAACTAACTCTACTTAAAAAAATCACGTCAATTCGTCACTCCATTTTGCCGTGAAAGACGGACAAACTCACACTTTCCCATTTATATTTTTAGTATGGATGTTGAGAGAGACTGACAGAGAGCAAAATATGAAATTTGGAATATTATGGAAATATTTTACTTAAAATATATAGAGGTAGATAGTATATTTTTAAAATCTCTTTTTTACAAAACTTTATTGTCCAACTACCGGGCAAAGATCTCCCTTCCACTCATCCTTCATTGTACTCCGCTAACGCTACTAGGCGACGATGGCATCTCCTTATTACGAGTATGTAGTAGAGTACATAGTTCCGAGGTATACAGCTAAAGTAACTATTGCCAGTATTCCGTTATGGCAGTACGATTCAAAATATTGCATTGTGCCTAGTGACCTAAATATTGAAGTAACGGACAGAACGGATGGGCGCAGTGCAGCAATCAACGCCGCGGGTAGTGGTCGCGTAGCCGTCGTCGCTCGGTTGCATAAATCTATTAGGTGAGGTGCAATCGGCCCGAGTCGCGTTGCGTGGAGCTGCCTCCACGCAACCGGTTTCACTGTTCTGGGCCAAGTTCAACATTTTACATTGCTCTACTCGAACCTACAAATTCAAATATTTTTTTTTACGTGAATTCGTTGCTATTTTTTGTGTTGTTTTTGTAATTTGACGTTTAGTTATTGACTTTTAACCAATTTAATATTTGCTTAATTATTTACTAATATGTTGATTTATTTATTTTTTTATTTAGAGACTGCCAATGTTTGTTCTCAAATTCTTTTTATTGTCTAAACACTTGTGTCACGCATTGATTAAAATGCCACTTAGTCATTTCTAGAGCCCGATCGAAAATTCTTTTTCGAAATTCGAACTCGGCCTTCATACTTATGTATTCACATAATTCCATTCGATACTGCTATCGAATCGATAGCATATCGAAAGCTAATAACGTTGCGTTTGATATATCGATACTATACGTATCTACGTTATTCGACATAATATCACAAACCTTTGATAATATTTTGTAAAACGTTACCGAAGTTTTTTCTCTTTGAATTTTCTCTAAACCAATCGTTTATTCTTGTACCTTTTACTTGGCACCTTTGATTGATTTACAAGAATTTAGTTATTATATATAATATTTCGGAAATTGGCGAACAATTTTTTTTTAGCCCTAGACCTAGTATTGATCGAAAAATTAAATTCTGCCTTTCCTACTCGCTTGAATAACGATCGACAGAGTATTTCATAATAACAATTTTGCAAGGTCTTAGCACAGAACGTCCAATGCTTAAAAAGTTAGGCTGAAGCAATATATCTAATTTTGTAATAAGTTGTAAGTCCAATTGGTAATAAGTTTCTTTTTAAGGAATAGTTCACAACAAAATCTGTTCGTACTAGGTATATTACAAATGGCGATTGTACTAAAATTTACACTGGATTTGAATTTTCCACCATTTACGAAGTTGTAAAACAAAAAATTTGTACCCGTTTGATAACAGTTCGGGGTTAATTCACGATTAAAAAAAATAATTAATTAACACAAACTATATTTTCAATTAATTTTTGTTCGCGGCTTCGCTCCCGTCAATTCTACTTCTCTTATTTCTATCCTATTTCTTAATTCTACCCTACCCTACTCTATCCAACTATACCCTACTGTACCCCACCCTACCCTACTCCAGCCTATTCTACCTACCCTATGGGGCTTACCTACCTACCCTGCCTTAATTACAACCATCCCTGTATGCCGGTGAACAACAAAAAAAAAATTAAAATTGGCTCAGCCGTTCTTAAGTTATAGCGTGACCAAGAGAAATATGTAGGGGTTCATTTTTATATTTTTTCTATTTAAATCAAATGTTGTGTAATTTTTGGACACCCATTTTATTTTTTTGACTTTACTACGAATGCAATCAGTTAACCACTTGTTAAATAAATAATCTATTTTTAATAGACTTCGTTTTTGTACTCGCAAAATTTATTTTTACAGCGAAACTTCATTTGGGTTTATTTACTCTTGACATTTCTGAATCGGACTTTCTGCGCCATTAGCTTATGGTACTATAAAATAAGAAATAGCACTACTTTTAATCGGCATATTATTCATCATTTACTTTTGTCAACAGGTGCGATCAACAGAAATGGCCACACAATGTATAGGAGGAGGAAGTCCTCGCTACCCGCACCTTTTGTACTACTCCGTCCCAATGGAGACGTCTAGACATAGTTCACCAGAGAGAGATATAGTTGACAGCACACCAGCCCATCAGAACACTGATGTCCACATGGATGTAGATTTGGAGGGCTCGTTAACGTGGAGTGACGAAGATGAAATAACGCTGGCCGCTCTTTTAGGCCCTACGACTTTACCTAAACGTCCGCAGACCACTCGGCGTCTGCGCAGTCATCGTAGAATGGCCGCTGCGTCTCGTCTCAGCAGCCAAGTAGCTAATAAAGTAATCAAATTTGCTCGTTGTGTCCAAAACACATATGAATTAGAAATGAGTTGTCTCGATTGCGGCTTACTTCCCATCTCTCCTATTACAGGATTATGTGGTCATACACGATGTTATCGGTAAGTATCTACTTCCGTACTCTTTGACTTTTTTATAAAAAGTTAAATAAAAAGTTTAATAGAAATCATAGATGTAGTCTTATTCTGCTGTTTTTGTTTCAGATGTGCTGTAGAAGCAACATGTCCTTGTGGAAACTGTTTTGGGGACGACCTATACGTAAATGTTTTGATACAGGACCTAATAGAGAAATCAATGTCTGACCGACAAGTATCCCAGAGTTCTAGGTAAGGATCCTTAGCAAATTATATTATAATTTACACAAGCTTGCCACAGTTTTTTTTTTTTTTATGAAAACAGAAATTTTCAAAATAGTACCAGTGTACACTCCGTACATAGAGTTCGTTTTGGGAACACGTTTAATGTGCGTACAGCTAAGGAGTGGAATTTCCTGCCGAAATCTGTGTTTCCTGACAGCTACAACTTAGGGTTCTTTAAATCAAGAGCACGGAGCACGCTTGCTTAGTAGTAACCTGTTCAGGTTCCATCAAACGCAAGACTATAATAAAAATAAAAGTTCGGGAAAGTACCATGAAGTTGACAACTCTGTTACTTCTCATCTAAAATTCCGGAGTCTTCAATATATTTATACATTTCGAACTAAATCATTACCTTGAATCTTATTACTATGTTTTTAGAGTTCCGTACTAAAATTGATTAATTATAGAGCTTTGTTTTAATGTTAGTTTTAGCACGCCACTCTAAGACATACATTAGTCTTCAATATAATAATTTAGTACATATTCTTAAATTTTGGATTCTTAAACTTCAGGATTTTAGAAATTAAAATTTTGATGAGGCAACCCTATTTTATTTACTTCCTCGAAAGTTAGGTAAATATAACTATTTCGATTTATAGTGATGAGTGATGACACTGGTGCAAAACATTTTTTGAGCAAATATAATAGAGATACGGAAGTTTTTTCGTAGCGTGTGTGTGACATGATAAACACTGATAACTACATATTTAATTTTAGTTTACTAACTTTTCTTACCATTTTTCTTGACTTTGTTTTTGTTTACATAGGCAAATTAAGTAGCTAAAATGATTTGAAATTTATTTAATGTCAAGAACAAGTAGTTTCTTTTAAGGTGCTATATTACATTATTAATTTTATCTTTTTTTTTAGAATTGTGCCATCGTCAAAAAGTCCGCAGATGTCCACAGAAGATATTAATGCCACGATGAAAGGTAACATTGATTTTTTATTAAAAGTATTAATTTAGTTAAAAAAAAAAACCGTTAAATATCTTCTGTAAACTTTCGCTATCCGTTTTTCTATCAGAGATGTATCTTAGGTATGGACGGTATGCAATATTCACAGAATATGTGTTACAGATGAAAGAGGTTAGATTGGCCTTGTGGGCGGGGCAGGCGTGCCACCAAGTGGGGCAATGCTCATAGTTCAACTACCAATAGCAAACTTGCGATCTAAGTGTGCGTGGTCTGTTAGTTGCTTGATACGCATTCGTAGTTGTTTATTGCCTGTAGTGGAGTTAAAGAGTGTAAGACAAGCGGCGACACTAGTGTAGTACAAATCGGAAAGTATTTCTTTTCTAACCTCTTTCATTTTTTCTGTGTGTGTCACTATGGCTGCTATGGCAACCAATATTGACAACTGGTCAAGTGCGAGTTATATTCGCGCACCGAGGTTTCGCACTTGGCTATTATTTTATTAATTATGTGTGTTGCGATTGTATTTTAATGCGTGTGCTTAATCTAGCGTTTCCTTTATTATTCTTGAAGATGCTTTCCAAGTTTTGTGTGTTTGTTATGATTTTATTAATTTGTCAACGTCTATTTTTTCACTTGCTTGTTTGCTTATGCGAAGGTATTTTTATCACCATACTATGGTGTAGTAAAATTACAAAAAAAATTAAAGAAAAACAACTTGATGCACAAATTTTTTCTTTCATATTGTTTTTCTTTTGTCTTCGCACGATTTGTGCATTTAGCCAGTGTCAAGCTTAGAAAGTATTTTGGTTTTTTAATGCGGCATACAGGCACTTTGTTTTCCATGAGAATGCGGATGTAAGGCATTCTAATGTTTTTACAGTATTTTCGGCAAGCTTCGCTGAGGTAGTCAATATTGCAATAAAATTCTCAGCTCCATTTTACCGACATTGCGCTGGTTTCAATGATTCCCTATTGTAAACACCTGAGATAGGTACAAAACTGCACAATTTTAAATCACAATATCCACTAGGAATAATAAAACAGCCTGTGAACTTCACTCGGAAAATTCAGTGTCAAAGTTCATAGAGTTTACTTGGCAAACACTATGAACAAGTTTGAAGCACTATATAAAAGCTTGAAGTTTGTGTAGTTCAAACTTTTACAACATTATTTTTAGTTTACGCGAAACCTAAATATAGTTTGTTCAGAATGGATTCCAAAAGTTGTTAAATTTTTCCCAAAAACATTTAATAAGGTCACCACCAACACTAAGTACAACACAGGTCACGGCAGGTTTAAAGCTGGCCACCTGGATGGCCTGGTGACTATGTATTTTTGCTGACTTTTATTTATTTATTTTAAAATTGACACACCAACGACTCAATCACCGAATAACAATACAGATAAAATAAACCCATGCAAATTATGAAAAATTATAGTGAATTTGTCACTTACAGGCGTGCACAGCACTTATACAATAAAATCGTTTAAAAAAAAGTATTTCAAAATTGCATTGTAATAAATTAAAATAAATTAAATTAAAAATTACATCGAAATGTCAGCTAGATAAATTATAAAACAAATTTCAAAACAAACTAAAACAAATAACAATTAGGCCATGTACATTAATTAAAACTTTAAATGTAGTAATACTCGTATATAATAAAAGTAATTAAATTAAGATCTGTTGTTGCTGGCTTGTAAATATCGTTTGAATTCATTCAAAGTGTTTGAATATATGTCTAAGTTATTAGTACGAGTGCTCAGCTTATTATAATTACCTAGAACCCTGTATAAAGGAGCGGAACGACCAAGATTTGTTCTCGTTTTAGGCAATCCAAATGTTTCCGTGTTGAAATTGGATCTGTAATAGGTACGTCGGGGCACGATCAAACCGACTTTTGAAACTAGCTCCGGTACGTTAGCCAAGTTGCGAACAATCTTAAAAAGCAAGACTAAATCTGAGCAGCTTCTTCGATGCCCCAAAGAGCTCATCCCAAAATGACAGAGCCTTTCAGAATAATCAGCTTCGCGATCACAGGTCTAGCACACACAGTTCACATAACAAGCTTATAACTTTATGATTTTTCATGATACAGTTATGAAATTTTGTTCATAGATTCTTTACATAAAAAATACCCGACATGTGTTTCGGGTTTCGTATACTAAAACTAATTTAGAATATTCGTGACATACAGCCATGAGATTAAGTGATAGTAGTAGGTTAAAAAAAAATCTTATGTAAATACACAACCGACCACGAGATTCTTTACTGTAACGTAGAGACGTACTTGACAGATTTTTTCTTAAATTACGTTTGCTTAATTTTTACAATTTTTATGATTGCGCGCGCGTTTATTTACTATAAAGTAAAAGCTAATTAACAATATTTTTATATATATAATTTTTTTTGTACATATTTTTGACACCGAATTCCTCCTAAACGGCTTGACTGATTTGAAGATATGTTTATTGTGTGTACTTGAGTGGGAACGTGTGGATGGTTTAAAACGTTCCTCCTACCCCTTGTCACACAATGTCACAATTCGTCGTCTCCCCTTAAAATATGGCGTAATTTGTGGACAACCCCTAATTGGGTAACATGATTGGGTAAATTTTGGCAAAACCGGACGTCATAATTCTTGACTTATAGTAAAGTAGTAAAGGTTATAATAGGAGAATCTTATTCCTTGGGTTAGTAAACTTGAAACTTGGAACAAATTCTAATTAAAACGAATAATAAGGACTATTCGTTTTTCAAAACTACCCTCAAAATACGGTTTAAGGTATATTAAATTTTTTATGAAAAGATTAACACGAACGAAGTCGCTTGCGAATAGCTAGTTAAATACGAGTATTAATTTTTCTTAAAAAAATATATTTTTTTTTTACGTCGCCGCCTCCGCTAAAAACTATAAAACCGTGTACTGGGTATTTTATTTATCGCTGTTTGATCAGTACTAGGTATTATCGGTTACATAATGTAGATTACTCAGATCTGTTGTACAATAGGTGCACGTCATTCAGTGGTAAAACTTTGATCCTGAGCTGACCTATCATACGAGTTATATTTAGAAAAGTAAGTCGGCTTGTCACCACGGACATAGTCTACCGCACCTACATCCATTACTCGCTGTAGTGTGCGGGGTGCTTATTAGACCGGGACCGTCGTCCTAATAGAATAGAATAAACTTTATATTGTACCTACACCAAAACAGTAACAAAACTTTCACACTAACATAAACTTAATATATAAACTCAACGTAAATTAAACTCATACTCTACATAAACACACCTTACACATACATACAACCCATAGAAAAAAAAATGTATTCCTTACTTTTTTAGTCTACCTAGTCTGTAACTTCCGATTCTGCTACGCCGTACGCTCATAATCTGCTCGATCACCATTTATGCGAAGACTGCCTCCTAAGATACAGGATCTTCCTAGTTTAAGAGTCAGGGTTCAAATGTTTAAGTTGACCATTTTATTACAGTTTTTGTTACTTAACTTTTGTGTCAAACTTATAGTTGTGATAATAAATATTATTATTATTAAATCTATGGGTACAATGGCGGTCTTATCGGTGGCAGCGATAAGACCGCCAATTCGACCTAATTTTTTTTGTGGCAGTTAGGACTGCGATCCCGGTCCAATAAGCCCCAAAACGATCCGTAGTTGGTAGAGACCACGAAGATACGACTTATTTTGTTCTGTTAAAACTCAAACTCCATAGTGTAAACTAGATCATATCAGATTAAATGAAAATATTATATTGACCATCCGAAATGTATAATAATTATGTCGCTTTTGCGTCTATCAAATATATAAAAATGTCGTGTCACAGTGTTTGTTTTCGAACTCCGAGACTACCTCTGAAATGCTATAAATTGCTCTTTCCATGAACTGAAAGAGCAAAAACGTACAGTAAAACAATTAAAAAACGAAAACCATTAAACGTGACGCTTAATATTTGAAGTCCCCTTGTGTCTATTTCCGGTTAATAATAAACCTGATTTCCTCACAAGTTGGTAACTCCATTATTTGAACAAAAAGTAAAAACGTGTAGCGTTCACCCTCTTATCGCGTGGCACACCGCACAGGTCATGAAAGTCACTCGAGGGAGGCACGTTATGCAATAGCTGATGTCGCAAATAAATTAAACTTTTCTTTCCGTACACCCTTTTTCAAAACGTTCCGAACTAACTCGTGTTAGTATCGTTCTTATGCGTTCACTAACCTATACAAATAAGGAAAAAATCGCTGTTTCAAACATTTTTTGACTCACCTCTTTTGTCAAATTCTGCTTTCGCCATTCCTGAAAGTTAAGGAATGAGGAAAACGCTTTGAAGTAATACTGAAAGAACCCCCTTTTCTACGTAATTCATTCCTTTGTTATTATGAGCTAGTCTTTTTTATTTATTTGTTTAGAAATAATTAACAACCACAATTTATATAAATATAATACTAGCACTTGCCCGCATCTTCGTTCCCAAAATTTTTTTTATTAAATTTTAACACTTCTTAAATCTTATTTTGAGGGTAGTTTTGAAAAACTAATATTGAGAATTTGTTTCAAGTTTATTAACCCAAGTAAGAACATTTTACCATACAACCTTTAATACTCCTTAAAAAGTTTTAAAGAAAACCGGATACTGAAAACCTTTTTTACTGACTGATTTACGTTACTATTTATGTAAAGTTTCAAGTATATTGACCCGAAGTAGGTATTAAATTTTGCATACGACAGAATTGCCTTTTCACCCATTATCGAAAAGACCTTCTCAGTAATTGCCTACCTACGTCATACGAATAAGAGGAAGCCTTGTGCTAAATTTCGCGTTCGTAGTCCGAGTAGTTTCTGGTGTGCGTTTATATGTCAGTCAGTGAGTTTTTCCTTTTATCATCATCCTTTCAGCCGAAAGACATTGTTGGACATAGGCCTCTCCCAAATGTCGCCATAACGAACGGTCTTGTGCGTACCTCATCCATCGGATTCTCGCGGCCTTCACTTATACAACCTTATTATTATTATATGCGAAACCTGAAACACCTGTCTAGTATTTTTATGTAAAGAATCTATGTACAAAATTTCAAAACTGTATCATGAAAAATAACAAAGTTGTAAGCCCATTATGGTACCAGGTTGGCGACATAAATTCATGGTCTTCGGTCCACCCGGGCGACTGAGGGGTTGTTTTGGCACCGCAACCAACTGTGCGCTGGCGTTTAATGTCCGCTATGACCTGCCGTCAAATGTTTTGTGCTCAGTTTCAGTCGTGTCCAACTTGTGACTTTAAATAAAATTCTTTTGGGAAAAATGTAACATGAAATGGTGTAAAAATTATTGGAATCGATCAGTTAGGTACCGATTCTGAACAAACTATTCAGGTTTCGCATATACTGAAAATAATGTTGTATATGTATATAGATGAAAGATATGCAAAAAACAATAATTTGGCGTAACAATATTGTAGCGCATTTTCTGCAAATTAGCAAATTATCAAAAACATGTGGTGTGTTCGGTAAGAGTCGAGCTTCTCTCGTCATCTTCGACTAGGTCAGCCTCAATCGTCTGGCAGTTGGGATCCATTCGGTAGTTCTGCTTGTCTATTTTTCATACGTCAGACATGTCCTTATGGCTTAATTTTTAATTGAAGCTGATCTCATACCGACAAACCGAAAAACGGAGCTGATCTGCAAACACTTTTTCTATTTTTAGAAAGAAAGAAAAACCATTTATTTACGCGAAAAAAGACGCAAACTTAAAACTACATAACAAACATAACATCTATTGATGGGATATGCGTCAAATCCGCGCAAAACGGCCGAACGCTCAGCATAAAGCTGCGGCCTCACGCATAATGCGATGAGCTCATTTTTTAAATTTCTTTTTAATAGCCGTTAGGCTTGAATGAATAACGTGATGAATGTTAATTCATCACGTTATTCCTAGGAACTGATTATATTTTAAAATAATTTAATACCCTACTCGTTACATAGTATGAGTACCTAAATATTAGCTTTTATTTCTTGAAGACCTTTTCATGTTTGGAATTTTTAAACATTAAACTGTTTAAAAATTGTATTTCTTAACAAAAGTGTTTACGTGCAGACTTAGAATTGGCCATAATTTTTAAACTGTTTTGTAATTCCATTAATTATGAAACATTTTTTGTTTATCTGTAAAAAGTCTTTGTAGAGTCTACAAGACTTGGTTTTTTATAAATTAATTCAACGGGTAGGCTACTCTCCGAATACCATACCGTGTTAAGCTAAGACAAAGTTGATTCTAAATGAATCATTACTTTAACCTTTTAGGTATATTTTATTATTTCATTCCTGGAATTCTTACAAATTGGAATAAGGGGCTATCTATAAATAACGTCACATGGCATGGAGGCAGTGATAAGGCAGGAGGGGATCGAGAATAATACATTTCTTTATGTCCCATTTTAAAATGTCTAATAATAAACTCGAAATTTTAACTTGTATTAACGGCGCTCTCGCCCCAGCCGCCGCCGGGATTTTGATTCCTATTTCCGGCCGGGGTTGCGGCTGGCGAGTAACGGGTAGCTTGCCGTCCTACCGTCCGGTAAGCGTCTGGAACGAGCATATTGACATACGTAAGACGTCGACTGCGCGTATTGTTCCACGCGCGCCTCAAGAAGTTGTCAGCAAACCGTAGGGGCCACTAGGGTCGAAGCCTAATGGGCTGATGGTTTATGCGAACGACATCCTCGGAGTCCTGGAACAATGGCAAAGACGGAACAGGAGTGATTTATTAGTCAGTAACAGTCTGACACGATCTCCCGCTCCGCCCAAAAGTGGGGGATGCCGTTGGATGATTTCCTCACCTAAAAATAAAAAATAAAACTATGCATTGTCAAAAATCTTAGTTGGTGTATTGTTTTGTCGGTGGGGACAAAAACTAATGTCTGAAAACTACTGTTTAATTGAATCGAATTGAGTGTTTTGTGACGTCACATAAATGACGTCACCACACTAGGGATGGGGGAGACATACAAAAGCACCAAGAACGAGGAGAGGGTCGCAATATCAAGAAATGGTGTTTTTTTTGTAGGCTTCTAGATTGCATAATAAAAGGTGCGTGATTAAACGCATTTTAGCTAAGTTCAATATATTAAGTAATAATATGAATAGTAGTATCACTATAATTATTATTTGTACAATATTATTGAGCCCGTTCCAGCCGCGCACGGCTGTTTCGCGTGGGCGTTTATACGACGCTGACGATAATCGCGCACCTACAAGGCTATTATGTAAATCGGCCATTTGTTTGTTACATTGTTGTTATGTAACAACATTGTCGACGATGCAATGGAGAACGCTGGGTCGCAGGTTACGTTACGCCCGGTATATAGGGTGACTTTTAATTCATTACCAAACTCCTCTAAGGACAAACAAGATACCCTTGCATATGATTTTATATAGACAATTGTTCTACATATTACAATAGGTTCAACACGGAAAAAAAGCAGTTATTCAGTGCAATTATGTTAGCACAACTCTGAAATATTTATCTTTATTATATTACGTCATAATATAGCATTGCATGACAATGTGGATGTCCTAGAAGTGAGACATATAACCCAATAAAATATTATTAAAAACATTATAACTACATCTTTATGTGGCGGTAATGACGTTAGGGGGCGCTTAGTAATTTATTATTGCGATAGCAATCGATAAACTTCTTAAAAAACTATTGCCAAACTGTTGTTCTGTTAATACCGTACTCAATACTCTACCACAGGACCGTTTACCTAGTTTATAGTTCGTTCGCCTGATAGATGAGAGCGGATCACATATTATTATGTAATTATCCTTGATTTCCCTTGTCGATGTATTCATCGGTCAAGTCTTACGGTCAACTGTGGGTTCTCAGGGATACGGATGTCGAATTTGCTATCTTTTCCTCGGTGCTCATCTTAAGTGGCGCGTTCCAATTACGGCTAGCCGCTATCTAGGACCAATATACTCCGCATGCTAGAGCCCACAACTTATGGTGGCTAGTGCACGTGTGCTACGGATAAGGAGGGAGTTTGTACCCTAAGTACTGTTTGCTGGCCGCTGCATTATCTGAAGCTGCATGCCGCGTGGTCACAGCGCGGCAGCGCAGTACTGGCCAAGCTAGGCATTTCTCAAGGGCGTGCTGGACATGTCGGAGAGGTGGTTGCCGTAATATTGGTAGCTGGACGACCGGTTGTCGGAGCTGAAGCTCTATTGACTTCATAGTACCACCGGTACAAGACATAACACTAAAATGGGTGTACCAATACACAGCTACCCTTTGGGATACAAAATCATCTAAAATTGAAATAGTCAAACAAAGCTGTTGGTAGCCTTCCGTGTATAATGCAGTCATAACGTGGCCTTCTTTAGGGCAGATAGATAGTAAATACGTACTCGGTGGTGACGCAAGGACTCTGACCTACTTGAACAGAAGTCTTTACTTCTCAGTTAAAAACGTGTGCAACAGCAATTAATTTTTTTTTATTCAGTTTTACCCTTTGCGAATGAAAACAGGGGTGAAAAATATTGAGGAGGGGAATCTAATGAATTGAATGAATCTTTGTGTTTCTCTCGAACTGAGTCATACCGCACTCTCTGCATGGAGAATTTAAGACCCGGCAAGTGTGTGTCACCCACACACTGAAGCTGGAATGAAAATTCTTTTTTACGACGGACAATAAAAAATAAATATTTAGTGGTATTTTTAAAGAAACTGGAAAATTAAGTTACTTGAGTTACACAAACTTTTTATTAATAATGTGTTGGACTAATATTTTCTTGCCTAGGTACCTAAGTTTTAAATGTGGAGTGTCATTCGTCATATTGATAGGTTTGCATTGTTTGACTGTAGGTAGACAAAAAAAAGTTATGGCTCTGGAAAGCTAAGAAATAAGTGGGTTTAAGTTAATATAATAAAAGTTTGACACTTCCTCTTGCTCCACCCAGAGCAGAAGTCATTTGATGATATCTCATATAAAAATAAAAATATATATAAAACAAACTACCAACTTTTGCCGATACTGAGTCAGTATTCTCCTTTTAAAAGAACAGTATTACATTCGATGACGGTCAGTACGAAATTACAAGGATTTTTGTTATTTGGCCATGAAACTCTGGCAAGTTAAATTGAATTTATTGGACATAACAAAAAAATAACTGTTGTCACGATGCCGAATTTTATCAATGCTTCTTTTTTATCAATGAGCAAACAGTACAAAACAATGCCCGTCTTTATCAAATCTAACAAACACCCAAATGAGCGTACTGTTGGATTGACACCTTTCAGATCCTACTGAAGCATTGATCCAACACTGCTTTTATTTGGACATCCATCAGAATCGTATGGATTAGACGTGGCTACATCTTAGTGAATTATGTATTGCATATTCTTATCGGATCTCTTGTAGTAAACTATTGAATTTGTATGTCACTGATTATATGTCTTTATACGATCTGATCAATCCCTCTCCTAGAGAGGAGGCCTGGGTCCCAAAAGTGGGCACATTATAAGAGCGATTATGATCATAATGATCAGGAGTTTACAATCTAGGAATATTTATTGTATTATGTAAAAGCGCTTCAGTGCTTGCAGTAATTCGACGACAATGTATTGTAAACTGTCATTGTATGCACCAAAGACATTAAACATAATTATATGCACTAACAAGCCAGCAATAAGCTGTTGTTATGGGGCATCGCCTTAACCTATTTCGTACTTTACCTTAACAATTTACGCAAGTTCATAAAGAACTGGTTTTCCCGAATCGCGATCAACATTTAAAGTATAACTACACTGCTTACAAGTGTGCCACACACACCGATCTGGGCGCGTCGGTCTCCAAACATTTTATATGGAAACTAGACTTGTAGAGCTACATTTAATCCACGCCACGCGACGTCGTTCTTCATAAAAACCAGGCGTGTTACACGTGTGCGTCGGTCTAATGTAGTTCTAGCTTTATTGTTATTAGGCTAGAATGTTCCTTCTGCCGGGAAACAATTATCATTTGCCAGAATGTGCCATATAACGCGCGCCCGTGCGGTTCAATATATAATCTATGTTACATGACTCACATGTCTTCCAATTTTTTTTGTTCTAAAATATCCCAAACAAGATATTGGTAATTCAGCTACTTAATTTGCATTTGATAGCAAGCAATTTTAATTATTAATACGTGGATAACAGATAAATGGAAAGTTTTATAGTGCCTACTTACAACACGCACTTTGTTATTTTGTAACCACATATATCTCCATAACTCATCTTGTAGCCGTTCGTGATAAATCTTCAATTTAATTTGTGGAATTAAATACGTAATAATGGGCCGCGTAATAGCTAAGTACAGGATTGATCATGAAATGCTAAGATGGTTGTCAACGATGGCAGTAGCGAACTTGAATGATTTCATTGTGATCGCGAAGATTTCTGCAATGTATGCGCTATCAGCGATTTATTTATCTGTGTATTGAGCTTAGTTCTGTTAAGTTTGTAATCATTCTAGTTAGTATACGTAAAGTAAAAATAATAATGTGAACTGGTTTTACGTGACGAAATAAAATACTTAAATCGACATACATTGGTATTTCGTATCAAGTTATAATAAAATTGTGTCCTCGTAATACAAGATTAGCGAATGCTATGTGCCTAACAGATCGTGGCGAAAACATATAATATCATTGATTATGAAAATCAAAGAAATGTTTAATTAAAAAACAAATAACATTTAGTTATCGTAATCATAATAAAAAATAAACATTAACTTTAATACTGACTTCTATAATGTCATACCCTAAATTATAGACATCTGTGAAACCCACTAACATATCAATATCGTGTGAAACATCGTAATGAAGCGCAGTAACTGTTTCACATAACTGTCACCGATTGCATTGATCGCGACCTTGGCTTGCTTCAGATCAGCCGTAGCAACCCGCTCGGCGCTCGTAACTCAGGCCGCTTACGTAACCTAGCACAAACTCTGACTCTTGCCGCGCTTATATAACATCGTATTATGTAGCAGTGTGGACGAAATGTCACAAGACGTATGGGGCTTCTTTGTTAAGTTCGGTTCTGTCGTATTACTACAACGTTATGCGCTGTGCAGATTTTGAAACATTTTTCGTAAGGTGACTCCTTCCATGTAGCCCGCAAAATTAAGATGTTATCTTTTTTTCTTTGCGTGTGTAAAAAGACCTTGTCTGAAACGCGTAATTATTCGCGGATGCAATGGCTCCACGTTTGCAATGTCAAACCTTACAGATTTTCTTCAATATGGAAGTAGTATTTCGTAATTGGCTTCGCGTACTCACCTAACGGCTGCACGGGAATGAATGTTTGTCGCTATACAATAGATCGCGCAATAAATGTTTGCAAAACAAATTCGTTCAGCGAATGTTTGTTCATGAGTTCCGTCCTTTAGTCGCGAATTTAAAATATAGGTATTACAATTGATTCTATTGAGTGACTAACTCTGTATACTTGATAAGTAAGCATAATAGTCCTTAATAGAACAGTCGTCATCGTCTATGCACTTTGCTCTATTTCGAAATTGGTTGTATTTCGCAGTGCCCGGGAAAAGAAGCTGTAAAACGCGACAGAAGGGCAGTGCGCCGGCGGGATCTTCCATCCTTCCCAACCTCGGGAGCCAGCGAATTCCCATAACACCTTTGGTAAACAATTTATATTATTAAGCATCATCATTATGTAATTTGTTTATTGATCATGCACTTATTTTGTAACTGATACTCACGCACGTTTTAACAGTTCCATCATACTTACATACCAAACAAAGTAATATATCACAATGCTTAGTACAATGTCATTTTTAGAGAACATTCGAATGACTTCAGGGCATTGAACTGTAGCGTCAGTTTATAAACAAAGATACGAATGTTTTGTGAAATGACATCATGCGGCGAGTGATCTCAAGTGAGCAAAGCGATTGTTCTGTCATGCTCATTATTATTGAATAATATTATGATCCTTGTTATAATGTGGATGCTGTGTTCCTTAGGCGCGTTACAACCACGCTCTGATGCTGCTTCGACTGGGGCAGCACCGGAAGGCCGTACCATACCTCGCGCTAGCCGCTGCCTCCGGCCAGCCAGATGTCAAACCAGCACGAACGCTTCTAGCTAAGGTTTGTTTTTACTTGTTACGTTTTGTCGCACTGTGAGATTTCAACTATTGGTACAATCGGCAGTTTAACCTAACGCTGAAAATACAAAACTGCCACCACTTAGGCCGCTATCCCAGTGGCGTTTTATTGGTGTTGGCGCTTCACGGGCGATTTGAGGTGTATATATTGCAGCCATCTGGTTAAATTAGCCATCTTAGTTAAACGCATCCAATTGGATGCCTAGGTGGATAGTTGTTTCAACTAATATCACTCAACGTTTAACAGTTTGGCGTATTGAAAGTTAGCTTTTTTGAAATGACTGATCAAAACTCAGCCAAGTGATTCAAATTTAGTTCCGCTATTTATTGATTTAATAATATTTCACTATTACTTGGTAGACACTATTAATAAAAAGTAGTTTTATATAATTTATAAACTCATGGTCACCCTACTAAACTAAATGACTATACAACGTTCAGCCATCTGGTTAAACGATGCGATCAACGACATGGCTAGTTGTTCTTCAGCCATTTCCGGATACCGGCGTATAACGAAGGCCCTAGGCGTCCAATTGGATGGTTAATTTAACCATATGGCTGCGACATATACAAGTTGCCTACGTACACCTCGTCGCGTCTGCGCAACGCTGTCGCTGCGCCAACGCCCAAAAAACGCTAGTGAGATATCGACCTTAGTTGCCAAGTTCCACAAGGCAAAAATACACAAGAATTGTAATTAAATACTTAGGACTAAGTTAGAGCCTGGCTCTGCCCTTATCTTTGTTTAAGTAAGCCATGTTACGAGAGCCGAAACTATTGCAATCTCTAGCTAGCTGTGAACCATTGAATTACTCAACATATATAACGGTTCAGTGTAGGTTGTGATGAAACTGTGGCCCAGTCATGTAGTCCACGAATAAGAAGGCAATTAACTATTGAGATAGACTGTTCGAGACGCCATGCCGCATTCATGCTATGCTACAGTATACATAACTATAGATACCTACCAGTTTATCATTCAAATATCGTTTTCTAGACGCACGGACATCCGGTTTACCAACAAATAAAATATACGAAGGTTAAAGTATCACTTCAGATTATTATCAGCTCAAACAAAATGGTACAAGATAAAAGATCTTTTTGAATTTGTACATTTAAGTGTATATGACGTTATAATTCGGTCATGACGTCGCTTCAAGACGATGACGGCTGGTAAAGTTATCAACCTTTCTTCAATTATGACTCCATTGCGTGACGATAAATGTTTTCCTATTAATTGCAGACGATAAACATGTTGAACAACAAATCTGACTCGCGGGAGTTAATGAAGCAGTTCAACCGTGCTGTGTGTCGCTTGACTTCGATGTCCTGGATCACCTCGTCGGACTTGGAGTGTATATTGTGCTACGACACCTACAACAACCCAGTGACCACGCCCTGTGGACACGTGTTCTGTCGCATATGCCTCGAACGCACGCTGGACTATGGAAAAAAGTGCCCCCTGTGTCTGCGACATCTCGATGGATTTGTGCTGTCAGAAGTGAGTACCTGAACTTTAATTTTACATCAAAAGGATCTCGTAATAGATCGGATCGGATTGGTCAGATTTATCATATATACAACATTATTTTTTAACCGAATTGCAAAAAAAGGATATTCTCAATTTGGTTGTATTTTTTTATGTTGGTTACCTCAGAACTAAATAAAAAAAAAGTGTTGCGCCAACCCCAAATAAAACGGGACAAGGGCAGAAAGATAATGATGATGACCTCAGAACTCCGTCGTTTATGGACCGATTTGCAAATTTTTTTCCCCTTACATGATATGCTTCCAGATTGGGCCCATTTTTTTCAAAATCCAGTTCTGATTATGGGAAGTATTTACAGTCAAAAAAGGACATTTGATGAAATGGAACTGGTGAAGACGACCAGAAATGGCCAACAGACCTTCATACTCAAACAGATATCACAATGAACATGGTTTAGCGACTATGACAATACAAATAAATGAAAGAATGATTCATTTAATAGTTAATAGAATAGTTATAATGAAAATGGTATCATCGAACTGATCTGATGATGGAGTCGGAAGACAGGCATCGGAACTCCGTAATTAGTCGAATGTATCCTAGCCGTGTTTGGGCTTATTAGAATTGTCATGAGATGACTTAGGCTATAAGGTACTATCGAACTGATCTGATTATGGAGCCGGAAAGTAGCACGGGAAGTTCTTAATAAAACAATGTATCCTAGCAGGGTTTGGGTTAATTGGAATTGTCATGAGAAAAAGAGGTAGGTACTGACTGATAGAGGGAGGTAAAAACTGTGAACAAAGAAAATTTCGACAACACTTATACGATCAAAATAACTTTACTTAATTTCGGAAGTCGGTGCTAAATATAAAACAAAGAATACCGGGAAACACCGACTTCCCAAATTAAAGTTATTTTTATCGTTTGTTTTTTTGTCAGTTATATTTAATTGTGGCATTTAAAAAAGATCGCAAGTTATCACGTAATAAGCAGGCGATGGCAAAGGTACAATTGTTTGGAACTTTAGGTTCATAGTTTCTAAATATTATATCGGTTGTGTTAAAATTCACACTCCGTGTAGCAACTCGCCCGCGTTGATAATGCTTTTGGTGCTCGCACGTACCTACCTACAAACATTAAACTTGAAGATTTGGTTCGCTCGTATATTCGAACACGAACGCGAACATAGTTCGAATCAAGTTCGCGCACAACAATCGTGAACTGTGTTTTAATAGCCGTGCCAGGTGCTGCAAAGGTCAATTGTGAGGTAGCGAAATTTTCTGTGTTCGCAATGATTCACGAAGAGCACCGTCCATACGAAACAGACTAACTTAATCGCCGCAAACATGTTTGACGAACAGAGTGTTCGATGTTTGTTAATAGTACGTGTGAACCAAGTTCATCTGCGTAGCAGACCACACCATGTCAGTGAAGCACGCGCATGATGGCGTCCACCGTTGAGCACATCCTGCGAAAGCCGAACTGGCCGTCCGAAAGGTCCGGCCCCGCCCGTGCTATGCTAGCTTGCCCACCTCGTCGAGCAGCACAATGGGCCGGTACGCGGACGGAGAGTTCGCAAGGCGCTCCGGCTTCGCAATGAGAATCAGTTTCCCTGTCTTCCAGCGAAGTGGGAACCGTCTCCTCTCCAAACATGCGCTGAAGTGCCCTCTTAATCGAGGCCCAAGAGCCTCCATGCTTTCCCCGGCAAGCCGTCGGGTCCTGGGGCTGTATTTTTGGTACTCGGCCTTCGTATCGCCACTCTCACTCTATCTTGGTCACCTCTGGATTGTCGTCGTCGTCGCTGTTGTGGGGAAAATGGTGTAGCATAATATGGTGGAGGTTTGCCCCGCTTGGGTGGAGCACCGCCGTGTCTTTGTGGGGGTCATGGTCTAGAGCGCGGGGGAAAACAGTTTCTGCGAAGCAGTTATCGTAGCGAAGGAGACAGCCGCACGCGAGAGGTCACTCAAGCCCTAGCCGCCGAGATTCCGACCCTGACTACCAGCCATCATAGGCGTGGGCTTGCGGATGATGATCGAGAGTATCACGCCGTTCCGCGTCCGGCCGTTCAGTATCCGTCCGCACCGAGCCCAGTCGTCGATGCACAGTGTTGCCCGCGCGCCTCCAAGAGAGGTCAACAAAACCGCAGGGGCGAAGTCTACCAGGGCCATGAGTTGACTTTTGAAACAGTTATCTGAGACATAAAGGAACATACTGGTGGTTTTATTCAGTAAAAGTCTAACGCACCTGCCATTCCGCCCTAGAGTAGGATAAGTCATTAGATGATATAGGTACAACTTTACAAAAAAATGCGGCAAAAGTTATTTGATGATTTTGAATCTCAAAAAAAGTATATTCAAAATGCCTTAGTAATAGAGAAACTATTCTGCGGTAAACATTTAGGAGCATAACAGTATTGAAAATCCATAAACGGAAGCCGCTCTCGTCAGTTTTGAAAACAATCACATCCTGTATTGTTGCATCGATAGTAGCATTGAATACCTATGAAAAAACCGGTCAAGTGGAGTCGGACTCGTGCACGAAGGGTTCCGTATCGTCCGTAGCAAAAAAACAGCAAAAAAAAACATTTGTATGGGAGCCCCCTATTTATATAAATATGTTTTTTAGTATTTGTTATTATATCTAGCGGCAATAGAATACATCTGTGAAAAATTCAATTAACTATCACAGTTCATGAGATACAGCCTGGTGACAGACAGACAGACGGACGGCCAGCGGAGTCTAGTAATAGGGTCTTTTCGTGTCCCCACACACGGGCCATATAAAAAAGCCGCCACGAAAAAAAAAAACTAGAAGCGGGTGACAGCTTTTGGCCGGAGGCCAAAGGAGGAAAAATTTAAAAAATGTAGCAACGTTTTTTCAATCCAAGCTTGCATTATCATAGTGGACTCGGACGAAGAAGGATTAAATGCGCGAATGGTATGCAGCGGCGTATGCCATTATCAGTTCTATAAAAAAGGCCGCCACAAAAAGAAACTAGAAGTGGCCCGTGTGCGGTGGACACTTGCCCTTTGCGTACGGAACCCTAAAAAATGAAATGATACAAATGTTAAACAGCAAACGGAGCAGGTAACACCAAAATAGCCTTCAATAGCCACCTTCCGTATCTTCCGTCCGAAAAATTTATATGTTCGAGGGATTTTGAATGAAGTTTTTATTAATTCAACATTCCGTATTGAGAGATAACTTCAGTATTGAGTTGATTTAAGAGACCGTTCAGTATTGAGTGAGATAACTTTTAAATCTGGTAGAAGGTGATACTGTCAAATAACAGTATAAGAATGCACATACTGAAATGTGACGTCAGCTCCATTAGGTTACGTGTGTACAAAAGAGATAGCAAGATGTTCCTACTGCGCTCTTACTCTTTTACATTTGAATTGCTGCTTCATTTAATAACCAATGTTGATGCTGATTTCAGAGAAATATTTCTTTGTAGAATTATTGATTTGTTATTTAGTATAAGATGTTGTGCAAAAACACAGGCAACTAACCAATTTCTGTATTCGTTTCAGACAAGAAACACATCATTTTTGGATGCGGCTCTGCGTATTGTGAACGTTGTCGTCCCGCCATTGCCTCTGGAACCTGATCTCATTCCCATATTTGTGTGCACAGTTGCCTACCCCTCGTAAGTGAAAAAATATGATATTATTAAAATTTTCAAAGAAAATTCTAAGCGTCACAACCAAATGCACTACATAATGCGAGTTGTTTTCATATTAAAGCGATCGAAACGCTTAAGATGTACGGCGCTCTGATTGGTCAGCTCCAAGCGTATAGCATATATCATAATTCCGGCCAGCTACACCCGGATAGAGCTTCGCTGAAGTTCAAATCCATTTTCTTTGCATAACGTTGATTGATTTACATATGCTATGTAGATTCTGAAGAAAATTTAACCAGCAATTTTTTTGTGTAAACATATTACTAAAGATCAAAGTGAAAAGAGTGGGAAAAACCAAGTGAAAAACATATCCTGTCGTAAATTTTTTTTTTTTTGATAATACTATTAGTTATAGGAAAAAAAACTTATTTTGAAAATATTGTAAATGAGTTTATAGTAAACATGTATTTTTTTCAAACCTAGCCGTTACCGAGGAGTAGGCTCCAAAAAGTCAGTTTTATGGCACTGCTCGGACGCTTGGGCCTTAACCAATTTAAGACCTAAACACTGTATACTTTTCGATCGCATTAACGTAAAAACAACTCGCATTCAGGTTGCTATTATTGAGGGGCACATTTACATAGAAACGCGACACTAAATGTTTACAATTGCGATTAAATATAGAACTTTATTGAAATATTTTTATGTAGAACCATTTGAAATCGAATGATGTTCGAATTGTTTCGGTGAGAGCTGACGCTTATACATTTACATTTTCACTCAGACATTGCACCTGTTTTGGACTGAACAATGAACTATTCATAAATTCTATATATATATATACGTATAGTATCTAAATATAGGTATATGACGTGTTTGTGAATTGAATAGAGGGACGCACGTTATCAAATAAGATGATCTATCGCTACTAACTAATCAATGGAGGATGACCGAGCAAGAAAATTAAACCCATGATCTTATGTTTGTTTAGAGTGCCTTGTCCGCTGTTCATCTTCGATCCCCGGTACTGGCTCATGATCAGGCGGGTCCTGGAGTCAGGTTCGCGAAGATTCGGCATGGTGGCTTACGAGAGAGGACAACACTACGCAAGTTTTGGCACGGTTAGTATTCATTTTCTTTTGATATCTAACTGCTTCAATTTAGGGATAGCTTTGCGCATTTTGCTATGTGCTCTAATCCTGGTACAGCCATTGCACTGATTGCACATACTAAAGTTGACTTCGGCACAGCCCGCTCAGTAGAAATCGTACATAGGTAGCTGTATTAACGTGGTATCAAGGGTCTGCTTCAGGGCCCCGGTACGAAAGGCAAATAAGGAACAGGAGTGGGTTTTTAGTCGGTAAAAGTCCCACTCCGCCCATGGGCACGGAGATGTCATTGGATGATTTTCCCACCTACAAGAAAAACTACACTGTTGGTCCTATAGCTTGAAAAGCTCGTAGGCTTGAAAACAACAGCGACACGGGGTCGATCTCCAAGTTTAACTCACGGTTGATGAGGTCCGTAGACCAGGGTGTCCATTTAATTTGTATCATACCAATATTGTTCCTCGGCTTGAAAAGCACGTTAAACAGCTATTTTGTAAATTTTTATAGTCGTCATGGATAGTCAGCAGCCAGACTGACTCCAGTCTTGCCAAGTTACTAGTTCTTCTGTTTATCTGAGGGTCACCTTTTCTCTTTTGCGACTAATGTATATCCTACTAATATTATAAATGCAAAAGTTTGTATGTATGGATGTTTGTTACTCTTTCACGCAAAAACTACTGAACGGATCTCGATGAAACTTGGTATACGAGTAGACCATATCCCAGAATAACACATAGGATACTTTTTATCCTGGGATTATGTACGCGGGTGAAGCCGCGGAAAAAAGCTAGTATTTCTATAAGCGAATGCTAATTAATGTATTGCAAATGAAAAAAATACTTAATAATAATACTAACGATTAATGTTCATGTATGGGTGTGAGTCGCCTCCTTGTGTGTGAGAGAATGCTTATTTCACTACTCTAATCGGTAGGTTTTACGCGACTGTCAGTGCATTTTCAACCTTACTGACAAATGTTACATCGAGTAATTTTAAACGGCAAAACCTATAAGTAACAGAAGCAATATGATTTTTTTACAGATACTGGAGGTACGCGACTGCGTCCACTTGGAAGATGGGAGGTCCATCTTATCCACAATTGGTATATCTCGGTTCAAAGTCTTGGAACGGGGAGTCAGAGATGGGTGAGCATACATATTATCTTTGATATTTAAAGTACAATTCAAAACTCCCTTTTTCTTTTAATAAGGTTTGCACAATTGGATGTGTTATATTGTCAAAACATGACTGATTGCATCACGAAACCGAAACCGGGGGTGGCTACGTGATCATTTTTCTTATTAGCAATTAGCAACTTCAAAGTTTTATAAACATCATTGTTGATAAAGTTACTATGTGTACTAGAGCTATTTTTTTTTACTAATAAAAGAATTCATATTTTCTATAAAATTGTAAACCTTATAGACATGATAGGTATCGTAGAGACTTCCAAAAATAATATTTGAAGTAGGTACCTAACAGAACAATCTGCGTTTGTTGACCCGGTACTTGAAATATGAATTTAGAAAATCAGTTCACAAGGTGAAACTGTTATCGATCGCGCCGGACGCGTTGTGTCCACAAACGCAGAGTTTTAAGTCAACTTTGTAATGCTATTTATCTCACTGTTTTATTTCTTAGTCATAGTCAGAGGTCGGAATAGATGGGGTATATTTATCTAAGTTCGTGCAAGTAAGTAACATAGGGTTGATAAGAGCTCTTACACGCGAGCGGCAACGATTGATAATCTGCAATCGTTAACGCTAGTAGAAAACTTGAAATGTACGGGAATGACGTCATCTCAACGCTCAGTCACGTGGTCAGAACAAAAGAATCGGAGACGTAGCCAACTTGAGGCGTTCGGCGCAAGGGAAACGGTTGTAACTTAGCTAGGGGGGCAGTACTTGCTCCGTGGTTGGCAATATGCCTCCCGGCGAAATCCTTAGTGGCTTGATTATAATTTTATGAAATTGTTTTGGGTCTATTTAGGTAAGTCTGAGAATAGGTAGTAGGCTATTTTTTACACCCTACCCCCAACCCCCAATTTTCCTATGAAAAATAAATGTTAGAACAATGTTTGCTGGTTTAGTTAGTATCTATATAAAGTTTATGATGAATGTTTACAGATGCGACGTAGCCCGTATAATGCCGATTATCGACACGAAGCCCCGTGATCAGTATGACATCAAAGTGCTGGCGCAAAACATAATGATCAAAGCTCTGCTGTGGTTGGATCGTCTGAACACCCGGGTGCTCGCCGATATCGAGGCTGCGTTTGGTCCGCTCGACACCAGCAGGTTCCACGAGGCCTGGTGGGAAGGCGACGAGGGCCCCTCGTGGATGTGGTGGCTTATAGCCGTGCTACCGCTACGAACTGAGATAAAGGTATGCTATCCAAAAGTCCATCAAATATACTAACCACTGCGTCAGCTCAGATCAGGATACGTATAGACTTCATTACTTGACTGGCCTGTTGGTCTAGTGGTTAATGCCGAAGGTCGTGGGTTCAATTCCCACCCGGGACAAAATGGTTATATGATGAACATGATCATTTGTTCTGTGTCTGGGTGTAATTTATCTATAATATGTATGTATTAAGAAATATATAAGTATGTGTATCATTTGTCTAGTACTCATAACACAAGCTGTGCTTAGCTTGAGACTAGACGGCGTTGTGAGATAATCGTGGAATATTATACTTTAAATAATGAGGCTTGCTGCTAAATAATAACTGCCGTACAAGTAGGTTTTCAAGGTTAGGGTGACAGTCGAGTTATGTGTTATCGCTATAGAAGGAGCCAGATAACCGTGGAATAAAGTACATTGACCTTTTCCTAATATCTCTGCGAACGTACTCGAAAAACAAACAATGAGCTGCTTTTCATTACTAGATCATGTAAAGGATCACAATACAAGTTTATGTCTTAATTTCCATTTTTGAAATAAGAATGTCAACAAATGTAGGAGGGTCAATCACCGTTATTCCATGTTTATCTACCATACCTTAGATGGCGTTAAACACAGTATTTTTAATTTATTTGTTTTATAATGTATGCGAGCATTACTATGTCAAGTAAATGGTATTCACTTAAGTCGCATATTCCACTTCATTGAACTTAGTCAAATTATTGCCTCAAACTCATCCTAATTTTGACTGCTAATGTGTGTAAGACAAGCGGTCGCTCCGCGCCCGTTTTCCTACGTATTAATACATTAAAGTTCTCCATCGACACGACTACATGCACACCGTTAGTTGAACTAGGGACACTGCGCTGGTAATAGTCCGGTTTCCGCTACGGAGATCGCCGCCGCCGCCGCGTTGGCCCTTAAACACTGGAAGTTCGTTACATCTGGTTAGCCGGAACCTGACCCTGACATGGTTGGGAAAAAGTTATACAGGTTCATGGAAAGTAACATTAATATAAGCAGTAACAACCATCCATTGTTTTGTTACTTATGTAAAATTCTTCCACAGGTCCTCATTCTATCCACGGACTGTCTCGCGAAGAGGATGTTGGCAGTGGTGCGGACGCTGGATGCCTTGGCTCAAGCACAACCCAGTTCAACCGTTTCACTGTATGACCATTAAAAAGGAATACTTTTCCTGCTGATGACAGCTAACCAATACTGCCGAACATAGGATATAGTAGTAGTAATCTACTATGAGTGTTCCAAGTTTTTGAAGAAAATGTAGACTGACTTGTCTTGATAATACAGTTGATTTTATAACTGATATAGTATTGAGAAAACCTAATTTATAAGAGTTTTGCTTTAGCCCGCAGTTTCTAACTAGGTAACTGACAACTGGAACGAAACGGCAGGCTTCTCTCCCCTACTCTACTTTATCCTAATTTACCTAAATATCTAGAGAGATAGATAGGAAATTTAAGTTAAATTGGCTAGGGAAGGTAGAAAGTTAGGGTAAGTAGAGACTTACCCTAACTATCTACCTGCACTACCCAAACTAACTTTATTTTTTATAAACAGCAATTGATTTTTATATATATAATTAGGTATTAGGAAATGAACGAAGAGCTAAAGAACAGTCTTAAAACAGTTTCTCTATATTATATTATGGATCCTCTTAATTCATTAAGTATACTAAACCAGTTAAATAAATCAGCCTGTATCATCTGACACTTTGTTTACACTTTCCATCAAATATAAGTGCAACACGATCTTCGTCCACCGAAACTGCCGTAATGTGTATTATAATGTATTATTCACGTAAAGGTTCAACATTTCGAACCTCTTCAATAGCAGAATAGCAACATTTTTGTAAATAGATCTACCCAACTGCAATATACTAGTTAGTGCTAGATATATAGAATATACCGCCATATTTCTTAGACATTTTTAATAACAGATTTTGATAAGAATTTACTGATTCACATTCTTTAATTAGCAACAACAGGGTATATTGTAGTTCCATATCGTCTGGTTCCTGTGTTTACCAACCGTTGTATTTGGTGTTATTTAGTGGACCTTTGTAAACCGACAAATGCTTTCTGAATTGGCATTTTGAAACATTCTTAATCTCAAATTCAAGTCAGTCATCGAGGACGGTTTTTTTAACTTAAAGCGATCCCTTTAAGGTAGTTCTCGACATTCAATATTATTTTGCTAGTAGCAGTAAAATTTTCGTTGAATTTCGCTCGGAACCCCTTATGAGGAATGCTCCAAGGTATCTCGTGAAATTTAATAGAATGTTTTCTATTGTATTGCTCGGGCTACCTAGGTGGTAGTATGTTTGCACTAAAAACGAACTACTTACGTTTCGATATTTTTGAGAATTCAAGACTGTTTCTAGCAACCGTTGGTAAGAGGAAAGCGGCAATAAGACCAGTCTCGGACCTTAGTAGGGGACTGGACCTCAATACATTGCAGGGTCCTTAATGTGATTTAAACAGTGTAGCGCATGAGCGTAACCTTCTTCTGATATCTAGTTAGATTTTACTATTATTACTAAATTACTGAATTAAGATTGACCTTTGTATTAAGATTTTTCTATAAAACTTATTTGTCATATTTAAAATTAGCTTTTAAACGTGTTTCGTGAGGATAGATTATAATACATTCCATGTTTCATTTTATTTGCACTTTTATATAGAAAGGAATCAGCGGTTACTAGAATTATTTATTTGGTACTGAAACTTTGCAGTGATATTTATGTTGTCAAATTTTTACTCATAACTCTGTATCAGTCTCTGTTCTTTAATGGAACTGTAAGTGATTGTCGGGGGGAGTGAACGTGGCATACTGGAGTCTGACTATACAAACCCAAGCTTACCCTTGTATTGACAGGTCTCAATTTAAGTAGTCCAAGTAAGCAAATATTGAGATTTGATAAGAAACTATCCAATCTCTTGATTTTAAATGAATTATTTCACTTTATGTTGTCGTCTGTGGTATCGCGTCAATTTCAAATATAAATAAAGCTATTGGTGCTGCAGAGTATCATGGTCAAAGTAATAATTGTAACTATATCACCAGCCAAACTACTCTTTGGGACAAAATGCAGCAAACTTGGCACTGGTTCTCAAAAATGGGATCTGTTTCATTGTCATCCTGATTTGCATTTTTATTATTTTTCTTCTACATTTATATAACCCTAGTTGGTTATTATTATTATTATGTTTTTTAGACAATTTATCGTGAAATTTATTAAATAATTATTTATGTATCACAGAAGTATTTACAATGATTGATTTTTTTTTTTTTTTTTATTATATTGCGCATTCCAAAGACATAACCCAGGGAAACAAATGTGAAGTGTGCCACTATGTTTACTTATGATTATGAATATTGTAAAATTAAACTAATATTTAGAAAACATTTCACTCGTTAAAGTGCGCCTAAAAATATTTAAACAATATTGTTCTTATCCTGGGTCAGACAGTTCCATTCCGCTGATGTGCATGTTTTATGTTCACAATTTTTTTTACATGAAATTATTTTGAATCCATGCTTTTCTTGAGATGACAGTATCAATTACGATTTATTCTTAGGTAATTAGAAAGCTTAGTAATTATGATTAATTATAATGAAGTAAGGGCCAATTTAACCAAACATAAACTTCATGTCATTCATTAAATTTCATGGCATTTAATATCCTAATGTTTTGCAATAACTTGGCCCTAAGTAAGTCACTGTAAGTTTTATGATTTTCTTCAGTTTAATTCGAGACTTCAATTATTTAGAAATAAGTACCTAGCTAATATTGATGCGACTTAGTAGAATCAGGAATGATTACATTTTTTAAATCTGATAAATTGTGTTGGAATTATTTTTTAGGAGAATATTTCTCAACTAAATATTATCGCGACATTGCTATTAATGTTCCGTATAGTAGATACATGTTTGTTAGTAAATTATTAGGATATAAGCACATTTTTTACAGCAACAATTTATGTTATAATCATTAAGAATAATGTAAAAGCTGACATGACTATTCTAAACATTGTGACCACTTGTTTGTTTGTTACCTGAAACCTAATGATGTATTAATATGAATCTGAGCACCTGCAAACTCAGTTAAGTCTAAGATTATATTTTTGTCTATATATTATAATAGAAAACGCAAAGTTAAGATCTCATCGAATTATTTAGAATAAGCTTTATGTTAACATTTCAAAATGACCATGATTTTTTTATCAAAGTTCAGTCATTAATTTTGAAAGGGTGCTGACAGTGAAGAAGAACCCTTAGAGGTATGATATTATTTGACACCTACACCTATTAATTATGTGCGCGCTTTTACTTTTATATTTACCTACTAACTTTTTGATCCTTGTTTATGCAACTGAAAAAATTCAAAATTTCGAAGGGTGTCTAGGTTAATTAGCTTCAGTGACATTTACATAGCATATTGACCGCTATCAGTGTGCCAATCCTTAGCGTACCTCTGTTGGTTCATAATCATTGACTCGCCCAGTCTCCTTCGGTACTTATCCGCGTCATTCCTTTGATTAATATAAAAATGATCTCATATTCTCTATTATAATAGATCATTGTATGGCAAACTTTTTGAGTTATAATTCATTATTGTTATTTACATAGAGTAGCGAACAAAATACACTGACATTCCAAGAAGCAACCAACGTACAGGGTAACTTTCAAACATGCATATTTTAGGGTCATTTAAAAGTTTGAATTGTCCAAAAATATTTATGTTTGAAAATTAGTCTGTACTTAATTTAGTTTCTTTGTACGTCAGTGTATTTCATTACGTTCAACAAAGCTGAAGAAGTTGCTGTGATTGAATTTAAATTTAATACATTGTACATCCTATTAAAATCTTTTTGATTGATTTTTCATCTTTTATTTTTAACTACCTTTACGAAGGCCCAAAACTTAGTGACAGGAGGCTTGCATTGCCCCTAGAGTCGAATCATTTGCGAGTAGCAATGTGACTCAAGGTCGGGAACAATGGAAGGAGTGGAGGGAGGAGTTTATCCAGCCTTTATCTAGCCTATACTGTCCTGCTGGCAATATAGGCTAGATATTTAAATAGGTATGTAATAATATAATAATGTGGAACGATCGCTCTGGGGGACGCGGTACTCAAAGCGAAACGGTAGTAAGGATGGTGGAATCAAGTCATGCAAACCCCGCGCACACTCTAAAATGCATCCTGTAAAATACCGAAAAGCTGGCTACCCTACGCCTGGCTTTGTAGATTGGATTTAACCAAATCAATCGATCTCCAATAAGCCTCTTCGCGCACAGCTTTCCACCAGATACAAAGCTGCCATTTTGTAGCAGCACGTATGGGGCATATGTGGCTGCAGAACTCCACACACGATCGGACCCGTGCTCTGTATAACATTAAAAGCTGTCTCTGTGTCTAGTGGTGCCGTACCTTAGCAAGAACGTCTAGTTACCTAGCAGCTACTTTGGCTTTGGGCTCAATGAACCACCCAAAATTGAGGTTGAAGGAAATTTCGACTCCCAAGAACAGAAGGTAGTCGGTTACACTCCAGGGATATATTCCGAAAAGTAGGAGCCAAGGTTAACGGGCTCCTTTTGGCGGTGAACAGCTTGCTGCAAAGCTTGTGTTTTGGCGGCGTTGAATCCCACCAGTTTGGTTTCGCACCATTTGGAGACTACCTGAATTGAGATATTCGTACGCTCTACCGTAGCCTCTGGATCGGACCGGATTAGCTCCTTACTAGCCCGAGCACTTGGTATCTCTCTACAACTATCATCTGCATACCCCTATGGGAAGAAACAGATCTTCAATATGCAGCAGGAAAAGAGCTGCATAGAGAACAGACCCTTGACGAATTCCGACATTACTCGTCATGTATCTGATGAGCATCTCTCGACAACAACCCGCAGGAACAGTTCACTCAGGAAGTCTTTTTCCCAGTTAATCAGACCAGGTGTAATGCCGTCCACTGGAAGCTTACTCAAAAGGCTAGCGTGCCATACCCGGTCAAAGGCTTTCAAGACGTCTAAGGAGACGGCAATCGCTACCCCATTCTTTTCGAGGTCATCACCCCACAAGTGGGTGGCATAAGTAGACCGATTGCGGCGAATCCGTACTATCGGTCACGGAGGAGATATGTTACCTTTCAGTTATGCCATGAGGCGCGCTCAATACCCACTCCATAATCTTGCAGAGCATGGATGTTACTGAAATCGGCCGATAGTTGGCAGGGTCGGCACGATCTTGGGCACGGGTTGCACGTAGGTAAGCTTCCAGGACTAGGTCACTATAGCAGTCCTAAATGAGAGGCGATACAAACACGTCAATACGGGAGGAAACTCGGGCGCATATGCCTCGAGGACTATTCATGGCAAAATGTGTCTGCACTATTATTTTAAGTTACCACCTCTTGTACCGCATTTAATGCAAATGCTTTGACTTTGCTGATATACCATTTTGACCAATTGATATTGACTTGAAAAGATAATCAACTAGCTTTCCGCCCGCGGCTTCGCCCGCGTGGACTACAGTTTATATCGCGCGGGCAGAGACCCGTGCTCAGCAGTGGAATTATAGGTAGCCTATGTGTTATTCCAGTGTCTCTTCTACCTACCTACCAAATTTGTAGTTTTTGCGTGAAAGCGTAAAAGACAGACAGAGTTACTTTCGCATTTATAATATTAGTAGGGAGGGATGTATCTATACCTATTCTTGTATAGTTGTAAAATTACATTTAATGGCACCTTAGCTCGTAATGAGTAGAAAATTCTCCCAAATTGCATTCCATGCCAAATAAGAGATGGATGGATTATGTGAGAAGTGATATGAAAAAAAGGGAGTTAGTGATAGCGTGACGTGTGACAGGACAGAATGGACGAACAAAACGTGTTGGGCTGACCCCAAATAAAACGGGACAAGGGCAGGAAGATGATGCTAGTTATCGCTCTCTGATCGCATCGCGTCGCGTCGCTGTCGCTATCGCTCGGTGGTCGCAAGTTTCATGCTAGCAGAACAGCTTCTTATTGATGGCATCTCTACGTGATGGTTCATAACGTCACGAAGTGCGACGGGCAATTGGGTGTCCAGTGTGGAGCGGACCTGATCTGCCCATCTTATTGGGCTGCGGCCTTTTGGTCGTTTGCCATCAACCATGCCAATTACGATCAACTGTTCAAGGTTGTGGCCATTTTTCCTGGAAATGTGGCTAAAGAACTCCAGTACTCTGCGCATGCAGGTAGTCGACAGTCTTAGTTAGTTTAGTTTTTAGTAACAATAATAGACCATAAATAAAACAAAATTGTTCACTTAAAACTGTATTGTAATTTAAATTTATATTCTTCTTCTTTTTTTTACTGTATGGGCTCACGTTTGACAAGTTATTCCATTTCCGCCCCTTTTCTTTAAATTCTGCCTCCTTCTTATGTTCTTTGGACATGGTATAAACACTTAGTATCCAAACCACAAACACAAAAAAAAATACGAATGTCATTGATTGATTTGATCCATAAACATAAATAAAAGATGTAACCTCAATTACAATTAGGTTCTTCTAAATAATTAAATTTGCTTAAATAAAAGCGGCCCAATTAAAACTTTTGCTATAAAATAAATGTAATTTTTCAAAATGGTGATCATAACATGGAGATTTCAAGGGTTATTTCGAAGGCTAAAGTAAGTATTAATGCACAGAATGAAGTATTATTTATAAAGTCAATTATTATGTTATTACAACGTTGTGCTTTAATTTCAGAGATCATCTAATTTGGAAAATATCTCAAGCATTGCTAAGTGTTCGCTCTCTTACCTACAATGAGCATATGAGCCAAAGCTATGCAATAGATTTCTTATTGGAACCAGTGTTTTGGTTTGTTGACAACTTCGCCCAGTACCTTGGAAAAGTAAGTATAATTATGACCATACCATAGGCTTAACCTTATTAGGTATATAGTTAATAGTAACCCAATATAGACAGATGTGGGCAATATATTTGTTTCTCTTTACTTTACTAATAATAATATTCTGATTTCGTGCCTGATTCACTATTATCTTTCAAAAGACTTGAGATTGTAATATATTATCTCACTGATAAAATATAATTTCTTATTAATGTTCATTAAAATTGTACATTCTGACATTCAAATTCTTTTCTGTTTTTCAGGTGTTTGTATTCTGTGTCACGGTACTGACTAGCGCTGTGGTTGCCATCGCTTACTGGGTGGGGCTACCATATTGGTGGCAACGAGATCCGTACACAACAGTTTTTCTTGTCATATTTGGCAACTGGCTACTCATCAATATTGTATTTCATTACTACAAGGGTGTTGTGACTGAACCTGGATATCCTCCACCAGTAAGTTTAAATTTACAAATGACTACAGATACCAGCACGGATCTTGAGCGCTGACTTCCACCTGAAGTGATATATTGGGTCACTTTAGTGGTATGAACTGAGATGCAGGGGCGTAGAGTGCAACCCTTGTACAGTGATTGGTTTGCCGCTGTTTACGATGCGCAATGCTATCCCCGCTCTTCACCTAGCGCTCAAAATTCGTATGTTTATGTGGAACACTTCAAAGTGGTTTTTGATATTGCCAACCTGCCTTGAGCATTCATGATGATTTATGTTACTGCATATTCTGTCTGTGTGTGTGTCTGTGTATCTAACTAGATTATCTATACTTTTATACTAATACTAGCTTTGGCCCGCGCGGCTTCGCTCCCGCTCGTCTCTACTCCACCCTACTCTACCCTACTCTACCCTACTCTACCCTACTCAACCCTACTCTACCCTACTCTACCCTACTCTACCCTACTCTACCCTACTCTACCCTACTCTACGCTACTCTACCCTACTCTACGCTACTCTACCCTACTCTACTCTACCCTACTCTACCCTACTCTACCCTACTACTCTACCCTACTCTACCCTACCCTACCCTACCCTACCCTACACTACCCTAATTTTTATTTTTTTCCCATAAGAACCTTCTCCTCACAATAACAATCACAACAAAAAAAAAAACAGCAAAATCGGTCAAGCCGTTTTCATGCCATGTCGTGACAACGGAAAACGGGGGTCATTTTTATAATATAGAAGATTATAAAAGGTAAAAGTAACTTTTTAAGTATGGGGTAATATCTGAAACTACTGAACTGGTTTTGAAAATTCTCTCCATAATATGTAAATGCACTATCCTATATATTTGACAATAGTGGTATCCATTTACAATGGGAACTAATCCCTATGTATACACAAGCATAAAACATTAAGTCCGCCTTTGTACGTTTTTTGTTATATGAAGATTAAATAAATAAATAAATAAAGGCAGTCTTGGCAAATAATTGTTTAATTGAAAAAATAAGAACTAAAGATACATTAACAAAATGTATAAAAGAGTCTAATTCATGCATAATGCTCTGAATAGGAACAATTGCAGAAAATGGTTTTCCATCTCTGGAGTCTACTCTACTCAATGGAATGCGATGGATATTATGTTTGCTATGCTTATTGTAGGGGTTAACCAGCTCTATTAGCAACAGTGTGCAATTAAACAATGTAAGCGGCTTCTTGTTGATGAGCAGCTGAATAACAGTATTCGCGTGAAGCATTACCTACTTATTTTGATTTCCTTAGCTTAGTATGTGAAAACCCTATACATATAATAATTAGCTTTAGGGTTTTTAACCAACCGTTAAATACTGTCAAAGATATGCATATGATAGCTGATGTCTTATTATAGTTTCCGAGGTACAATATGCTGTAACTTAGCCACAAGTTCTTCTATCTTTCAAACGATGACCGAAATCTTACCCATGTTTCCGCAGAGCACACTGATATCCGACGCAGCGAGTATATGCAGAAGATGTATATCCCCGCGACCACCTCGCACTCATCACTGCTCCGTCTGCGACCGCTGCATACTGGCCATGGACCACCACTGCCCGTGGCTCAACAACTGCGTGGGCTACTACAACGCGAGGTTCTTCTTCCTCTATATGGTGTACATGGTCATAGGAGTGGGGTTCATCATCACCGCCGGCATTGATATAGGATATAAAGTCATTTGGCTGAATGATACAGGTAATTTATTTTTATATTGTGTCTCATTATGATTAAACAATATATTATGTACAGAGATATTTTTAATACAAACTTAAACTACAGTCCATCCGTGTATTTTTAGCTTTATATTAGTTTAGAAGGTAACTGTGGATCTTTGTGTTTTCAGGTGGTATCATCCCCAACAACGATCCAGATCTCATTGGGCACCCAGTGTCGCTGAACCAGACCGGTGCTCTGGTCCCGGTAAAGGTGATCGTGGAGTACGATGACACTGTTAACTTTCCTCGAGAACACAAGCTGCCCGTGCCGCCCATCACCGAGGCTCAAAGAATCTGCGCGCATCCGTATAAAAGAAAAGCCGTCATATTCATGGCCGTCACATGCACCTCTGTGTTTATAGCACTCGGAACATTAGCGTTTGTCCACGGCAAACATATCGGCCGTGGAGAAACAAGTGTGGAAGCACACATCAACGAAAAACTGCGGAAATTTTCAAGGGGCACTTTTAGGAATCCATATGATTTTGGTAAAAGAAAAAATTGGCGGCTCTTCCTTGGACTCACTCAAGGTAGAACTTTCTTGAGGCATGTTTTGCTGCCTTCTGGCCACACTCCGACGGGCACGGGACTAGCTTGGCATACCGTTCGAAGTGGCCTTGAAGACTGGCCTTAAACAATGCTCATTAACAATAATTCATGGTCTATTATATATATCTAATAGCTGCCAAAGTAGTCAAATGTGCTGTGCACTAGTAACAAAAGTGGCGCCTAGGTACTCTCTGGGTGTGAAACTATAGGTATTAAGAAGGTAGGTATAAGGTAGTTAATACTCTTTGATTGTGTACAGTAGAAGATAATATTACTTAGTGCTGGTGCTGGCGCCAACTATTGAAATATTGAGTCATGAACAACTGAATAAAAGTCCGGTACCAACTTAAAAGCAAAAATGGTTTATATAAATGTTGATCGATGCGCTTGTTTTGTATTCTTTTATTATATTTTTGAAATTGTGTATAGGTACATTAGGTACTATAATCGTAAGCGTTAGTTTGTGGTTTTTGCAGAAAGGGGTATTCTTTTTCCCAACTTAAAACAATGATTTCACTCATTAAAATCTATTAGTTTAGACACTAGGCACTATTGATATATTATCATAAGCACTTTTTAATCTATTTATTAATAAAATGTGCATATAAATAAAATTGAAATATCTGTTTATAAAATATGAAAATAACATTTTTAATATTTTTAGTAAATGCATACGAAAGTATATTCGACACCTCCAAAAAAAGAATATGAGTCAGTTTTATCTGGCTAATCTCCAAAACGGCTGGAACTATTTTGACAGGTCTTTAACAGGTAAATAACTGATGCTATAACGAAAACCTTGGACCACTTTAATTTTGGAAAAATAATTAGGGTTATGCTCAAAAAAATCTTGAAATTAGGACCTAATGGTATTGTGCTGTTTAGGGCATAAAAAAATCCCTTCCTGCAAAAATAAGGAACTGTCAGTTACGATGTTTTTATTGAAAAGATTAGATGTATACAATTTTATTTCTAAGTAGTAGTTATAGTGCAGTTAGAATCTGTTGTCAATCTTTAAAAAACTTTACACTACATGAGTTACTAGTATTAATATTCATCCGTAATCAGTGTTTAAGCTTTTAAATTACAATAGATGAGCTTTTAATCGCCCGCGTCGAATTAGTGTTTTCGCGTATCAGCATCAGGTATATCTAATCAGGTAATCATAATCAGAAATATCGATCCTAATAGGTGTCAGAAGAGCTAAGATGGAGTATTTGCGAGTAAACGCGAGAGTGATACGTCGGATACATCCGACGACGCCTACATCTGGTCAGCTCTTCTGTCACATATGAGGAGTTTAAAGATATGGAGTACCCAGTCGCAAACACAAGACCCTGGCGAATAGAACGCGAAAACTCTCGTTGTACCAATCGGACGCAAGCGGATAATGATTAACACTTCAACAATTCAACATACCTACAGCAATTTACTAACTCAATCATAATATTTATTAGACTTATGGCCTGTTGGTCTAGTGGTTAGTGGCCCTGACTGCTATGCCAGAGGTTGTGGGTTCGATTCCCACCCAGAACAAATGTTTATGTGATGAGCATGATTATTTGTTCTGTGTTTGGGTGTTATTTATCTATAATATGTATGTATTTAGAAATATATAAGTATGTTTATCAGTTGTCTAGTACTCATAACACAAGCTCTGCTTAGCTTGGGACTAGACGGCATTGTGTGATAGTAGTGGAATATTATTATTATTATTTAGTTGTAAATATTTTCACAATAATTGTCAATTTTTTTTGTAGCACTTAATGCCGCACTCAGAGACGTCATTTAACTTTAATGTCAATTAAAGCAAAACCTAAGGTACTTAACGTCATAAAGATATAGACTATTATTCAATGACAAAATTAGTAAATCAGAGATTAGCGTTAATGGGCGTCTCTGAGTGCGGCAGTTAGAGAGATCTATTAAGCCGGCCATACACTAACCTGTAACTGTTATAAAAGTATGCAAGTAGTTGGCATGTCAGTGTATATTCTGTCTAAAAAGCCAAACGACTTGAGAATCTTGTATAATATATAATAATTTAAAAAATACTTATATTCAATACTTTTTATAAGGTTTCTTTTATTAGTAAACAAAGATCTAGATCTCTCAATTAACCTTGATTATTGAACCAGTGTTGACTACATCAGATTTCATTTTACCCTAATAATTACCCAAGTCGTTTGACTTTATAGACAGACTACCACATCAAGTTCTGATATCGGTGAATGTTACTATGGCATTCAAGCCACTTGCACACTTATGTACAAGCTTATGTGTATCGCTGCCTTTATGTCGAAAAGCTTGATGTTTAATGTAATGTCTTTGATGTAAATGTAAAGGATAACACCAGGGCCCGAACTAAGGGTTGGAGGGAGGGGGGGGGGGGGTTGACCCGGGCATTTTAGCAGAGCGGCAAAAAGTGAGAGGCGGCAAATCGACTTATTTCTTTGGAGGTATGTGGAATAGTGAGTAAACTCCTACATACCTCCATTGAAAAGGGAGGATCCTCCGACCAGACAGGGGTTATAGTCTGGTGGGCTACCGCCCGATAGATGATTTCGGGCTGTTCTATATGTTCTAATCGCGCGGAGAACTTTGATTGCGCGATGCAGGATTTCGTATTTTCTTCGTAGTTCTTATGTGGCATCATAGATGTCGCTACATTTCTGTCTTCCAACCTAGCCATTAACCATTCACACCCAAGTTGGCAAGTTGAGAATTTTATGTACCACCTTCCAACCTACTTCAGGTAGGATAGTGGAAGTATTTAAGGCTTAATACGCATCATGACTTATATGGTTTTGTGTATGCAAAGGGTGGCGAAAATTATCTTTGCCCGGAGCGGCTAAATAGCTAGATCGGGCCCTGGATAACACTGAGACTGAAGTCATACTGATGTTAGAAAGGATATAATAACGTAAGCTAAGGTATGTATAGAGTTGGGTTCGCTTTAACAATACTGACAACGAGCGGATCCATGGGGAGTGGTCAATGAGAGAAGAACACAAGCAATATTGAATTAATAACATTCTTTTCTTTTGATGTGCTTACATTTATATTTAAGACAAGTATATTTTTATAGTTATTGTATGACATTGAAATAGTACATTCGTAAAGTAGGGCACTATTTATTTAGGTTTTGTAAATAATAAAAATACTATATTTAAGTTTATACATTTATTATAATTTTAAGGGTTTTTAAATCTTTGTCGCTGGTAAGTGGTTGTGAAGCCAGTCAGTATGAGGCTACAGAACACTAGTTAAAAAAATCGTTGTACGAAGTAAAAAACCTTAAAAAGATCATGTTTACGGTGTGGGAGTCGTTCTCAAAATAAATAAATCGTTTGTGAAAATTTCAACTATCTAGCCTGCTCTCATGGTTCTTGAGGCACAGCCTGGTCTTGTTTTTACCCTTTATGTACGAAACTCTAAAAATGGCGATGCCTAATGAAATATTTAATTTATCGGGGGGAGAAGTGCAGGATAAAAGGTCCACATCGCGGCTGGGTAGTTGTAAATTTCTTTTTTTAATGTAACATTTTGACAGGTCTGTTGGTCTAGTGGTCAGTGGCCCTGACTGCTAAGCCGTAGGTCGTGGGCGATTCCCACCCAGGACAAATGTTTGTGTTATGAGCACGATCGTTTGTTCTGTGCCTGGGTGTAGTTTATCTATAATATGTATGTCTTTAGAAATATATAAGTTTGGTTATCAGTTGTCTAGTACTCATAACACAAGCACTGCTTGGCATGAGATTAGACGGCGTTGTGTGATAGTGGTGGAATATTATTATTCTTATTATATTATTATTTTCGATTCTAGTAGGTACATCAGGTTGTTATTGTCACATTTTCGATTTTAGTACATCAGTATTTTCATTCTAAGTCTAATTAAAACTTCGTAGTTATTCGTCGTATGTCGTAGTTCCGCTAGTTAATATAATTATTCCTTGTATGTACAATGCGTGGCTGTTTACGCCATACAATTGTTAGGGATTAAAAAGCAATTTTATTTAAAATTGCAAATAGAAAGATTTTTTAAAATCCGTTCAATATAAAAAATGATTGCAGACATCAAACAATGGTAGCATATTTTTTTTTCCATCAAGTGACGAAAAAATGATATAAGTAGTTTAAATTTAAAAACAATTTTGTCTTAGACATTACCATTAATAGAATCTTCGTGTTATAGGATACAGTTTAAAGTTATATAACAATAATACCTACGAAGCGAAGTCTTAAGAGAATCTTATGAATTAAAAAAAATCAAGAAACGCATTTTTGGATGTACGATAAGACGTTATGGCATAATGTCGTGTTTTTTTTTTAAGTCATTAGGCTGGATGACAGTTGAATTGTTTTAATGCCATGCTTTTTTCTAGTGATGTTGCTACACTCGAATTACACTACGATGTCATATGTGTCATTTTTACCGACTTCCCAAAAAGGCGGAGGTACTACGTTCGGCTGTTTGTATGTTTTTTTTTTTTTTTTGTATATGTTTGTTCGTCGAATACTCCGCCAAATGTGGACGGATTTTCAAAATTCTTTTTTTGTTCGAAAGTAGATAGTTCTGAGGTGGTCCCATTATCACCAAATTAGGATCTGATGATGGGATCTTGGAGAAATCGAGGGCAACCTTCAAATTTTATAGGCTCACTTATTGATTTTCGCATATTTTATGAAGTATCTTGTGTGTTTGCGTATGGTCGTCACCATCTCAGGTAGCTGGGCTGATGATGGAAGGTACAACTCCTTAACAGTAAGAAGTTACTCGAACAGGCAAGGACTGTTTTAGTAAATTGTTTTGATGTTTGATAGGGCATTTGCCACATTTGGTCTCATGATCATCAAGTCATGACCTGATGCTGCAGTCAGGATAGTCTGCAGAGTACCTAAGTCCTCGACAACAAACAGCAGATATATCGAGTTTAGGCTCATTGAAAACGGCTCGATGTGTGGATAAACGTACTGCTAATAAAGAACACCGAAGTACATAGAGACCTGATGCTGAAGCCAGGAGCATCAGAAAAAGTACAAACCTTGAAATTACAGCACCGTAGTCGTGTTTGGGCTCATTTTAAACAGGACTAAATTTTAAATTCATTGCAATGTTGACATAAATCTGGCCTGATGCTACAGCCGGGATTATCAGCATCTAGTCTATCAGCATCTAGTCTAATGACTGATTGAAAGATTTACCTTTTGGCTTCATCATCAGATCAGTTCGATATATCCTTTCCCTCTCCAGCATCTAGTCTAATGACTGTTTGAAAGAAGAGGGGGAGAGGATATATCGAACTGATCTGATGATGAAGCCGAAAGGTAAATTAATGTAATCTAACCGTGTTTGGGATTATTAGAACCGTTATGAGATGCGCTCTGACTATAAGGTATTTAAGTTTGACTGAGGGGTACTTTTTAGTGGTGGTACCATAACTAAAAAGTGTAAAATAAAAAAAAAAAAATTACAAAAAAATATAACCGACTTCAATGATAAAAAACACTGAAAAGTATCAAATAACTTTAATTTTGGAAGTCGGTGTTAAATAACGAAGAGACTAAACTATTATAGAAACAACGACTTCCAAAATTAAAGTTATTTGATACTTTTCAGTGTTTTTTATCATTGAAGTCGGTTATATTTTTTTTGTAAAAAGTTTTTTTTTTTTAACCATTATTCTAAGCACAAAGTTTTTTTTATCTTCTAAGGCAGAAATGTATTTTTTTATTATGGATAGGCGCGCATTTGACCACTGTATCACCAGATGGTAACCGATGATGTGGCCGACGATGGAGTACGCTTGCCTAGAAGTAACCTATTCACTCTTGACTTAAAGACCCCGTATTTCCTAAGTATATTAATGCAATAAATAAAGCAATGTATTTAGGTTACTTGACCAGGATTTAAATTAGTGTCAACATATAGCGTCAGTGAAATTAAATTATCCGATCAAATCCATCTTTCGTTCGAGTATTCTACCTAAGCTACGCCCACGTCTACCAAGAACCATGTCAGATCATGACCAAGACCCGATGTTTCGCATCTCGGCCACCCATGATGCGACATCAGAAGTGGGATATACTCGAGCTGAAGAAACTGAAGAAATGTTGCAGAATGAAGCCATGACGTCACGGTGCGACGAGAATATACTTCGCACGCTGCTGGCTGCCCAAAACCAGAATATGATGTCCCTGATAGAAGCCATCAAGGGCCCGGCAAGTACCAAGCATATTTCTTTGCCTGAATTTGACCCAGATAAGCCGGATGTAGACGCACGTGCCTGGTGTGCTTATCGGAAGTACCGCTTCAAGGAAGTACCCTGATCATCACCCTGAGCAAGGCTCTGAAAGGCAGTGCTTCACGTTGGCTGGCGCAAGTATCATTCGCGGGTATGACATGGTGTGACTTCAAAAGCCTGTTTTTGTCCCGCTACGACTGCGTGGACACGCCAGCCGCTACTCTTGTCAAAATGATGAGTGGCAAGCTTAAGGAAGATGAATGCTATGCTGCGTATGCTGCCCGGTTATTGTCCACCCTCACATCACGGTGGCAAAACATGAGCGCTGAACAGATAGCCATATCTACTGTGCTTGCTCATATGGCGCAATTTGATGGGCGTACAGAGACTGGCCTTTACCACCGAAGTAAACAATAGAAACAAACTGCAGTGTGAACTTCAAGCGTTTTCGTTTTTGAAAAGGAAAGCTTCGATGGGTAACTCAACCGATGCTGCTTCAGATTTCAAGCGATCAAAGTTTCAGTCGACGGCGTTGAAATGTCACAACTGCGGTAAAATAGGTCACCGAACGCCTGATTGCCGTTCCAGAGGTGAAGTGAAAGGCAAGGGAACCATTGCTGCCACTTCAGCGTCAAGTTCTGCAGAACAAAAACAGCGTCCGGACATCATCTGTTTCCGATGCCACAGTGTAAGTGCCGGCGCGGCGGGAGGCTCAAGAAGTTCCGGTGCAGCGCATGCGTCATCGGCGAACAACGAGAGGCGTGTTGAAGTTGGCTACGTAAGCAACCCCAGCGGTGCGTTGATAAATAGTGGTGAGTCATATCCGTTTTATTACGACTCTGGTGCCGAGTGCTCCCTTATCAAAGATTGTATTGCGTCAAAGCTTAGTGGCAAGCGTATAAATAACACAGTTAATTTGACAGGTATCGGTCATGGTAGTGTACAAAGCACCTTACAAATTTTATCTGTGGTAATGATTAACGATTTAAGATTAGAGATATTATTTCATGTTGTTCCAAATAGTTGTCTTAAAAATGATATTTTGGTTGGTCGTGAGATTTTAGGTCAAGGATTTAACGTTAGTATGACATCTGATAGTACTGTTTTGTATCGTGATAAGGTTGTCAGGTTATGTGACGTTTCAAATAAGTTAGGTAACAATTCTAATTTTCAAATTGATTTTGACAAAGTGGATACGGATATTCCGTTAGAATTTCGTTCTCAGGTCTCATTTCGTTAGTTGATCTTTTGTTAGAATATTCTTCTTCGTTTTCTAGTGGTGTTTCTAGATCCCGAGTAACAACAGGACAGTTGTAAATTAGGCTTATAGATGCTAGTCGTACAGTTAATCGTCGTCCTTATAGGCTTAGTGCTAGTGAACGCGAAGTTGTCACTGCTAAAGTTCGTGAACTAGAGGAAGCGGGTATTATTAGGCCGAGTTGTTCACCTTTTTCTAGCCCAGTGTTGCTTGTTAAGAAGAAAGATGGTTCAGATCGCATGTGTGTTGACTACAGGGAGCTGAACGACAACACCGTGTCGGATAGATTTCCATTACCGTTGATAGACGACCTTGTGTCTAGGTTAGGTGGTGTCAAAGTGTTCACGTGCCTTGATATGCTATCAGGGTACCATCAAATCCCCGTGCATCCTGAATCAATAGAGCGCACTGCATTTGTTACACCCGATGGACAGTGGGAATATTTGACCATGCCGTTTGGTTTAAAGAACGCGAGCTCCGTTTATCAGCGTGCAGCGATGAATGCCTTAGGTGACCTTGCTTATAGCTATGCTGTTACATACGTCGACGATATTTTGATAATAGGAACATCAAGAGAGTTTGGCTCGTCTTCTCACTGTACTCGATAAATTGACAAAAGCTGGTTTTTCTTTAAACTTTGCCAAGTGTTCATTTCTTAAACAACGGTTTGAATACTTAGGGTTTGTTGTTGAGGATGGCCAAATTAGACCTAACCCAAATAAAATAGCAGCTTTGTCTAGGCTTCCCCCACCTAAAACCATCACTCAGCTGAGACAGTTCATAGGGTTGGCCACTTATTTCAGACAATTTGTGCCACGGTTCTTAAAAACGATGGCTCCTCTGTTTCGTTTGACAAGTGGCAAGAATAGGTCCATTAGTTGGGAACCCTGTCATGAAGCCATTCGTCAGGAAATAATTTCTTACCTAACCAGTGCGCCAGTTCTAACAATATTTAATCCTGCGCACCCAATCGAGTTGCATACCGATGCCAGTGCTGAAGGATATGGTGCCATTTTTATTCAAAAAATTTATGGGAAACAACATTTAGTTGCTTATTATAGTCGTCGTACATCTCCAGCTGAATCGAAGTTTCATTCATTCGAATTAGAAACATTAGTGGTCTTTAATGCCATAAAGCATTTTCGTCACTATTTATTAGGTCGCAAGTTTACCGTTGTGACAGACTGTAGTTCTGTAAAAGCTTCTAAAAGCAAAACTGACTTGTCTCCACGAGTTCATCGTTGGTGGGCCTACATGCAATCATTTGAGTTTGATATTGTTTATCGTGAAGGCAGTAGGATGAGCCATGTGGACTTTCTTTCTAGAAATCCTCTCCCAACGTCTAATGAAATTTTCACACGTGTAGAGCAAAAGCGTGTCGATTTAGCTGAGCTTTCCAGTAACTGGTTGCAGGCTGAGCAGGAAAAAGACGAAGAGATTAGTAAGATTGTGTCTGATCTTTGTAATGAAGTTTTTCCAGAGGAAACTCGCAAAACTTACGAAATTCGTAAAAGTATTCTATATCGTAAAATACAGCGTAACGGTCGTACTCGCTGTCTGCCTATTGTACCGAGATCTCTTAGGTGGTCAGTAATAAATAACATCCACGAGTCTGTCATGCATTTGGGTTGGGAAAAGACTCTCGAAAAAATGTACGAACACTATTGGTTTGATGGTATGTCAAAATATGTTAGGAAGTTTGTAGACAATTGTATCACTTGTAAAATAGCAAAGCCACACTCTGGTAAAGTTCAGGCAGAACTTCACCCAATTCCCAAGTTCAATATTCCATGGCACACAATTCATGTTGACGCTTCTGGTAAACTGTCTGGTAAGAACGATATCAAGGAGTACGTGTTCGTCATCATAGATGCTTTTATCAAATTTGTCTTTTGACACACAAATATTGACACTAACAGTAGTATTTGTGCTATTAAGTTCTGTATAGCGTTGTTTGGTGCACCGAAACGCATAATAGCTGATCAAGGTCGTAGTTTTGCTAGCAAGGAATTTTCCAATTTTTGCTCTTCCAACAATGTAGAGTTGCACTTGATAGCTACTGGAGGCAGTCGTGCAAACGAAAGGGTAATGGGCACCCTCAAGAGTATGTTGACAGCGGTAGAGACTAGTCATGACAGCTCCTGGCAGGATGCGTTAGGAGAGGTTCAATTAGCTATGAACTCTACTGTCAATAGAGTGACTAAATGTAGCCCTCTCGAGTTGATGATAGGAAGGGTAGCCCGACCACTTGGTTTAGTGACCGTTGATGATGATGTAACAGAAGTTAATTTAGATGAGATCAGAGAGCAAGCGACACAGAATATTGAGAAAAATGCAAATTATGACAAAAATCGATTTGATCAAAATAAGGCTCAGGTGTCTAAGTTTGCTGTTAATGATAATGTTTTGATTGAAAATGAGGAAAGAAATCAAACAAAATTAGATCCTAAGTTCAAAGGCCCGTTTAAGATTATTGATGTGTTAGACGGAGATAGATAGATACCTACTAAGGGCACTTGACTCTAAGCGAACATACAAATACCCCCATGATCATGTGAGGAAGGTCCCCGATCACCAAGTTCTTCGAGAATTGGATGTCATAGTTGATGACAGTGGTAGCGAAACCAAATCTAACTAATAATGTCTTGTATACTCATACTCAGAATTCTAGACCGCACCTCATGAGTAGTATGTGGCGATGGGTCAGTAACTTCAGACTATGTTTAGACCGCACCTCATGAGTAACATGTGGCGATGGGTCTGCAAGGGATCGTTGGTGCGATCCTTGTCTGTGTTGGTGCACAGATTGCAAGAAAAGTGAATGAGTTGAGTATGCATTGCTTATGAATTGTGGTAAAGAGACAGAATTGTTAGGAAACTTGGTGGTCGGATCTTTTCCAATGAATGATATTGTGCAGGGGGCACTGTGTACGCAAGCTTAATTGAGAGTAATTTTAAGTTATGAAAAATGATTATTATTACGTTGGTTATTGTACTTAGATTTAGAAGAAATAAAGTACCAATGAGAATCAGCAACCTTTGTTTCTATTGGCAGGATAGCCAAGCTAGTTTACTCTGAGCATATTTTGTCCACAGGCACTACACCCGAGGACAGGTGCTAGTCAGGGATGGCCGTGTCGTGGATTGCTTACGTTCTCAAATATTATCGTTTCCCGAAACGCAAGTGGTGCTCTACCACTTGGACACGATCGTTGGTGGAGGGGAAGCAGCGAGGCACTCTACCTCTTGCCAGCCTTGGCATACGCTCTATACCAACGCACGTGTTTGTTTATTTGTTAGTCGTCAGTGAAATTAAATTATCCGATCAAATCCATCTTTCGTTCGAGTATTCTACCTAAGCTACGCCCACGTCTACCAAGAACCATGTCAGATCATGACCAAGACCCGACGTTTCGCATCTCGGCCACCCATGATGCGACATATATTTAATATTAACTCTTGCCTCGTCTGATATAGGCCTAACTAATTTAACAAATAAATGATCAGTAAATGTTAGGACCAGTGTGAATTTCACAATTTAAAACAAAAGGTCATTATAGCTCAATTATATGTAGCGTTTGTTAGTTTGCAAGTAGGTATACGTTAGGGCTTGGGTCACATTTATTACCTCGTGTGTGCAAAATTCATGAAAAAGAGAAATGTATATCTGACTAGTTTTGATTAGTTCCAAGTTTCTTTATAGAAAATACTAATATTCTGCTTATTTGCTGATGTGACTAACATGGGATTTCTGCTAAACAAAATATTTGTATTAGCTATTGCAACTTTTCAAGTAAATTAACAATATTATCAAATGCAAATAAATTAAGGTAAACAGGTGGAAATGCATATATTTTAATTATGTGTCATTAAGTTTGATCTAAGCAAAATATATTTTACCATCATTACCTTATTATTATCTTCACACTTTATGCATTCCTAATGATATTTTTACCAATTTCTGTACAAAATATTGTTATTTTGTTTTAAAGATATATTGCTGTATTTTATATTATCAATATTTATATTAATTTTGTATATTTTATATAATGTGGTATTTGTTTTTTTAATTATTTGTTATAGAAACTATTATACCTATGTCATGTTTAAGTTTAACAGTGTGTACACATAATGCGTAGGTTTTAGAAGAAATAAAACCAAGATCTCCAGTAATGTGTTTAATTTCAATAAATAAATTATGAGCTAATGAGATAACATTACGCTACATATTGCACAGCAACTCAACAATAATAATATTAAAAACTCCTATAAGTAGGTGCCATCAAAGACACTTCCGCCTGACCACCGCTAAGTTCATTTTTGCTTGCACTCAAAACGAACATTTCAAAGGGTTTGGTTTGCCGCTGCGTCGCAAGATTCAAGCGAATTTTTTTTAAGTGGTCGGGCAGAAATGACCTCGATGGTACTTGAAATTATAACAAATACAAACGTAGTCTAATATAGTTTACAAGGTGCATTATTTAGTACTTAGTGTACCTACTTAAATATTAGTTAATAAGCGTTCTGAAAAGACTAGAATAGTAATAATTATCTATATAGTTTAAACAGCGTAAAGTGCTATAATCTTTAGGTGGGTCTAGGCTACAGGAGTCGAGCACGAAGGAGTGTGAGCCGAGCACAAGCCGAGCTCATATTCGTATAGTGTCGCTCGTGCTCGGCTCTTGCTCCGCTCGTGCTCACCTTCTATCTGTTAGTATAATTAGTTTAGTGCGTTGTATGTGGTACGGCGTTTCAACTGTAGGTAAATGTAGCCATACACCTGACAGGTTTGCCTGTCCAGTTGAGTTTTACAGGTAAACCGGATCGAGTATGTTGTAAAATTGTGCAGGATTCCACACAAACTTACCTGACTGGTATACTGTATAGGTAAACCTATCAGGTTTAACCTAGCGTGTATGGCTACCTTCATAGTCTAGATTAGGTCTTTGCAAGATTCTAATTGTGTCCATATTGAAGATTGTCAGAACTGAGTGCGAGTGACGTCAGCACACTGCGCCGCTGCGGATTCACGCCGAGGTTCTCCCAATTGATCCACGACAGCCTGGCCGTCAAATCTGAGCAACAAAAAAATAAATAATATGAAACGATGTGATCTGTGGCAAAATTGATTAGAGCCGCGTCTCTGATGTTCCTATAGCCTAAAGACTCTTTAACTTAAGAAAGTCGCAGTTACCTACTGGGTTCAAAGTCATTACTTCGGGCTTTGTCTCCTACCCATGGACAAATGCGCATATCGAGAGGTGAGGACGCGTCAGGGAAGGGCAGCTACTCCCTTTATCTACCTGCATCGTCACCTTGACCCTTCCTACCGTACCTACATCTTGGCTCCTCTACAACAAGACTCTTAACCCGTAACTGCGTGTATGTGATCGCTAACTAACCTATGAGTATGCAATGTTCTTGCCTAACATTGCAGACGAGGTAAGGAGTGAAGAGTGAATGTTAATGCCATAATAATTACCGCTGGTATTCCAATGAGCGCGATCGGCTTTGATTTCCCCACGAAGGCATTTCTCCACGTAGGTCAGCGGGTCATAGTCGGCTTCCAACACCTGGAAATAAAAGGTTTTCATGTAGGAAAGAAGTACTTGGGTTGCGGGATTATTAAAAAAAGAGTAACCGTGGTTTTAGAATTCTAAGGACAATTTACGAAACAGGTGCTGACTGGCACTCCCCCTTTGATGATTTCCCTAAAAAAATATAAGTACTACCTACCAAGGGTTGCCAGGTCCTCAAACCGAAAAGCCGGACTATCCTATTTAGTCCGGTCCGGATCCCTGATTCTTTAGATCTTTAGGTCTTTTAATTCTTTATTGTACACCATGATAAATAACAAAATATGTATTATCAGAATTCATGTACATAGGCGAGCTAGCTTTTGCTTATAGGGGCTTTTTTAATGCTATTAAAATGACTTCGGATCACTAAGGACGCTTACCTCTCTGAGTAGTGCGATGTAAGCTATGGCCAGCCGCAGCGTGTCGATCTTGCTGAGCCGCTTCTCGTACGGGAAGGTCGGCACGTGCACGCGCAATTCATCGAACGCCGAGTTTATACTGCTAAAATCACAACACCACAACAACATTATAGCTTGGGAACACATTGGGGCTGTTTGCTTCCTACAACTGAAGAAGACTGTCTTCTATAGAGGCCTGTGGTGTCCAGAGGGCTTAGCCAGGTGATTATCTACAATCGTTAACGCTAGTAGAAAACTTCAAATGTATTGAAAATACATCATCTTAACGTTAAGTCACGAGGTCAGAACAAAGTAATTGGAGGTGTTATCGAATGCAAAAAAGATTCGAAACGAAACGGTCGTAACTTAGCTAAGCCTGCTGGTTCAGCTAACGCGTGAACGAAACGCAAGAGAACTGAACGCTATGCAAGAGAACGGAACGCCACGCCGGTGGCGGCTTAAGACTACAATTTCAATAATGTTATCCAATGATATTTTTTCACAGAACTAGGATCTACGTAGAATACTACTAATTAATGTAATGGACTGATGATTAGCCTAGGTAGGTACCTATAGATTAATTTGTCATTTCCGTATTACAATTCATTTACGTTACTTGCATAATCAACTATTGATAAACGTAAGGTACAGAAAAAAAATCTGTGGATTATTTTGGTACAGTAAACTTACATAATTAAAGCTTTCTAAAACCTAGTACCTAAAACTCATGCAAAACTTTCGAAACCTTGCCTAACTTTGCATACTATCTATCTGGGTATACTTATGTGAAAACTAGGCATTTTGGGGCATCTTTTTAGAAGCCTATGTTGTGTCCTTGGCTGCTTTTATCAAATCATATTATCAAAGCATCTTTAACATGAATATGTAAAGGAGAAACACATGATAGCAAGAGAAGCAAAAGTCGCCTAAAGCCACCGTACATCTGTAGGTAATAGTGATAATTAATTATCCTGCATACATTGTGACCGATTCGAGTTACAGTAGCTCACATGCGGAAAGAAAATTAGTCTGAGTCTCTGTCGCCGGATAGATACGGTGAAGAGGATATCTTGATAAATACATAGGTTAATCCATTCTGCGTTTGTTATAGCTTTTACCATACTTAGTAAATAAAAACCGGCCAAGCGCAAGTGTTCAGTGGGCAAGAACCAGCCAAGTGCGTAGCAAAACCGGACAAGTGAAAAGCGGCAAAAAATCACGTTTGTTGTTTGGGAGACAGTTAAATATTTATTTTAATCGGTTTTTTCAACTGTCCAGCTATCACGGTCCATGGGATACAGCCTGATGGCAGTCAGATAGACGGACGTACAGCATAGTCTTAGCGATAGGGCGCTCTTCTACCGTTTGGGTACGGAAAATGACACGTAGGAGCATGCAGTAAATAAGAAGGATACCCATTGGGTCCGGACCTCAGCATCCGACGGCGCTCGCGTACGTTGGCGGCCGCGCGCTGCACGCGGTATGGAGAGCCACCGCACTGGTACTCGGGCTCCGCTGTCGTCTCCAGCAGGACATCTGTCGAGAAAGATTTTCTTATACAAGCGTGTTCTGACTTATGACCTTGGTATCGACCTCATCATAACCGACTAAAGGAAAACGATAAACTCTAAATCCCTGACTTCTATGAATTCTGTGACTTGTAATAGGAAAATGAAGTATTTACGCTCAGCCAGTATTAAAGTTTCTAAAATTTCCTTGTTGTAGGTCTACATATAGTTTATTCCATACTTTAGAATTTATGCTACACAATAAACCACGGATTTGTGGTTGATGAGTAATAGCTCGCCGTCCGGCCGTCCGGCCGTCCGGTAACCGACTCCGATAGATCGACCCCAAGTCGTCGACAGCGCATGTTTTCAATATTAGAAGCCCAGCAGGGCCGACGATCGCTAGGGCCGCGGGGTTTCTCTGAAAAGGAACCCCGAAGTCCTAGAAGGCAAAGGACAACTGAAGGACACAGTTGTGGTTTCAGTCAGTAAAACTCAGACACGCCTTCTTGCTCTACCCTAGAGCGGGAAACCGCCTTTGTAAAGAAATCCATCTAATGCCAATTTATTTATTTATCCTAACATCAGAACGCCTTGAAGCAACTACACCAATGGAGAAGAATTAGTTCAGAATCGGCTAGGTACTTCTTAACACCATGTGCGCAGTGGAGCGGTAGTCATCAAAGGAGACGTAGCGTTGGTCATATACGCTCGCTTTTGCAGCATCAGGCCAGCGCTCCTCTAGGATTCCACATGTACCAAATCCCATGTCAAACACATTTTGAAATGTTAAAACTCTTCCGATGAGTTTTTCAAAAAAAATTGATTCAACACGTTGAACGCCAACGCGGTCAGTGCTGACCGACAGCGAACATTCCCTTCAGGCCAAGCGAAAATCACAGTTCTATCCAAATTTACACCAACTGTTTTTTTAATTATATACTAATATCTAATGTCCAAATGTATGTTTTTATTAACAAAAGTCAACTTTAGTAATTATTTATGGAGATAGTAAACGTCGGTCAGCAGTGACCAACGCGGCTCCTAGAGACGAAAAAGCGACTTTCCGTTAAAGGGGGCCGCGCGGGTCGCGGTGTCGGGTCCTCCGCCCGCACCTCCGAGTTCGAGATCGCCCGCGCTCACGCAGTTGACGCACCATTACTTTCTCACAATCCTGAAAAAATTTAAACGATTTTTTTTCATGTATTTTTTATTTGTATTAATCGAAGTAATCACCCATGCAATCAATGCATCTTTGCCAACGCAGTGGCAGTTTATTGATGCCCTTCTTAAAGAAATCAGCTGGACGGGAGGCAACAAATTCTTCAAAGGCATATTGTTCTGCCTCTCGGGTATTGAATTTTTTCCCGCCAAGAAGTTATCCAAATTCTGGAAAAAGTAGTAGTCTGTAGGCGCAAGGTCTGGTGAGTAAGGCGGATGACGGAGAGCTTCCAACCCCAGTTCTTGCAACTTGGAGACCGTCTGCTGTGCAGTATGAGGTCGCGCGTTGTCGTTCAGGAGCAGCGAAGACGAGCGATTGACCAATGCTGGTTGGAGATGTGCCAGCTTCTCCATCATTGTGTTCAGTTCTTCACAGTACACATCTGTAGTAATGCTCAGCCCGTTTGGTAAGAAGCTGTGATGAATCACACCGGCGCTAGACCACCAAACAGTGACCATCACTTTTCTAGGGGTAAGTTTTCGTTTAGGGCATTGTTTAGGTTCTGAACCAGGATCCAACCAACTTGCTGAGCGCTTGCGGTTATCAAACAGAATCCATTTTTCATCGCAGGTAACAATGCGGTTCAAAATTCCTTCATTTGTGTGTCTGTTGAGCAGTGCAAGGCACGTCTCGACGCGTACTTCGCGCTGGCGATAATTGAGTTCGTGGGGCACCCATTTGTCAAGCTTTTTTACCTTGACAATTTGACGCAAATAGACCAATATTGTTTTGACGCTAACGTCGAAAGCTGCTGCTAATTCAGCCGTAGATTGTGTATCATCAGCTTCCACAATCGCCTTTAATTCGTCATTGTCGACCAAAGTCTTCGGACGACCGCGAGGTTCATTTTTCAGTTCGAAATTTCCAGAACGGAAGCGAGCAAACCAATAACAGGTGGTGCGTTGGTTTGTAGTGTTAGCTCCGTAAACGTCGTTGATGTTGCGTGCCGCTTGTGCCGCGTTGCTGCCACGACGGTACTCATATTCCATAATTACTCGAATTTTTAACGTATCCATGATGACGAAAAAGATTGAAATGCGATGAAAATGTAACACTAATCAATAAACAAATGACTACTTTTGGAAAAAAAAATCCATGTTTTAAAATAAAATTAATTTGCAATTAAAATTCTTAGCCAAACAAATATTATTTTCATTTGAAATGGCCAGTACTGCAGAACGGCAATTTCATAGGTAAAGACCTATTTTAACCTCATCAAAAACAAAAATCGACTTCTAGACAAATGCCTTTCCAATTTCGCTGCATACAAATTTTCACTCTTACGTAAATGTTGCTTTTTTTCAAAGTCATTTACGATTTTCAAAAACCATCATAGTTGGCGTAACTAGAGGGCCCCGCGCGTAAATTGCGGTCAGCACTGACCGACGCAGCCCGAACGGAAAGTCTAGTTGTCGACCATCACTGACCGACACGGCCTGAACGGGAAGATGCATTTTTTTTGGTGGCATTCAACGTGTAATTGCAAAATATGGAAATTTTTAATATGTCATGTACCTACGTGTGTCAACCTACGTAGATACGAGTATTTCGAACCACTATTTTTTTATTCAAAATAAATAACTTGCAAATTGGCTCTTCTTTCGTAAGTCGGTGTTAAATAAAACCAGAAATACCGTAATATGTATTTTTTTTTTCTAAATAGTACATTGTTATTTAAGATTTATTCATATTTGTTTTATATTTGGTAAGCTATCAGATGCATTTTTAACTATACATATAATTCCATTTTTTTTACTGTACTTTTCACTAAAAATTATTTACCTATCATCATTAGTGAATTTTTTTTGGATCTCTTTAAGTCTTGAAGATTCGCAATACATATCGTCCACAGAACAAAGGAATATTATTTAATCTGTCTTGTAATTGGGCCTTTGTAATTAAAGGTAAAAAGTAAAGTATTTTCATATACTTTGTTTGCAAAAGTATAAAGTATAATTACCAAAAATAAAGTTCGTTACGTTATTATAAAGTATGGTTGGCAACCCTACATTCACCCCTCGGGTAACAATGTACTATTAATTGCATATTACGCTGTAATTGAGTGGCTATCCAGAACACAGTCTACAAATTAAGGACATGGTTCAATAGAAATGTGTAGATAGAAGTAGTTTTTTTTTTAAATTTTGACCTCTGTCCCTTGAAAGCGATTCTCCGATAAAAAGTATTACTTTTAAGTAATAGATACTTATACCATACGGATACCCACAAAGCGTTTTGGGAACATATTAATTGTGCGTACAGCCAAGGAGTGGAATTCCCTGCCGGAGTCTGTGTTTCCTGATGGCTACAACTACAACTTGGGGGTCTTTAAGTCAGAGCGAATAGGTTACTTCTAGGCAAGCGTGCTTCATCGTCGACCACATCATCGCTTACCATCAGGTGAGATGGTGGTCAAACACAAGTCTATCAATAATAATAATAAAAAAAAGTTTTAACCCGCTCTTCAGGCAAATTCAGACCTACATTCTGAGTATGAGTGTTGAGTATGAGTATACCCCTGGGGTACCTAACAATGTACTATTTCATAGTACACAGCTACCCCAGGAATGTATTTAGTCCCGAGGAGTTAGGCGTCCGAGCGAGTTGATGCGTGGATTCGTAGCGGACAATTCCTCGCTCGTGTCATTCGCACATGTACCGTGCTAACCCTTCTCGCCTGCATCCGTCGCCTACATCTCTCAATTATTTTGTATTTAAAAAGCCATTTTTTTAATTGTTGATAGGAGTGAAAGCGACGATTTATGTATCTATTTTATTTTATTTAGGTAACCAACGCTGCGTCTTCCGGGAATCCGATGGATGCGACACGCACAAGACCGGTCATTATGGCGACGACGGGGAGGTCTATGTCCTACAGTAGACGTCTTTCAGCTAAAATGATGATGATGAGGGAACTAACACACACTACACAACGTATGTAACAGAGTAAGTGCTATACAATAAAGTATGACTAATAATATGTTTCCTTTTTAACTGGGATAATTATGTAACATGCGAACGGACTAATAAGAAAAATTTAACAAAAATGTATAACAATATGTAATGTAGTTACAATAATTATCTACAATCTCGCTTGTAATTAATTTTGGATTTTTTTGAATAAAAATTATGTGTGTGTGTGTGTGCTGTGAATAGATTTTGATTGATTGATTGACCGGTTTAAACCTATAAAAAGTCACTACAGGGTTAGGTACAGGGCACTTGACCTAGCACGGCATGTCGTCAGACAATTTGAAGTAATTCTTAACGGGCTGATCGCAGAAGGTACAACGTCAAGGCTCTGAAAAATAGAAGGGGAACTAACAGTTGACAACTGGGCACTAAAGGAATAACATTGATGGGTAATAACATAACAAACAGAATTCCGGCAATGTATATAACTCAAATCTGGAAAAAATGTTAGATGCGTCTTTTTTACTTACGGGGGCAGAATATCATAGACACATAAGTCGCTACTTTATGCCTAACCTAACCTAACATTACGCTGTAATTCTGGGAAATAGAAACATTTTCTGATAGAACAGATACTTATCTTCCTTGGACATTCAGAAAGTTTTAAGAAACTAACTTCTATGGATAATAGTAGATTATGTGACTAGGGGATACAGCAGTGTCTTTAAGTCACGGGCGGTATGTTGAATTCCGAACGAAACGAAGGTTGCTGATTTTAATCCCGAGCGGAAGTGAAGGATTTATATAATTAACTCCCGAGCATTGCGAGGGAAAGAAACCTGAGTGAAGTGAGGAATTCAAGCCGCCAAGACAAAGACAGTTTTATCCCCGTGTTGCATAGAGGAAAGTTACCAAATATGGAATAGTATCTCAATATGGAATACTGCCATTACTAGTAAATTAATACTTCAAGCCCCACAAAACAGTGTTCTTCTATCTCTTTAAAACATAATACTCGCGTACCGGTTTCAAGTTGGCAGTCGAGCAAATGGTGTGCCCATGGTGAGAGTTGGTAGCTTTTTCACAGCCAGAATATTTTTTTGAGGTAGTTTTTAATTGCTCGGAAGAAATATGAATCAAATGTCTTTTGTGTGAAATTTAAGTAATTGTGCTGATGCGGAGTTTGATACCTTGAGTTATGATTTTCGCAAATAAAGTGAAGGCCTTTTTTAGATTTGGCCAAAATTTCTTTACATAGATTTTATTACATTTTTGGTACCTATTTCATAATTAGATGATCCCTTTTTGCTGATTTTGTTTTTGAGAAAATTTTAAACTTTAAATTAATATAAACATAACCAGAGTGTTACTAAATTAAAAGCTAACGTGTGGCAAATTGTAAAAACTAATACTCGTAAATGATTTCATCTACAAACCTTTATATTATTACTAGCGACCCTCCCCGGCTTCGCTCGGGTGTTTCTCCACGATTTAATGGATGTTATTATACATATAAACCTTCCTCTTGATTCACTCTATCTATTGAAAAAAACCGCATCAAAATCCGTTGCGTAGTTTTAAAGATTTAAGCGTACATAGGGATATAGGGACAGAAAAAGCGACTTTGTTTTATACTATGTAGTGATATCACAAAAATAAAATGGTATTCCATATTTGGTTACTTTTTTTTACACTATCTGTGAGGTAATTAAAAGAAAATTTTGTCGACCAAATCATATATTGGAGAAATATAAGTATTAATTATTATATTTACAATTTCATCAAACAAACAAATTCACTACTCCAAGATTCTATAGTTTCAATTTTCTATAACGCTCCCGTCAGTAAGCAGGTTTTATTCTATTTTTTTTTTTGTGGCCAACTTGTTCGATGCACGTACATTTTAATTCACAATGTTGACGATTTTTGATTTTCCAAATTCAAATCTCATTATTCTTATTGTATTATATATTATATTATCTCCCTAGGGAAATAATAACTTGCTTTAAGTGAGGTTTATATATAACGTATAAAACGACATTATCGAGCAGGTGGTGTAAAAAATTGTTTTAATTAAATCTTTTTAAAGAACTCTCCACCTGCCTCTATCCAAAGTTTCATGCTTCTGACTGAACCAATTTTCGCAACATTTTTTCCAGTCCGCCGCAAACACCTCTTCCACGGCCTTCTCGAACGCTGCTAGAGCGTCTTCCGGCGATGACAACTGTAACCCTTTCAAAATTCTCCCTGCGCTTCTCGATAGCTTCACTGTTGTCGGCGTTGGTTTGTTTTGAAACGGCCAAAATTTCGACTGACGGTTTGTTTCTGGATCGTATTGATAAATCCAGGATTCGTCATCTGTCACGATGTCGTAAACGCGCCAAGACGAGCCTGCTTCAAATCATATCACGGCACCACTCCACACAGGCCTGCATCTAAGCTTCGATGATATTGTGCGGTACCCAGCCGCAAACTATCCTCCTCTCGTGAAAGTGCTCTTGTAGAATCTTGTGAACGCTTCCCGAATCAATCCGCAGTGTATGCTGAATCTCTTTATTTATTTATTTAGTAAGCACCTCAACAACTTACTCACTAAGACATACACTAACAGAAGACACAAAAAGTTTTAGGCATAGTGAATTCGTGTCACTTACAGAGGTGCACAGTACTGACAGAAACATACAACCGCTCATAACCGATTATGACGTTATTACACATTTTTCATTCGATATTTTGGAAACACACACATCAATTTCTAAATTTGTGTAAAATTAATCCAGTTAAGACCTCTGAAAATCTCCTATTTTGTAAGAACTTTGACACTTCATACTTTGACTAAAAATTTATAAAGTCAAAAAAGTAAAACTATTGAAGCCTTGCAAATTTTATCAAGATTCTAAATGACGACAACTTTTTTCTTCTTTTTTTGAAATATTTTTTTTACTGTCAGCACACTTCTGTGTTAGCCGTCGTAAGACGACCACTGCTTTGTTCATTCCCTAAACTAAGGAGACCACGTTTGAACTGGCTATGCCAACGGTAGATGGTTGCTTTTGAAGGTCCTTCATCCTTATAAGTAATTTGAAGGCGATCACGATCAAATGACTCATCAGGTTTTAGGCCACATTTAAAGTCTCAGTAACCCTGTACGTAAGTTGGCAACTCTGTTAGTATTCTGTAATTCCGAGATTTACTCGAAAATTTCACAAAACTTGCTATAGGAAATAGCTGTTTTTTTTAAACCCTTAAAGTTTTTGGAAAAAGTTGTCATCATTTAGATTTTTAGTAAAAATTGCAAGGTCTCTAGAGGATTACTTTTTTGACTTTTTTAATTTTTAGGCAAATTATGAAGTGTCAAAGTTCATACTAAATAGGACATTTTCAGAGGTTTTTATTGGATTAGTTTAACACAAATTTAGAAATTGGTTTCTTTATAAACCTAGATAATATCCACAAGATACTGTGTTTCCAAAATATCTAATGAAAAATGTGTAATAACGTCATAATCAGTTATGAGCGGTTGTATGAAAAACAGTGAAAATGTGAGTCATGATGCACCACCTTAAGTTTTGTCGTTTGAAGAAAAAAACACAACTAGAACCTTAAAGTATTATTTATTGTTTTTTCAAAGTATTCATCTCGAAGTTTAATAAATTTTTCAATTCGATGGAACCAGTTATTAAAACTCTTATTTTACTCCAAAGTCGGTATGTCCAAAATGGCCGACTTGAAAGCGTTGACTGCTTCTTCACTGGACTGGAACCTTTGCCCACGAAGAGTTTTCTTAATTTTAGGAAATGTAAAGAAATCGTTAGGGCTTAGGTCAAGACTGCTTGGGGGATAGTCAAGAATTTCCACGTTTTCCTGCTTCAAATAATCAATTGTTTTACCAGCGGTATGTGAGCTTGCGTTGTCATGGTGTAGGATGATGCTTCGCTTTGGGTTAGATTTCCGGACTTCAGCGATTACTTGTGGTAAACAAATTGTAGTATACCACTCTGCATTAACCGTTCTACGATCTTCAAGCGCAATTCTTGCAACGTGACCGGTTTTTGCCACGAACGTAGCCCACATCTTCTTCGAAGTGCTTCGAGAGCGAAAAACTTTAGTCGGCTTTTGCTCATCTCGGAAGATCCTGGTTGTGGATTGCTCTTTGGAATCAGGGTCATAGGCATAAATCCAAAATTTGTCACCACTGATAATGTCGTAGACGTGATTTGACTCTCCTCGCTTGAACCTTTGGAAAGATTTCTTACACCATCTGAAGTGGGACGCCATATGATCATCGGAAACCAAATGCGGAATCCATCGGCAAACTAGCTTTCTCATACCAAGCTCTTCATGCAAGATCTTTTGAATGGTTGTCCCTGAAATGCCTATTTAACGCCTCTATCTCCCGATATGTCACATCACATGCCGATCTTGGAGTATCAGTTGTCTCACAGCAACGATGTTTTCTTCAGTAAAGGCGGATTTTGGACGTCCTTCACGAGATTTGTCACTAAGACTAGTATTTCCACGCTGGAATTCTAAATACCTGCGTTCGACAGTCCGTAGACAAGGAACTTCATCATGCAATACAGAACTTAGCTCCTCAAAACATTGAATCCGTGTTAGACCTCTCCAAAAGTTGTAAAAAATTATCGCACGCACGTTTTCCTTAGCGATTCATTTTTATGCGCGACTTGATAGATTCAAAACAACGCTGTGACTATAGTTGCATCAATTCTAATTATTTAAATTGTTTTGCCATTCTAAATTCTAACTAATCTGAAAATTGAGCAATTCTAAATTCAAAATTAGCGGGAAATATTTAAACGACAGAACTTAAAAGGCATGCCTAGTATAAACCATTACATGAGTAACACGTTGGGGTGCCCCAAGTACTGCCGCAAAAAACAGCTGAAGCGCGCGACACCTCTTGTGCCCGGTGAAGCTTGAAGCCGCTTCAAGCGTTTTCTTGTAGCGGCACCACCACACACGAGCCACAAAAAAGGCCGCCTCAAAATGAAGCTTGACGCGGCGTTTTTTTGAAGCCCGTGTGTGGGGTCAGTTAGGGGACTATAATATGTGTTACCGATGCTGCAGTGGACGCCGTAGCGACCGACCGGATCAAAAAAGAAGAAGTTAAGTAATGCCTTGTATTGTCTAAACAACCAAATTGATGTAGGATCTAATAAATCGTTTCGTATTTATGCGAGATATTGATAAATAAACTCCGATACCTGCCTGCAATAATTAATTATCTAGAATGTAATGACGTTAATGTTGTGTGCAATGAGCTAACTTGATAACGTGTTGATTAACTATTTTCGCTCAGTCAAATATAAGTCACGATAGGTATACGTACCTATAGTGAGTTGTATGTTTGTTTGTTTGTTTTTGTTGTAGGTTTGATTTATCATTTTTGTTTTTACTAATAAAAAAAAAATTAAACCTATATAATAGGATATTTTACTCTGTATGAGAAAAAATATAAAAACATATTATCACTACATAGTATAAAACAAAATCGCTTTTTATGTCCCTATATCCCTATGTACGCTTAAATCTTTAAAACTACGGAACGGATTTTGACGCGGTTTTTTTTAATAGATAGAGTGATTCATGAGGAAGGTTTATATGTATAATATTGCACCCGAGCGAAGCCGGAGCGGGTCGCTAGTTATATATAAGCTATAAGTTTATGAGCTATCTAGCTTAGGAAAAAGCAGTCGGTAAGTGTTAGTTTTAGTTTATAAAAGTAACAACATATTTTTTAAATTCAATTCATAGTTTTCAGTTTTTATTTATCTGTACTTTATCACCTTAAAATAGCCACCATGCTATTACGTCATTCAGCTGTGTAAAGTAAAGGTCATAACTGTCACCTGTCAACTGATCGGCAATACCGAGTGATTATTGGTGTATTTGTTTACACAGCCGACTGACGTCAAAACCTCAAAGTAAATATGGCGTCCACTGCATTCTGCATTAAGCGCGTTTGAAAATGTAAATTTTAAATGCATTTTTAGGATACTTAGCGACTGTATAAATATTTTGTGTAATTTTTTAGTGGTTTATTAACACTATAGAATATAATTGAGAGACTTTTCAAAAATAAGTCTAGGTAATACCCTATAATAAATTTAAAAAAATTGAATTATGGAGGCCAAATACAATTTGTATTCTGTAGGAGTGACTAAAACTGCGCTACATTAAAAATAAAACGTAAATACATAAATAAACTGGAGAAATACTTTCCTCGGAACAGAAAAATGGTAGAGTACAATTGTAGTAGTAGGTACTGTTTAAGTCATTAACTTAGTCTCCATTGACATACTAGATGAGAAAAGCAAACTAGTTTGAAATAGCAATCCCAAGCAGGTGGAAGTTAATGCTAGTTGTAATTTATTTCATGACCACCGCTCTCAAAACGGTGAAGGAAAACATCACGATGCTCCTCGTGAGGAAACCATGTCCTAGAACCAAATTTTCCAAGACATGTGACATCCACCGACCCGCACTAGGCCCGCGTGGTTGATTATTACCGCCCAATCCCTATCCTAGGGAGGAGGCCTCATCTTAACAGTGGGAACGTTAAAAGGCTGATAATACTAGTATTATGCTAGTTTGTTTAATTTTATCGAAACCAGATTTTATGCAATTTTATTTTAATACATTTTTATCATCATTATCATTTCAATCGAAAGACGTCCACTGTTGTCACCATAACGACCGGTCCTGTCACGTCTCACATCAATCGGACTCCCACAATCCTCACTAAGCCATCTTTATTTATATTTTTTATTAACCTTTCAAATACCGTCAATTAGAATCATATAGTGAGACAATAGATGCGTTAGCTTGGATAAATAGCAATTAACGATGATGATGATGATAATGAAATAGAAATCAAGTTACAATAAAAGAAAACAATAGGTATTTAAAGGTAACAATACAAGACGGTCTGTGCGAGGCTAAAAAAGCTCCTATGAGTATCTTAGCATATAGGTACTGCGATACCTAACAAAAAAGATTTGTTACGGAGGTTTGGTTCTGATTCAGAAAGTTCGGAACTTCCAATTGATTTTGCAGTTTAGAAACCGGAATACGCATTACTTTGTGTAATTTATTTTATCACCACTGCTTTCAAAACGGTGAAGGAAAAAAGGAGGTTCCTAGAACCAAAAAAATCGAAGACCGGTGACATCCACACAGGGCCCGTGTTTTAGATTACGGCTCATTCCCTCTCCTAGATAGGAGGCCTGAATCCCAACAGTAGGAACATTATATGGCCGACTATGCTATGCTATGTAAAGTTTAATCGGGACTTGTCAGGCGGCGGGAAATCTCTCTCCTGTGTCTTCTGCCGTAAATTCGCTCTTCATCTAAGAAATATAATCACCAATGTATTTTGTTAGGCATTTTTTTAACCACCATTTATGTATTTATTAAATTTTGGCATTTCTCCGTCTGTTATTTAAAATGTAATAAATTAATTTCACACTTTTTTTTTTCGAATTAATACAATAACACTAGAATAATTTAAGAATTATTCTTTAAGATTAAATTTAAGATTAAATTTTAGAATTATAATTTAAGAATTATTCTAGTGTTCGTAATGTAGACTATGATAGACATGACTACGATGAACAAATTTTAGAAAAGAAAAATCAGAAATCTTAAAAATTCGGGAAAAAATAACTTTTTTCTAAGAAATTATAAAGGTTAAGAAAGTATAAACCCAACAATACCTTTTTTCATTCCCCTTAATTGTATACCTCCTACATAAATATAATTTTTAGGTGCAATGTTGCATTCGAATTATATGTACAATTCATACAATTCGCGCCAGCATTGTCAAATATAATAACCACCATAAAATGCTTTGATACCTTTAGCTCTTTCACCAAAAATATATACTTGACCTTATATGTATATTTTGGCAAAAGAACACATTTAACTCTTCAATCGTGATAATTAGAGACACAATAGAAAGACAATGGGTGCGCGAACGCGTTCGCTTGGGATTTAATGAATTAATAGTATCTATTAGCTATTTTTAACACCAAATGTAGTAAACGATCACATCTTAGCGAGCAAATTAATGCGCTATTTCTGCCTAAATATACCACTGTGATTGCGACAAAATGTAGGCTTATTACCAAATAAAATAGATTAATTGAAATTGGAAGAGTTTTAATTTTTATATATTATATTTATTTGCATTTCGTTGAATAAACGAAACGCTCAAGATTTTTTTTTGTTTATCAGTTTTCTAGTACCCATAACACAAGCTCTGCTTAGCTTGGGACTAGACGGCGTTGTGTGATAGTTGTGGATTATTATAATAAAAAAAAATTTGGAGACAAAAAGGTTCGGAGCTTATTTTTTTTTTTCTTCTTCTTTGGCTTCGCACGGTTTGTGCATTCAGCCAATGTCACGTCAGGTTGTATTTCGTTATTATATGTACTTATTATAAATCAAAGTTAGGGAAACCAAAATATAAAAATAAAAATATTAAATTGAGCGGAATTTAGAAAAAGATATATAGGATCAGTTTTAACGGTGATAATAACATGTAGATAATGAGCAAATTACAATGACAAAAATTACAGTTTAATGTTATTTAGGATGATGAATGACACTATACATTTATATACTGGAAAGCTATTTGTACAAAGTAAAGAAAGTATTGAGGTAGGAAAAGGGATACGAAGGGACAAGAGGTTACAGAGAAAGGAGGAATGGTCAAGTAAAGGGCAGGAGAAAAATATGTGGTTTAAGTCACCAAGGTCTGTGCCACATGAGCAAATGGGGTCGTCTATGATGTGTAGTTTGGCAAGATGGACTGGAGAGCAAACATGGCCCAGTCTCAACCTTATTAAAATAGAGGTCTCCACCTTACCAAACTTTGCCTTGCCAAACCACGGTTTTTCCGGAATCTCAGGTTGAATAAAAGAAAAGTATCGGCCCTTGGATTTGCTGCTGATATCCCAAGCTACCTTCCAAGTATCCCGAAGAAAATTCCTTGGCAACGTCTCAAGGTCATAGCCAAAGTTCTTATAAGGAACTAAGTCCCCACATTGCACCGCATCACCAGCGAGTGCATCAGCTACAACATTGCCATGGATTCCAGAATGGCCCGGAATCCAGACAAATTGCAGTGTGTTACCCTCGGAAATGGTTCTGAACGCCAATTCTCTTATTGCAAAAATTATAGGGGACTGTACTTTGTGTTCGAAAGGGGATTTATTTATGGCTAGAAGAGCACTCTGTGAATCGGTAAAAATTAAACATTTTTTGAGCTTAAAAATACGTGCATATTCTAAAGCTTTTAGAATTCCAAAACATTCGCCCGTAAAAACGGAAGTCTCCGGGGGCAGTTTTATTTTTTGAATGATGTTGTATTGAGTATGGTAGGTACCAATACCAACACAACTCGTCGGGGAATGCTTGGCAGCATCCGTAAAAATATGGTGGAAGTCTGAATGTTCAATCAGAAATATATTAAAACATAAATGGCAATCGGGATCTGATTTACTTACACAATTAAATTCAATATTGGGGATGAACAGTAAACTCTCATAGCTATTATTAAACAGGGGTAATTTATTTGAACGGTGAATTGGCGAAGAAATCGAGAGGAATTTTTTATAGCTTTCAACCAAACAAGGAGTACGTTTATGGGACCAGTAAGCTGAAGATTCAATTTGTAACATTAAAGATTCCAGTTTTGGAATGAGAGGATGATTTGAGAACTGAAGAATCCGGAATAAATATTTGTCAGACAGGAATTGTCTTCTAAGGCTTAAAGGAGCTTCCCCGCATTCAATTTGCAGTGCATTAATAGGACTAGATTTCATGGCACCCGAAATAATGCGCAATGCTTTTGACTGGATCAGATCCAATTTTTTAAAAGCCATAACACTACCAGGTTCTAAAACGAACAATCCATAGTCCAGAGTGCTTCTAATGATTGCGTTGTAAATCAGTTTTAATGAAAAGGGATGTGCACCCCACCACACACCTGAGAGACATCTGAGCATGTTTAAGTGATTTTCACATTTATTAACAATATAGTCACAATGAGGAACACAGCTTAATTTTGAGTCAAATATTACACCTAGATATTTGAATTTATCTTCAACTGGAATAAGTGTTCCCTTGTAGAATAGGTTAACTAAGGGAATATTTCTCTTCCTGTTGAATAAAACAGCCGCACTTTTAGACACAGACAAGTCCAAACCGTTTAAATATAGCCATGACTCTAAAGTACACAAAGCAGAATTAATAACATCGCTAGCTTGTTCAATAGATTGACTTGAAGAATATAATAATAAATCGTCAGCGTATTGAAGAACCTTGACATGATTAGTTATAGAAGAGTCCAAATCAAAAGTGTAAATATTGTACAGAAGGGGACTAAGTACAGAACCCTGTGGCAGACCTCTCCATACAAGATGAGAGACATGACGATCTCCTATTAACATGTTAACAGAGCGTTCAGTCAGGATGTTAATAATGAAATTAGTTAAATTCAAGGGAACCCCTAAAGCTTTTAATTTATTTTGTAAAACTGATAATACGACATTATCATAAGCTGCATTAATATCTAGGAAGACTGCAATGGTGGATTGGTTATTAGAAAACGATAACCGAATATCGGATGAAAAAATACTTAAGCAGTCAGTGGTGCTTTTACCTTTTCTAAAGCCATATTGTGATTCCGCCAAAAGACCCTTACTTTCAACATACCATTCTAGTCGATTCTTTATTAGGTGTTCAGCTAGTTTCATCAGAATTGAAGACAAAACTATAGGCCGGTACGAGGAAGCATCAGATGGAGTTTTATTTGGTTTAAGGAATGGCAACACCATTTGATGTTTCCATTCAACAGGGATGTTTCCTGTTTTCATAATAGAATTAATAAGATCTAAATAATAATTGAGGACATTGTCATTTAAATTAGCAAAAAAGGAATACGGAATGCCATCAATACCCGGGGCAGAATCCTTTGTTCTATGAATAACACCCTTTAATTCAGTGAGAGAGAATGGGAGATCTAGCGTCGTATGTGTGTCTGAACTTGAAGTGACTTGGTTATTGGTTAAGGGAGACAGGTTAAGGTTAATAGCCTCAGGAACCCAAGGAGGAGCCAAATTGTCTAAAAATTCGCTTGCTAATGAGTCAGGAATAGGAGAAGAATTATGATAAATGGACCTAAATCTACGAATATTGCGCCAGACAATCGTAGGGTGAGTATTCGGTGAAATTGTTGAGCAAAAGTTACGCCAGGAATCAAATTTTTTCTTCTTAAATACTTTAGAAATTTCCTTATTTAAGTTAGTAAGGGTTACAAAATTAATATCCGACATATCACGGTTATAACTGAATTCAGCCTCTCTACGTTTTTTAATCAATTCTGTGCACTCAGAGTCCCACCATGGAGGCGAAGGAATTGTGCTCCTGTTGTTATTTTTTACAGGGAAAACTTCATCCGCCGCTGCAATTAATATGTGTGCTAAAGCTTCAGCACAACTATTTTCATTACCATCAAAAATAACAGGCAAGGAGCAAAGTTTACTGTCAACAATGTTTCTAAATTTGTCCCAGTCATTATTATTTCTATCAGGTAGTTTATGTTTTAAGTTTGATCTCCTTATTGGTGCCTTTGCATTGGAACGAGGATAAGATATAACTATTGGGAAATGGTCACTACCATATGTGGAGGTTAGAATATCCCAAGTCAATGAAGAGGCTAAGCTTGGTGAACAGATAGATAGGTCAATCGCACTTTGGTTCTGATTGGGACCACAGCGACGTGTAGCAGTTCCTGTGTTTAAGATGCATAAATTATGAAAATCTATTATATCTAGTAATTCATCCCCATAATATGTAGAAGTTGAACAACCCCATGATTGGTGATGGCAATTAAGATCACCTAATATTAAAAGTGGCTTTGGAAGAAAGGAAAAAAGGTTTTTTATTTCTTGCAGTACTGGAGCAGAAGGGTGAGGAACATAAATGGAAACAAGGCATATATGTTGAAGTTTAATGGCTACAATTGAAATATCCTCACTGTGATGAGGCAACCTAATATTAGAAAATGGGATAGAATTCTTGATAAGTATAGCTACTCCACCATACCCATCAGATCTATCCTCTCGAATGGTTAAATAACCATTTATTTTAAAAATGTTACTTGGTTTGAGCCAAGTCTCTGCCAAGGCAAAGACAAATGGATCATATTTGTTTAGAAGATGTATAACTTCACTTTTTTTGTTAATGAGACTGCGGCAGTTCCACTGGATTATTTTGGTGTTGTCCATTATGTATTGATTGAGATGTATTGCAAGATGGGGCTGCGTTGGACGGTGAGAAATTAAACTGAGAGAGAAGATTATGTAGTGCGGAAAGAAAATCATTTACAGAAAAATTTGTGTCTTTAAAGTCATTATTATGATTGTTAGAAATAACACAACCATTTGATGGCTGGGGAATATTCCAATCTTTAATGATGGTATTATGAGCCTCTTTATTATAACCTTGTACAGATTTAGGAGGGGAATGAGGTTTGAGAAAGACAGTCTTTTTATAGCTACTTCGAACAGGTGTATTATTAGGTGAAGGGACTGGAGGAATATTAGCAGAGTTTTTGGAGGGAGAAGATAAAAGTGCATCAGCATATGATTTTGTTACTGGAGGATAAACTTTTGCAGCTTCAGCATATGAAACAGAACTTTGTGCCATGTATGTTTTAATTAATTTTTGCCTACAGAATTCTGGGCAAGACTTATTAATAGCAAAATGGGCCCCAGAGCAAAGGCAGCAAGATGTACTTTCTTGTTCTCTATCGCAACTGTCCCCAGTATGGCCTTGGCCACATTTATAGCAACGGGGTTTAGACCTGCACTGAATTCTAGTGTGACCAAACCTACAACAATTGAAGCACTGTATGGTAGGGAAAATATATAACTCTACAGGTAAAGCATTATAACACATAAAAATTCTTTTTGGTAAGACCTGCCCATCAAATGTAACAACTATGGATTGAGATGGTTTCCAAATAGTTGAACCATCAACAATGGTTTTAAAATTAAGACGTCTGACTTTTAAAATTGGACCGCAACCAATCGGTACTGTTATATTATCTAAAACTTCCTCCGGAGACCACTCCGCAGGAACACCACGTACTAGTCCCATCCTAGTAACGTTAAAAGTAGGTATAAAAGCTTTAAAGTTGTGTTTTTCTAGACTATTATGTGTAATAAAAGAATTCGCGTCCAGGAAACTAGAAAAGGATAATGAAATCTTATTGCGTCCAATTTTTTTGACGCTACCATTAATAATATTTTGGAAGTTGTTGTGTTTTAAAAACTTCCCAAATGTGATTGGGTGCAATGTCGTACCATCATCTGGTGAAGTTATTATTTTTTGTACATGTATTACAAAAGGCGCGCTGTCCGTTTTATCGTAGGTTTTTCTACCAATCTGAGTGGGAATAACCATGGAAGGAGCAGGAATATCATTAGGCAATACATTAGACACATTTTCAGAATGGATAGGTGCAGATTCCACAGCTTGAGCAGAGTGTAACTCCATACAACCACAACCCGAAGACTCGGAACCATCGTGGTGTTTTCGGATACGACGACGCTTATTACAGTGCTTACAGACATGCATGCGACTTCTTTTTAAATTCCGAGATGAAGACGATCCATCAGTGTCCATACCTGATTCATTATTGGATTGAACTGTGACAAAAACGCTGGCCGGGGGAACAAAGTCCCCCGGGTCGGGCGGATCTTTCATCCTTAACGTTAAAAACTAAATAATTGAAGAAACTTACCACTACCGAAGAATGCACAAAACTAAATATTAACTCTAAACTACTACTACTACTACTACTAATCTTATATATAAATTTAAAGTTTTTCCCAATAAATATTATAAAAATTTGTTTTGAGTTTTAAACCAAAAAATACGCGCCCGCCAAGTTGGAAGTTTCCCGCGCTTTCCCGGAGCTTATTTACTATTTACTAATTTTTTGCCAAAGGGTAATTTACTGTAATCGGATAAAGAGATGTTATTTTTTTGCATGTCATTTTAAATTGAAATGTGGTTAATAATTTGGTGTTCATTAACTATTTTTGGGTTAAAATAATTTTTTTGGAGTCAGGATAGCAAGATGTGAAAACTTTGGTTATAATTTTACATTAAATCATAAATCTTCATCACTAAAATATCAGACTAACAATAGAGATAAGATTGTAATAATATAGTCAAGCAAAAGAATAAGAAAGTCAATAAGGAACAAAAAAAATATTAAATGTCAGAAAAGTAATGTCAAAAAAATAAAATATGTAGGACATATTAATCATAATAATACAATGTGAATTAATACATATCAATCATAGTAACACTGGGAATTAGTGCAACGATTTTTCATTAAGGAAATGGTCAATTGTGTAGTAACATTTATTAATTAATATTTGGTTTAGTGCCCTTTTGAATTTTATTACAGTCATGTTTTTTATTGCATCAGGTACTTTATTATAAATGCTTGGGGCGATACCAAAATAACCCTTCTGCATACGTGCGGTTTTGCATTTGACTTGACATAGTTTGTTAACATATTGAGCCCGTGTCGGATTTTTCCTGACTGATGACAGTTTTTCAAATAATTGTGGATTATTTTTTACAAATAGAGCTGCTTCTAAAATGTATTAAGATGGGAAAGTTAAGATCTTTAGTGATTTAAAATAAGGAATACAGCTTTCTGTTGTTTTAAGACCACACATTGACCTTATACATCGCTTCTGCATTCTAAATACTAGTTCTTTATTGGTAGACTGCCCCCAAAAAACAATACCTCAAAACTGAGGCAACCAGTCCATAGTACGCCGATAAAAGAGCCTCAATGTCGACTTTTTTTGAAAGTAGACGGAGAGCATTCGCAGTTTTACTAAGTTTTTTGCACACGGTTTCAATGTGAGGTTTCGAAGTGAGTTTACTGTCGATCACTATACCTAGAAACCTTGCCTCACTTAATTTCTCAATTTCTACGCCTTGGTAATCAATACTAAAATTTGAGTTTTCAATGCGTTGATGAAATTGCATTATTTTTGTCTTATTGAGGTTTTAAATCAAATTATTACTATTTAACCAATTTCTTATGTCACTCAAACAGGTATTGATGCCCCGTTCGTAATTAATACGATTTCTACACTTAATTACACCTGTACTGTCGTCCGCTAAGAGAGTCATTTTATTCGTTGTTACTTATGGGAGATCGTAAATATTTATAAGAAAAAATGGCGGTCCCATTAAAATGCTGTTTTAATTTTGGTGACCATTGACTTTTGGGTTAACAATGATTTATTTGGAGTAATTTTGCTGAAATAGGATAGCAAGATGCTAAAACTTTGGTTATAATTTTACATTAAAATTTGGGTTTAATTTTGGTGATCATTTACTAGTTTTATCTGTTATTTGTTACTTTATTTGGTGGTAAGTTACACATAAGCCAAATAAGGCTACTAGAAAATTAGTCTAAGTGATGGAACGGGAACTTTTATATCATTTGATACAAGTTGCAAAAAAAAAAACAAACTACACTGACCTGTGTGAAGCTGCCTGGTGTGCTGGTGGACGTAGGCAGCCAGCGGCAGCTGCAGCCGGTTCCTGGCTGCGGCGTACACACAAGACGGCAGCTCCGAAGTCAGGGAAGCGCCCTCATCATCAGAGCCGTCGGCGTACGCAAACTTCAGGCCGGAATAATCCAACCGACGGGAATCACTGAACAAAATAAAAACAATTCAAGACATTAGAAAAGAAAAAACAAAAATGCTTGCAATAAAAAAAAAAAACGTATCCAGTTACAAACAGCCCAAGGAAAGATATCCAAATCGAAGTCATTCAGATCATCGTGTATTTGATAGAGTGCATACTGTATCAGTGGCGGTCATACCAAACATTTTGTTTATGGTTTTTGCTAAAAATCATTTAATAAATATTGATTTATTTAAAAAATTTATATCGTGTTACTAGACCGACACCAAACCCAAAAATGTGATTTTAAAAAAATTTGTCTGTCTGTCTGTTTGTTCAGGCATCACGCAAAAACTACCGGTTCGATTACGTGAAACCAAGATGAAACTTGGTATAATTATTCTTTAATATCCTGGGCATCACACAGGGTACTTCTTATCCCGGAAAAGTATGTACAATAAAAAACAAACTTAATTTTGCGGTTCGATCCCCAGACCCATTACTGTACCAACCGAAAATAATAAGTTTGTCGTAGGTTACGTCACCCGCAGTGAAGTTCACTAAGGGGCGCTGTACATGGCTAAGATACTATAATATTTTCTCTTAAGAGGGTCCTTCTCCACTCGCTTATCGTAAACATCGAAAATGGTTTAAAAGCTTGTTACTTCATTTAATGCAATCCAAAGCGATGTTTGACGAAAAGGCAACGCAAAAAAAGAGAGATAACGCCTGAAAACTCTGTTAGTATTCGGTAATTCCGAGATTTACTCGAAAATTTCACAAAACTTGCTCCAGGAAATAGCTGTTTTTTTTTAAACCCTTAAAAGTTTCTGGAAAAAGTTGTCATCATTTAGAATCTTAATAAAATTTGCAAGGTCTCTAGAGGATTACTTTTTTGACTTTTTTAATTTTTAGGCTAATTATGAAGTGTCAAAGTTCATACAAAATAGGACATTTTCAGAGGTTTTTACTGGATTAGTTTTACACAAATTTAGAAATTGGCTTCTTTAGAAACCTAGATAATATCCACAAGATATTGTGTTTCCAAAATATCTAATGAAAAGTGTGTAAAAACAGTGAAAATGTGAATCGTGATGCACCACCTTAAGATACAATATCGCTCGCCATACAATTCAATGGACTATCACACACGACGAAAATAATGAATAATATTTCACATTTTCTTATCTTAAGATGAATTTGTATGGCGAGCGATATTGTTTCAATACATATTATAAAACAAAGTCCCCCGCCGCGTCTGTCTAACCGTCTGTCTGTTCGCGATATACTCAAAAATTATTGCACTGATTTTCAAGCGGTTTTCACGATTCGTGCGTGATTCTCGAGGAAGGTTTTAGTATATAATTTGTTAAGTTTTTGTATTTATTTCTGTGTACATTAACGATATTTGTTAAAGACATCGGGAAAAAATAAGCCGAAAGAGGAACCGTGTTACCCCGAGTTTAACGAGGCGAAGCCGCGGGCAAAAGCTATTCTTCAACAAAAAGCTACTTCTAGTTAGGTTCAAAATATTACGCAACATCAACCAACTTAAATAAACCAATTTAACGCGAGCGAAGCCGCGGGCAAAAGCTATTCTTCAACAAAAAGCTACTTCTAGTTAGGTTCAAAATATTTCGTAACAACAACCAACTTAAATAAAACAGTGTATTTTTTTCAAATTCAGCTTCTTTTCAAGTTAAATCTCAATATGATTTTTTTTTTAAATTATGATATCAGTTTTTTTTATATCACTATAGAATCTCCATTTAATATATTTTTTTTTTCAATAATGGGCACCTACAGTGTAGTACATTTCTTTTATACCATTCACGCCCAGTCTCGTGATTATTTAAAGACTATAGTTAAAATTTGAAATAAACGCATTTTCCTTTTTTCTTTAAGTTTACAGTAAAACAGTCATTTGCATAAGTTTACAGTAAAACAGTCAGTATTCAGCAGTAATATACAAAAAATAAAATAGGAAAATAATGTTTTTGAGCCAAATTAATATCAAGTTTTTCAAAGAAAACACGAAGATCAGTTTTATTCTGGCATCTATGGTAAAAACTGGTTCAAATTGTGGCATGTGATTGCTGATACGGTGTTTCAACCCTTTAACGTTGGACCACTATTTACGCCACACCCTGTATTATATAATAAATCTATGATAGAGCGTTTAAGAACTTATTTTATAGGTTCTTAATTTGAAGTTCCAAAATTAAAGCACTTTAGAAATTGATATTTTTTAATACTTTTTGATAAATGAACACGTGTTTTTTTGTGGTTTTAGAACGCCAAAAAGTTTTTAAATCAACTTTTTTGTTACGCAGCTGATAAGTTCGTTTAAGAGTCCAAAGAGATCACCGCGAGACCACTCATCCACACTACCAACAAGCTTTAAAAAAAAATTAAGAGCTGTTTTGTACTTTATAAATTTTTAGTTTTTGCGTTGACAATTGAAATAAATTACCAAGCACAAAGGAGACCGTTCTTTTTTAATAATTAAATGAACAAAAATATTAAAATTACCTTAAAGGTGGTGAAGTCGATGAGTCTGCAAGCTGTGTCCTGGTCGCTGACATTTTTCTTTTTATCGTTATCAAAGCCTCACAATTATACTTCGTTCGAAAGTCGAATCCCAACTGAAGCTGCGTGGAGCGCTTGTACTAATTTATACCACAAGGGGTGGTCTCTTAACCACATCGACAGTTTGACGAAATTTTCGTGCCGCGTTAAAGTTCACCCTAACATAGTGAATTTAACGTATATAATGTATTGACAAAAAAGGACGGCTTACGTAAGTGTGTCGTTCATCCCTCTTTGTTGGGGTGGAGCTTTCGAAAGTTAAGGCCGACGGAGGCGGGGCCTGAAATTCGGAAACTTAGAGCCAACACTTCTTTGTGTTAGCTAATTATTTTGGTGATTAGCTCAAATTGTGTGTCAATCTTGATGAAGGATATTTTCGAGAAAATTTAGAAAAGACAAACTTGAAACTTTATATGCCTTCGAAAATTTAAGTTAAAATATTTTTTAACAAAGGACCAATAAATTTTATTATAATTATTATGGTTCTTTAGGCAATTTTTCTCAGGCTAGTAGGTACACCAGGTGGTGTTTTATCGGATTCTCACGAGTGTAAACCAAGGTGAGATCCTAATAATTGAGTTTAAGATGGTAAAAGACTTTTTTATTATGATTATATTCTAAACACTAAAGGACCGAACCGGAATGAATACAGTAACTTTCACCATAAACACTGACTACAAATGCAACTTTGGGTTTTTAGTCAGTAAGAGTCTGACACTATCTCCCGCTCCACCCAAGAGCGGGGATTGCCTTTGGATGATTTTTCCCATCGAAAAAAAGTATACTTTTTTAACTTAAATCGGACTGATCCCAACAACATTTATAACCTAACATTAAGTTAATAAGTTTCTTGATATCCATTTTTAGCAGGAACGTAATATAAAATCCCAACAAGTTCGGATTGTTATCAGCCGTCGGAACAGCACGTACGCATACGTACGACTAGAGTCTGTCTAAAAAGTCAAACGACTTGAATAATTATTAAGATAAAATGAAATCTGATGTAGTCAACACTGGTTGATTAACAGATCTTGATTATTGTTCACTAATAGAAAAACCTTATAAAAAGTATCTTTTATACGTATTTTTTAAATGCTTAAATTATTATACAAAATTCCCAAGACAAAATAAAAGAAAAGAAACAAAATTCTATAAGTCTGTCTAAAAAGTCAAACGACTTGCCACGGTAGACGTGGGTTAGCTTGTTGTCGGACTGTCCAATCGACCGGAATGAACCCAAGTCGTTGACAGCGCGTAGTTGTCCACGTGCTGTTCAAAGAGATGTCATTACGCCGGTGGGGGCCCGATGTTCGCTAGGTTCGAGGGTATTTTCTGGCAAGAAAACCCATAGCTTCAGAATGCAAACGACAACTGAAGGATATAGGTGTCGTTTTAGCCAGTAAAAGTCTGACGCGCCCAGGAAATTTAAATACCTGTTCAACAATATATCACACGGTAGGGTTGAAATGAAAAAAAAAAAAACAATCTCAATCGCGTAGCGGTACCTACCCCCCCTACGCGTAAAGTGGAGAGTGATTTTTTTTAATAGTCCAGTTTTTATTTTAACACTTTGTGATTGATATACTTAAATACATATTGGTACCAAATTTCAGCTTTCTAGTGCTAACGGTCCGGCTAGAAGGAATGGGGTGGGTTTCTAGTCAGTAAGAGTCTGACAGTATCTCTCGCTCCACCCAAGAGCGGGGGTTGTCATAAGATGATTTCTGGCCACCGTAAAAAAAAAAAAACAAATTATCCGTGGACGGACGGACAGACAGACAGATATGGCGAAACTATAAGGTTTCATAATTAACTACTAAAAAAAAGGTGTACTTTAAAAAAGGTGGTGAACGTAATTAGCTGCTGTGTATGTTAAAGCAGACATCTATTGTACGTTTCCAAGTTAAGTAAAAAGTTTAATAATGTAAAGCTTAACGGTTAATCGTTCACCCTTGTGTTTACTTGGGGTTACAACATGTTGTATGGCTTTTTAACTATTTCTAACACAAAGAAGAAAAACCTAATTAAAACGATAGAATGTTCAATGGGTCGTTTTTATTATTCTTGAAACCAATAGAACGTTACCATTTTGAAACCCCTTATAGCCCCTACAAAATAAAATACGTCGTGAAGTTTTTGCGCAGGGGAAAAATTTGATCAAAGGAAAAATATTGCAAGCTCATTATTTAAACAAAGAGTTTTTTATAAACTCTTATGACTAAAGGAACACCTACACTGCTAACACGTGTGCCACACGCTGATCTGAGCGCGTCGGTCTCCATACATTTTATATGGAAACTAGACTTGTAGAGCTACACTTGATCAACGCTATGCTACGTCGTTCTACGTACAAATCAATCGTGTTATACTCCTATTAGTTCTGTTCTGTTCATATTCCTATTAGTTCTTCAATCTGTTGCCATCCCGTGCGTCTTCCAGCCCGTTTGTTCAGAACCTATCCAGTAAACTCCTTCCGTGGTCTGCCGCGACTAGGTATGCTAACTTTTTTTTTTTACAAAAAATAAAGCATTTTTTATCTGAGATAAATTTTGGTAAACAGTAATTTAGAAAAATGAACAGTATTTTTTAATTTAATTTTGTAAATACCTATTTTTACAGATTTCCGCACAACTTATTAATTTACAGTTTTTTTTACTCTTCACACGCCTCATAACAATTATAACTAAAATTCAAATAAATGAGGAGCTCATTCGATCCGTTCTGAAACTCTATTATTGTTATCTATTTTTCATTATTTTTCTTTCATTGAAAAAAATAATTGTGTGAGCGTCTAGTCTAGCAAGAGTAATGAGTGTTAAGCATTTTTATTCTGAAAACGGTCTTTTATATACTTTGTTTTTGTCAAACAGTAAAAAGTATAACGTAGTGAAAAACAGTATAATGTATTTTTAAAAATGTAGTTGGCAACCCTAGCGACCTCATCTCATTGCATCAGCTCTGAGCAATAGCCCAGGGTCTAAAGTTTGATCGACATGCATCGGACATAACCTGTCCAGTAATATTCGCTCATACATAAGTTTGGCAGCCATTCGAATATGTGATTTATATTTGATTTGGTTTATAATATTGTGTTTCGATCACGCATTGCTATTCTGAAGAGTTTATTTGCAAAATCACTTCTGAGTCCGCAGTGAAATCATGTTTCGTATTCTTAAACGTAGTGAATACGACACTGGCACCACCAAGTGATGATCAAAGTGAGAGGAACTAAACTGGGTGAGTATTTTGACGTTTGTCTATAGGATTTTGTATTCCTATATAGGTACTACAATTCGCTTGTCATATCGAAAGTCATCTCGCATCTCACACGAATACATCGGTCAAATGAAAAGTTACTATTTCATGAGAGGAATAAAGTTAACCTTTCCTTGAAATTAACGCAAACCAATAAGAACAATATTATATATTCGCAAATATATATTTGTGACTTTCTTGCAGAAAAATAGACGCCGACGACGTCTGTTAGTCTTACACCTAGACTTGAATACTGCATTCTCTTGCTTGTTGGCAGAGTTAACACTGAATGTTTTTTTTATTGTTTATAGGTTCGGGCTTGACCGCTATAGTCTGTCTAATAAGTCAACCAACTTAGATAATTATTAGGGTAAAATTAAATCTGAAGTAGTTAACACTGGTGGTAACCTATAATCAAGGTAGATCATTGTTTACTAATGGAAGAACCTTAAAAAAGTATCGAATATAAGTATTTTTTAAATGATTAAATAAAATATACAAAATTCGCAAGTCTGTTGACTTTTTAGACAGGCTTTATCTCACCTGATGGATATTAACTAATTAAAGTCTGTGTACCATATGTTTAGGAAGAAAGAATACACTTATCTAAAGGCCGTCTTTCACCTAGACCTGGGCACATTAGGATAATGAGGCCCCTATGACCATAATAAAGCACTATTTTATAAGAAGTTCATTAGATAAGCTTGTATTAAGATGAATAGATAATAAGTATAATGTGATCTACTCGTATACTAAGTAACCAGCAACCTGGGGCCTAAGTCTCCTATTTTTATAAAATTATCATTCCGACACGACCCCATCGTTATTTTGCTAAAAGTTCGTAATCTGTTAATTCATAATGATCGATCATTGATCGGTCAATGGTCACGCAATAGAGTAGTGGTGTGTGTATGACAATATCAAGGTTATTAAAAGCAATAACTGCACAATGACGTTCTAATTGTAGTTCAATGATCAAAGGAACTGTCATTAGCAGATTGCCGCATACGTCAGACATTGATTTGTTATTTTGTACAAGATTACCATGCTATGCCATTTCTTTCAATGGATTGTCAGCGGTTGACCATTGGAAAGTCATAATGACGCCATTATCTTAGCAGATTACCAAAACTTGTCAAAATCAATTATTATGAAAACAATGATAGACCATTCTGACACCATTGTAATAGCAGACTTGAGGTCCAGGATTAAAGCTAGAGAACTACATTAGACCGATGCACTCATGTAACACGCCTGATTATCCTGATTTGTACGTAGAACGACGTCGCGTGGCGTGGATCTAGTGTAGCTCTACAAGTCTAGTTTCCATTTAAAATGTATGGAGACCGACAAGCCCACATCAGAGTTTGTGGCACACGTGTGCGCAGTGTAGTTCTACTTTTACTCCTTATACGTATGCTGATTGAAGACGTATCCTTCTTTCCAGCTTTGAATAGCATAGCATACCATAGTCGGCCTTATAATGTTCCCACTGCTGGGACTCAGGCCTCCTCTCTAGGAGAGGGAATGGGCCGTAATCCACCACGCGGGCGTAGTGCGGGTTGGTGAATGTCACATGTCTTCGAATTTTTTGGTTCTAGGACATGCCGGTTTCTTCACGATGTTTTCCTTCACCGTTTTGAGAGCAGTGGTGATGAAATAAATTACACAAAGTAATGCGCCTGGCTGGGTTTGATCCCGCGACCTACAACTCGTAAGTTGGGGCCGTTACCACTCGGCCACCACTGCTCAGCTCCAGCTTTGAGTTGAGCAAAATCGTTGATCACGTCTTCAACATCTGTGTTTTTCTATCGACATTAGTGATAAACTGTTCACTTAATTTAAACTTAAAAAATAATGAAGTTAATGCATGCTGCAATTGGGAAGTCTGATTTATAAGAGAGAGTAGAGTAGTTATCAGTTATCGTTTGATAATCGAGTAAGCTATCTGAGCAAGTGTCCAGTGTGCCCAGTGGGGAAGAGGGACCTGCTTATCTATGATGTTGCAACAAGATCATACAACAAGTAATGCAGAGTACGCTTTGCAAAGTAAACTTAACAATTTTAATTAGTCGAGCCTATTTCTATTTCTCGGTAATGTGTCTCTAATAAATAAGTTTGGCTCGGATAATTAAACATTACTTTACAGTTTTAACAAAGTTTTTAGGGTTCCGTACCTCAAAAGGAAAAAAAACGGAGCCCTTATAGGATCACTTTGTGGTCCGTCTGTCCAGAATGCATGGTATCGAGTTGAAATTTAAACCACATACAGATCTACGGTCCCGTAAAGCTGTGAAAAAATCAAACTTCTAAGTTAACCAAAGAAAAGATTCGGTCGTTTATATCGCAAAAAAACGTATTTCTCGACACTCTCAAGGGAATCTAAGATCACAGGGTACTTCCCGTTTACTTAGAATCCTAAAAAAATCTGAAAACTTTAACCGATTTTTATCACATACTCGTAGTACCTATGTGATAAAAATCGGTATTTAAACCAAAATCAGAATATAATTTTAAATAAGTCTAAGGGATTAAAATAATACTTCCAAAGCGATTATTTGTTAGTTCATTATAACCCCAAGCGAACGCTCGTTCACTCTAGATCATTGTCTTTCTATTGTGTATTATCTCTAATTACGGTATTCGAAAGGTTAAACTTTTAAGGTCTTCGTAACAATATTTATTTATTCGGTATCAAAACAATAAAAAAATGGTAACCTTATAATTTTATTTGATTCCGTAAAGGCCTTGGATCTCCCTGCTGTCATTGTCGTACCTACCTTGAATTTTTAGTTAAGATTCACGACTAACCACTTATAAGAAGGGTTGAATAAATAACAGGTTCCAAAGAGCAATTCATATTTATATCCCAAATTCTTTAATATTGTCACAGCCTGTAAGTGGCGCTCGAATTCGAGGCTGGTCGACATTACCATCTTTAATATTTCTTATGTCGGCCCCTATACGAAATAGCCTTAGTAAGTACTGTAGCGTTAAAAAAAAGAAAATCACCACTTGTACACGTATAATTTTGCATTTAAAAAAAAACAACATAGAAAAAATTATAAAAGGAAATAAAAAAATTCGGCGACTTTATATATATAAAAATAGGGTTTAAGTAAGGTGGCGAGATGGATATATAAAAAAAATAAAAATTTATAATTTGGAAGTTGTGCCTATAGGTACGGGATTGCAATCACGGGACCTCAGGCGCGGACTCGTAAACTATCAAAGAAATCAGTTCATTCCGCAACCTTTTTACACGAATTGCTGTGATTATACATATAAAACAGATAGCGTAAAAAAAAAACTACTCAAATATTACTTGCTACTGCTATAGAATAAGGAAAAAAAGGGATCATGAAAACTTCACGTGGAGTGACGTCACGATGTCCACCGGGGTTTTCTCTAGTATCGTCATGCGCAAGTTGGCGCACGCATTTATGAATTGCAGTGGGCTGTACTGTCCACTTCTGTGAATTTCTATCTCTATATCCAGAATGCTCCAAGAATACTCCAAGAATGTTCCAAGAATACTCGAAGAACCGATTGACAAATAATCGGTTCTTTATATTGACTATCACTTATCGGTTTTTTATTTACTACCGAGTTTCGCAAAACATTTCACAGTTAGATCATTACTTATAATCACATTTGCTTTTTAATTCGTGTTCATCAAGCACTTTTTCTCAGAAAATTTCGTCGCCGAATGACAAATAAAATTTTTCCTTGTCAAACCTCCAAATTTTCCTATTCTAAGTTCAAATCAAAAAAAATAATATTAGAAAAAGGTAAACTAACGCGAACGAAAAAGTTTTTATTTAGCTAAACGAATTAAGCAACATGATAATGCTGCAGTACCTTATTTCTCGAAATTCAACTAATATCACCCCGGCCATAATTTGACGACTATACTAAAATAGATTTACTTATTTGCCTTTGCAAATTTTCTTGTTCAGCCAATGGAATTGCTACAATTGGAATTTATAAAACAGACACTGCCACGGCCGAGAATCCGGTTTTAAGACAAAACTGTTACTCTAATAGCGGCCTCCTATTTTGGCCTGAAAAAAATACGCAAAACGTTGTAAAGCTATCTCAGAATAAAATAAAAATAACATATTAGTGTTTATAAAGCATAAATAAAAAAACGGGAGCTAAGAGCAAGTGACGTAATCGGATAGTAACGGTTTGTACATATTATAGAGTATGAACTAAGGTTGCAATTCGAGAGGCGAAATTGTCACTTAATTACCTTTTGAATGAACGCAAGATGAAAACGTACAGATAGCCAAACGTCATTGGGGGGGGGGGGTAGACACGTCTGGCGTATGTACCCTATCAAAGCACTTTCTAAATTAGACACTGGCAAAATAGGTAAATTAAATTATGCTCAAACTATGCGAAGACGAATGAAAAATAAAATTTTTGCCTTGATTCCATTTTCAAACGTTCGAATGTTGAGTGAAACGAAAATCTCTATACAGATACATACATTCTTTAAGAAACGGAGAAACAGAATGGCTCCCCGGGCCGGCGCTGCGAGTGGATCGATGCTGGTCCTGCCCTCCCATTGGCGGCTGTGTGACTGTTCCTGACAGTCATTTTCTATTTCTGCCACCCTTTAAATTATTGACGCGGGCTCCGAAGTGTGGGTAGAGAAAGATTTGCGGCTTATATATTTTACTTTGTGCGAAACCTGAATATATTTTGTTCAGAATTAGTAAATGAATGGATTCTTATAGTTTTTACACCATGTTATATATTTTCCCAAAAATATTTAAAAAGGTTGGACACCACCGACACTAAGTACAACAGAGGTCACGGCAGGTCATAACGGGCAGTAGACCCCAGTAAACAGCTGGATTCAACAACCCCTAAGACGCCTGAATGACCCGCTGACCATGTATTTTTGCTGACGTAACAAGCATAACTTTGTAATTTTTCATGATACAGTTATTGTACATATACATTCAGTCAAAAAAGTATCGGGAATGGATGATTGGTTTATGGTTCCAAATTCAAATTTTTGTTTTTTTGTAGTTGTTAGATTGGCACAACTGTTTTCCATTTTGGCGCGGAGTTTGAGTTGCATCTGTTATTTATATTAAATACAGTGCTGGTTTTAGTAATATCATATATAGTGTGTATTGCGAATTTCATAATGGACAAAAATATCGAACAAAGAGTTTGTCTTAAATTTTGCATCGCCAATGGAATTTCGTGTTCGGAGTCACTGAAAATGTTACAGAAGGCTTACGGTGAATTGACTTTATCAAAAACTCGTGCTTATGAGTGGTTCAAAGCGTTCAAAAGCGGTCGAGATGTGATGGAAGATTTGCCTCGCTCTGGTAGGCCGTCAACGTCTGCAACTGAAGTTAACATCGCAAAAGTGAAGGAAATAGTGACTGAAAATCCCCATTCAACTCTGAGAGAGATAGCCGCCGAACTTTCTGTATCTCACGAGTCGATCCGTACCAATTTAACTAATCATTTGGGTATGAAACATGTTGCTGCTCGGCTAGTCCCAAAAGATCTGATTTTTCTCCAAAAACTCAATCGCATGAAAGTCGCTGAGGACATGCTAGAACGAGTCAGTTCGGACCCAACATTCATGAAACGCATTGTTACTGGTGACGAGACGTGGGTTTACGAGTTTGACATGCAAACTAGTCAACAAGTTTCGGAGTGGCGCCTTCCAACTGATCCGAAACCGAAAAAACCACGCCAAAGTCGATCAAAAGTCAAAGTCATGTTGACTGTTTTCTTTGACTATCGCGGTGTTGTGCACTCTGAATTCTTACCGGAAGGTCTAACGGTAAATAAAGAATAATATTTGAGCGTTATGCGGCGTTTAAGAGAGCAAATTCGACGAAAAAGGCCAGATTTGTGGAAAGAAAATTCTTGGATTTTGCACCACGACAATGCGCCTTCGCACAAGGCTATCATTGTGAACGAATTTTTGACCAAACACTCAACAAATACCACCCAGCAACCACCATATTCACCAGATAAGGCTCCTGCTGCCTTTTTTATTTTTCCTAAACTCAAATTACCACTTGGTGGCACCCGTTTTCAATCGATAGAAGACATAAAGGAGAATTCGCGGCGAGAACTGAACTCAATTCAGGAAGCAGCGTTTAAAAAATGTTTTGATGAATGGATTATTCGTTGTCGCAAGTGTATCGTTTCTAAAGGAGCATACTTTGAAGGTGATAAAATAAATTTGGATGAATAACAGACATTTTGTGTATATTGATCTTTTCCCGGTACTTTCTTGACAGAGTAGTATTCTTTACATAAAAATACTAGACACGTTTTTCAGGTTTCACATAAGTATATTAAAACTAATGCTGAATGACCCTTTTTGAAGATTTAAGAAATTAATGGCATATTATGATGATCTGATGAGGAACTTCGAAGATTAATGGCATATTATGATGATCTGATGAGGAACTTCGAAGATTAAAAAATAATAAAACAAGCCCGTTTAGGACACCTTAGCATAGAATTGATGATGCAGCATAGCATAGATTGATGATTACTAGAGCCTATTCATTCTTGCGTTGAAGACAGCTAAACTATAATTGGAATTCGGAAGGGACGACCGCAGCAAACTAATTGTTCTACGAGTAGCCATACGTACGACGACGTGAAATGTTTAGTTCGGACCATAGTGCTCACGTGACGATAGACGAGTGGGGAAGGGCCATCTTAATTGTTATACTCCTAATTGTGTTGACTTCCATCTTACTCATAATAAACCTACTCTAAAAATATTTCCAAAGTTAATTCCCACGCTCCACTTCATGATGCTACAAAACACTCGCAACAAACTAGATGCAATTTGTCATGACTATAAATTAAAGAGTCACCCTTTCGATAAACAAGAAATGTCCGCAACTACTATAATTTGCAGCTAATTCTGCTCGGAAGTATGGCCCTCGTCGACCCTGTAATTGATTTGTCGCAGACCCCGCGACCTGCGACTGTCGCGCGCGCGACCGCCACGCGCCGCGACCACGCCCCGAGGACCATGTTTGATAGCTTTTCGCGTGAGATCTCATGTCGGTTTTACTTTGGGTTGTGTTGTGAGCTCTTGTGTGCAACGATCTGGTTAAATAAATTGTGGTTTTGCACATTAGTTCGAAATCAGTAGACCAGAAATGTTTCAAGCTTTTGATGTAAAAAAAAAAGTTTTTTTAGATTTTTATTTTATTTCATTAAAACTCTAACAGTTAACTTAGGCACATTTTAATAACATGTTATTTAATAACTAAGTATAATGTCGAACTGTTTTCGGTAACGCACATCTACCTATGGCAAAACATCTAGGTCATTGTTTTAAATTAAACACAACGTCTTGCTGTACCCAATTAGTACTCATTACATACACAGTATGTTTTACAAATAAAATATTTTTTATCTATTAAAAATAATTATTTCAATACTAAGAGAAAAAACTGGTGCCGTGGAACAAGGGCAAGGCATTAAAAAGTTTATTTTATTCGTTTCGAGTTGTATAGGTATTAGTAATCCCAGTAAAAACATAGATATGAAAGATTGCCAAGCTCTCTCAAAGTTCCTATAGTCATATCTTCTGTCATGAACAACCGTTTTGGACTGCCTCGAAAGGCAATTAGTTTAGAGTAAGTAAATGTTGTATGGAACTGGTAAATAAAATTTTTTTATTCCTCAGATTCTAACAAATTTTTATAAGGTAATCCTATTAATAACTTTGTCTTCTAAGCAAACCACGAATTTGCTGATTACTGATTAGTTTTTTCTAACCCTCACACCAATTAGTAACTTTAGGAAGGAAGTAGTAACTTTTGATGACTGAGTGAGTGAGTCGGTAAAAAAAATAGTGTTTCTCGTGCACGGTAAGTGAAATTTCATTGAAATGTTGGATTTGATAATTAAAAGAGGGTCTTGCTATGTACATCGAAAATTGTAAACGTGTCGGTTTAATGCATTTAAAATTTTGTGGGTTTGAAGTGGCCTGAAATGTTTCGTGTATATAATATAAGCTACTGCTGTTGCCTCAGTTTTCTGCGAACTTGACTTTTTTATGGTGGAAAAAATCATCCAATGATTTTCCGCTTTTGGGCGGAGCGGGAGATAGTTTCAGACTCTTATTGACTACCGTTCCTTCGTGCCTTCATACCGGGGCTCGAGCTACCTTTCGGACTAACCCTGGACCCAGAACTTGGCTGACACACAACCGTGTCTGGATAAATTAATAAATTGTTGAATTCATTTGGATAAATTGATTGGAAAAAAATAATTTATACAGTAATCAATTGTATAAAAACTATTTTTCTCCAACAGTTCATTTGCATATAAAAAAGCAAACATATTTCACAGGAGTCTTAATAAGTAAATTAAATTAATTCAAGACCGTGCTTTTAAAAAAGTACAAACCACTAGCTTGACTTAATTTATTTATTTGGGTGCATATGTTGGGTGAGGATTATCCTTGGGTCCGCAAGCCGTGAGGCCCACGTGGTCGTGGGTCCCGTGGCACACGGTTGCGCACGCGCCGGCCACGCGCCGCTCAAAGTGCCCGGAACAGAGGACCGACGCCTTTAGCGAAAATGTTTTTCTGACGGCACTTAATTAATCCGTGTCGCCAAATACTTTTGATTACTGTTATCGGCTTCCTACAATTTCGGTACAATACAAACATCTTTTTGATTATGACTCAAATTCAAATAATTTTTTGGTCGTAGACACAATTAGGAAAGAACACATATATCATATATATGTAGGACGTAGGTAAGTACTAGATTCAGCCCCGGGACCCTGGGACGCAAGGGAAAGGAGGAACATTTTGGTCAGTAAAAATCTGACATCTCCCGTTCCGTTCAAGAGCGAAAGAAGTCATTAGATGATAACACACCTTTTTTGTTGTAGTTTATTTTGTAAAATTAAAATTTGTCACACAAATTCCTGCTACTTGCTTAAAATTTACTGTGTTCTTTTTTTCGTAGATAACTAGTTAATTACTCCGCTCGTAAAAAGAACTAAATATCTATTACCTACCTAACTTTTATTTGATAAATCGTAAAGAATCCACTTACCATGAAATTCTAGATCCCTAAATGATAAACCTATTTATAAGCACCAACCGTTTTTTCAATTGCCTGGAAACTAAATCGTTCCCTTTGTGGTGAGACCCCAGCCCGTATTTGTCTGTATGTTTGTTGTATTTAAGCATTTATTATACGCAATTATTAACAAGTCGGGAACAGATTCGAACATGTCAACGGGGGCGTGTGGCTCTCAAAGATTTTGATTTGAATAACGTTAGAAGCGCGGAATGTCAATGTCAATTTTGGCAATTTTATTTTTGTTACATTATTTTTGCTACATAATTTTAGTAACCGATAATAAAATATTTTTAATAATGTATGTATTACACATATTTGGTTCTTGTGATACAAGAAATCCTAGTACAAGAGTCAGAGCTACACTGATATAATCTGTCTAAAAAGTCAACCGACTTGGGAATTTTGTATAATATTTAATCAGTGCCGATTACATCAGATTTCATTTTATCCTAATAATTACACAAGTCATTTGACTTTTTAGACAGACTACCTATGTGTCTTGAAGTGTCAATAAAGAACATTCTTATTACCTATATTTTGGTGTACTTTGCAATTCTACGCATAATAAAACTAGAGCAGGCAAAACATAGGAATGGGTTAAATTTAGGACGCCAGCGCTTTTAGTGTAGGTTCCTGAAGGTCTTTAGAGTAACTAGTACCTATTAGTTAGGTTAGGTACTTATGTATTTATAACGAATGTATTAGTTTATAAGGTATTATTTTAATTAATTAAACCCCAAGCGAAATCCGACGTTCGCGCTGTCATTGTCTTTCTATTGTGTCTTTAATTGACGGAAGAGTGATTATCTCTAGGAATAGACTTTATAAAACACAGCATTTTTTTTTAAACTTTAAGTATGTAAATAAATTATTTTAAAAATTAATTACTTTCACTCCTCCAATAAATACGATTAGGTTATCAAAAATACTATACAACGAGTTGCTTAAATATGAAAAATCTTTGAGCATCGCCCCGAGTGCACCCCATTTATCAACTGCTTCAGAGCTGGAGGGGTCGGCTGAGTACACGCGCCTCGGCCCCATCTCCACACCAGACACTGCACGAGTACCGCAGCCCTATGGGAACAACACACAAATTACCCAAAACTAATTGTCTAATATGTTAACGCTAGTTAAGCAAACAGATTGAACGTTTCGAGTTGTTTTTTGCGGTCGTTTCGTGTTTGTAACGCGCAAATATTAGAGCGATTTTTAAATGGGTTGCCATTTTTTTTTGGCTCACGTTTGACCACTATCTCATGTATCGCAAGTACGCTTGCCTAAAAGTTACTCAATAATTCTTGACCTAAAGAGCTAGATTGTATAGCTGTCAGGAAACACAAACTCAAGCGAGGAATTTCAGTCCTAAGTTTTTAAGCCTAAGCAAGGAAATTGTTCCTAAAACGTTTTGCGCGAATGCATAAATTCACCATCAAGCGACGGTGACGATGTGCTGTGGTGGTCCGTAAGTGGTACGGGCTTGACGGATTTAAAATTGTGCAATCCTTGTGATCCCCGAATCGACGGAACTTTTACAAGCTAAAATTGTGTCCGGTGAAGCTTGGCTCGTGTGCGGCGGTGCCGCCACAAAAAACACTTAAAGCGGCTTCAAGCCGGCCACAAGCTGTCGCGCGCTTCAGCTGTTTTTTGCGGCGGCTTTTAGCTTTTTTGTGGCCGCTTCTAGCGTTTTTTTGTGGCGGCGTTTTTTTTGGGGCCCGAGTGCGGGGACAATAAGGGTGTTTTTAATAGCGGATTTGATGACGCATGCGAATGTCATCATCATCATTTCAGCCGATATACGACCACTGTTGGACATAGGCCTCCCCGAGCGTCGCCACAACGAACGATCCTGTGCGTCTCGCATCCATCAGTTTCCCGCAACCTTCACCAGGTCATCAGTCCACCTTTTTGGAGGCCTTCCAACGCTGCGTCTTCCGGTACGCGGTCGCCAGTCCAGAACTATTCGGCCCCAACATGCTGCGGCATGCGGGTTTGCTATGTACTTATTTTAAATTCCTTTTTTGGTTGATAAATGTTCTTTAGAACGGGGTTTTAGAAAAATCCATCTACGAATCAGTCGATGATTATTGTTGTAAAAAATAAAATAAAAAACTATTTAGTTTTAGGCAGTGATAATAACTCCGCTCTTCTTCGTAGCGGTGTTGTAGGAGAATCGTAGCTGTGTCGTAGCGAACACGTAGCCTACTCGTAGAGAGTCGTAGCAGCGTAGGCAACCGCTACGCGCCTATGCCGGTTACAGAGAGCATTGAGACCGTAATTAATCGTAAAATCCACTTTTTAGTCATCTTATGTTCCTATGAATGTCTATGGTTAGAGACAGTAAGAATGCTTCTTCGCATTATTTGGTTAGACAACCATCACTATGAGACATTTGAATGAATCTCGAAAATTTGGGCTGGAATTGTATTTCAGCATAATTTACCTACCAGTAAAAGGTACAATCTCAAACGTAAACAAAACTCGCAATTACAGTTTGTACTGGAAAAATACAAAGAAATTTATACAAGAATATCTTTGTTCGATCCCAATAATTGCGGCCGCGTACAGCAAACCTATAATTATTGCTGATTGTTAGCAATTTGATATCGATCGGACATACATGTTGCACAAGAATTATGTAAGAATACAATATGTATCCTTTCATAAAGCTCATTGACCTTTTATTCAAGTTTAATAGTAAGCTCATTTATTTAATTTACTTAAAAAATAAATCAAATAAAGATGTTTGTTTCTAAGATTTAAAATAGATCAATCTGCTGAGCATTTTTAATAAAATATTTAAGAAATCTCATTTTATGTAATTTTGTCTTTTTTTTTGGTAATTACACAATTATTGTAGTAATAAATTTCAAACTTTTGAAATTATCTGAGCCCTTATAACATTTTCACTATCGTTCTCTGGACAAAATTTTTAGAATTTAATAAATAAAAGTTTTCACATGAAGCGCTTAGAAAAATCACGTTTGTTCTACAAATTCGTAATTTTGAAATGATAAAAGAAAACTAATAAAAAGTTCAGTGGCGTTAAAGTTAAAGAGTCTTTCTTAAAAATTCGTAATCTTGTCGGAAAGTGCATTTTGTTCAATCTATTTAAATAAAGACAAATAGTCAAAATATGTGATGTAGCATCACTTGAGAACGGATCGACCGATTTGGTTATTATTTTGGTTTGTAATTATCCGAACGAAACTTACACATAAGAATTTTTTTTTAATAATATCTTCTAGAAAAATCAGAAATTGCACCCGAGTGAAGTTATGTTTTGATGATCAGCAACTAAGTCAACAAGCTTATTGTATTTATATATTTTCATCGTTTAGAGGTTTTCCAGAAGTTAAATTAAAAAAAAATTCATTGCTCAACCTAATTACGAAATAATCATATCAGATATTGACTGTATTGAGTAGTTTTATTTTCCCACAACTATTACTCAACGCCGTCTAGTCCCTAGAAGCAGAGCTTGTGTTATGGGTAATAGACAACTGATAAACATACTTACATTCTAAATAAATACATACATATTATAGATAAATTACACCCAAACACAGAACAAATGATCATGCTCATTACATAAACATTTGTTCTGGGTGGGAATCGAACCCGCGACCTCCGGCAGTCAGGGCCATTAACCAGTAGACCAACAGGCCAGTCGTTAAATTAAAGAAATACAAAAACTGCCACAAGAATATACTGTCCAGTGACAAGAAACATCCTGATAACTTTGGCGTAGAATCTAAGATGAAAAAAAAAAAATTGACGTTGAATCTAAGATTAAAATTACAAAAAAAAAACATTTAAAATTCAAATATCGAAACTGCATTCTTAAAAAAAAATAGTACTCGTAATTTTAGCATTTAATTATGGTAAAGAAAAATTAAAACAGTCGCAATTAGAGTTCAACAGAATTAGCGTAAAATGTAATTAAAAAACAAAAAACTTACTTGTCATCCGAGTCCTCTAGTTCTTGCTCGATGGTTAGAAATGCATCCTCAGGGAAATCCATTGATGTAACTTTTTACGAGAACAACTTAACTTTTTTATGATGAGGGCTATAAACCACGGCAACGTCTTGCAAGTATCTTTACGGTTACTAGACTGTCTTTCCCTTATTGATTGTATATCAACGGACGCCGCATGTAAAAACTATACTATCGCTTGCTCTTTCTTGCGTGGTCAGCAAAATAATAAGTTCGAATACAAAATGTCCTCCCAATTTTGATTAGATTGTCTGTTTGGGGGCATGTTATATTGTATTTTCTCATATATACTCGTATCTTATATCGTTTCGCATGAGTTTAAAAAATGTTCCTTCAATTCAGATACACTATTCAGTTCACCAATGTTTTTTTTTTGTGTCGAGGTATTAGGAATGTAGCTCGAGATTTCTTACAAAAAATAAATATGTGCTGGGTAATCAATAATAATAATAACAAAAAAATAAATAATAATAATAATAAAATTTGTTTATTTCCACCACAAATTATTACATTTTTGCATATAGTTCAATATAGGGGTGGACTGGAGCCTAAACTAGGGAAACCCTGTATTTCAGGTCTCCAGAACACTCACCCGCGAATTAATACATTCCGTTACAATAAATATAGGTATCAAAAGAACTGGTAGGATGAAACAAATATAAAAATAAAAGAACAAGAAATAATAAAACTACCGTGAGTGAATGTGTGATGGTGTGAGAGTGCGTGAGCGTTGTGTGTGTGTGTGTACGTGCGTCTGCGTTGTGTGTGTGTGAGAGATAATGCTACTTTATGAAAGTTAGGAATGACTCTGTGTCATCATAGCTTAGATTCAGTAAATAATTTCTAACTAAACTAGTGGCTTCATGTAAGTTTTTCGGAAAAATGTTAAGCAATGAGTTAAACTTATTATAAATGTATGGTGCGAGGAAATATGATTGTCGTCTAAAGAAAGCAGTGCGATGTGAAACCGATTCGCATACCCTGTTTCTTTTGCGAGCAATGTTTTAGTATAACAGGTAGGTTCTAAGTAATAAGATCTCTCCCTCTGTTCTTGCATGAGTGTTCTACTACTGAAATATTACTATCCTACTAATATTATAAATGCGAAAGTTTGTGTGTATGGATGGATGTATAGATGGATGTATGGATGGATGTATGGATGTTTGTTACTCTTTCACGCAAAAACTATTGAACGGATCTCGATGAAATTGGTACACGAGTAGACCATATCCCAGAATATCACATAGGATACTTTTTATCCTGGGATTATGTACGCGGGTGAAGCCGCGGGCAAAAGCTAGTAAGTTATAAATATTACCCATTATAGCTTGTATACTTAAATGCAGAATAGATTATCTCCAAATCACGTGACGATGAAATATAAAAAGCACTAATTGATTTTTCCTGGCAAATTAAGACAATTTAGGCCTTCACAGTTTTGTCTCAGATTCTTATCTACTCTTCAGATACCGTCAATAGAGACACAATAGTAAGACAATAGATGGGGATTCATGAATTAATACTCGCTTATCAGTTACGGGTAGATATTGTAAAACAGTGAAACAACTTTATAGTCAATAATAAAAAGTTTAATGAATACTTTAGCGGTTAGTTCTTCTCATGTTTGTCTTGCGTGGTCTTCTCCGGCAGCCTGATCTCTTCGATGGCTAGGTTCTCTTCGCTGGACCTGAGCTCGTGGTATTTGTACTTGAAGGCCATGGTTGTGAAGATAAGCATGTCTATCAACATGAGACCCGCAAACAAGAAGAACTCTTTCCACTGAGGACAAATAATCATGATTATTTATTGGACATTATGTTTTATTTGTATTTTTAAACTAACGTTTTGTCTCGGCCTCTATAAGTCCCGAAAGGATTTTCAAAAGTGTTTCATATAAATCCTTGTCTTGGCCAGAAGTCCACCAAAGCAGAGATATGTGCGGTGTGCTGTGTGAGAAGAGATGTTTTTCAGCTCGGGGGACTCCACTAAAGCGGAGATGTGTGCGTTTTCGTCGTTCGCTGTGCGTCGTCCGCGCACAGCTTACAGCTTCCATCGCTCCATACAAATATTACACATCTCCGCACAGCGATCTCCACTGAAGCTGAGCGAAGAGGAGATGTGTCAATAACACAATTCTATTGGTTGTTTAAAAAACATCTCATCTCCGCTCGTCTCGTGTCCGCTTTAGTTGCGTCCCGGCCTTGCGAACACAACATAAAAAACGGCTAAATCGGAATAGCACTATGAAGGCATAGTGCTATTCTTATTTGGCCGTTTTTTGAAACGCGATATGGTCTCAAAATGGAATTGTGGCTTTCACATCGCGTACGGCCCCAGGGGCTTTCTCCGTCGGTTCCGTCGGTAAAGCAAATGAAATGACTTCTGAATTTCTTTAAACTTTTCTTAGTGTTATATTTTGGGATAAAAGTATACTATACCACATGTAACTAGATTAGTGCACACTCCAATTAGAAAATTAAGTTACAATCATAATATTTTAAGCACTGTTTGACTTAAATGCACTTAGGTAACTAGTTTTTTTTTGGGAATAAGTCATTAAATCCTAATTCTAGTCAAACAATACTTATGGGTATTTACTCACTACGAGTACGTAGGTAGTGTATCAGTATTGTATCTACGAACGCACAAATAAACATGCTAGTGACGTAATCAAGATTCATCAAGAATTTTATTGTGATTATATTAAGAAAAAAAAAATTGTCATATTAAAAATAGCTGATATTTATTCAGTGGCCGTTCTGAATATACTAGTTTAAGGATGTGCGTTTATTATATTATACTGATGGTAGGTAGATGACAGACGTTGTTTTGCCCGAAAGACAGCATGGGTCTGGCTACAGGGTCCTCCTCCTCCTTGCGTCGTATTCCTCAATGCTGAGGGTCGTGACCTCCCTGCTTCATCACTTTAACCCTTACGATCTCTTTTACACAGGTTTTTCTTACAGGGTCCTAATGTATTTACAAACCACTCAGGGCTCAGGACCCGCTCAAATATACACACAAAACTACTTTCAAATCGGTCAATCCGTTAAGGAGAAGGAGTTAGGTCCGAGAAGGAGTTAGGTACACGTACAAAAGAATTAAGCTAAGGTAGGCGCCAAATACACGTGGCATAACGGTCATTGACCCTCCTAATTTTTTTTGACATTCTTAATTTCAAAAACGGAACATAAAGCTGTCTTGAATCGAAACCTTTTTTGAAAAACAGTTTATTTATGGTTTTTCGGGTACCTTCGATATACTGGAAATATTAGGAAAAGGTCAATGTACTTTATTTTAAGTTTATCGGGCGCCTTGTATATAACTACATTAGACTGACGCGCATGTGTAACCCGACTGATTTGTACGTAGAACGACGTCACGTGACGTGGATGAAGTGTAGCTCTACAAGTCCAGTTTCCATATAAAATGTATGAAACCGACGCGCCCAAATCGCCGTGTGTAGCTCACATGTGCTCAGTGTAGTTCTATCTTAATGATGTTGTATAGGATCTTACCTGCGCGTCCAAGAAGTTTCCTTCGACGATGAGCACAACAATAAGGTTTCCGAAGGCGACAGTGAGTAACCATACGGACTGTAATACTGACTTCATGCTGGTCGGAGCCTGTGTGAACGAGAACTCCAGGCCAGTGACGGAGAACATCACCTCTCCCATGGTCATCACCACGTACTGAGGAATCAGCCATAGGATATGGATGCTGTTCGGCGGAGTTATCATTACTTCATTTGCATGCTGGAAAATGATAAATCTGTTTCATTAAAAGTTACATTTACATTTTATGGAAAATTATAAAGCACTAGATGAAATAAAATCAACTGAAGATACTAAAAGAGTAATTTAAAAAATAAAAGCATCTGGGTTACGATGAGCAATTAGCTCGGTCGAGATCAGACCATTCCATTGTATTTCTATTAAACCTGTTTTGTAGTGTAACAGAAAATATGAACATGGCACTTACATAAACCCCAGCAGCATCCTCAAAGACATTTATAGTATAAACAGCGCCAGATTTAAAGTCAAATTCTTTCATCACAACATTCCCAGCAACCACCACGTCGCTCACTCCTTTAGCGATCGTCTTTTGTGCTGTCTCGTTACTTCTAATATTTAGTAACGTGCTATTCTTCTTTATATTGTAAATACTTATGTCTACTGGGTTATTCAAGTTCGTCAAAAATCTAAAACAAATAAAATTATTTTTTATAGGATTGTAAGGATAACATTATGCATCGGAAGTTGGTCATATAGAATCGCTTTTTTTTGTTATGTGTTTGGCATTTTTTTGCCAAAAAGAAGACAACTCAATAGACATTTCTGCCATATTTCCTAAAAGTGTCTAATATTTTTCTAACTAAGGTTTTATTATATCATTTTGCACGACAACCAAGATAATCTATAAACCTTGTAGTCAAGCAACTATATGTTACACAATAAACTGCTGCTAACGTAAACATTTGCCAGTTGAGTGAAATTAATTTACATACCGATAACCAATTCCATAAAAAGCTACAATTAAAACTAAAAAAAATAATGATGCCTCGGGAAATATACGTGTTATTCGTGTTATTTTCGTGTATTAGATCCTATAATGTCGGAGTGAAGGTCAAACAAGGAAAACTAATTGGTCAGAGAGAGGCCACTGTTTTTAATAAAAAACTGTATTTTGTGTTTTATAGAGTGCCCTACGCGAAGCCTCCAACCGGTAGATTAAGATTTAAGGACCCACAGCCTGCGAAACAATGGAAAAAGAATTACGATGCAAGAGAGGAATTCCACGGCGCGTGTGCACAGGCGCACATAGTGCACAAACATGGCCTGTTCGGAGTGGAGGACTGTCTATATCTCAACATTTATACGCCTGAGATTCCCAATTCGGAAGCCAATCTAAAACCTGTCATCGTTTGGCTTCATGGATACGCTTTCGCTTCGTCCTTTAGTCATATACACGGAGCTGACTTCTTGATTGACAACGACGTGGTTGTAGTAACCGTAACACATAGAATTGGAGTATTCGGTTTTCTTAAACTTAATGATGATGACTCTAATGCGAATATGGGACTGAAAGATATAGTCCTGGCATTGAAATGGATAAGAACGAATATTAAACGATTCGGGGGTGACAAAAACAACATTACTCTGATGGGCAGTAATTCAGCTGCGACGTTCATATCATTGCTATTGATCACAGAAGCAAGCAAACTATTTTCGAAGGTTATTTTACAAAGTGGAGCAATTTACTCTGCTTCTATATTACAAGGTGACCATAAATTAGAGCGAGACAGACTCAAACAAGAACTCAGTAAAAAGAACTTAAGTATTAGTAAAGCAGGAACCAAAGACATAATTGATGCTTCACAGAGTATTTACACTCGTTCGGAAGTAGAAAACTATCAGAGACCTGTAGTATCATTCACGCCGATTGTTGAGATGAAATCTAGAGCAGCTTTACTGATACGGATGCCACGAGATTTTTATGGTATTGCGAAACATAAAAAACCGAAACCGATACTAATTGGTTTCAATACCCAAGAAAGCATATCCGAAGTTATACCGTTTATACAAAATCCATATTATTTGAGATTATTTAGGAAGTTTTTTAAGTTTATGGTTCCTTTCTCTGATGGATGCAGTTATAATAGTACATCTCAAGTTTACAAGCGTGTGGGTGAACTAATCAAAGATAAGTATTTCAGAGGTGGCATAACTGAAAAATCACTTGATAGTTTTTTGAGGTACACATCAGACCTTATTAAGTTTCCAATAATAAAGTTTATTAAAACATATTTGCAACTAGGTAATGGAGACACAAATATGTACATGTACAAATTCGATTATAGGGGAACTCTTAACGCAGTCAAAGCAAATTCCATAGCTAATTCACAAACAAGAGTAAAAGGTGTAGCAACTGGTGATGAAATATGTTACGTGCTTAAATGTGAACCACTATGGGAAAACTATGTGAAAATGAATCGTGATGAAGTCAACAGCGACAAAACGATCATTAAAGAAATGTCTGAACTATGGGCTAACTTTGCGAAACATGGCGATCCCACTCCTAGAACTTACGTTGGCAATCTTACATGGCCACCAATGAGGTTAGAAGGCAATAATGTATTGCGAATAAGAAAATCCTTTTCAACGATCGATTTCAAACCAGAACTTTCAATATACGGCTTTTGGGATGGCATATATGAAAGATTTTATAAGGAACATCATTGTAAACCGAAGCACGACGAGCTGTAGTATTAATACTAGTACCTTAAATAAAATAAACTCACCGAACACTAACTCCATCGATTGCTTTCTCGTTATTATCTGTGAAATTGTAAAGTCCCTCTTTGTTGATAAAGAAGGAATTTGCAGTTTTCTCTTTCAGATGGAAGTATCCGCTAAACGCTACATCCGCGCACTCTGTGCTGGGCTGTCCTTGTAGGAAGAATGGTAGATCTACAAAGTCATCGGCAATAATGTTGAGGTTCTCATAGGCGGAGAGGGGGCTGATCTCAAAGTTGTGGGTTGCATTCTCCTCCAGTACGTTAAGGTCTGCCGTGTTCAATGTGAAGTTGCAATTGAATCCGTTATACACCCTCAATTGAGCCATACCTTCTGAAACTGGTGTCCCATAAGTTGGCTGTAACAATAAATATACATTTTGGTATGATTATAACTGTATTTTCTGATGCTCTACGGCATTGCAGGGACGACTTTAAAACAACCTTATCCCGAACACAGTTTTCCTATTGGTGAATAGTTACTTCAGTAAAACTATTAAATACTTTTTTAGTTATGATAGTAGTTGGTATAATTATACCAACTACTATCATCATCGTGCATACATATTACTGTTTTACGATAGAATCATATGACTACTCTGTTATTAACTGTGAGGAAACCGTGCTAAAGACAGTTCGCTTGAAACAACGGATAGTGCTGTCTGTTTGAGAAGGTAAGGTAAAACGGGCTGTTATCCGCAACTCCGCGACTAAGGCGCGTATTTTGCGTACGTCTGTTTGAGAAATCTTTGTTCATTCCAATATCGTGCCAATATCGTCTGTTTGAAAAATCTTTGTTCATTCCAATATCGTGCCAATATCGTCTGTTTGAAAAATCTTTGTTCATTACAATATCGTGCTCTTGCTTTTTGGCTATATACTTTTTTTTTAACAGAGTCGTCTTTTAGATACCAACAAACCTGTACCAACAAACCTGTAACGTTGGTGCGTCTAGAACTCAAAGTAATTACTGAAATATCCTCATAGATAAATCAACGAAAATGTCGTTGAAATTGACCTGGATCGAATCGTGATTAGACTGACATTGTCTTTCATAAAATATAAATAAAAAATATTGAATATTATAAAAATATAAACCAGAAGTTAGGAAGCTGGATCACTCTTTATAAACATAATAATTATCTTATATCCATCTGGAATAATGTACCTTTCAAATGAAGAAATAATTTACATTAGGTACACAAACCCACAACATTCCTGCTGCTAACCAAGAGCACAGAGTTCTTTTGTTAGAAAGTCGTAGGTATACGTCATTAATATTGCTTGCCCTTGGAAATGAATAGTTTCTACATTTGAACTTATAATATGAAAAAGCGTTTTTGATTAGCTTTCATGGTTGTAAGTATTGCGATATTACAGAAAATACAAAACACAAAGAAACCAATAAATACCTAATTTCAAAAAAAGAATAACGTACCTTTATTATGAAATTTATTTGAACTTAAAATTCTAAGTCAATCCAAAGATATAACACTTCAAAGTCAAAGTCAAAAGTCAAAATATTTTATTTCACATGGGCACTTATAAAGTGTTAAATCTTTGGATTCACTTATATCTTTTGGTTTTTAAAAACAAGTTTTATAAAACGGCATTTTCATAGTTAAAGACCTATTATTACTTAGTTAATAATGTAGATTGAAAGTCTTACCAATAAATTAAGTTCTACAACTCCGGAGATAATGAAGGCACAAGCCGCCAGGATGCCGCCCCAGATCATTTTGTGCAAGGGTTTTCTTATAAGCTTTAACCACGTCAGAAACGGGTAAATGGCCTGTAAATAAAATATATTACAATATTCTTGTAAACTTTGTTTTTCCTTGCATACAGGATTGATTAAACTTTAGCAAACCTCACAGACGTAACGAGAATATTTAATTAATAACGATAAATGATTGATTTTAAGTCAAATTAAAATTTTGCGCATAACTTCTTTTTATGACGTAGAGAGAGGATTTTCCGAAATTCACTCCCTAAGGGTTCCACGCGCGCTGGTAAAAAAATTGTACTCCCTTGAGTACAATTTTTTTATTACAATACCAACCGTCATGCGGGCGAAGCCGCCGGCAGAAACAATCCTTTGATAAAAAGAAAAAATGCTTTATCAACTTTTCATTTTTTATCAACAACAACGGCTTTTGTAACCCGCGTTCATAACTTAGGAATAAAGTAGCTTTCTATCGGTAAAAAAAAAAACAGACTAGTAGTTCTAGAGATTGCCTCCTACAAACAAACAAAAAAACAACTTTACCTCTTTATTTTAAGTATGCGTTGTTTTACTAGTTAATTTATTTTGGTGTTCTATTGAAAAACTATTGATACATACCACTTCGAAAATAGGAATAAATACAAGGATGAGCAGAGGATTCAGCACTTGCATTTGATCAGCCTTCAACGTCCAGGAACCTATGTCCTGTTCCATTCTGTCCGCTTGGAAGGTCCATCTTGAGCCCTGTGTTCAAAAGAAATTATGTTTTTACTGTCCCGCTAATCAGTTAGTCCAAAATTGTATCCATAGTATAAATTGTATCCATAGTATAAATTGTGTAATTTTTTTGTTGTAAAATAAAGTTTATTCTATTCTATGTTGTTCCGACGCAGTAAACATCTCGATCGTGTTGTCGCTAAAACAAGTCACAATCAGTTAAATACTACAGTCAATCAGTTCATGTATCAGTTTTAATTTTGGTCAAGAGTGCGATGAGCATTCCGTCTATACGCGGGTCACTGACCATGGTGGTAAACGCGCATCAACGTGTTCGTGGTCTTCATTGGACACAAGCGAACTACTCATGCAAAAGCGACGCTTCTCAAGGCTCAGGAACTATGGTAAAAAATGCAAAAACATAAAGCCGATGCGTTCAATGTTGGTTTCAGCCAATCCACGGTTCCTGTCATGCCTTTTTAAAGTACGTCGAGTTTCTAAAGATCCAACTGAAGAAAAACAGGTGGATTTTAGGCTGAATCAAGGTATAAGTACACTGCGCACACGTGTGCTACACACGCCGATCTGGGCGCGTCGATCTTGATACACTTTTTATAGAAACTAGACTTGTAGAGCTATACTTGATACACGCCACGCGACATGTTACAACGTACAAATCAAGTGTGTTACACGTGTACGTCGGTCTAATGTAGTTCCAGCTTAATACTTTGTATACATTTCAGAACTCTGTATGGTCCAGTTGTAGTGGCTATAAGGCAGTGGTATTTGCGTAGTGCTTTGCAAAAAAGTTATGGAACCTGGCCAGTAAGTTACGCGTATAGGCCAAAGTTTTCAGACGACCGCAACTTTTGTATTCAAATCTTTGCAGATGTCAATTTTATCCTCAATTTTCGCTTTCTTCCTTACCTGCTGGTCAAACAGCGCCCAGAAGACCGGCAGCGGTATGAAGAGCACCAACACCCTGAGGAGAGACTTCACGTCATCGATGAGGTTGGCGTCGTACTTGTCATCAGCGTGGTCCAGCCAATGCTCGCGCTTTTCTTTGCTCTTAAAGGACTTCACTATGGCGTGCTATGGGAGGGAAAAATTTTGTGTTATTTATTGATCAGCAAAAGTGGAGATGGGTATGCCATATGATGAAAGACCGCCAGGAAAAGTGGAGCTAAATAGAAATTGGTACCCAAGGGATGGAAAACAGAGTAGGGAAAAACATCTGTTGAGATGGGAGGATGAGTTCAAAGTGACAGCGGGCTGCAATGGGAGGAGTGACTCGTGATAGAGTACCTACAGTGGAAGCAGCTGCAGGAGGCCCTTGTCAGAAGTCACACTGAGTTAAGCGATATAATTTGAAGGAAGAAAAAGATTAGAATGTGTGTAAATAATAAGATTATTATTATTATTCTGTTATGTGACGTCAAAAGTCTTCCATCATCATTATTCATAGCGCAACATAGCCCACTACTGGGCTTAGATATCTCGTTTTTGTAGTGTCAATCTCCACGTTACACCCTTATTCAGGTTCTATATAAGATGGCAAGAATATCGTCAGCCCAAATAATAAGTAAGTAATTATATAAAGACCTTCATTAATATAAAAACTACATACCTGCACATTAGCGATAAGAGCTTGCTAATGAGTTACCATTTGCAAACATTTAGAGCAAGTGGGTTTCTATTCACACCGTTTTTACGGTAGCTACCTTATCTAGTAGCATAAGCATTCATAGCATAATCAGCCTTTTAATGTTCCCACTGCTGGGACTCAGGCCTCCTCTCTAGAAAAGGGAACATTATCTAGTACTGGGAGGAATTGCTAGGCTGTCTAGCTACGTGTGTATGTGTATTTAACAAATTACCAAGTACCTTAAAAACGTTAAACTTTAGGCTGTTTAAGGTTAAACTGCATAATTGGTTGACTCATATTAATTTCTATAGTATTAAACAATTTATGGAATATAGTATGTACTTTGCTCATGCCACATCTAGTATGTACTTATTCTTTATATCTGTGCTCACCGGTTGATGACCGACACTTTTGTGATCGTCTACCTACATTAGTACATTATTTTTCTTTACATAAAATTATTTTTAACTTGTTCCTATACGTTCATAACAACATGACATTGTAATGTATAGTTTTTCATCAAGTGAATTTTATTGTTAATTCTGATGAGAAAATAAAGTTCTTAAACCAGATATAGACTTGAGTTTTTCTTCTTGTTTTTATAATATTTGCTTTAAGTACTTGAAAGTTTGCATGCTTTAATTCTAAGCAAAACAAAAAGATCATATAATACTTGTTTACAACAAATTTGCAAAACATGTTGTGCCAAACTAAATATATTGTTATTATTAAGAACATCTTGTAATAGTAAAGAAATTAGTAGTTATCAATCACCGTCATCCATTACTAATTGCTCAATTAAAAGAGCTATTCAAGACTTTGAAGAGCAACAAAAGGCTCAAGCGACAATTTACATGAAAAACAAGAGTACAAATACATTCAATCAGTCAATAATATTATGAATGCATATATATTGTATAGTGTGGCTCACTTGATTGAATTGCGAAGCGAACTTAACTTTTTGGACTGGCCTGTTGGTTAGTGGCCCTGACTGCTATGCCGGAGGTCGTGGGTGGATTCCCACCCAGGAGAAATGTTTTCGTGATGAGCATGATCATTTGTTCTGTGTTTGGGTGTAATTTATCTATAATACTAGCTATTGCCCGCACGGCTTCGCTCCCGCTCTTCCCTACTCTGCCCTACTCTACCCTACTCTACCCTACTATACCCTACTATACCCTACTATACCCTACTCTACCCTACACTACTCTACACTACTCTACTCTACACTACTCTACACTACTCTACACTACTCTACCCTACTCTACCCTACTGTACCCTACTATACCCTACTATACCCTACCAAACTTCACATAAACCATCTACTAAATAGTCCGAACAAAGCCTAAAATTTTGGTCTGGATAGGTGAGCTCGTTCTTGAGTTATAAAATAACAACGAAAAGTGGCATTGATTTTTATATATATAGATGTATGTATTTAGAAATATATAAGTATGTTTATCAGTTGTCTAGTATCCGTAACACAAGCTTTGCTTACGAGTAGCTTGGGACTGGAAAGCATTGTGTGATAGTTGTGGAATATATAATAGATAACTTTACATTCCTACGGAATGCAACTCAAACTGAAATGAATATTTATATGTAAAACAGTTATCCTTATAATTATTGGTCTACAATTCTTCTAAATTAAGAGGGAGAGGGTGATCAAAGAGAAGATGGGTGAATTATGTGAAAAGTGATATAAATTAATGTGAAAAAAAGGCAGCAACTCCTAGTCGAATGGGACAAGTGATATTTGTGGTATAAAAAAATATTACCTACTCAAAACCCAACAAAAAACTCTTTCATATTAAGATCTAAATAATTTCCCCTAAACTAGCCATTTTGTAAAGCACTTAAATTGATACCTTCTTCGCATAAAGTAACATATTTTTTGAGTTAAAAAATAAAAATAAACGTTAAGTACATTTAGGAGGTATCGAAAGGTTAATGATTTAAAATAAAATCACTCGCATTTTCTCGTTCGTAATGGTGTACGACTTTCGCAATAACTTATCTTACATATTATTATATTGCGAACGCAAGTTAATTGAACCAAGATTGTGTCCTAAAGTATTAAATTAAGTAGTAGTAGGTACAAATACAACCTTAATTTTAGTTTATGCGAAACCTGAAACACGTGTCTAGTATTTTTATGTAAAGAATCTATGTACAAAATTTCATAACTGTATCATGAAAAATCACAAAGTTATAAGCTTGTTATGTCAGTACCCAGCTGTTTACAGGCGCCTAATACCCGCTATGACCTGCCGTGACCTGTGTTGTACTTAGTGTCGGTGGTGTCCAACTGGTGACCTTTTAAATATTTTTGGAAATAAATATAACATGGTTTAAAAACTATTGGAATCCGTTCAGTTACTGATTCTGAACCAACTATTTAGGCTTTGCATAAACTAAAATAATATTGTACACATATTCAAACATTAATTCATGAATCCCCAAGCGACCACCGGCCGCGCATCTATTGTCTTACTATTGTGTCTCTAATTGACGGTATCTGAAGGGTTAAGTGGATAGAAGTGAGTTCCAATATTAATTGAATTAGCTCATTGCAGTCCCCCGTCCATCAACGCGGTGCACTGCCCAGCCGCCCAGCCCGGGGCATAGCGTGCTGAAATTAATTTGCGAGATACGAGATATTGGATTAATAACCTCAACGTAAAATCGGTGCTGAAATTGGATAATTATGGCCAACGTTTATCACATCTGGATTCTGCTAGTTTATTATTATTGTTTAGAACCCTAACAGATATTAGCTGATGCGTGTGTTTCATGTAATTTGGAGATGTTTAGTCTGTCCAACCGATTTTTAAACTGTTTCAAAGGCTTCTTTTTGGATGCATTTCCCTATAACTTGAGGGAATGTCCTCGTAAATGTTTGTTGGCATTCAGTGTGTAAAGGTCTTGAAGGCTGGCCACATCGCAGTATTCTGTGAGTATTTTATAAGTCTCAATAAGCCTAGCCTACCCCTTTGTCTAAGTTGTTCCAGTGTGATAAGGCCACGTTCCTTAAGGCGCTCTTCGTAAGATAGATTGCGAATGGTACGGACTATTTTTGTTGCCCTTCTCTGTACATTTTCGATTAAGGTAATACCTTTCTTAAAATATAGGTTCCAGATGACATTAGACTTCTAAAAAATAGAAGTCGGTTAAAAACGGGTCAGGACGTTGAAACGTTAACGTTTGATGATATGTCAATCCTCGTCAATCGTTTTGCATTATGATGAAAGATTTCTATGGTAATAAAAACTTGACAAAAAGAGGATGATGAGATGATGAAACATCATCAAACTTTAACGTTTAAAACGATCTGGCTAGTTTTACTTGACCATATCATGAAGTCACGACATATACCTTCATAATTATGCCAACGGAAAATTTTAAATTGCGGTAAGATTGTAAATATCGCGAATTATTGTCGACAATTTTTTCTAAATAAGACGCGGTTATGTTGGAATGTTGGTAACTAATGAATTTGGATGTGATTTATCGTAAACAAAACATTTTTTCCAGTATGGCCCAGCTGGGTCGAAGCCTACTGGGGTCAGGGTTATCTGAAAGGAAAATCGAGCCCCAGTATAAAGGCTAGAAAGAACGGGGTGGGGTTTTTAGTCGTTAAGAGTCTGACACTATCTCCCGCTCCACCCAAGAGCGGTTGGGTGAAAAGGGGGTTGTCATAATGATCTTCCCCAACGAAAAAAAAAAATATATATATCGAGTAATTATAATCTAATAAAGATTCATTACAATCCTATCAAATCTACAATTTTTCAATGACATGGGTGACACATATAGGATAGAACGACATATCGACATTTTATTAATGATGCGGGCGATGCTGCTGTTAAAAGTCAGTAACATACATTTTCTTTTATTTTCGTTTTTGAATTGTTATTGAGTTACAAGAAAAGAATCAGATGAATCGATCGCAAGTAAGAACCTGACAAAATTACCAACTGATGGGTATTTATAATTTTATAATACTAGTAACCCGTCCAAGCTTCACACTGGTATAAATCACTTAAATTCACGGCTTTTCTCTACCATAATACGCATGTACTATATACCTCAATCTTCCTCATGAACCGCTCTGTATTTTAGTGGATACTGCATGACAATCTGTTCGGTAGTTTTTGAGTTTATCGTGAATATAGTGATAGACGGATGCGGTAGGGGATTTGGTTTTTATAAAGTATAAGGATAGGCTACTCAGAAAATATTGTTTTCATAGTATATCACTGCTATTTTAAAACAGCTGTAGTTATTTATGAAAGCGTCACGCACGACTCCGAAACGCTAAATAATAAGCAGAGTTTGTACAAAGATGTAGCCAGGCAACCTATGCGCAATTTCTTAATAAACGTATTATCTAGCATATAATATTTATCATAATCAAATAACAGACGAGGAAAGAGATTTCTTCTACGTGTCGGAAGAACTATACGTAGGCCATACAAATAATTGTTCCATGCGGGAACCGAACTCACGATACGCTTTGCAGCTACTAATCTAAACCACTGTATCGTGTAACTGTCAGTGTTTGCAATATGTGACACAAACAATACCAGTGGCCTGGCATCATACTAAACTGGACCTATTTGACGCAGTAGATGTATTTTAACTTTCTATACTATATTAATTGTTATCTCATCGTGTGTACCTGTGTGACCAAATAATCGTGTTTTCTTTCTTCTTTCAGTAGACATCTGATTTTATTCCCCTTTCACACATTTTCTAGAAAACAAAATAACTATAGGTATTGTAAAACAAATGTTAAGCACTTACACCAATACAAGAAGACACTTTCGCGAAGATGTTACCAGCGGGCTGTTTTATGATGTACAGTCTCTTGCCAGCTACGAAGAACACTGCAAATATAACAATAGTGATCAGTAAATACATGTTAAGACGTAACAACCTCACCATACACCTATCCAGGGAAAACAACGTACGCACGTATTTTTTATATTTTTTTATTGTTAACAGGTTCGCGCTTGACCGCTATCACACCTGATGGAAAGAGATGATGTGGTCGACGATCGAACGCGCTTACATACAACATACATAATCAGCCTTTTAATGTTAACACTGCTGGAACTCAGGCCTCCTCTCTAAGAGGGAATGGGCCGTTATCCACCACGCGGGCCCAGTGCGATTTGGTGAATGTCACACGTCTTCGAATTTTTACCATTTATCTAGAAGAAACCTATTCACTCTCGGCTTAAAGATTCCCGGGTTGTAGCTATCAGGAAACACAGACTCTGGCAAGGAATTCCACTCCTTCGCTGCACGCACAAGGAATGTGTTCCCAAAACATTTTGTGCGTGTAGATGTACACCATATACCGGTGGTGCATAGCCGTACGTCTGGTATTCCGATGATGGAAAGGGCTAGGTGGATTTAGATTATGCAATTCCGATGCACACTGCCCGAAATGCAACCGGTAGAAAACCGTCAAGCTAGCCACTCGGCGTCGATGGTCAAGACCTTGAAGTCTCGGCTCGACGAGTGTATCATCGCCAATTATCCTTCTGGCTCGCCTCTCAATTGCCTCAAGTGCATACGTATATAGGTACGAACACTCTGTTCGTCGAACATGTTTGCGGCGTTCGTATCAGTATGTTCTGTATGGACGATGATATCTAACTTATGTATATATACTAGCACTTGGCCTGCGACTTCGGTCACGAGAGAGTTGTCATATAAACTGTTAAGCCCTAGTGAAATTTTGCACTCAAATGAAATTCCGCTTGAATTTCCTGAAAACAAGCCTTGTGCAAAAACTCACGTTCGAAGTACTGGGAAATAAAACCAAAACTACTGGGAAGTAGTATCGGGTATGTTAGTATGTTGATATGGCAATCATTCAGTTCCTCCTTTTTAGGGTTCCGTACCTCAAAAGGAAAAAACGGAATCCTTATAGAATCACTTTGTAGTTCGTCCGTCTATCCGTCTGTCTGTCTGTCAAGACCCTTTATCTCAAGATCGCGTAGAGATATCGAGTTGAAATTAAAACCATATACTCAAATTTGCGGTCCCTTCAAGCTGTGAAAAAATCAAACTTCTAAGCTAACAAATAAAAAAAAATGAAATTCGCAAAAATCTTCGAGACTCCATAAGGAATTCTAGTTTGCACGGAACCCTCGGTGCGCGAGTCCGACTCGCACTTGCCCAGATTTTTTTAAAGAATATTTCAATTAGATTTAGAAATTGAGAAACGCAGACTAATAAATACTAACCGATAGAAACGATCATCAAAATCCCGGGCACTCCAAAAGCCAAGGAATAGCAGTCATTATCACCAAAACAGTGGACATCCGCTCTCAGGATGGGTGTCAAAAACGTTGAGATGAGACTGCCGGCATTGATAGCGAAGTAGAAGAGAGAGAAGAAGTAGCCCAGATATCTCTCTTGTTCAGGCAGTTTGAACTGGTCTCCTCCGAAGGCAGAGACGCAGGGTTTAATGCCTCCCGTCCCGAAGGCGATCAGTAGGAGAGCCACGATTGTGAATTCCCTGGAAGAAGGAAAATAAGTATTAGGTCTGCATACATGTGTTAGGTTTGTTGTTTTTAGGTGATAGGGCTGTATTTCTGTTGATAGTTAGATTGTTGTTCAAGGCGTACCTACTACCTACTGACCACGGAGGCGCGGTTTCATAGACGCGCGTTTATTCGTCATTACGCCTAGTGGTACGCTCGCGTAAAGCTTCGTTACATAAAAATATAAAACTCTGTCTTCTAGTAGTAATAGCGACGAATATGCGTCTATGAAGCTTCGCGTTCGTGGTCAGTAGACCGCGGTTACGTAGCTTCATAGACGCCTAACGTAGTCTTGTTTAATTAGGTACCTATTTGCTGCGACCAGTTTCAACACTCACGTGATGGTAGAAAATTATCTCAATCAAAGAAAAACTCTAGGTCTTTTAGAAGACATGGTCTAACCTTGTACCAAGTTTCATCGAAATCTTTTCAGTCATTCGAGTGTGAAGAAAAAAGATACACATTCATAAAACTTTCGCCTTTGTAATATTATACTGCGATGTGGTTTTGTAAAGTCCTATTGTGTTTCATACTTTCTTTTAGGTCACGGCACAACGAGCCACATAATATGTTTCTTATACTGTTTTATGACCTCGGAAGTCTCTTTATTACCTTTATATGTATCTTAAAGAATTTCAATGAAAGTTGGTAATGGGTAGGTATACCATGTCAAAAGCGTCGTATGATACACGTGAGTAATTAATGATTACCGTTCTCGGCTCTCTTAAGACCCTCGCCATGGCTCGGGTCTAAATACCGCCTCAACGATAATCACTAAAATTACGGACTTATATCATAATGTACTATTTATTATGCCGGGTATTTGCCCCCTTTGTAAAATTTTCAAATCTTAAGCTGGCGACATCGACGGCGTCGCCAGAAATTGCCAAAGTATAATATACTGGCTTCTGTCAGCGGCTTTGCTTGCGTGAAAATAGGTTTCTCCATGCAAACTTTGGACTCCCGTTTAATCCCATTAGCGGTGAATATTGGAAAATCCTCTCTTCATCATAAAAGTAACCTCTATGCAAAGTTTAAGCGTTGAAGGACCGAGGAATTGGAAGCTGATGAGTCAGGACTTTGCCTCTTTATCTATATCAAAGATGGAGAAATTTAATTAAGTAAATTGATTTATGATTGTGACAGCCATATTAGTATTGACACAGATAGGTAGCTGATATCGGTGTTGTAATTAATTATCAATTAGTGTCCACCACCTGATATTATAATTGAGTGTTAACTACTTAGATAATTAACACATTAGATGCTACACTAATATGCAATAATACACCATTATCGGATTAATAATGTAAATAATGGTTGATAAAAATAGTAAGATGGTGCTAAATAATAAAAATACTAATAATATAAACCATACACGCTAGGGTACCAGACAGGTTTGTCCACAGAAAAGATGAAACAGGTTAGAATGGCCTTGTGGGCGGGGCAGGCGTGCCTCAAAATATGATCAAGCTCATAATTGGAACAACCAATAGCAAACATGCGATCTAAGTATGCGTGGTCTGTTAGTTGCGTATTGGTTTATTGCCTGTAGTGTAGTTAAAGGGTGGGAGCCTAGCGGCTACACTCGTTGTAGTACAAATCGGAAAGTATTTCCTTTCTAACCTCTTTCGTCTTTTTTGTGGGTTTGCCTGTACAGTTACGTTATACAAGTAAACTGGAGCGTGTATATTGCCCAACTGTGCAGGCTTCCACTCAAGCTCACCTGACAGGTATAACTGTTCAGGCAAACCTGTCAGGTATACTCTAGCGTTTGTGGCTACCTTTAGACAGTTCGATTTTAACGGATATTTGTTGATAAACACACCTGTCCACACAATGGCTCCTTGTGTTTTCTTTTTGTTAATTTATGAATATTATTACGTGTGACAGCTTGTCTCAACTATACAGGTCATAAATATAAAAGAGAAATAATATGTCAAGCCACACATTACTTTATTGGCCACATAATTGAGCAATGGGAAAATTAAATAGAATTTGTTTTTCGGGTTCCGTACCTAAAGGGGACCCTACTCGTATTACTAAGACTTCACTGTCTGTCCGTCTGTCACCAGGCTGTATCTCAAGAAACGCGACCGCTAGACACTTGAAATTTTCAAAAATTATGTATTTCTGTTGCAGCTATTACAACAAATACTAAAAATAAAATAAAATAAATATTTAACGGGGAGTCCCATACAACAAACGCTCAACAAACGATTTTTTTTGCTGAATTTTCCTAAGAATAGAATAGAATTAGGTATGCTGTCTATTCTTTTCTAAACTATGATATTGTGTTGGGGTTTGGGCACAAAATATATAGGTACAGAAGTCAATCTACATACAAAGCGGGCTTGAGCAACGCACACATAGACACTGCTCACGGACACGATATCTCAGAGCGTCTCGGCCCGCTCGTCGAACAGTTCCGGCTCAAACGCTCATTAGTGTGCGTCCACCGAGCGTAGGTATAAAAAGTGAAGTACAAGATTGTCTTCTGTACCTATCTATTTTGTGGTTAGGTTCTACACAATGGGTAGATCTAGATAATGGGTAACACTTTACTCCTTAAATTGTACTGCTACGTTTACATGCGGGCCCAGCCTCGGCTAATCGCTATTGTGTAGCCATTGTATAAACGGGGAAACTGTTGACACAATGGCAATTGGCCGAAGATGGGCCCACATGTAAACGTAGCATAAGATACTTTAAGGTGAGTATAGACCACAACATTTACTTGTAACAAAACAACGAGCCGCTCTATGATATGTTCTAGTGTATCATTCTTTTACGAACTAAATGTCGAGCACGCTCGCCTCTTTGTTACAAACCAACGATCATATTTGTATAACATTTCATCGAGCCACGAGTGCGGGCGATGCGCGGTTGTGGGGTGACATCAAAAGAATGAACGCAAGGTACAACGAAATGTTGGTAAATGCACACTCGCTGCGAGCATTCACCCGTAACATAACGCCGAGCATTCGCAGGAACGTTACATTACATGGAAATGCGTTGGAAACTGAGCTTTTGCCTGTATTGTACCATTCGTAAGAACGTTACATTACACAGAAATGCTCCAGAAAATGTTGTAGTCTATACTCACCTTTTAATTGCCATTTTTTTTTAGTTTATTAGGTTTTATTTTTTGTTTTTTTTTTTTTTTTTAAGTTAGTTTTAATTAATTTAAGTTTATATGTATAACTATTAGTAAAAAGAAATTTTGATAATGATAAGCATAAGATTGATACTCACATGGTAGGCAAGTTGAGCTGTGGCATCGCACTCACTGATATTAATGTACTCCCGGCTGCATACACTAACGATAAATAAAATATTGTCCTGGAAAATAATAAATGATTAAATAGGTTATACAAAAAAGCATAATCTCATCGCTAAATCTATATAAATAAAAATTAGACGCCTCATAACTTTCGACTGACTGCACCAAACTGGAAATTTCTTTTTTTTTTGGATTTGCTATAATCTGGAAAAGGTTGGAAAAAACACGAAAAAAAATATGGTGGCACGAACTTTGCCGTGTTAGCTAGTAACATAAGTTTAAAGATGTTCTTTTGTTTTCAAGTAAATTGTCCAACTTGCAATTAAGACAAATTAACCCAGATAAAGAAGGTGCATTACATACTATTCCTAAATACTTCTAATTATGTATTTACTGTTGTCTGTGAACGTTCAATATGACAAAGACTATGCTCTACATTATTTCTTTTTTTTTTTAAACTTTGCCCCACATTAGGAATAACTCCTGTGTCGTGGGTGCGTTCACGAACATACTCACAAACATAGGACACCCAGACCCGGAACATTTATCTTAGGTCATACAAATATTTGTTCCGTGCGGGAATCGAATCCCGCAACAACGCACAACAGCCAATCGTTCAACCACTGCGCTATACTAGTTAATTTACTAGCTTACTTGAACACGCCCGTGTAACACGCCTGACTTGTACGTGGAACGACGTCGCGTGGCGTGTATCAAGTGTAGCTCTACAAGTCTAGTTTCCATATAAAATATATGGAGAGCGCCCAGATCGGCGTGTGTGGCAAACGTGTGCGAAGTATAAAACCGTCAATTTTTATTAATTTTTAATAATATTCCACAACTATCACACAACGCCGTCTAGTCCCAAGCTAAGCAGAGCTTGTGTTATGAGTACTAGACAACTGATAAACATACTTATGTATTTCTAAATAAATACATAATATAGATAAATTACACCCAGACACAGAACAAATGATCATGCTCATCACATAAACATTTTTCCTGGGTGGGAATCGAACCCACGACCTCCGGCATAGCAGTCAGGGTCACTAACCGCTAGACCAACAGGCCAGTAAATTTGAGATACAATAGAAAGACAATGACAGCGCGAACGCCGGCGTTCGCTTGGAGTTTAATTAACTAAGTTGACTTATTAAAAGATAAACAAAAAAAGTAAGAATACTTGCCTAAACCTCCCGAGCCAGCCATCTGCGATCATGGCCCCGACGAGGGGAAAGAAGTAGGCGAACATGGTGAAGACATGGTAGATGACTGTAGCGCCGTTGTCACTGTATCCGAGCTTGTCACGCAAGTACAGTGACAGGATTGCTGGAACAGAAAGATATCGTCAGAATTTGTCTTTTCATGAACTAGGTACATTGATCCACAAAAGGACATTATACAAAGGCATAGCAGTAGGATTAGGCAAATATTTGATTAGTTGTTGACTTCTTCCATGAAGTATATAGAATTCCTAGAATAGAGGATACAAATTGAATTTATGTAAACATAACTTAACTTGTAATCAACTGAGAAACATCGTTCGCGCAGTAGAAAGAATGCACAGATTGCATCCTCCTAACCCGTTCGATATTTACCTACCCACTTTTTATTTTTATTTTTTGTGTGCATTTATTCTACTATTTTATTTAGTGTTTGTTTTTCTCTCTCTTGTTTCATTTTTGTTTAATATATCTATTATTATTTAATCTCACATAAATAAACACTGCAATTTTCGCTATAAGTAACCCTATTTTTATGGTATATGTGTAAACCATATATGTATATATATTATTGAAGTACCATCACTGATATTATATTTTATCACCTATATTGCACTCCAAAACCGGTTTTACGTCCGTTGCGTCACAGCCACAGGTTCAGTTGAAAACCAGCGTCAGGCACTTGTTGTCTGGCAATCATGCTGAACTGGACCTATTTTGGTGCAGCCATGAGACACACAACAACTTTATTTTTTATCTTTATTTTTTTTTTTTTTTGGTATTGGTTTTTGTATTTGTGTTTGGGTCTTGTGCTGTGCCAAATAAATTATTTTTCTTTCTTTCTTTCTAACTTGTAAAAAAACCAAGGCTTGTAACGTTAACTCAGTTCTTCTGCCATAAAAAGTTATGAGATCCATGTAATAACAAGTCGATTCGTTTATTCAGTCCTTACTGGAGGGACCTCTTGCAACATCTTACAGTAACCATATCAGTATTACAAATCTTTTATGTTTTACATAAATAGATTGCCTTGGCAATCGCATGAAAACAAAATGTATCTCGCATAGTGTCCGACCAAAACTAAACCGAAACTGAATTTCGGCAACAGTCTCAGATTTGGCCGAAACCGAAACCTCCTTACAAGGATCATGTTTTGAGGGTAAAATAAAGGAAAACGTTACTTCTTTTCCGTTGACAATACCTACTGAATTTTATTGCACTCGATTTTAGTTTGGGAGTTGGGAGAAGGTAAAGCGAACTGCAAACACGAGCCAGTCACGTTATGATTAGACACGTGGACGTGGCAAAAATGTCCATAATGGTCCATAAAAGAACTTAATCTCGTGCATTGCTGATTTCTTTTATTGATATAGTTTCGACGACGAATTTTTTGCTCACAAAGACTATATACGAGTGTTCTAGAGTGGGCCAATTATCTTCAAAGTATTACAAAACACAGTTTTATTTAAAATTATGAATACCGATACAGTTTGCAGGCCTTGAATGAAAGAAACGGCTACTATTTGACCGTAAAAGTTACTCGGCGAGCCAATCTAGTGTGTAGCGCAAGGCCATTCGCTTCACTCGCTTGTAACACATGCATACTATTATTGTTATTCATTTCTATATAATAAAAATACTGAATTCATTCATACATTACTTTAAAGAATTAACAACGAATGCTGTTGATTCAAAAATCATTTCGGTTTTTGAATCAACAGCAAGAGAATTTTATTTCAAAAGCCATCCTTCTTCTTTTCTTTTTCGTGGGAAATAGATACTTCCTGATTTCCTGGATTTACTCTTCCCGCCCTGGGTGGAGGGAGAGGGAGTGTCAGATTAAAGCTAGAACCATATTAGACCGGCACCCACGTATAACACGCCTGATTTGTACGTAGAACGACGTCGCGTGGCATGGATCAAGTGTAGTTCTACAAGTCTAGTTTCCATATAAAATGTATAGAGACCGACGCGCCCAGATCAGTGTGTGTGGCACACGTATGCGCAGTGTAGTTCTACCTTTATACTGAATAAAATCCACCTGTTTTCCTTCAGTTGGCTAGCGTTCCAGGGCCGCAACATATTTTTCGGTCGAATGATCCTGCAGTCCGAAACATCGTCCCTAAAGGGCTTTTCCACCGGAGATATGCTATGCAGCTATGTTGCGAAGATGTAATAGCTAAGCTATGACACGGTATGACCGTTTCCACTGAAGATAAGCTAAGTATGTGGCGCATGGCTGCGCGAGAAAGATGAATGTAAACTAATTACTACATTATTTGATTTTTTACTATTTTTTTATTTGGCTCTTTCGACTTCCTATTGGAAGTTCCAACCTTTCGGAATCGGAACTGAACTTCCATAACATAATTGGTCACAAAATTTAGTTAAGGTTGACCGTCCATTGCGACAGTAGCAAGCGATTGATTGAATCAATTAATTTATAGAGCCAAAATTAGGTTGATTTAATAAAACCATGGTGTAACAATCATAACTGCACTTTTCTAGCACACTGTTCTTGTATGGCCCTGCAACCAATTGCGTATAGGACACTTACATTCACAATTCTTTTTAGTGATAAATCAAAACAAGCTTTTAATGAAAATCATTTTTTCATAGCAAGCTTTACTCGCCAAGACGAAATCATACGAGCTCGAACTCGATGGGGTTGTGTCGTTTAACTACGAAGTTCCTATAGCCACCTTCGGGTTCCATCATCAGATCAACTCCATGTCATAATAATTTGGCATTTTCATCTGATTTACACGTGCATGTAAAATTTCAGCTCAATCGGTAACCGAGAAGTGGTTCTTTAATTTGCAAAATTTGATGACAGACAAACATCGGGACAGGTGAAACTAAATAAAAGCTTGTAATAATAAAATTGGTTATTTGACTGGCTTGTTGGTCTGGTGGTTAGTGGCCCTGACTGCTATACCGGTTTTATGAGTAGGGGTACTCTTAAAACCATCCTCATTTTTCCATACTGCACTCTCTTGCATCATAGTCCCTTATCATACGTCACACGAGTGGAAACTTGATTTTACACACTTTCTACTACTGTTTACTAAGTAGGGTCAGTGTGATCTACTAATTACAATATCAATTTAACAATAATACAATCGGAGTCTGTGTTTCATGTTATTTTCTATTATCATTATCTATTTATCTATAATATGTATGTATTTAGAAATATATGGATAAGTATGTTTATGTTTTCTAGTACCCACAACACAAGCTCTGCTTAGCTTGGGACTAGACGGCGTTGTGTGATAGTTGAGGAACATTATTATTATTATTATTTACAACCTGAGGATCTTTAAATCAGAGGAAGTTGGAGTGGGTAAGAGTATATAGGTTACTTCGAGGCAAGCGTGCTTCATCGTTGAGCACATCGATAGTGGTCAAGCACCTATCAATAATAAAAAAAAAAACTGACAAAGTGTCAGTCGGACTCGCGAAAGAAGAGTTCAAAAAACGACAAACAATTCTCGTTTGTTGGTTTTATTCTGACAACAAAAATACAAATTGCAATTGTTCAACTATTAACCGATAGTTAGACAACTGCATCTCATGAACCTTGATGAGAGGCCTGGTGGCAGATGAACAGACAGATAGACAGATGGACGGACAGCGGAGTCGTAGTAATAGTGTAGTAATAGCTCATAAGCGTTTATGTGCGTACAGCCAAGAAGTGGAATTCCCTGCCGGAGTTAAGTCAAGAGTGAATAGGTTACTTCTAAGCAAACGTGCTCAGGTGAGATGGTGGTCAAACGTGAGCCTATCAATAATAAAAAAAAATATACTGAATTAACAGCTGAGATCGAGCGGTCGGTTGCGATGGCTCGCTTGGCAACCCCCGCACAAAGACACTATACTATTGACTGGCCTGTTGGTCTAGTGGTTAGTGACCCTGACTGCTATGCCGGAGGTCGTGGGTTCGATTCCCACCCAGGACAAATGTTTGTGTGATGAGCATAATCATTTGTTCTGTGTCTGGGTGTAATTTATCTATAATATGTATGTATTTAGAAATATATAAGTATGTTTATCAGTTGTCTAGTACCCATAACACAAGCTCTGCTTAGCTTGGGACTAGACGGCGTTGTGTGATAGTTGTGGAATATTATTATACACCTTTTTTGGTCAGCGCCGACACTTTCAGATTTCACATTACATTACTCATATCTTATTGTTTTGATTTGCGTCACACCAGGCTTTGCTATTGCATAACAGCGAGCTCATCTCAGTGCCCTTCAATAATTCCTTTGCGGCCCAACAGGTGCAGTTCTAAGATAGCAATCTATTTAGATGTCGTGGCCAGATTTTAGAATTGATTACATCATTATATGTATGGCCGAGTAAAATGGCCAGATTGTTTAAGCGCATTTGGATCCTCGTTTGGCCATATCAATAGGATTGCAATGATAAATAAAAGGTCTAAAGAAAGTAGGCTAAAAGAGAATAGAAATATCATCGTTTAAAACTATCTGGCCAATTTTACTTGGCCATATCATGAAGTACTAAAAGTCTAAGAAAAAATTGATAAATAAAGACTTAAATAAAAGAAGAAAGTGACTATAATATTATTCCACAACTATCACACAACCCCGTCTAGTCCTAAGCTAAGCAGAGCTGGTGTTATGGGTTGTGAGTACTAGACAACTGATAAACATACTTATATATTTCTAAATACATACATAATTTAGATAAATTACACCCAGACACAGAACAAATGATCATGCTCATCACATAAACATTTGTCCTGGGTGGAAATCGAACCCACGACCTCCGGAATACCAGTCAGGGCCACTAACCACTAGAACAACAGGCCAGTCAAAACAGAGTGACTGACAGACAATCTAACGCACAGCCGTAAACTACTAGAACTAGGAATGGCATAGGCATGAAATTTTGCACAAGATTTCCTTGTGTGATGTAAGAGAGCACAAAGAGAGGATTTTCCAACATTCGCCCACTAAAGGTATGAAATGGGGATTTTTAAAGGTTTTATGGAGAAAACCTACTTTTACGCGGGCGAAGCCGTTGTTAAAAGCTAGTTGTTTTAAAAACCTGTTTTTCTTTAATTAAACTGCAAATTGCCCTTGAATTGCCTCGCAGGTTGTATCCATGAACAATGAAAATTGTCCATGGATGTAGAATGTGGGATTGTTTGATTACCTGGGTGTATCGATTAATTTATGTCGTTAGCTTAGCATACGTTTATTGTCACATAGGTTTCTTCTAGGTAAGCGCGTTCCATCGTCGACCGCATCGTCGCTTTCCATCAGGTGAGATAGCGGTCAAGCGCAAACCTATCAATAATTTAATAAAAAAAAAAATCTTACAAAATTGGTTAAAATGAGAAACGAGAACTCCTGCCGACAAACTGTTTTACTGTTTTACAGTTGGCAGAATTTTTGTAATGTATATTGTAAGCTAAATAAACTAAATAAAATAATAATAATAATTACGTATGTAAAGATGACGATACTGTTACATGAAAAGTTAATCTACACACATATATAAGTAAAATTATTAAGTGTGTGTTTGTTACGTCAAAATGTTTTGTTTTTACCAAACGAATATGAAAATATGATTTTGTTAGGAAGTTGTTACTGTTCGTTTCATTTTTACGAAATACGTCTCCAAAACGATTGAACAAAATTTGACAGGGCTTTCATTTGGATAGTTAGGCCGGACGCACACATTCGGTTTCCGGATTAGGTTTTCCGATCAGGAATTCAGATTCGGGATTCCGTGAGAGACGCACGAAGAAATTTCGAAACGAATGTCAGGTTTTTTTCCGTTCGGAAAAAGTAAGAACGTGTGATAAGAGCATTTAGTTTTCCGAAGATGAATTCCTGATCGGGAAACCTAATCCGGAAACCGAATGTGTGCGTCCGGCCTTAATGTAGGGACATATTGACTCCCGAGAGAGGAGACATTTTCTAAAGAATTTTAATTTTCTTTTTTACACGATTTCTCCAAAAAAGTAGATTGACCTTTTTGAGAGACCTTTTGCCATTTAATCCATCCAATGTCCATTTGACCTGAATGCAACATTATCCGCAATTGGCAATTTAAACAGCTTGATAGTGTTAATTACATCATATTGAGATTTTCCTCTCCAGGCTACCTGTTTATAAGAAGAGAAAGAAAGAAATCATGTTTATTCCGCCTAAATGGACGCACAAATCATCACAATTATACAAAAAACAGTTTTTGTGTCAGGTCACAACTGTATTGCACCATGTAATCATAGACAATGGAGTTGACTAGGTTATCTGTAACATTTTGACGCCAGCAAAGAGTAAGCGACGTCGGCCTCAACAGAGACAAACAATCAAAACTTAACATAATTTAACCCAAATTTTGACCGTTGCAGCCATTGATAACATTCAAATTAATTTCATTTTATGCAAACGTTTGTATTTCGAGATAGCCCTCGGCGAGTTTTACGGGTATTCAATGCATACCAGTTCCACTAACATACCAATTTATTGCAGATATTTCTGTCTGGAACAATTTTTTGCTTTGTAGTTTTGTCTACATAAATATAAAGTATTTTTTTTTCCAATGTAATGAAATAATGAGAGATTGCTACCCGGACTTGCGAGGGTTTAAACGCAGTCAGGCGCATAACGTTGTGTGATTTATTTCATCACCACTGCTCTCAAAACGGTGAATGAAAACATCGTGAGGAAACCAACATGTCCTAGAACCCAAAATTCGAAAACAAGTGACTTCCACCATTCAGCACTGGGTCCGCGTGGTGGATCATGGCCCATTCCCTCCTAGAGAGGAGGCTTGAGTCCCAGCTACGATTTTACGACTTTTTTACATAACATTTGAGGTCAATCTTTAGTTATGGTGTGGTTATGGCTTGTTGTTATCTCAACCACCATGAATGGCGTGTCTTGTGTTCCAATATGCAAGCGAATTAAACAGTAATCAGACACACTTGGTTCTGTAGTTGACATATTAATTGGAGGCATGGAAACAGTATGGGGAAATTGACATTAATTAGGTGTCTTACCGACCCCGAATTACGATTGTAGGTCGCGGGTTCAAACCCAGCCAGGCGCATTATTTTGTGTAATTTATTTCATCACCACTGCTCTCAAAACGGTGAAGAAAAACATCGCGAGAAAGCCGGCATGTCTTAGAACCATAAATTCGAAGACATGTGGCTTCCACCAACCTGCACTACTAGGGAGGAAGCCTGAGTCCCAACAGTGGGAACATTATAAGGCCACCTATGCTATAGGTGTCTTACCATTACGTATTAACATTTCAAGCGCGCGAACGAGAAAGAGGGACAGAGCTATACACACTATATAGCTCCATCCTTTAACTGTTCATAGGGCTTCAAAATAAATCGCGTTAGGAGATCGTGGTAGAGCCTCAGTTGCGTAAAATGTTATATAGTAACTAAGTACCTGAACTGACGTTTTTTGGTCATTGTAAAATTAAAATAAGCTTTCGTTAATATTTAAAATATATGTGTACATTTATTTGATGCGTTTATTGAAGACTTCATATAATCTTAACTTCACATACTCAATATCGTTTACGGGTCTCTTGGAATAAACGTTAAAATTTCAGCTTGTTCCAAGCAGTTTATTTGTGCTCATATTTTTATTTGTTACCTTTTCACTATGTTTACAAAATAATAAATTAAGTATAGTATAATCAACCTTTTAATGTTCCCACTGTTGGGACTTAGGTCTCCTCTCTAGGAGAAGGGATAGGCCGTAATCCATAATAAAATAAGTAAGTACCTATTTTAAAAACTAATTTTGGGTGTCCATCTGTCTATCGTCCGTCGGCCTCATCTACTTAGTGTGTATTGATGAAAAAAATTACGTGTAGAAATGTTTTTGAAAAACCTATTAGCAGAATAAATATCAAATATCATTTATCGAAACCAATTATTAGTATTACTTATTTGTTCATGGACTTAAAGTGTAATAGTTCAAGTATGTCTGAAAATATTCCTAAAAAACTAGAAGCCACTCTGAAACAGCATCAAACATTAGAATTCGCAAATAGCTAACGTGTCTGCATAGATGCTAATCATAAAAACGGTCTTGAATGAGTGGAAACGTTTATGAAAACAGTAATTGCGAAGACTTAAACGATCTAGATAATACAAGCTGTCATTTAATCCTCCATTTATATCTATAATTCTATATATATATAAAAAGAGGAACTGACTGACTGACATATCAACGCACAACGCACCCGCTCCACCCAAGAGCGGGGTTTGTCATAAGATGATTTTCCCCATCGACAAAAAAAATAAAAAAAAAACGCACAGCCGAAACTACATGGTCTAGGAGCGTGAAATTTTGCACAAGGTTTCCTTTTATGGTGTAGGAAAGTACAGAGAGAGGATTTTCCAAAGTTGATGATGATAACTTCGGATTGTAGTTGGATAATTGAAGCTCAGGTTTAATTAACTTTATATTTATGGTATGTTGTTCTTTTATGAATATTAGTTTATTCATTTGTTCATATGGGTTTTATTTTTATATATTACAAAAAAAAAACAAAACCCAAAGAAAATCTGTCCAAATGCGTATGATTATTTGATTCATCGTATCTCCGTAACGGTTGAACCAATTTAGACGGTATTTTCACTGACAGATACTTAGCTGTTGTTGAAATAGTGAACAAGTGTAATGACATAATCACTATTTCAAATGGGTGCGTTTTTACGAGATTATCACGGGCAAAGTCGAGGGCAACAGATTGTCTATAAAAATAGATTCACGTGCTTCTTTTTCAACTGTTCAACAATCAGATAGTGTCTATTATTGTAAACAATAGACGTAAACACTAGAGACTGAAATACCAGAATGTACATAGACTATAGATAATAAAAAGTCTACAACTACACCTCTAACGCATGTGTCTATGATAAGGAACTTTGAAATTGTCGTGTCATTAGATATATGATGTCTCATTGTTTCATTATGAGTCTTAGTCTGAACCTATTTCACAAAAAAATCGTAATGATGATGATTTAGAGATAATCCAAGATTGTCGTGTCTGTTCTTGAGCTGATTACAGTTATTTAGAAGAAAAAAAAATTGTCATGGTTTGAATCTTTCATTGAATATTTTTTGCACTTGTACGAGTAACTATCAATTTATTATCAAGTACTTTAGACTGATGAAGGTATTGGAAACACTTCTCCTTTTTGACCTATTTCAAAAGGTTAAATTCGATTTTATTAATAATTTTATTTTTTTGATATTTTCTCAGAACTTCGTCATTTATGAACCGATTTGGAAAATTACATAATTATATTACTTCCATGTTCTGGTCTGGTCCCATTTTTATCCTTCCAGTTCTGATGGTGATATCTTTAAAATTGAGGGAACTCCTCAATACCATGGCTTATGTTTTGATGTTGTCATCAAGAAATACCTAGAGCATTTTTTTCTTCGGTGGGCAAAAATCATCTTATGACAACACCCGCTCTTGGGTGGAGCGGGAGATAGTGTCAGACTCTTACTGACTAAAAAACCCACCCTGTTCCTTCTAGCCTCTTCATACCGGGGCACGAGCTTCCTTTCGGATAACCCTGGCTCAGTAGGCTTCGATCCAGCTGGGTCCCTCCTACCTAGAGCATTCTTGATTAAGGACACCACTGTTGGTCGTCGAAGCTCCGCGAACACACAGCTATCTGGCTTAAGATGGTATAACCGTGATAAAACAAACGTATCTAAATGTTTTGGTAAAAATGGTTTCATCACACAAATCTGATGATTAAGACATAACGTACCAAGGTACTGGAACTCCATGACAATAAAATATTAACCTAGCGATGTTTAAGCTTATTAGAATCGTTATGAGATGCACTTTGGCTAGCGACAAAAAGCGACTTCCTAATAAAAAAACAAAGGAGTGTTTTATGATTATTACTGCTAGTTTTCATAACTTAGCTAAGCCTTATTATTACCATAACTAAACTAATTACTTCAAGCAATCATGATTCAAAAGCAGCTAGTGGCATCAAGGTAGAACTACATTGTTCACACGTATGGAACACACGCAGATCTGGGCGCGTCGTTCTCCATACATTTTGTATGGAAACTAGACTTGTAGCTAAACTTGATCCACGCCATACGACGTCATTCTCGTCGTAGGTAAAAACCACGTGTTACTACTGTAATTATAGCTTAATGCTAGCAAAGGAGGAGGCCGACCGCAACAGGCAACGGCGCTCTCGCCGCCGCCAGCTTGCGGACGACGAGTTATGGGTAGCTCGCTGTCCGACCGTCGGGTATCTGTCCGGACCGAGCCCAAGACGTCGACGGCGCGCACAGTTCCCGCGCGCCTCAAGGAGTTGTAAGCATCAGCAAGGGCCCAGCTGAGTCGAAGCCTACTGGGGCCAGGGTTATCCGAAAGGGAGCTCGAGCTCCGGTAAGAAGACTAGAAGGAACGGGGTGGGTTTTTAGCCAGTAAGAGTCTGACACTATCTCTCGCTCCGCCCAAGAGTGGGGGTTGTCATTGGATGAGTTTCCCAACCATAAAAAAAACTTAATACGAATGCCACGCAAAACGATATTTTTAAAGACCTTGAGCCGATCTGTAATTTATCATTTCATATGCTGTTTAGACAAAAACTGCACTCATGATATATCTTTGAGTTGATAGATACCTAAGCCATATCGTTGACATAATGGCAGCTGATTTATCATTTTAAAATTGACATGAAGAGATAAAACATCTCAAGAGTAGGTTCAAATTCCTTGTCGGAGAATATGTTTTTCCTGATAGCAACAAACTGGGGGTTCCTTGAGTCAAGGACGTGATTACTTCTTACTTCTGGGCAAGTATGCTCCTACGTCGCACATATCATCGCTTACCATCACGTGAGATAGTGATCAAACGCGAGCGTAACAAAAGTACAATTACCTAGTAAACGAATCAATTCAGACTGACAACTGCGTAGCGACAATATTGTCGCTCTGGTGTGGTTGTGCAAAACCGTTTAACGTTGCGGTGTAGTCGCTGAAATATTGTATCATTAACTTATATGAGAGTGAGCTGTGCATTTTTGGGTCATGTCGAATCATCACTATTGATCACAAGTTTATGACATCACTCGAACGCAACTGCAAATGTTCGTAGATAATGAGTACAAAATCAATGATGAGTACAAAAGTTGTCACGGTTGATATGAAATAACGGATAAAGAAAATCTGCTGCGTCGACCTCAAATAACAGGGACAAGGGCAGGAAGATGTTGATTAAGTCTTAGTGTCCGGATGAATTTTCAAACAATAAACCCGTCAACTTTATTGGCTACTGCGGTGTCTGTGGTAGTGGCACGTTTGCGAAGACGCTAATGATATTTAATTTATTATTTATAGCTCGTAACACTACGTCATGTTCCTGACGTTGGTATCACACTTGCACCTACGTATACGTTATTTAATTAAGTTTTTTATTTGCCATTCTTTTACTCTTATCGTTGGTGTACAATAGTCTATTTAGATAAAAATGATGTGTTATAAAGTGTCTGAGTTTAATATCTTTAATGTGTGTGATTGTGGATCGGTAAGCTGAGTTACAATAGGTAAATCATTAACGCGTAGTTTCTTATTTTCTTGACATAATTAATGCTCTATGCCTAGCGTTGCCAGACATTCGGATAACGCCGGACACGGTCAGGATTTTCAGTTGTGTGTCCGGCCAAATTAGGCGAAGTCCAGCCCGTCCGGATTTTGAAAAGACTGTTTTGTTTAGAATTGTCATTTGAGTTCAGCCTTACAGTCTTTTTGATTTTTTCGTCATGTGGGTTCCGAGTTCATTTTCGCGCTTAAGGAATCGCAGAATTGCACTTGTTAACTATCAAACTAAAAGGTGTCAACCAGCATAGTTTTATTAATTATTTAAAAAAAAAAAACTGACATGCTATTGTTTTTTTTTACCAACTTAAAATCGATTTACAAGTGCAATACATTGACAGAAAGATGCACTACTAACAACTATAGGTACTACTAACTACTAACGATGACTATTTTCCATTGAAAATGTTACCCAAAATAAGTAAAATCAGCCTAAAACACGTAATAATTAAATCGTGAAAGCAGGTGAAAAGCACTGACCACATTTTGTAAAATACTGACGTTAAATTTTAATTACGGTGAGTTGCATCGAAATGATGTTACAGTTAAAACGGTGCCGAGTGAAAAGATAATTAATTTCCACGAAATATTTGTGGGTAATTTGAATCGGGTGTCACGTTCCGCTGAAATGTGTCGTATTTGAAATTGAATATAATTTGGATGGACGTAATGTTTACAAATCATTCTCCTATAAAAATGCTTTAAATTCACAAATTGAAGTGAAAATATCGAGTGTTTAGGAGAAATAACCAATAGCAATTTGTAGAACTTCATTAGAATGTAAGTATACCTATCATTCATTGTAAGACTGCACTTAAAAACGAGTGAGTAAATAAATAAAACTAAATATAATCTTATGCGATGTTTATTATATGAGAAGTATGGGAGAAGTGGTATATTAATAAAAATATTTCAGGAGGAAGTTATAAAAGTACAAGAATGTTTTGATGTCCAAAAAACAGACAGGTTGAGTACAAACCAAAAGCAAAAGCAACGCCACTGGACAAGTACTACGACCGGCAAAGTGATTTAAATATTTTGGAAATATGAAAAGAAGTACAAGAATTAGTGTAGTAGTGTGTGTGTGTATGTAGTGTAGTGTAGTGTAATAGAAGTGCTATTCTATTCTTTTTTTTTAAGTACAAAAAGGTAACACCAGAACTTTTTTCTTTAAAACACGTGTTTCGAGATGGATGTCCACTATCAATACTTTGAAACGTCTCCGTTTATTTGGTTGTATTTGGTATTGTTGAAATCTTTGTAGGTACATAATTGGTTACTGGTATAATAATCTATATATATATCTAAAATGATAAAATCATATCAGTTGTATTGTCATTCTACATCCGCTTAATCATGCGAATGTCAAAAAATATGCGAATATTCGCAAATGCAAATGTGAATATTCGTTACATCCAGTACCGGCGTTAGGGGGAAGGGGGGCACGATGGGGCAACGACCCAGGGCTACAAATTCAGAGGGGGGGCCAAGGTCTGGAGTTAGAGTCTCCTGCCTCCCCTGGTGAAAACCCTCCAAACTGTGCTCTACGCTCTGTGCATATGCATATTTTTTATTGAGATTTTTTTAGATGTATTTTTTGAGGGTTTGTGGTCGAGGAGCGACTCTAACGATATCGTTAGTTGCTCCTCTTAGTAGAGGACACACTCTACTCTACTCTCTTAGTAGGAGACTACACTGCGCTTACGCTTACGATTGGTGCGATCTCTCCACCAGCGCCACAATATTGTCGCCCGGGCTGTCAGTGGCTCTTACGGGCTGTCAGTGGCACTGGTTATATCACTAGTACCTGTATACTACTAACTGAAAAAAACGAATACTTGCTCGCAGCAGCTCAGATGAAAGTGCCAAGGTAACATGTTATTTAAAGTAAAAACGATTTCCAGGGTAATTTATCCTACGAGAAGGCTGGTTTACCCTAGGAAAAATGAACTTTGAAAGCACCTAACACTCCATAACAAATCGCACAGCCGTAAATCCGTAATTCAACGATCTACACAACTTCATGTCATTTTACACGGAACATGGATTTGTTGGTCAGTAAAGTCTGACATTAGGATCTCTACTCGAGTTAGCATGTCTATCTCGGCTGGGATGGGGGCCAGTCGAAAACGCTTGATAAACTATATATTTTAAGCCATAACTGTTAATAAGATGATTCAAGCTGAAGTGTAAGTCTAAAGCTAGTAGCTAGAGCTAGTAGTTCTAGCTTATACGCAAAATACGCGCCTTAGTCGTGGAGTTGCGGATAAGAGCCCGTTTTACCTATTACCTAAGTCTAAAGCTGACATTAGACCGACGCACACGTGGACCTCGCCATGTGGACCTCGCCTTGTCGCGTGGCGTTGATCTAGTGTAGCTCTACAAGTGTAATTACCATATAAAATGTATGGAAACCGTACCCAGATCAGCGTACGTAGCACACGTTTGCGCTGTGTAGTTTTACCGTAACTCTCTCTCGCTCAACATAGAGTGGAAAAAGTTATGTGTTGCCCTTTAAAAAAGGTGTTTTGTCTACACTAAATTCTCAAAATATTTTATTCGTAAGTAGGTATGTCCTTATTTATGTCAATAAGGACATACCTACTCCAGATATTATGTTCTCTTTGAATAATTTACAACTTTCATTCGAGATACGAGTGAAGTCGCTGGCAGAAGCTAGTTAATGTATTTAAATCATATTATATATAATGATTTATAATTTAGTTCTCCATAGAATAAACCCAAGATTTATTGGTAATGATATATTGTTTATTATATTCATTTTTATTGAATATTTGTGTTTATTTTTTTTATTACATTATATACTTTTGTACCTTTGTTTTCTTAATAATCTTTTTTTTCTTACTATGTTGTCTCTCCACCACCCTATTTTGACTGGTATAGATAGCCTAAGCGACCCCGCACACGAGCCACAAAAAGAAGCTTGAAGCGACTTTTTTTGTAGCCCGTGTGCGTTGACACTAAGGCATGAAGTCCGCCTCTGTACCAGTGTTGCATGAAGTTTAAATACGTATTAGGTTCCAACTTTACCCATCCTATTGATAACTAACAGCCGATGGTGAAATATGACATACATTTTTCGTGATAGTCGTGTTAATATATTTAAACTAGGTCGAAAAATGCATAGATATGGCGGCTGCGAGGCTGCCTACGGCATAGTAACGTTATACACTTGGACGCGCCTAAAGCAACTGATTAGATACTAGAAGAATGTTGGGTGATGAAATAAGAGTAAAATCTGGACTACCTCGATTCAAAACTGGCATGACATCTGTTAATAGAACTTCACACTTTTTCATATATTTTTTTTAACTTCTAACGTTATATATATTTTTAAATAATTCCACAATTATCACACAACGCCGTCTAGTCCCCAAGCTAAGCAGAGCTTGTGTTATGGGTACTAGAAAACTGATATATTTCTAAATACATACAAATGATCATGCACATCACATAAACATTTGTCCTGGGTGGAAATCAAACCCACTACCTCCGGCATAGCAGTCAGGGCCACTAACCACTAGACCAACAGCCCAGTCAAAAGTTTGATAATCTATGTGAAACTTTTTACCGACCTTTAAACGAATTAAAACTAACTTACAAAATAAAAATAAATGCCCTAAAGAACTAAAAAAAAGCAATCTAAAGTAAGGAGTCAAAAAATTTATCACTTCTAATATATTTCACTAGTTATTATAATAATAATAAAAGTGTATTGATCTTTTATTTTATTTAACTTCTTCAAAAACTAATAAATTTAATTTTAATTATAACTTAACTTAATTAAAACTAACCTAAAAAATAAAATCCTAAAGAACTAAAAAAAAAAAATGGCAGTTTAAAGTAAGGCGTCGAAAAATTCCTCCGCATTGCTGTCGACTGGTACAGTACCCAAAAGACTGGCGGCATTGCCACGCTGAATGGCAATGCTTATCTTTTGTCCGAAGTAAAAGCTAGCCCTTGGGTCACGCTTATTGTCAACAAGTCTTTTCTTATATGGTAAATTATTAAATGAATTCGCTCACTCTGGGAGGTTCGAGAGGGAGTGACTAAAACCCACTGTGTTCCTTTCAGTTGCCCTTTAGTTGTTTTAGAATAACCCCGCAGGCATCGCCTCTACAAGCTCCGTCAAACTTGCTGACATATGATTGAAGGGCACAAAGCGCCGTCAACCCGGGATCGGTCCTACCAAACGGCAAGCTACCTATTTTTCACTGACCGCAAGCCTACGCGTTTTATGGCAGAAATTTACAAAATACAACCATAGATATCCTTTGAGTTATTCCCGAAATAGATTTCAATCAGAACCTTAATATTGCAAAGACCAATAATTAATGGGTGAACCATTTTTACAAGCTTTTATTTAGTTTCACCTGTCCCGATATTTGTCTGTCATCAAATCTTACAAATTAAATTTGATCCACACCCCGGTTACCGACTGAGTTGAAATTTTGCATGCATGTGTAAATCAGATGACAAACCAAACTTATTATGACATGGAGCGGAACTGGAAGGAGGCTAAAGGGTTATCGTAGTTAAACAACACAACCCCATCGAGTTTGGTCTTGTATGATTCGTCTTGACGAGTATTAATTATTATACTGAGCTATAAAAGCTTGCTTTATGACAAAATGATTTTCATTAAAAGCCTGTTTTGTTTGTAGTATTTCACCAAATAACTTTTCTGCTCTGAGTGGAGCAAGAGGGATTGTTATTTTACAGACCAAAACATGCATAGATATAATCAGAGGCGTAGCGAGGACTATTGTAGACGTGGGCGAGGCCTTTTTATTTTTTAAATTCGAAAACAAGACACCCACTGTCGCAACCAGCGTTCAACCACATCGTCGATTACTATCATATTAAAAAGTGTATCTATTACAAAAAAAAACCCTCGTTTTTAAAGAAGCGATGGCTGCGCGGGGCCCCATTGGATGTGAGGCGTGGGCGAGGCCAGATTTCGCCCATGCCTAGCTGCGTCACTACATATTATATTAAAGAAAAGCCGCGAATTTCAATGGTTACACTCGTGTAAAGCTAAGGCTGTTCGTTAGTATTTAATATTATTTTAATGCCTATTAAATCGAATGGCACACAATATCATCGTAATCTGTTTTACGCATGTGTTATATCGTATTTATATCTAAGTTAACAATGTCGCTGGAGCGTACAGTGAAAAATAACATTCGCAATAAAACTGAAATAATAATAACTTAATATTGAGGCTGTAGCAAAATACAATAACATGCTTTGAATCTTGAATCTTAAAACGTTAACAATTAGTGATAGATTTCCATAAGATTGGAACCATTAATATAGACGCTTGAAAGGCAAAAATTACTAAGCGACAGGAGAATGACTGACAGGAGAATGACTTTACAGGAGAATAACTTAAAGTTAGAAATTTTAAATTAAACATTGTTATTTAAAAAATATTTATATAAATATTTTGATATTATTACCATGATATAAATAATATCTAAATCCAACTATTTCGTCTACTTCAACAACCTTAAATCTCTCTCCTGTAAAGTTTAGACAATGTCGCTTAGTATTTTTTGCCTTTCCAGCGTCGATATATATTTATGTTCTAAGTAGAGTTCTCTCGCTAGAGTATCCACGTGTCAAAACCTGCCAGTGTCATTTGCACTGACTTGTACACCAGCACGTGTCGCATAAATTTGCAAAAATATTCTTATACATTTACTTCATTATAGTGTTTGTGTCGAGATATACGTATGCTAATTTAATGCTAATTTGATAATAAGTATATTATTCTGTTTTTTTTTTTTTGTTTAGGTTGTAGTCTAACATAATGGATAAAAATTATAAAAAACAATACTGGGATATCCTGGACGTAATGATGTGTATTGTTGTCCTGAAACAATTTTGTGAAATATTCGAATAAACGACTGTATTACCGAGTGCCAGCGGAAATTTCTAGATTTTCGCATTGCCTTTTAAGTAAAAATTACGTTGGATTGCATAAGATGAACCGGCAAGCTTTAACCCTAAACGAACGCACTCTCATTGTCTTGTGTCTCTAATTAAGATATTTGAAAGGTTAAAAAATGCTCAGGTTGACGGTAGATGAGTTCGGAAGGCCATCTCATTTCCTATGTCAGAATAATACTTAAGTACGTCTTGATACAAGTGTCATTGCAGACGAGGTCGGGTTTACATTGAGTCGAAAACCAAGGGCGTTATGGAGCTGTGAGTGCAATGACAAATGCCCACGCGTATCAATCAAGGTTTTTTGAACTCTCTAGCGAGGAAACAATAGAATTTTATAAACATAACGTACTATATTTGTAATAACCATTATCAAATCTAATAATTAGGTATAGGTATGTACTTGGCCCGTGACTTGGCACATTACGTAAATACTTATTCCGCCCCTTACACATGCAAAATAATTTTGTTTAATATTATAATTTTAGCACACGACCGAGAAAGTGAGGGCTTTCATTCTGATTTATTCACTAAGATACGAAAATTGTACAGTAATTTTCTGTTTTTTTTCGATACCAAGTACTTTCAGTTCAATACAAAACGAGTATCGCAAGAGTGTATTGAAATAAAAGTACCTACTAGTATTTAATTGTATCGGAATAACATCGAAATAATAATATTTACATGTTATTAAAGAATTTAAATTTTTAATTCGCATATTTTGGGGCTCAAAAAAAAAGCCGGTGCTTCCACAAAAAAACGCTTGAAGCCGCTTCAACCTTCTCCGGCCACAAGCAGTCGCGCGCTTCAGCTGTTGTTGCGGCGGCTTCTAGCGTTTTTTTGTGGCGGCGTTTTATCGAGCTACGTGTGCCGGGACAGTAAGCTTAGTGTTAGCGAGAGAAAATATTGTAAGAAATATTTATGACAAATAGCCTATTTCTCAAATATGTACCATTATCTGGCAAGATTATTTTTTACAAATCTTAACACATAATCACAACATATAAGATGCACAACAAAAAGTAAAACAATTCAAAAGAAAATTACTTACTTCGCATTCCATAATATGAAAATCTTTCGCAGAACTCATTTGTGACTATAAATCCCACCGCCTTTGGATAAGGAAGTTTCTGAAACAATAACAAAACCTTTTTATATATAAAAAAAAACCGACTTCACTAAAAAAATGAATTGAATTTGAGGAGTTTTTTTTCTATTTCACCAATATTCCATCATCAGATCCCAACTTGATGACTATGGGATCATTTGGGAAGTATAGGGTATATTCCAACAAAAAAAAATTCAAATCGGTTGGCAAGTGACGAACAAACATAAAAAAAATACAAACATCCCAATTGAGATCCTCTTCCTTTTTTAGAAGTCGGTTAAAAAAAAAAGATATATTCATAGGCAACTAGATTGTATCTCTACTGGCTGCTAGCTAGCTTATGTTTCATTCTGTTTCCGAAGTCTGAGATCATCATCATCATAATTTCAGCCGAAAGACGTCCACTGTTGGACATAGGCCTCCCCCAGTGTCGCTACAATGAAAGGTCCTGTGCGTTTCGCATCCATCGGATTCCCGCAACCCTTACCAAGTCATCGGTCCACCTTGTAGGAGGCCTTCCAACGCTACTTATTCTGTTGCGTACTCGCCATTCCAGAACTTTTCGGCCTCAACGGCCATCTGTTCTGCGAGCAACGTGCCTTGCCCATTGCCAGGCTCGAAATAACTATTGCAAAATTTTCTTTTCTAAGTCTATTACATAAAAGAAGGCATATTTACGCTCAGACTACAGGGACAAAGAGTGTATAAAATAAACGTCGCATAAGGTTTATTTTTATGACGTAGGGGAGCACTAAGAGGGATATCTATAATCCGGGGTGAATACCTAACTAAGGAGACGAGACGGGGATCTAAAATTTGTATTGAGAAAACCAATTTCACGCAGGCGAAGTCGCATGCAGAAGTTAGTTCGATATATAAAAGCATTTTCCCACTTTTAAGACAATGGCTTTTTTTTTAATTGAATAAACTAGTGCTTGACTGCGATCCCACCTGATGGTAAGCTGTGATGATTAGAAAAACTGTCAATATAACTGTATATGTGGCTATAGTTTAAAATAGACATTGTCACTCTGCTGATCTTCCTGCTAAATAACTTTTAAATTCCTTCATACTGGTTAAATGAAAAAGAAAACATTAACCCTTCAGATACCGTCAATTAGAGACACAATAGTAAGACAATAGATGCGCGGCCACCGGTGGTCGCTTGGGGATTCATGAATTAATAAATAATTGATAAATTTGACCTTTACTACAGCATCAACTTAGGGTGCTGACAGAATATAAAAAGTAATTAATTGTTATTGTAATATGAAATTTTAAATCTTTTAATTTTACTAACACCTAGATGATAAATTTTCTACTAACCATTGGATCAATGATGTCTGAATAAATAACATTCTTAAGTTCTTATAATTCATCAATCATAGTGCTAAGGGTACTATGGTCACTTCTCAATTGTAATTCTGACACTTATACGTGAGGACTTGTAATTGGCATGCGACATATTTTTTGCTAGTTTTTTTTGGCTTTTTTAAGCTGTAAGTCCTCCAAGATGAAATAAATAAATAAATAATTTTTGGTCATATACATATTTGACATAGACTATATCAAAACCAAATAAATGTACATAAATCCAGAGGACATCGACCAAGAGGGTGCTTGTGAAATCAATAAGTTCGCGCAACCGCGTGTTATTGCGCGCCACACATAAAACACGGCCAGTCGATTCAATTTTTATATGTCCTTTATTTTTTATAGAAAGTTTAAAGTTATTATTAATAATTCTTATATATTCTTTAAAGTTGAGTGTCTCGCCTTTTACGAGGAACTTAATAATTATGTCGATAAGGAAATCAGATCAGTGTTACCGTTTTATTTTATTAAACATATACAGTGAAATTTGGATAATTGAGAGGTCCGGGGACCTAGAATTTTAAATTATTTGGTACTTAAAAAAAGAAAGAAAGAAAAACATTTTATTTACGCGAAATAAGACGCACACTTACATTTCGTTTCCCAAATACCAAAGTTTTTATTTAGGTTCATCCATAGCATGTGAACAAAATCTTACGTATTATTCTAATTATGGGTAAACACAACATAAACAATACAGACGCCAGATTACCGCTTGGTTGTAAACTTAGATAATATAATAATTGTGATGCGGAATGAAAAACAAAGGACAATAAAGAAAAACAATTTGGTTACGACAAAAAAAAAACAAGGGTTTAAAGTAAGGTGGTCTCATTTATAGAAGGCCCCGCTAAGAAATTCAATCGCTTCAATCGCTATCATCATTGTCTCGTCTCGTTTCATTAAGTGTCCCCCACACGGGCCTCAAAAAAACGCCGCCACTAAAAACGCCAGAAGCGGCCACAAAAAAAAAGCTAGAAACCGCCGCAAAAAACAGCTGAAGCGCGCGACAGCTCGTGGTCGGAGAATCACTTTTACACAATCCATCCATTTTTTCTTTAACTTCCCTCTTTCTCTCCATCCATTCACATGTTACTCATAACTCTTTTAGTAACATGCATTTCATCCCTCCTCTTCAGATGACCACATAAAAATAAACGATTATCTTTCAACTTTTCTGTCACCGGCGTCAGTATCAAACTACTGGTAAGGTTCACACTTCATACTTTATCCTTTCTCTTCACACTACACAATTACACATACATCTCAACATTCTCATCTCCACTAAATGCAATTTGTATTAAATTATCAATATCCAAAATGCTAAATTATTATCGCACTTACTGAGGCTATTGAGATAAACTGACCTCTGTAAGATCTGAACACATATACATATCTCAGTAACGTAGTATTTCGATGCAGAATTTCTGAAACACTCTGAGAGAGATTTTCACATATCCAGGGCTGTCTTAACCAGGTTTCACTGTATATAATTTCGATAGAAAATTCTCGAATTATTTTTTAAAATGGTAAGCAGTGATGCAAGCGAATGAATGGTCATGTTAACAATGTTTTTTTTTTTTAAATAAGTTTCTACTACCGCAGGGACTGGTCCACAATGGTCGAAGACACACGTATGTGTAAAAGGGAGAGGGAGGCTTTCGCCCAGCAGTGGGACATATGGGCTATATAACTGTCACATCAAACATTTTTGCATTTTTGTCTGTAAAAAGAACAAACTACGGAGCTAAAGCAAGCCGGTAATTAACCGTGAGTTGTTTGCTAAGTCAATACAAAGCATTTATTTAATACGTTTACTCATCTCCTTTGAAGCGTGTGCGCATGATCATAGTAACCTAAATATGAGTGAAACTTGATAGTCATTGTGTCCAATCTTTTATTAACCCTTCAGATACCGTCAATTAGAGACATAATAGTAAGACAATAGATGCGCGGCCACCGGTGGTCGCTTGGGGATTCATGAATTAAAGATCGTAGGCTTAATTAAAACTAAGTGGGAACGCAATTATCGTGCTAAAATTGGGCCAGCCCATGTCTCGAATTCTTACAGACGATGCATGCGATGTGTAAAACTGGTAACAACTGGATTTTATGGTTTGGTCAAATTGGTCAAGCCGTGGAGCAATTAAAGTCAGTCGCGCCGGCTCCAACCGGCCACCAACAATACCTACGCTCAATCACAACATTCATTTCGGGTAGCAACGGGATTTTTCCCCTTCCCGTATCCCAAATTGAAAGAGTTGATTGTTTTAAACCACATACACACACATCGCATCATGCAGTTTTTTAAATACAAAATGTTTGTCAACGATTGTTTTGTCAACAAAGTTCATTGGCATTTGAAAATAACCTCAAGGAAAAAAGCAGAGAACCGTTTAGCATATGAATGAACGACAAGGAATCCAATGAGGCACTGACTAATTCAATATGAATGTGACAATAATGATCACAATTGAATTATTGGTTTCTATCGTCTGCGACGGATGTGGGTAGTTAGAGGCAGACGCGTTGCGCGGACTAATTTAGACGTGGGTGAAGGCAAATCAGCGAGGCCTTTTTTTCAAAAATTCGAAAACGTGATAGCGTATGTCGCAACCCAATGTTCGACCACACCGTCGTTTATCATCAGGTGAAACAGTGGTCAAAAATTAGCCTATCAATTATGAAAAAACCCCTGTTCTTAAAGAGCCCTCGCACACGTAAGGCCCCTTCGGGTGCGAGTTGGTTGGCCAGGGCCCCCAGCGCCCACGCCTAGCTACGCTACTGTTAGAGAGCTTATTGTTACACTGAGAGGACACGGTGTTTTTATTAAATATGATTAATTGATCTTTAATGTTTAGTTAAGCATAAAAAGCTGTATGTTGCACATTGACGGGGCCCGTTAAGGCCGATGTCCGCTACGATTTCGGGGTTCTTCGATACCGTGACTCTCGTAAAGAGTAACTGAAAGAACGATGGTGGGTTTTAGTCAGTAAAAGTCTGATATTAGACTGTTCCATCCAGAACGGAAGCAATCATATGATTTCTCAGCCAAATAAGAGTTTTTTTTTTAATAATAAAAATATACAACTATCACGCAACTCCGTCTTATCCTAAACTAAGCAGAGCTTGTGATAGGAGTACTAGACAACTGATAAACAAACTTATATATTTCTAAATACGTACATATAATAGGTAAAGTACGTTGCACATTGTTGTAACACAATGCACCATGGATTTTTGAGGTTCTTTTTTCCTGCAACTGGGTGGATTGTCTAATGTTTTGACAGTATGATGTTAGCTTGTTTACACTTTGTAGATGTTTTCCTGTTATAAATGTTGCAAATAATATCTTGTGGTTAAACAAGTTTACTTATTAGATAAAGTGGATTTTGTAGGTTTTTTATAGCACTTTATTGATGTGGTTGTTATTATTTGAATAACGCTATCCACAAGATCACGGTGTCGAACCTAGGTACTAAATGTGTTTCTTTTTTTTTTTTATTGGGTAATTAAAAAGAAAAAGTAGTTTGGAATTCTGAAGTACGTTTCTAAATCACTTAATATCATTTTTGATGGTTTTTGAATATCTTTTTCCAAGCTACTGTCCCAATGCTGGGCAAAAGCCTGCCCGTAGTCCTTCCAGACGAACGTCAAGAGAACTCTTGCACCGTTGTTTTTTTTTAATTAAAACGTAATTTATACTACTCCTGTAAGGTAGAAAAGTGCAACTTATTCTACACGATCCATCTATTGTCAACGTGAGCATAGTTTAAAAGCCTGTTCCAATACAACGAAATGTTCTTTGAAGAGGTAATGCGGAAAGAGAGATAACGCCTGCACACTCTTTTGGCATTCGGTAATGCCGTCACTCACTCGAATATTTCACAAAATTTGCTCCAGGAGATACGTGTTTTTTAAAACCTTAAAAGTTTTGGAAAAAAAAATTGGCTTGGGCTGGCGAGATTTAAAACTTAGATTAAATGTGCAAGGTTTCTATAAATATATTTACTTTACTTTTTCAATTTAAATACATACGCTACGGCAGGTTATACAGAAGACCAAGGAGTATAACCTGCCTCTTTGCCTAGCGTTTGTGGACTACGAGAATGCCTTTGATTCGATCGAGATTTGGGCTGTGCTTCAGTCTCTCCAACGGCGCTAAATTGACTATCGGTACATCGAAGTGCTGAAGTGTTTGTACGAAAACGCCACAATGGCAGTTCGACTTCAGGAGCAGACCTCGAAACCTATCCTTCTGCAGCGGGGTGTGAGGCAGGGAGACGTCATTTCTCCGAAACTGTTCACGACCGCAATGGAATCCTCCATTGCGGTCGTGACAGTTTCAAGTTTCTGGACAGGAGTGGACTAGGCATTAATGTTAATGGCGAGTACATCACTCACCTTTGGTTTACTGACGACATAGTAGTCATGGCTGAGACTATGGAGAAGCTCAGCACAATGCTCAATGACCTCAGTAGAGCTTCCGAAAGAGTGAGTCTTAAAATGAAGATGGATAAAACCAAAATCATCGTAACCGACATAGCACGAAGAATTGCCAAACTTAAATGGCAATGAACAGGGTACATTGCTCGCAGAACAGATGGCCTTTGAGGCCGAAAGGTTCTGGAGTGGCGACCCCGTACCGGAAAACGCAGTGTTGGAAGGCCTCCTTCAAGGTGGACCGATGACCTGGTGACGGTTGCGGGAAACCAATGGACGCGAGACGCACATGAACGTTCGTTATGGCGACGCTTGGGGAAAGTCTATGTCCAACAGTGGACGCATATCGGCTGAAATGATGATGACTTTTTTAATTTATGAGTACATTACGAAGGGCCCACGCATAATAACAGATTTTCAGAGGTCTTTACTGGATTAGTTTTACACAAATTTATCTCTTGATTTCAATCAATACAAACCTAGATTATATCCACAAGATATATGAATGTACAAAATATTTAATGAAAGATGTACAATAATGTCTTAATCACGTATGAACGGTTACATAAAAGTTTCATGATTACGAACAAATGCAGAATCCGGGCTACCACAAAGGAATTCCAGATGAAAAATCCCAATAAAATTTAACCCACAGAGGCGATCACAATAGGTTTTTATAGAAAAGTTGTGTTTTACCTGCTGAGTGTTGCAAACGACATTGATTCAATATCACCGACAAAAATGTACGTAAAATAAAAGTAAACAGTATTTTGGATTTTTGCAAAATGTGCAATTTAAAGGATGATTCACACTACACCGTGCACCGTGTCTGCCGCGGTGCGGGGGACGTTCACCGTGCCCCGGCCGGGAACCGTCCACCGCCCGTGCCCCGGCCGGGCCAGTCATTCATGTTACACCGGGCCCGGGCTGTTTGGGGTGGTGTATTATTTGCACGACTATATCTGTGTTATGTGTTTTTTTTTAGCTAGCGATTTCATCTGTCGATAGACTTGACGCGTGCAATTTTTACAATTTGAATTGGCAGTTATTGCAATTGAAATTGATAACGAAGTATTGGAAAAACGAAGCGAAACTACTAAAAGAAGATGGGTTGAACATCCAATCTGGAGAAAGCAAGAAGCAGAAGGAGAATTTGCTTTACATTTTCACTTGAAAAAGTAAAACCAGGCCTAACCAAAAAATTACAAGATTTCAAAAACCAATGTCTCCCATCGACCGTGCCGGAGCCGGGAAACAATACCCACCAACATTTCAACACCGTACCCCGGCCGAGTCCCGGTGGCGCACGGTCAGGCATGAACTACTTCATACAAAAAGTATACCATAATGTTTGCTCGGTCGCGACACGGCGTAGCGTGAATCAACCTTTATCCGACTTATGAGTGCAAACGGCGTGTTCAAACCCAGCCAGAAGCGTTACTTCGTGTAATTTATTTCGTTGCCACTGCTCCCAAAACGGTGAAGGAAAACATCGTAAGGAAACCGGTATGTCAAAACCAAAACTTCGAAGACATGTGACATTCATCAATCCGCATTGGGTCTGCGTGATGGATTACGGCTTATTCTCTCTTCTACAGAGGAGCCCTGAGTCCCACTAGTGGGAATATTATAAGGCTTATTATGCTGCAAAATAAAACCGATGATATCACACCCATTCCAGTCTCCAAGGCACTGATCAAGGTCAAATACACCACATAAGGAAGAGGAAGGAAGTCATCCTTACCTTGACAGAACGTTATGCGTTGTGCGTTTCAAGCAGTTAGTTTCGTAACAGAGGAATGAAAGTAGACACTAACCCCGGTTCACAATGTAACTGCATTACGGCAGTACTAACAATAGATAATAATCTATTATACAGTCGGAGTAATTCTTCAACTAAATGTGCATAACGTGCTCTCTAAATTTTAGTTTGAAGTCATTTTGTTTTTGTTTTTTTTTTTTTGCAATTTCTAAGGAGCAGTGGTTACCGCGACTAGTAATTGTAAGCAGTATAATTATTGGTGATAACTTGTGGGAGTTTAGTTATACATTGTATATAAGTAGGTTCGGACTCGGGCTGGAAATTCATTATGTATATTTGTATAATTAGTACATATTTTTTATTTTAAGTATTTATATAGATTAAATATTGAATATTTATTTTATTGTTGTTTTTCCTGTGCGAGTCACAGTTGTTTTTTAACTGTCACACAACGCCGTCTAGTCCCAAGCTAAGCAGAGCTTGTTTTGTGGTTACTAGACAACTGATAAACATACTAATATATTTCTAAATATACATATTATACATAAATTACACCCAGACACAGAACAAATGATCATGCTCATCACATAAACATTGGTCCTGGGGGGAAATATGGGAATCGAACCCACGACCTCCGGCATAGCAGTCAGGACCACTAACCACCAGACCAATGGGCCAGTCAAAATGTTTTCTTTCTTTATTAATTGTAAATTGTATAAATATAATGTATGCATAGCAAAATGTAATTTAGTTGTACGAAAATTGGTCCAAAAAATAAATATAATTGAATTGCATAAATATGAATTGTACATAGTTAAGTTATTATTTAAATATCACTGGTCTCAAAACAGTAATACCTAAGGTAAAAATATTGAAATCATGTGACTTCCACAAACCTGCAATGGGGCATCGAAAAAAAAATAAAAAAAGAGCCACCAAAGACGCGGGCTCGCGGACGGTGAGCCGTGGGTAGCTCGCTGTCCGATCGTCCGGACCGAGCCCAAGACGTCGACGTCGCGCACAGTTCCCGCGCGCCCCAAGGAGTTGTCAGCAACAGGAGGGGCCCAGCTGGGTCGAAGCCTACTGGGGCCGGGGTTATCTGAAAGGAAACTCGAGCCCCGGTACGAAGGCTAGAAGGAACAGGGTGGGGTTTTTAGTCAGTAAGAGTCTGAAACTATATCCCGCTCCACCCAAGAGCGGGTTTTGTCATAAGATGATTTTCCCCATCGAAAAAAAAAAAGCTGCAATGGGTGCGTAAACATTAATTGACTAAATGCATTGCCATTAGCAGTTCAGTAACAGATTCTGCCGCACTCAGAGACGCCCATTAACGCTAATCTCTGATTTACTAATTTTGTCATTGAATAATAGTCTATATCTATATGACGTTAAGTACCTTAGGTTTTGCTTTAATTGACATTAAAGTTAAATGACGTCTCTGAGTGCGGCAGTTAGTGTGATATGGGATCACTCAGTTCACTTCAAAATGGTTGAACTAAGTAGTACGAATACACGCGTCATTTTCTGGAACGGACACCACAAAATATATAAGTACAGAAGTCAATCTACATACAAAGCGCGCTCGAACAACGCACACATAGACACCGCTCACGGACACGATATCTCGGAGCGCCTCGGCTCATTATTGTGCGTCCACCGAGCGTAAAAAAGTGAAGTACATTCATGAGATTGTCTTCTGTATTTATCTATTTTGTGATAACAGGTAGTGTGATGTGCTGGATCACTCAGTTCACTTCAAAATGGTTGCACTGAGTGGTAATGATACACGCGTCATGTTCTGGAACGGACGCTGTCAGTACAGACTGGTTTATTTTGATTCATAAGTTTTATACCCGTCTGACTGCCACTATTTGACCTTTCAAATCCCCAGCCCTTTCTAGTGTAGCCCTTTTGAGTTCTGTGATCCAGTGTCAAGAAGAAGAGAAGAAGGTTTTTTTTTACGGTGGGCGAAAATAATTCAATGACAAACCCCGCTCTTGGGTGGAGCGGGAAATAGTGTCAGACTCTTACTGACTAAAAACCCACCCCGTTCCTTCTAGCCTCTTCATACCGGGGCTAGAGCTTCCTTTCGGATAACCCTGGCTCCGGTAGGCTTCGACCCAGCTGGGCCCCTCCTGCTGCTGACAACTCCTTGAGGCGCGCGGGAACAGTGTGCGCCGTCGAGGTCTTGGGCTCGGTCCATTACCGGACGATCGGACAGCATGGCTCACCGTCCGCGAGCCCGCGGCCATAACATTCTTTTCTCGAAACATTTCAGACCCTCCGACCTCCTATAACTTCATTGTGTATAAAACTTATTTACAAGCATTGTATAAACACGGTACCTATATATAAAAAAATTTGTAATTTGAACCAATACTTCATTCACTACATAGTATAAAACAAAGTCGCTTTTTCTGTCCCTATATCTATATGTACGCTTAAATCTTTAAAACTACGCAACGGATTTTGATGCGTTTTTTTTTAATAGATAGAGTGATTCAAGAGGAAGGTTTATATGTGTACAGTTTTTCTGTAGTGTATTTAGTATCAACATTGCACGGGTCGATAGTTAAGAATAAAATAACTGGTCAATGTTTAAATTTTTAATATTTAAAAGTTTTAATTTTTAAAAGTTTTAATTTTTTCACTCACTGAATGACCGATTATCAAAATTCTAAGGCACTTATATCATAGTATTATATTAAATTAGTTTGTTTATTCCGATTGTCAAGTCAATCTAGGTCATCGGGGTCTCTGAATAAAAATAAACCGACTCGGTATTTAGTTTATGGTACCTTTAGTGTATATATTGTGTGATGTTAAATTTCCCATAGATAATTTGTTCTTATTTAAGTTTCTTATGTATATATTTTGTTATTTATCTATATATACAACGTGCAACGTTAAATACTAACTTCACCTCTTTATTTGTGTTAAAGTAGTGTATTTCTAATATTAATGTAGATTACGCAAGGTAAACATTTACTAATCAAATACTTGCAACATTCTCATAGTAAATCTTTTTTGGAGATACATCAATATATTCATGCCAAAAGTCATATTAACCATATAAGGATTGTTTTCTTTTACGCAAGATATTATAAAATTTCAAATATTTGTCAATATTGTGTGGGTGTTTGCGTGTAAAGGACATCGTTGCTACATCATCCAACACACAACATAACTCCTTAAAGTTATGTTGAGTGTTGGATTGAATTAAGAAATCGTCTTCATTTCGAATCGAGCAGCTTTCAATTTTTTTTTTTATAACAAGCTTTTATTCACTTAACTACACAGTATCCCTAGTCAAGTTGCTAACTAGTAGTTAACGCTAGTAGAAAACTTCAAATGGACAGGAACGACGCCTCTTCAACGAACCTCTTCGCTCAGTCACGTGGTCAGAACAAAAGAATTGGCGGCAAGGTCAACTCGAAGCGTTCGACGCAAGCGAAACGATTATAATTTGGCTAGGGGGGCAGGTCTATTGATTATAAAATATTGAGCGTTTTATTTATAGGGTATTAATCCAAGAACGTAAATAAGAAGTTCTTCATAGTCTGTATACGTCGAAAATAAATAAACCTTTTCGTTATTTCCTATACATATACCTATTTACAAGCTCGAAAAGATATAATAATAATAATAAATACTTCAGACCATGGTGTCCAATTTGTTAGTAACACCTAACTAATACCGGCCCGATGAACGAGTGTGCCCGGATGACTGCCAGCAGGCAAAATTGGCGGGAAGTCGAGCGGCGTATCCTGACGGCTTCTCGAGAGCTACCTTCGTGATAACCACGATCACTCCGGCAAGAGTGAAACGACCAAGAAGAAGAAGTAATACCTAAAACTACCCACAGCAAAATATGTAAAAAAGAACAACAATCACTACTGCGCCACTTCATGACAAATGGCGGAACAATGACTGATGTAAGCAGTCCAGCCGACTAGCGATCATGCTGAAGATGTTGTTGGCGCTGCCACGTACACGCACCAGGAATGCGCGTATAGTATCAACTAGTGATGTGCCGTTGCCGGCAATATTGCCGTGAAGTGGGAATATTTGTGGGAATATTGCCAGCAATATTCGCATATTGTCAGCAACGGTACATCTCTAGTATCAACTCATCAAGACGGGGTTATCTTGCGCATAACATGGTGCCAGAATAAAGCATTGTCATCAAGTATTCACGGGTAAACTAAATATCAGCAAAATCGGATAGGGGTACCCGGTTTCAAAATCCATTGGCGTGATTTATTCCAAACAAACCACGCGATTGCAGATTATCAATTTGCGTAGGGGTACTGACCCAAGCCAGGTTGATAATTTGCAATCGTTAACGCTAGTAGATAACTTCAAATGTACGGGAATTAAGTCATCCCAACGCTCAGTCACGTGGTCAGAACTAAACAATCGAGGGCGTAGCCAACTCGAAGCGTTCGACGCAAGCGAAACTGTTGTAACTTAAATAGGGGGACTGGGCGTGAGGGTTCTCTCCTTCTCACGCTTTCCGCCACCTCTGCATTATTACTTTACTGGAAAAAGTGACTTCTCATTTCTTGTCGCTGTGTATTCGAGATGTATATTGTATATCGACTGGCCTGTTGGTCTAGTGGTTAGTGGCCCTGACTGCTATGCCGGAGGTCGTGGGTTCGATTCCCACCCAGAACAAATGTTTATGCGATGAGCATGATCATTTGTTCTGTGTCTGGGTGTAATTTATCTATAATATGTATGTATTTAGAAATATATAAATATGTCTATCAGTTGTCTAGTACCCATAACACAAGCTCTGCTTAGCTTGGGACTAGACGGCGTTGTGTGATAGTTGTGGAATATTATTATTATTATTATGTGTAATATGAAGGTATATAAGGGGACGTATATTGGTTATATTAGTAATTTGGTGATATTTGTTAACACAATACCATACAGTTTTCTTTGCATAAAATGTTACTAGTGTTAAGATATTTATCCTCGTCACGCTCGTAACAACTCGCTAGCGTCGGTCTCATGAATGTGCTTGCTTGGAACTGTGTGGTATTATGTTAAAAAAAAAATATCACATATATACCTCCCTTTAACCTTTTAGCCTAGGGGTTAAATTTAATGTTATTTTTCTAAATTTCATTAAAGACCATAAGTAAAAAGAAATATCGAAAATCTCGGAATACCTCGGAGTCTAGAGACTTGATAATTATGTATGATGTATAAAGGTGTAAATTGAGTATCTAACAAAAATGTTTTGTAAAATTTTTCTTTTTTGTCTCGCAAATCCAGTTTGAATACCGCTAATGAATGCAAATTCAAGTTACTTATCATGCAATACATGTAGGCTTTATCCTTAAAACATGTATGCGAAACTGTTAAAACGCATTAAGAATAATTTATTTGGATATAAGATGGCAGTTTTCCACTGTGCCAGTCTTCTGGGTCAAGGTAAACGGATTGCAGCAAAACAAACCGAAGTAGATTGGCTGGTCATCGTTTTTATTCAAATTTAACGTTAAATACATTGTAGTAGAATCCAATTTTGTAAGACAAACCGTTAAATAAGGCATTTTAATTAGCAAAAAATGGCTGGGTTGTTTATTTTCTTCTGCAGTACTTTTTCAGGTGCAAGTAAAAAGAGCTCGAGAAAACTGACAAGTAAAAAATTTAGATTACAGGGCTATCGAAGTGTCATCCTACAGGTAAGGACAGACGATTTAATTTATAATCTTTAATATGCGTTCCAAATGAGAATAGGATCGATATCTTGTTGTGACGTCACGATTTACTCAAATCGAAGAAATTTTGTCAAAAATGAGAATCTCACCAATGAGTAAAATTAAAGAACTGGATTCTGATTAAACTTTTTTCGTTCACAGTTCGTAAATTAATTAAGTTTTTCTTAAAATAGTCAAAGTTTAAAAATTTCTTTCTTCGATTTGACAGTAAATCGTGACGTCACAGCATGCAATCAATCCTATTCTCATTTGGAACGCATTACATACGAGTATAAAAAATCCGTAAAAGTCATCAACGTTAATAACTTTTATATATTAAAATTGTGTGTAATATTACTTAGGCTTTTTTATCGCAATCGGTTGACTATATCGAAAGAAATACTACATTCATTGACTGTTAGGCGGCAGGAAGTTCGCTGAGTTAGCTATTTTTTATTCTAGATTTTTCTGTAACCTGTTTGTCTAGTGGTTAGTGACCCTAACTGCTATACCAGAGGTCGTGGGTTCGATTCCCACTCAAGACAAATGTTTGAGTAATGAGCATGATCATTTTGTTCGCTAAAGATTCGTTGGGTTAATTTACTCACAATTATTTTATTGGATCCTTGGTATATAATTTAAATACTATTGACATAGAACACTCGGCCTATTAACATAGAAATACTATGCTTTGTGGACAAGGAAAGGCTAAGAAAATGACCCACTTTTCAGTTTATTTTATACTAAAGTAAAAAATAACGAAATCATGTGTTACTGCTGGTAAAAGTACAAAATCGTCCCAAGGGACATTCACGGGATAAAAAGTATCCTACGCTATTCCAGGACATGGTCTACCCGTATACCAAATTTCATCCAAATCCGTACAGGCGTTCGAGCGTTTTTCTTTTTTTTTCGGTGGGAAAAATCAACTTATGACTCTTACTGACTAAAAACCCCACCCCGTTCCTTCTAGCCTTCATACCGGGGCTCGAGTTCCTCTCGGATAACCCTGGCCCCAGTAGGCTGGCGTTCGAGCGTGAAGAAGTAACAAATATACACAAACTTTAGTCACCATCATTCTCTTTTTCACGTGATAACTTCAAACGGAATATGACAGATAGGTTACGATATCCACTGTGAAAGGAATCGCCATGAAGACATGTTTTGGAGACCATTTATTTGGCTTATGAGCTTAATTTCGCTATGAAAAAACTAGGCAAATGCAAGTCGGACTCGCGCACTGAGGGTTCCATACAAACTTACCTATGTTAATAGTTCAAATCCCGAATAAAAAAGTATTTTTTGTGCCATATGTAACAACAAATTTAATGTTTTCAGGTTTATTCCCATACCTGTGCTATAAGACCTTGCTTTATGGCAAACAGGTTTCTGGGTCAACGGGAAGTACCCTATGAATTTTGATTCCTTTGAGTGTCGAAATATACGTTTTTTTTGCGGCATAAATGGCCGTATCTTTTTTTTCGTTCACTTAGAAGTTTGATTTTTTCACAGCTTCAAAGGACCGCATACTTTTTTAATTTAAAATCCATAACTCCACGCACTTCTGAGATAAAGGGTCTTGACAGATAGACAGACGAACCACAAAGTGATCCTATATGGGTTCCTTTTTTTTCCTACGCAACCCTAAAAAAGACTTTTTAAACATTGTCTTGAAATAAAAGATTTTTTTTGAATACTGCAATACACAATACACATAATATAGTTAAGACCAAGTTGAGATACTTTTTTTTACCTAGACTTGTGGTTCATAGATAGTATTTTAACAAGCCATTTATGAGAATCTATTAGTCAGAAGCACATTGCAGGTATTATGTCACAAAGCCTGTGTAAATTCTAGATTAATTTTAACCAATTAGGTATTAGACGACCTAGAATGTATCTATGTAATTTGATTGACCATTTCAGACAGGTTTACGTTTCGTAACAATTTATCTTAAACGCAAATAAAATACTGACAGCATTTCTTGTATCGGGTCCAACCAAAAGCAGGTCAAAATGATGTAACATCGTCGCAGTGGAGATAATATTGCAAAAGGGAATGGAAATCTGTCAAAGGCACTATCTACAAGGATTTGTGAGAAGGGGACACTTGAACTAAATGTATGATAGAAGGGCTTATTATACTACGCGTTATTTAGCACACGATATCCAGACTCGTGTTATTTTTCATTCTGAGTAAGATAGTCTGACCCTTATTACCCTTATTAGTCTACGCGACATCGACTAAGAGTTTCTGAATATCGAGTAATAGGTAATAGGCCCTAAAGGGCATACTGACGATTCGGAAACATCACACAATACCAGCACGTATACAGGATTATTTGTAAAACAATAGCAACCACTCAGGACTGTGTTACTAACATCATAAACAACAACTTTTGTTCTATGACTTAAAAAAAAAACATATTTTAGTTCATCAGATTTTCATACAAAAATAAAAATATTTAAATTGAATGTTCTAAATGTTGCCAAGTCTATGCTGGCGTATCAATTTGTTTCTAGTGTGATGAGGACACGAAAATTGTGTGAGTGCTTGCTAGGTAGGTGTGATGACAATGTTTCGGAAGCCTGCTTACTATTACTACGATAACAGTGTGGAGGAGGCGTAGGTAGGTACAGCAAAATACAGAGTTGAAATGTGTTAGATAGAACAACGAAATTTTTAAGGTTTATTTTTGGTAAATTTATTATGTTTTGTAAAAAGTCATAGAACAAAAGTTGTTTTTTATGATGTTCTTAACCAGCACCTAATAGGTTGCTAGTGTTTTACAAATAACTCTGTATATATATAAACAGGTATGTATTTAGAAACATATAGGTAAGTTTAGTTGTCTAGTACTCATAACACAAGCTCTGCTTAGCTTGGGACTAGACGGCGTTGTGTGATAGTTGTTGAATTTTATTATTATTACCTACAATAAATTCAGACACCACCAAATTTATACAGGGTAGGGGTACTACATTGGTAAAACAGTAACGACCTTGCAGGACTGTATTACTAACATCATAAATAACAACTTTTTTCTACCACTTTTTACAAAACATATTACCAAAAAAAACTTTTTACAAAAAAAATATAACCGACTTCAATGATAAAAAACACTGAAAAGTATCAAATAACTTTAATTTTGGAAGTCGGTGTTTCTATAATAGTTTAGTCTCTTCTTTATTTAACACCGACTTCCAAAATTAAAGTTATTTGATACTTTTCAGTGTTTTTTATCATTGAAGTCGGTTATATTTTTTTTGTAAAAAGTTTTTTATTTTACACTTTTTAGTTATGGTACCACCACTAAAAAGTACCCCTCAGTCAAACTTAAATACCTTATAGTCAGAGCGCATCTCATAACGGTTCTAATAATCCCAAACACGGTTAGATTACATTAATTTACCTTTCGGCTTCATCATCAGATCAGTTCGATATATCCTCTCCCCCTCTTCTTTTAAACAGTCATTAGACTAGATGCTGGAGAGGGAAAGGATATATCGAACTGATCTGATGATGAAGCCGAGAGGTAAATCTTTCAATCAGTCATTAGACTAGATGCTGATAATCCCGGCTGTAGCATCAGGCCAGATTTATGTCAACATTGCAATGAACTTAAAATTTAGTCCTGTTTAAAATGAGCCCAAACACGACTACGGTGCTGTAATTTCAAGGTTTGTACTTTTCCTGATGCTCCTGGCTTCAGCATCAGGTCTCTATGTACTTCGGTGTTCTTTATTAGCAGTACGTTTATCCACACATCGAGCCGTTTTCAATGAGCCTAAACTCGATATATCTGCTGTTTGTTGTCGAGGACTTAGGTACTCTGCAGACTATCCTGACTGCAGCATCAGGTCATGACTTGATGATCATGGGACCAAATGTGGCAAATGCCCTATCAAACATCAAAACAATTTACTAAAACAGTCCTTGCCTGTTCGAGTAACTTCTTACTGTTAAGGAGTTGTACCTTCCATCATCAGCCCAGCTACCTGAGATGGTGACGACCATACGCAAATACACAAGATACTTCATAAAATATGCGAAAATCAATAAGTGAGCCTATAAAATTTGAAGGTTGCCCTCGATTTCTCCAAGATCCCATCATCAGATCCTAATTTGGTGATAATGGGACCACCTCAGAACTATCTACTTTCGAACAAAAAAAGAATTTTGAAAATCCGTCCACATTTGGGGGAGTATTCGACGAACAAACATACAAAAAAAAAAAAAAAAAAAAAACATACAAACAGCCGAACGTAGTACCTCCTCCTTTTTGGGAAGTCGGTAAAAACAAACATTCAAGATTTCGTTGTTCTATAAAACACATTTCAAAAGCTCATTTAAACGTCGTCGGTAATAAATATTTACTTAGATATTAAAAAGAGGTAAAGTTAACAAACTTTACCTTTTTTTTTTGTTTGTAGAAGGTTATCTCTGAAAGTACTGGTCCGATTGCTAAAATTTTTTCACCAATAGAAAGGTGCTTTATTCCTAAATTACATAGGCTAAATTATGTACGCCGACGAAGCCGTGGGCAAAAGCTAGTAAATGATAAATCTGTAATTTTAAAATGCCTTTAAACTATGAAGTTTTTTTTTAACTTATGAAAGTTAAATCTTATCGTATGTCAACATGAGATTCTCTTGCAGATAAGATTTGTGTTTGAGGATTGTACTACAATATGCGTCTTCACTTGTAGAAAAGATTAGCAAACATGACAACTATCAGAAAAGCGGTCAAAGACAATATTCCACTTGCTTGCGAGCGCTTATCATTTCAAGTGCTGTCAATACACTCATAAGTATTGTTGTGTGTGTTGTATTGTTACTACAAGCTTTTATTTAGTTTCACCTGTCTTGATGTTTGTCTGTCATCAAATCTTGCAATTTAAATTTGACCCAATACCCGGTTACTAATTGAGCTGAAATTGTGCATGCATGTGTAGATCAGATGACTATGCAAAATTATTACGACATGGAGCTGATCCGATGATGGAACCGGAAGGTGGATGTGGGAGCTTGGTAGTTAAACGACACCACCCCATCGAGTTTGGGCTCGTATTAATACTCGTCTTGACGAGTATTAATTATCTATATATATAAAAATCAATGCCACTTTTCGTTGTTATTTTATAACTCAAGAACGGGCTCACCTATCCAAACCAAATTATTAGGCTTTGTTCGGACTATTTAGTAGATGGTTTATGTGAAGTTTGGTAGGGTAGAGTAGGGTATAGTAGGATAGAGTAGGGTAGAGTAGGGTAGAGTAGGGTAGAGTAGGGTAGAGTAGGGTAGAGTAGGGTAGAGTAGGGTAGAGTAGGGTAGAGTAGGGTAGAGTAGGGTAGAGTAGGGTAGAGTAGGGTAGAGTAGGGTAGAGTAGGGTAGAGTAGGGTAGAGTAGGGTAGAGTAGGGTAGAGTAGGGTAGAGTAGGGTAGAGTAGGGTAGAGTAGGGTAGAGTAGGGTAGAGTAGGGTAGAGTACGGTAGAGCGGGAGCGAAGCCGCACGGGCAAAAGCTAGTAATATATAACTATTATATTAGAAGCTTGAAATGAAAAAAATATTTTCATTGAAAGAATGTTTTTTAATAGACTGTTTATGTTTTGTTTTATTTATGTAATGGGTGACTGCTACCAAATATATTTATACTTTTCTTTTTAAAAAAATGTTAAAGCAGTACGATGGTTGTACCTTTTGCTGCTGTATGATGGAGCCTAAGTTACCTTTTTGCATAATGGGTTTTTTCCTTTTCAATTGAAAATATTTATAACAATAGATCAGTTGTTTGAATAACAAGTCGTATTTTTTAGAATGATATTATAAAACACTTTTATTTTAGGAAAGAAAATAAAACATAATAAACAAACTCGTAAGCGACAGTTTGCTTTATTCCTAAAAGGGTTTGCTAGTTTTTATATGAATACAAAGTATGTTAAAGAAAACAACGCCGTCTTACCCGTTCCAAGATTGCGGACGAGCCGTATTTTTATTTTTTATTACAAACCAGTTTTTGCCAAAAAAATGTGATGTCCGCGAATTACGGAGAAATTTTGGTCATGCCAGGTTTTTTGAGGTCAAGATTCAATTGGATGTTCGCATAACATTGCATAACTCTGCCAAAGTTGCAATGATTCCGTTTTAGGTAATTTTGTAACAGATGCTGATCTGTTACAAAATTACCTTAGACGCCTGCGATCATTTTAATATTTTATCAAGCCGAATGAGTCAGATTTCTGTCAATTAATTCCGCAGCTTCCATATTGGAGACGTTCACGTTACTTTATGCTCTGTTAAAATTGAGTAATGCGTGTATATTGGCGGCGGTACAGATCAAATATACATACTTTCTGAATTCATAAACACTTTTGTGTTGGGTTTTAAAACACCGACGTGGTAATTAACTTTAGGAATATGTATGAGTTTACGAGACAAGTGAAGTACAATGTTTTACTTTCTAAATTTTATTAATGAGTTATTATAGATACTAAGGTAGTATAAATATAATAATATAGAAGGTTAATGAGATACGTTTTATTGAAAAACTATACAGATTTGCTCAACATTTTATCTAGTTATACAAAAACGGAGGTACCTACCAAACAGCAGGCTGTTTTCATAAATATCCTCCTGAGAATAAAACCAAGCGCAAAAAGAACAAGGTATTTCAAACCTATCGATTATGTTCCACGGTGTTTTGGTGCTTTACCATGATGTGTTAAAAAGTCTGTTGTGCGAGCGAGAGAGAGGGATGGAGCTATACACACTGTGTAGCTCCATCCCTTCAACAGTCCAGTTTAGATCGGAAAACGGATCGCTTTTTAAGGGCTCATGATAGGGACCCTGTCAAGCGTTTTCTCATGTGACATTTAAGGGGATAATTAAGAGATACCTAATAAAACAATCAGCAAAAATGAATACAGTCATAATTGTCAAGTTTTGTGGCCGTAACACTAATAAATGAAGGCACGAAGACTCTTGATCACTATCTAAAAGAATGATTTTTATTTCGAACAGAAGCGTAATGAATTAATATTTTTTATTATTCTCGTGTAGAACGGAACAAGATGTTTATTACGCGAACAACGATGACTATGGTTATTTAACAGTGTCATAATATAGTATGAAATGTGGTCAGATCGTGTGGCGTTTGTGTGCTGCCAAGAGTGGAGAGAGCGGGCTATTGTCGCGTTCACTTTCGAACGTAATGCACGTTGCGGCAATAGTCACATGCTATGTTAGAAATTCAATGACTTGAACTTAGTACCGAAATTATTCAAGTTTTATCTGCGGTTTTCTCCGAACTATGGTCCATCCCGCAGGAACCCTCCTGCGGGATGGACCATAGCCCTTGCCTCCGAGGTAAAATGAATCAGGATGAAAGGATACAATAATAATCAGGGATACTCCTATCAGCCCACGCATTTATATAGGTATATATATTTACAGACTACTGCGATGCGAGACGCACAGGACCATTCATCAATTCAGCCGACTGACGTCCACTGATGAAAATAGGCCTCCTCAAGTGCCGCCACAATGATCGATTCTGTGCGTCCCGCATCCATCGGATTCCCGCAACCTTCACCAGGTCATCGGTCCATCTTGTAGGAGGCCTTCCGACGGTGCGTCTTCCAGTACGCAGACGCCACTCCAGAACCTTTCGGCCCCAACGGCCATCTGTTCTGCGAGCAATGTGCCCTGCCCATAAAAAGCTCAATATTTTATCATCTAAGTATGCAGACGCATTCGGCATTTGGAACGCGGCGTTCGCTTGGGGTTTGAGTGGTTTTCTATCAAGGAAAGGTTTTTTTGGAATCGGATAAAATTAGATCAGAAGATTTCCTAGAAACAAACAATTTTCTTCCAAATAATATTTTTCCTGTATCTACTTATACTATTATAGACTAATATTATAAAGAGGAAAGTATAACTCAAAAACTATTGAACCGATTTTCAAACTTTCTTCACCGCTAAAATGCTGGTAAGTGACGTAGGGATATATTTTTCTATTTTCTCGTGGATCAAAAAGTTGAGGCCAGGGGCTATATTTCACTTGGATACCATGGCGGTGCGACCAGTTGCGCCACCATGGTGTCCCGGTGAAGTATAGACCTACGCTACCAAACTAGACACCAGAGTCGCCACACGTCCGAGCTGGTCGCGCCACCAAATTGGTAGCGCAAGCAAACAGACACCTGGTGAGTAACTCTCTAAAGAGCTGTATAAAGTTGATGGCGGCGACTGGTCACGCCGCAATGGTGTCTTGGTGAAATATAGCCATAAAATTACGTAAAATAAGCGGAATAATAGTTTTAGCGTCTGTTGTGTGGGCCCTATAAAATCTATATAAAAAGAACATATACATAGATTGCTAGGTGCACTACCTACCGGAACAGAACACCTGTGGGTATATTATTCAGCTATGGCTAACGGAAAACGAAAGTCTGCTATTATCGCAACTGTCATTAGAATTTCAAATGACCAATAATCATTGTTTTGTGCGATAATGGTTGAAATATAACTGTCAGAGGCATATGTGTTTCCCGGGAAATTTCCAATATAAACACTATATATTGGCACTTTTTATTGTACTAATCTCTGTATCAGATGGTACTAACAATAAATAAAATAATTTTTTATTGAAATATTTAAAAATATAATTTGTATGTATGTTGAATGAATAAAGGAAATAAAATAACTTATGTACGTCATAGTTTCAATGCAGGTAGATACAAAGTTTTATCAATACGGCATTCCGTGTAGTTGACTAGTATTTACTCCGCCAACTCACTGACGCAGGGATCTCCCTTTTTGTAGCATCCAGTGCTACTTACATTGTTTTTCAATAAAACAGTAATTATTTGAACAATGATACGCGTTCCTAGTAGAAAAATGTTTACTCATTGCAGCATAGCTATTGTTATTTTTATAAAGGTATTAATGGTAGTAATAAACAAAACAAAATCTTCGGTTAAGCCGTTTTAGAGGTGTTTGATAACAAACATACGAGATTTTTAAATGTTTCAGATTATAAAACTGATGGTAATTCATCAGTTTATATTTTTTTATTATTATTGGATAGCCTATTTATTGAGACTATAGCAGCAGGCAGTAACTAAAGACGCGGGTAAAGCCACGGGGGGCGGCTAGTTTGTTATAATCACCACCTTACTGCGAAGATGAACGATAATGAAAATTACTGAATGGGCTTATAAATATGTGCTACCCATAGATACGAGTATAAGAATTTATATTTCCATAGAAATGTAAATTCTAGCTGACCCAGCAAACGTTGTTTTGCCATATAAATTATTTCTAGTAAATTTTTCGGTAGTCAATAAAAATATTAAGATTTTACTTAGTTACCAACCTACCCTTTGCTACCAACATGCATCCCTACCTCTACCTATCCTACCTACCCAACCTCTAAAATGTAACACTATAGCATGCGGGATTATCCGAAAGAGTTATCGTGGCCCTGGAACGCAAAGGGCAACTGAAGTAGCAAAGTGGGTTTTAGTCTGTGAAAGTCTGACAGTATCTCTTGCTCCATCCAGAACGGTAAGAAGTTATTAGGCAGTACGTATAATTACGTTTAATATTTAATTTAACTAGTTGTTTAATTTAAGTACTATCAGATTATAATTTGGGTGTCTTCGAAGCTAGATGAATAGGCTCTTAATAAACTAGTGCGTCTTACCATCAACGACTGCATCACTGCTGCGCAGTCAAGCACTGATTTACATAAGATTAAAAAAAAAAATTGTAGAATGAATTATAATGTTTATAAAAGAATGGTTTTTATTATAATTCTATGTGACTAGTATGCCCTAAATATGATAAGAACAAAGTATTTATCAAGTCGTTGAACAGTGACGTAATCCTATACAGAATTTATTATTCTACTCACTTTCAAGTGTTCTGTCACGATTAGCAATGACCTCAATAGATTTTCACTGAATGACTTTTCAGTGAAATCTTTAGAAATTTATATCGAACTATTTTGTGATATCATTTATTTATTAGGTATATTACCTAACATAAAAATAGTTGAGATAAATGTATTTAGATTGAGAATCATTTAAAACATGACAACTTTGCCAAGAAGATAACTTTGCCATTTTACCAATCAAGGAGGACCGATGAGCAGATGCGGGTTAAGGCAATCCCTGTTAACGACAAACACTAGACTACGTGGAGATGGTGCTAGGGTCCAGGTTTATATCCACGATATCTTTGGGCCTATAAGCATTGGGCATCCTTCGGCTGAACGATGATAACTTTATTTAATTTTGTCATATACAAGCAGAAGTGGCCCCATAATGTACCCCTGCTAGTAGTGCAGGTTAGCGGAGGTCACATGTCTTAGAATATTTGGTTCTAGGACATGCCGGTTTCCTTACGATGTTTTCCTACACCGATTTGAGAGGAGTGGCAATGAAATAACTAACACAAAGCAAAACTCCAGCCTGGATATGAACCTACTACATATGAAGCCACTCATCATCATCTTCATCATTGCATACTACTGTATGATTCCTATGTTCTGTGCTCTGAACAGCTTAAGTATTAAATCCTCCTTGGACTCGAAAAGAAGTAGAAACAAAGGATAAATAAAGTCTTTGTTATAAACTCTGACAGTAAAACAACATTTTATATGCATCTAAAATAACAGAATACATTTCAGAAACAGTGTGACGTGTTGAAAACATGAATGACAGGTTATTATGATTTATCATTGACTTTGTTTCAATCACGTTTCAATGCTTGCACGCACTAGCTCAAATTTTGCACTGAATCTATACTTATAATAAATCTGTAGAAGTGAAAATTCTGTACATTGAAACTATCAAAAAAATAAATTGGTGTTACTATCGACACCGAACCCAAAAATGTGATTAAAAAGATTTTTTTCTGTCTATTTGTTCAGGTATCACGCAAAAACTACCGGTTAGATTACGATGAAACTTGGTATAATTATTCTTTAATATCCTGGGCACTACACTGGGTACTTTTTATCCCGAAAAAGTATATACAATAAAAAACAAACTTAATTTTGCGGTTCGATCCCTAGACCAATAAGTTTGTTAGGTTACGTCACCCGCAGTATTGTATACATAATATAAAACAAAGTCCCCCGCCGCGTATGTCTGTCTGTCTGTCTATTCGCGATATACTTACTGCACTGATTTTCAAGCGGTTTTCACCACTCGATAGCGTGATTCTCGAGGAAGGTTGTATGTAAATAAAATGTACACAGAAATAAATACAAAAACTTAACAGATTACATACTAAAATTTGTTCAGTTTTTTATTTCACTGCACATTAACGATATTTGTTGAAAAACGAAAAAGTAAGCCGAAAGGAGAATCGTGCTACCCCGAATTTAACGCGAGCGAAGCCGCGGGCAAAAGCAACAAAAAAAAAAACAAAATATATATGCTCATTTATGAGAATTTATTTATTACTGTTTTTAAGTTACCTCCCTTTTTTTAAATTGACTGACGTCAAATTAAAACATACATATTAAATATGAATTTGCATTTTTATGTTCTTCATGAAAGAGAAATTGGTCTTTTACATTTTGTCTTTAATTAATAGGACACAATAGAGCTTTTAATGAACAAGAATCCTGTAAAGGTTCGCTTGGGTCTTTGGGCTCTTTAAACCGGGACCGTGGTCCCATAATTACCTATAATATTTTTAATTTTAAGCAATATTTTTGACCAAAAATAATATAATTACGATTTCTTTTGGTAACTTTTGTTTATTGTATTTTTCCTTGTGGTCCCAAAATACTACTGAAAAAAAAGTCTAAGGCAGATGGGAGCGCGGTCCCCGTCCAAAAAACCCCACATTACATCGCACTAATAGACATAAGTTTGTACGGGTAGAAAATGTTCTAAAATGCGACTTAGGACTTTTATCCTGGAAGTATGGTTCCCTTGGAATGTTTTTGTCATTTTCATGCTGGCTAAAACGCAGGTAGAAGCTGGTGTAAGTAATTGGTATACCAATATGGATAAAGATGTCTTGCCTTTCCGAGTCCAACTAAATTACCATGAGGTCAGAAACATGACGATTAGTTTGTACCTATTTGCATTATTTTTAGTATATGCGAAACCCAAAACACGTGTCTAGTATTTTTATGTAAAGAATCTATGTACAAAACATAACTGTATCACAAAAAATTACAAAGTTATAAGCTTGTTATGACAACAAAAAAACATAGTCACTGGACCATCAAGGCGACTGAGGAGTTGTTTTGCACTTGCACCCAGCTGTTTGCTGGTACCTAATGCCGGCTATGAACTGCCTTGACCTGTATTGTACTCAGTGTCGGTGGTGTCCAACTTGTGACCTTTTTAAATATTTTTGGGAGAAAATTTAACAAGGTGTAAAAGCTATTGGAATTTATTCAGTTAGTGATTCTGAACAAACTATATTCAGGTTTCGCATAAACTGGATATAATGTTGCATACGAGTATTTAGCACCTACAAAGTCTACAAATATACTATGTAATAATACTTGTAAATAATATTATTCATTGACTTATTCCAAGTCATGGCTAAGGCATTATTAGATATTCTTTATTAGATATGAATAATTAACTAAGTTACGTTACGTCATCAAGACCTACGGTAATTGCGTTGTGCTTGAAATTGGCCGTATTTCACTTTATGGATGTAATTAGTGGAAACTAACTGCTTTTAATGTTTCTGTTATCGGTCACGTGTGGTACAAAACTTCGATTAGCCTTGATTCTTCACGAAGGTTGTATATGGACATAAATTTTCTCAAGATGCAGTAAAAGGCTGTATTCAACCTGCTGACCTTGGAAGAAAATAGGACTTCTGTAAAGTAATATATTATAATCCTACTAATATTATAAATGCAAAAGTTTGTATGTATGGATGGATGTATGGATGTTTGTTACTCTTCCACGCAAAAACTACTGAACGGATCTCGATGAAACTTGGTACACGAGTAGACCATATCCCAGAATAACACATAGAGTACTTTTTATCTTGGGATTATGTACGCGGGTGAAGCCGCGGGCAAAAGCTAGTATTCCATAACTATCTCACAATGCCGTCTAGTCTCTAGCTAAGCAGAGCTTGTATTATGAATACTAGACAACTGATAAACATACTTATATATTTTTCTAAATACATACATATAATAGATAGATTACATCCAGACAAAGAACAAATGATTGAGCTCATCACACAAACTTTAGTCTTGGGTGGGAATCGAACCCACAACCCTTGGCATAGCAGTCAGGATCATTAACTACTAGACCCACAGGCCATTCAAAAATTAAGGCCAATGTAAAATGTTGGCATGATTTACTTTTTTCTTTTCGCCAGAAATGAAACCTTGGTTATAAGTTGGAGGACAATACGAGGAATCAATAGTACAAAGAATCAAGCCTATAAACCGTAACCGAACGAAGATACCTATAGAAGCAAGCATTAAGTCCGCCTTTGTACAACTTTGTGCATAAAGATTTAAATAAATAAATAAATAAGCATTGCTAGTACTTTTTTGTCAGGGTTTTGTTTTTCATTTAGGTACCTACTATATTAAGGTGACTTGAGGACTTGAATTCTTTATAAATAATAAATGATAAAGAAAATCGATGTAGATAACTTTTATACAAGAAAATTGTGTGTAACTTGATATATTACTTAGGCTTTATTTCATCGCAATTGGTTGACTATATCGAAAGATATACTACATTCATTGACAGATTCAGATGGCCGTTGGGGCCGAAAGGTTCTGGAGTGGCGACCGCGTACTGGAAGACACAGCGTCGGAAGGCCTCCTACAAGGTGGACCGATGAAGGTTGCGGGAATCCGATCGAAGCCCGAATGATCGGGGATCGATCATTGTGGCGACACTTGGCGGAGGCCTATGACCAACAGTGGACGTCTGTCGGCTGAAATGATGATAATGATGACTACATTCGTTGACTGTTAGGCGGGAAGCAGCTCGCCGGATCAGTTAGTCAATAGATAAACGAAATATATTACATAGTCTACACTAATATAATAAAGAGGTGGAGCCAAGGAGTGGAATTCCCTGCTGGAGTCTGTTTCCTGATAGCTACAACTTGGGGGTCTTTAAGTCAAGAGTGAATAGGCTACTTCTAGGCAAGCGTGCTCCATCGTCGACCACATCATCGCTTACCATCAGGTGAGATGGCGGTCAAACGCAAGCCTATCAATAATAAAAAAAGGTAAGTTTGTTTTTTGTTCCTAGGAGGTAATCTCTGAAAGTACTGGTCCGATTGCCAAAATTTTTTCACCGATGGAAAGCTAATAAAGCAGCCTAGGTTATTTTTTATGTACGCGGGCGCAGCTGCGGGCAAAAGCTAGTATATAATAATCAATAAAGAAGATCGACTGCCATCAAATGATACTTCTACATGCAACAATACTTAATCCCAGGGTATAGTGGTATAGTTGAGTATTTGTTACTGCGCCATAACAGTAATCACCTCGAGCAGACTCAAGAGCAAAGAACCATTATCATACCTCACAAATGTGTTAACAACTAATTGATTAATAAAAACCTTAAACTGATAACAAGTGAGACAATACATTGTGTTTAATGTGAACTTCAATCAATTCTTGCTTAAGTATGTGTAGGTACCTACCACATACGAGTATATTATATATATTGCGGCCAGACCAATTCTAAAATTGATCATTTCTGATAAGGCTAACTAAAACTGGCCATCTAGCCAGTTTTCGTTGACCGCGATCCCACCTGATGGTAAATAGTGATGCAATCGTTGATGCTGAGGTGCACTAGTTTATTAAGAGCCTATTTACTCTAGCTTTGAAGACACACAAATTATAATCGGACGGGAAGACCACAGCAGCAGGATTTGTTCCATCCTTCGATTTCAGTCCGACCCACATTCGAGAGACACACAGTCAAGGTGTGCCCAGACTGCCCAGCCAGGACACACCTCGACTGTGTGCCCCACCGTGTCCTCCGGGCGTTGCGCACAGTGGCGACACCCGGGCGTCTCTTCCGACTTAATCTGAAACAGGTACCTCCCGGACGTGCTATGTCCGATGAGGACCTGCGTCATGCGGAAGGTAAGAACGCCGTGAGGTCTTTCCAGCCACGGCTTAAAGAGGGGACTTATCGTCATAATGGTGGCGTGCCTAGGAAATGAGATGGTGGAAACAAGTCATGCTATTCCTGCGCACATTCTCCAAAATGCAACCTGTAATACACTGAAAGGCTGGCTGGTTTCTTGTAGAACCATATAATACATGGTACCTAGTTATTATCTAGGTACCATACCATTATCTAGGTATACTAGCTGCCAGTGGCTTCATCCACGTGAAGATGGTCAAATTTCCCAAGCGAACATAATCCCAGGATATTTCATACAATTCCCTTTTGCAGTTTCAGCGTGAAATAGTAACAAACATACACACGCACACAGACACAAACTTTAGTCTTTTTAATATTAGTGATTAAAAACAATGCAAATGGTCCACAACCTTTAAATTTATTGGTTCAGTCACGTGGTGCTACGCTAAATTATCAAAGAAAAAATGATTGGCTTGGGGTAGGAGGACCTATTGTCAAACCCACGGAGTAAGTTATACTTACTCCGTGGTCAAACCTAACAAAAATGTAAAAAAAAAAATATAAATAATCTGTCAAGCCGTTTCGGAGGATTTCGATAACATACTCTGTAACACAACATTTTTACAGTTTGCTACAGATTTCTAGGCTATTTATTGCATATTGTCGTACCTAAGCCAAAAGAATTAGACTTCTGTAGTCGACTTAGGCAAAAGCCTGCCGATAAATGATAAAAAATATACATTCTAGCCATCCAGCAGAATTAAATGAAAATAAAACATTACAATAAAGATGTTTTTTTTTATACATAGGTAAGCTTCTAAGAACAAGGTCTAGAGTATAACATTTAATCAGGTAGAAACCATTTGTATAAAGTAGCTACCTACGCGTCATAATAATAATATGGTCTGAACAATCATTGATTTAACAGTGCAGTCGAAGTGTAGTCCTCTAGATTTATATATTGCAACATACATCCTGATTTATCAATTAAAGATAATGTCGTCAGTCTCCTACACAGACACACTGTCTCTTACAAAACATGAAAAGCCATAACATCAATTTTATCGGCATTCTGATAAAAAATGCAGACCAGCATTCCAACGTACAAGGTAACATATTTTTATGGAGAGGTTTCTCGACTGGACCCAAAATAAGGTACGGTATTACGAAGCTAATTAAGAATTGTGATTTCGATGATGAAGTAAATACGAAGATGCAAGAATTGATCAGAGTTGTTTTCGGCACCTGTTTAACCGGTCTGTACAAATTTTATATCAGATTATTATATTTAATTCATGAATCCCCAAGCGACCACCGGTGGCCGCGCATCTATTGTCTTACTATTGTGTCTCTAATTGACGGTATCTGAAGGGTTAAACAAATTCTAACTTTTTACTTTGTTATGACTGTCTATCCATAAATAAGCATTGTACCGGTGTAACTCGCATCAATATCATACAGACAGTAAAATGCAAGGCAACGTGGATAAGAGGTACCTACCTCAACCTCAAGCGCTCAAAAAAAGTTTCTTAGCAGTAAAAACAAAAAAAAACCAGTCAGTTTCGTCATAAAGAACTTGTAAAAAATAACGCTACACACAGCAGAACCATTGTGAAGTTATCAGACTATCAATCTCAGATATACAATAATTAAGAAACACAAGGATATTTCAGACGATCCTCTACTCAAATAAATTCTATTCACAGTCAATCAAAATGACTTCATTGTGTTCATATTTATATTGAAAAGACATAGTTTTAGTTATCGCTTTAGTAGTATTTTAAGAACACAACACAGCTAAGAAGTAAGAAGTCATTTGACGAGCGGAAGCGCCCGCGCATCATTAACAAAACTTAAACAAAAACATCACAACAGAAAAAACAACACATCGCCTGAACGAGATTGTATTCATCAAATCAGTAACAAAATATAGAATTGTAAAAAATCAAACATATTGCAATAGAAGGCAAGCTGCAAAGAAAATTAACGTCAATTTTTATTGCAAGTCGCTGTTTAAAATCGCTTGAAATTTAAGAAAAAAAAATACCAACCACAGGTTTAGCCTCCATTTCGTCTGTTGTTCGATAATAACATGTGTTGATGGAATCACTTTTGCTTTGCTTGAGTCGTAAGAAAGTAAGCGCACTATGACATAATTTGTGGCAGAGTGCGGTGCGCGTGCGCCGAGGCGGGCGCGCCAACTGTCAGTGCGCGTGCTACTGACACGCTCGCGGTTGTCAGTCGTCAGCGACGGCGACGCCGACTCCCAACAGTTTTCCAACTGCGACTACAAAGCTATAAACCAATAGTTTAACAGTTACACAGTGTTGACGCTGTGCATCTCGACGATGGCTACACGAGTGCGATTAACTCATCAAGATGAATTCGAATTTCGTATTGACGAACAGTCAACAAGGAAAAATAAGTGCCTTATTACGAGTTCATAGAGCTGCATAGAAGTTACGTTTACATTTATAGTCATTAATTTTATTTGAGTACGTGAAGGTAAGTTTTTTTATATATTGATAGGTTCACGTTTGACCACCATCTCACCTGATAGTAAGTGATGATGTGGTCGACAGTGGAGCGCGCTTGCCTAGAAGTAGCCTACTCACTACTCAAAGACTCCTAAGTTGTAACCATAATTGTAGCTATCAGGAAACAGACTCCGGAAGGGAATTCCACTCCTTGGCTGTACCTACGCACAAAAGTTTCCTCTATGATTTTTAATTTTATCCCCTCCTCCCTCCTTGCGTCGTATTCTTCAATGCTGAGGGTCGTGACCCTCCCTGCTTCATCACTTCAACCCTTACGATCTCTTTCCATCTGTTCCTCGTCTGTTAATTTTATCAGTTACATATAAAATAGACTAAAAAAGTACCTAGGTATTATAGATATGAACAAGAGTATTTCTGTACCTGTTCTTTCTTGTACGGTCATCTCATATTATGGACAGGACAAAAATGTATAAAAAATACAAGTGTAAATGCAAGTGCAATAAGCACCTTATGGCTTAGCTTTGGATAGTCTAACCTCAGTTAGTTCCTACTAACTGTAGCCCTAAATCCTAATCCTAATATTTAGGGCTAGAGGCGGCCTGAAAACTAGGTCTTTTAAGCTATTTATATTAATTATTTTATATCTCAGCCGTGATTTGTCCTATTTAATATTTGTGATGTATGTATGTATGTGAAGTACCTAATAGTTATAAGGTAGGGCTGGCATTTCCTTTTTGGACAAAAGAACCTATATTAAATTAAAAAATATATTTAGGGCTGTCAGTGTACAACAACATACTGGCAGCCCTCCGAAAACTTTAAGGGCTTGCTCAGTAGACCAAGCTGAACAACTTTCCACAAGATTTTTTTTTTAGGAAACAAAAAAAAAATCGGCCTCTCCATACAAATTGTCCAATCAAGTTTTTAATTATGTATGGTAAGGCTGATTTTTTTTTTCAAGTAGGAATAATAAACTATAATATTAAATAAAATTTTATGTTGGTAATAATAAAATTTGACTGCAAGAAAACTATTTACGGACTGTTACGGTGCGACTCTGTTGTTCTAATTTATTTTATTTTTGTTTATCTTTATTGGTCAATCATCATAATGATCCAAGTGTCGCCACAATGATCGATCCTGTGCGTCCCGCATCCATCGAATTCTCGCAACCTTCGCCAGGTCATCGGTCACGAAGAATCGCCAAACTCAAGTGGCATTGAGCAGGGCACATTGCACACAGAACAGATGGCCGTTGAAGCCGAAAGGTTCTGGAGTGGCGACCGTACCGGAACACGCAGCGTCGCAAGGTCTCCTACAAGATGGGAACTTAAACATAATAATTTAATAACCATCCTTCTTCACAATAGCCTCAAATTAATAGATTTAAAAGATTCTACCTACATTTCCCTCAAAAAGCTGTAATTTTGAACACCTGCAGAATAGTGAGAAAGTTCATGCAGATAGAGAAAAATGGAATTTCTCCTCATAATATCCACTCTACACCTACACACACGCTACATTAACTTGGCTTGGCCCGTTAATGTAGCTAATAACTAGCCAAAGAGCAAAGCAACAATCAAGGTTTTTTTTTTTCAAAATAATAATATTCTATAACTCATCACACAACGCCATCTAGTCCCACACTAAGCAGAGTAGTGCTATGAGTACGCCAAACAACTGATAAACATACTTGTGTATTTCTAAATACATACATAAATATTATTGACAAAATACACCTGGACTCAGAACAAATGATCATGCTCATCACACAAACATTTGTCTAGGGTGGGAATCGAACTCACCACGACCTCCGGCATAGCAGTAAGGGCCACTAACCACTAGACTAACAGGCGAGTCAATTTAACTTAACAAGTAACAAAAACATAACCAAAATACTACAAAGGAATAGTTACATCGTGACCAGCTGTCCAACGTTGTTCTGCCATATAAAATACAAAAAAAATACAAACATCCGAACATAGCACCTCCTTCTTTTTGTATAGTCGGTAAATATGTAAATGGGGAGAAATATGTAGGAGGATAAAAATACTCTACGACCTATTCTTAGACCCACAGCTATACCAAAAAGAAAAGTTGTCACACGTTATGTGTTTCGGTTGGTACCTATAACGTGTGACTGCGGCTTTTCTTCGTGTTCTGTTCTTATTTTTTCAGTTAAATTGTTGATTTTAGCATCCTAACATGTTTCATAAAAATCATAGCATTTATTTCAAAAAGACCAAATGCAGAAAGTGAAGCTAAATTGCACTTTCCAAAGCGTAGATCTCTATGGAGACGAACTTGCAAGAAATCCTCTTTTAAATCATATTATGTGTTACATATAATGTTTGGTTACATTATTTCTTGTTGCTTCTATTGTGTGAGCTCAATGTAGATAATAAAATAAAGTTTTAAAAAAAAGTATTAAAAGATAGAAACTGAATTAAGCCACTGGCAGCTAAGAGATGACCAGTCTCATCTGACGGCACCCGTTCACGAGCATGACGCGTGCATCAGCCCCACTCAGCTCATTGGTTACATACGGTTATAGGTACGTAAAACCAAACAACGACGAAAACAAAATGACACTGAAAAGTGTCATTTTGTTTTCGTCGTTGTTGGGTTTTAGTTATAGTCTAAAGGCCTCAGAAAATCTTTGTTTTATGTCACTGCTCGACCGTTAGGGCCTTAAAGGACTACTGATTGTATTAGTGATGATTTTTAAGACTTGTAATTAAAAATTAAGACGAGCGTATCCCTTATAAGAAATTGACAAAAGCAATTTCATTAAACAAGTTGCTTAAGAATCCATTTAGTTTTCTAATCAGTATTCACTCTTATTATTGTTTGAAAAATCCATTACAAAGAAAAGTATATGATTAGTTTTTGAACTTCTCGTGTATAAATTACAATTTGAATAGGTAGTAAATAAACCTATTATTATTATTATTATTTCCTTCCGCATGACGCAGGAGCTCACCGGGCATGGTCAGTTCGGGAGTTTCCTGCACCGGATTCGTGCGTAAGAAATGCCTAAGTGTTACCGCTGTGTGGAGGATACGATGGAACATACGGTAGAGGTGTGCCCCGCTTGGGCAGAGAAGGGGTGATCGACGGCAAAGATCTCTCGCGCCGGGCCTTGGTCCGAAGCGAGGAAGATTGGCAGGCGGTCGCCTCCTTCTGCGAAGCAGTAATGCTAGCAAAGTGGGCGGCCGCACGCGCGACGCAACGGATCTCACGCCCAAGCCGCCAAGATTCAGATACCGTAGGAGCAGACTTACTGACGGCGAGCAATAGGTAGCTCACTGTCCGACCGTCCGGACCAAGCCCAAGTCGTCGACGGTGCGTAGTGTTCCACACGAGTCTCAAGCCTACTGGGATCATGGGTTCGCTTCTGAAAGGAAAACCCGAGCCTGGAATGAAAGGCAATGTATTAACTAGGAGTAGGTTGAGTCAGTAAAAGTCGATCACGCCCTCCCGCACTGGCCAAGGGCGGGAGATGTCATTAGATAATTTCCCATCAAAAAGAGGCCGTGAAATATGACCTTATTTTTTGGTTGGATCAAGAGTGCGTGCTATCTGACCTCCACAACCCAGTTTTTGTACAATACGATACACCTTGGTAAGATTGGTGTCAGATTTTCTATCCGTGACGACTGTTAAAGATCTACAAATAACTTCATCATCATCATTATCATCATTTCAGCCGATACACGTCCACTGCTGGACATAGACTTCCCCCAAGCGTCGCCACAACGAACGTTCCTGTGCGTCTCGTATCCATCGGTTTCCCGCAACCTTCACCAGATCATCAGTCCACCTTGTTAAAGGTCTTTCAACGCTGCGTCTTCCGGTACGCGTCGCCACTCCAGAACCTTTCCACAAATAACCTAATAAGTAATAAAATTGACCCTTGTAATGCAGGATGAAGGCTGCGAACGCAGGTAGCACACGCATGACACGCAGCCGTTGCCAGCATCCGCAGCCGGGAGTGACTCCCAGGCTGGCTGCACATGCTGCCAGTCGCAAATCTACAATTCAATCTAATATGAACGCTATCGGATCCAAATAGCGATTATTTCGAATTTGTCTAAACAGGTTAAACTGACGTAACTACGTGTGCATCTACTGCTTATATGTAAAAAAGTACTCTGTGGCATCGACTTGCGATCTTAGCACTACTGGTCTACCATCGGCTGTGGCTGCAGGTTGCGGCATCATCCCGACTCACTGGGACATCATCATACCGACTCACTGGCACAACATCACTCCGACTCACTGTGGCAATCATCCCGACTCACTGGTATAACAACTCCCCGACTCACTGGGGCATCACCGCAGACAGTTCCGACTCACCGAGAACTACTATGCGGCATCGACTTACGGTCTTAGCACTACTGGCCTGCGATCGGCAGCGGCTGCAGGTTGCGGCATCATCCCGTCTCACTGGGATATCATCATCCCGACTCACTGAGACATCATCATACCGACTCACTGGGATATCATCACTTCGACTCAGTGTGGCGATCATCCCGACTCACTGGTATAACAACTCCCCAACTCACTGGGGCATCACCGCAGACAATTCCGACTCACCGAGAACTACTATGCGGCATCGGTTCCGACTCACTGGCACCATCCCTCTCCCCGCGATTAGAACAGCCCGAAATCATCTATCTGGCAGTCGCCCACCAGACATAACACCCGTCGGGCCGGAGGATCCTCCTTTTTCAACGGAGGTATGTGTTACCCTCTGTTCCGCATTCCCCCAAAGTACTACATAGAAAACCAGTCGTGCAGCTGCAGCCGGCTTCATGCAGCCGCCATGCAGGCATGTACTGCCTGCATGTGCATCCTGCAGCCGAGGTTCGAATAGCACCTTCAGGTCGTAGCATAGCAAATATAGGTGCCTAGTGCCAACGAAATAGATGGTTAAATGTAAGAAATTGCTATTTGCTTAGTGGCAGGGTTAGCAGTCAGGACGCAACGTTGTAAGCCCTTCCATAGGGCGGACCGATGAGATAAGGCTCGTGGGAATCCAATGGATGTGATTGTGTCTTATGTCACGGGCGTCATATTGAATCTCGAGCGCAATGAAGGATTCGGGATTTAACTCACGAGCATAGCGAGGGAGTTAATACAAGAATCCTGATTGCAGCGAGGGATTCAAGCTAGCCCAAGGCAAAGACACCTTAAGCCCAGAGGAGGATACTCTACTTTTTACACCTACTGTGAGAAAATAATAGTCACATTATTGACCAGCGGGTCATAATGAAATCCAGTACAACATTATTGACCGGCTTTGTCCCCGGCCCATAGATATAATATATTTCTATGCCCCGGCCACTAATGACTCACTTTAGGTTAAGGTTGCTTGACATATAATTTGACATTTTCGAGCAGGTGGTGTAAAAAGTAATTTAACATCTTGCGGATGTAATCACGCATGCGGGTTTGCTCCGCATGCAGATATATCAAAATGCAATAAATATTTATTTATTTTATTCTTCATGCACAAAAGAGTACATTTGAGTACATTTGTGGGGGTTACGCATCAATCCTGCATGTGTAACATTAAAGAAGAAACTGACTGACTGACATACCTATATCAACGCACAGTCGAAACTACTAGGGGAAGGAATGTGAAATTATGCACAAAACATACTTTCACGCTCAAAAAAGGATTTCGATTTTCGAAAGAGAGGATTTTCCAATATTTGGGGAATGGTCCAAAGTTTGTAGAAACCTATTTTCACGCGGGTGAATCCGTTGATAGAAGCTAGTTATCATTTGAAAACTTGATTATCATTTGGTTAGAGTGGCTATTGAAGGTGATATTAGTACCTAATCTAATCAAAGTCCCCTTTAATATTAATTTTGACCTTCACTCTTGTTATTAGCATTCTGAAAGGTTATCTATCTATACTATATTATAACAAGAGAAACTGACTGACTGACATAACAACACACAGCCGAAACTACCGGAGCTAAAACGCGAAAATTTACACAAAGCTTCCTTTTATGACGTAGGCGTGCATTTTGGAAATAATAATAATAAGGATAATTGTCTCAGGCCAGCACTTTGCGCTGTACAAGTATTCGTTACATTTGTGACTTTATATAGATTTTCTGTCACAAATACACTGGTCCTCATAAATTCCGATGAGTTCGTGAAACTGTAGTATTTTTGAGACGACTGATTAATAATAGAAATATTCTACAACTATCACACAACGCCGTCTAGTCCCAAGCCAAGCAGAGCTTGTGTAATACTAGACAACTGATAAACATACTTATATATTTCTAAATACATACATATTAAAGATAAATTACACCCAGACACAGGACATGCTCATCACATAAATATTTGTCCTAGGTGGCAATCGAACCCACGACAGCCAAGGTCACTAACCACTAGACCAACAGGCCGGTCAAAAAGGGTGAAAAGATTGAATTTCGTTTGAATGCTAAATCTCATTAAGTATATATGCGAATACGAGTATGCTTGAGCTTGCACAAACAGTAGCATCGGTAAAAATAAAGGGTTTTCATTATTTATTTTCAGACCTATTTTAATAGATTTGATATAGAGGAATCTTATTTCTTGGGTAAATAAACTTGACTCAAATTCTAATCAAAATCTACACAATGTACGTTTTTTTGGAAGAGGTAATTTCTGAAAGTACTGGTCCCCATCGCGAAATTTTACCGATAAGTATATATAATGTACTCGGACGAAGCCGTAGGCAAAAGCTAGTGAATTATAAAGACTGTCATTATAAGTTTCTATTGTATGATATGTGAATATTGCTTATCGTTCATCGTGACTTAAACTCACTCTCAAAAGAGATACGTACCTACGCCACCGTGTAAATTGGTTTATTCCTACAGATAGGAATATCACGGTTGGGTATAGCCAGCTTTTGTCTTTCAAAAGTTTTTAAATAGAATTGAACTCAAATATTATATTTCAAAAATTAAAAAATGTAAATATAAAATATTGTGCTCTTTAATCTTCATAAATATCAGATCTCTGGAGCCTAGGAGCTAGAGCCAGAACTTCACCTCTATTTGTAATAAATCCTTACATCATTATTATAAAACTTGCATTTGCCCACGGCTTCGCCCGCGTACATAAAATATAGCTTATGTCACTCAGGAATAAAGCAGCTTTCTATCGGAAAAAAATTTTAGCAATCGGTTTTAGCAATTGTTTTATAATATTTGTGTAGATAATGGCGCGATGATCGCGCTTGTTTATCTGTACACGACCAACTCAAAAACTATTAAACGGATTTCCATGCGATTTTCCCCAATAAACCTACTGATTCATGAGGCAATTTTAAATGTATTTATAATACATGGATAGAGTAGAGATAAGACCAGAATTGTTAGGATTTTTAACTCCCGCTTTTTTAAGGTGGGAAATCATCTAATAACTTCTTCCGCTTTAGGACACAGGAGGACTTTTACTGAGTAAAACCAAACCTATGTTCCTTCAGTTGTGCTGTGCGTTCTAGGACCATGGCCCTTTCAGCAGCCGACCTATGGCCCCTATAGACTTGGCACTGACGGGCCTCTACGGCTTTGCTGACATCTCTTTGAGGCACGCGAAGCTGGAGCAGCTTGTTCTTTTTTCGGTGGGAAAATCATCAAATGACATCTCCCGCTCTTGGGTGGAGCGACAGTCGACCACTTGGGCTCGGTCCGGACAGTTACCGGACGGTCGGACAGTGAGCTACCCATTGCTCGCCGTCCGCAAGCCCGCGCTAGCCCGGTGGCCAGAAATCGGATCGAAATCTCGGCGGCGGCGAGAGCGCCTTTGCCTGATGCGGTCGGCATCCTCCTTTGCTAGCATTACTGCTTCGCAAAAGAAGGCGACCGCCTGCCACTCCTTCTTGCTCCGGATCATGGCCTGTACCAATGCCCGGCGCGCCGATGCCGATGGCCCCCACGAGGGCATGGCGATGCTCTGCCCAAGCGGGGCATACCTCCACTGTGTGCTCCACCGTGTCATTCCGGTTGTCCTCCGGGCAAGCTGGAATGGGTCGCTACAAATATAAAATAAGTTTCATAGCACACACTGTACATTATTTAAATAAAATATATTAAATAAGCGTTTACTTATCGATATTTTTATGACCGATTTATCCTCCCGCATACCACCATTGTGACTAACGTACATATCCGTGTAGCATTGAAAATACCACAGAATCGCATAAATAGAATAAAAATTTGCTATTATACCTTTAACAATATACTACTAAGTTTCTAAAGAACTATGGTGATATTCTTCTAGGCACATCCTTCTCTGTAAAATTTATAAATATGTATGCTTGAATGTTTTATTAATTAGTCACTGTTAAGAAGTTCCAGTAGACAGTGACGTCGGTTAGGGTTTTCTTCTTTTTTTTTTTCCTGCCTTACCTCATATTACTTGGGGTCGGTGCCATACGTTTTCTTCTTCTATTCTGTCCTGTCACCCGTCAAGCTATCACTAACTCCCTTTTCTTTAATTATCACTCCTCACACAATCTATCCATCTTTTCTTCGGCCTTCCTCTCTCTCTCCATCCATCTCCATATACATATATCACACACACAGAACTCAGTATACACTCAGAACTCTTTTAGTAATATACGCTTCATCCCTCCTCTTCACATGACCACTTTTCAGTCACTGGCGCCATTTTCAAACTTTCTCTAATATGCTCATTTCTCACTTTATCCATTCTCATCACACCACACATCCATCTCAACATTCTCAATTTCGCGACGTGCAATTTTTTTTTATCCTTCCATCTATACAGTAAGACGGACTTGTAAATTTTACCCTTTAAATTGAGGGGCATTCGTGGGTCGCAAGTTCTTCCCGTGACCTGTCGCCATTTCATTCATCCTGCGTTGATCCGACGAGGTACGTCTCGGTCTACCTCACCATCCCATTGGACGAGCGACCCGAGGTACTGAAAGTCGGAACAGATCGGTATGGGTGTTTTAGCGAGAACTAAAGGCACATGATTGGAGAGACCGTCGAAATCGCAGAACAAGTACTCCGTTTTGGTTCTACTCAATTTCAGGCCAACACTCTCCAGTCTGTGCCACCATACCTCCAATCGGTTCTGGACCTTCTAGGCCACTTTAGGCACCCAGCACAATGTCTTTAGCAAACAGCATACACCAGGGAGCCTCCTCCTGTATGTCCGATGTCAGAGCATTCAGACGTCGGTTAGGGCTTTATGATACTTCATTTCCCGGTAGTCTCCTTTGCAGAAGGAGGCGACAGCCTGCCATTCTCTCTCTCGCGTCTGATCCAGTGCCAGACACTAGAGGTCGCCTTGCTTATAATGATCAGACGACTGCATTTTATAAAATTAAAATAACCTTAAGGTGGTGCATCTTGACTCACATTTTCACGGTTTTTAATACAACCGCTCATAACTGATTATGAAGTTATTACACATTTTTCATTACATATTTTGGAAACACAGTATCTTGTGGATATTATCTAGGTTTCTAAAGAAGCCAATTTCTAAATTTGTGTAAAACTAATCCAGTAAAAACCTCTGAAAATGACCTATTTTGTATGAAATTTGACACTTCATAATTTGCCTAAAAATTAAAAAGTCAAAAAAGTAATCCTCTCCATCCACCTTGCAAATTTTATTAAGATTCTAAATGACGACAACTTTTTCCAAAAACTTTTAAGGGATTAAAAAAAAACAGCTATTTCCTGGAGCAAGTTTTGTGAAATTTTCGAGTAAATCTCGGAATTACCGAATACTAACAGAGTTTCCAGGCGTTATCTCTCTTTTTTTGCGTTGCCTTTTCGTCAAACTTCGCGTTGGAATGCATTACATGAAAAAACATGTTTAAAACATGTTTAAAAAATACAGTTATATTCATAATTTTAATACTAGAAACAAACATAAATTTGTAGTTCCAGCAACCAGGCTCAAAAAAATAGGGGGCTCATTTAGATGTCAATGTATACGCTTCTATAATAAACTGCCTAGTCATATTCAACAACTCAGCCTTAATAAATTCAAATCATTTGTAAAGCGAAAACTTTTCCAAAAAGCTTTTTACACTGTAAAGGACTATGTTGATGACGAAAAGGCTTGGGACTGACCTGCTCCAGTACCCTCTAATTCTTATAACATATCTGTTGTAATTTTTTTTTTGTTTTAAATTGTGTTTATTATTCATAAAATTTTTTATTCATTTTGACATTAATGTTTAGTTTTTACAATTTGACATTGTAATATTATTTTATTTTACAATTTGACATTGTAAATTATTTTATTTTACAATTTGACATGTTATATTAAATAATGTTTATTATTATTAATTTTTGACATAATATTTACTTTGTAAGTATTTTTACATTGTAAAAATTAACTTTCTTTTTATTATTGTGAATGTGAGGACTATGTTGGTTACTTTTTTATTTCTCGTAACCGTTTGTCTGGCAATTTGAGTATTTTCTGCGGCCTACCCAAATGTCCTTTCATTGGTATTGTTCGTCAAGTCGTTGAGCTCCTTAGTAGTCCTGAGTTGAGCTTTGCGAATACTGACAAATGCTTACACTGATTGGACGGGTCCACTCAAATCTGTATGGTTCTTTCTTCAAAAGACCATCTCAGATTAATCGGCATGGTTCTCATGTGATTTGACCATTACATATTTATTGTATGGACTTTAAAAGAGACTTTGACCCCTGAGTTTGTTTCGGTGTTTCTTCTCAGGGTAGTCAGCTAGGAAACACCGGCCTCATCTAGCTTAAACAGACAAAAAAAAAAATGACGTGTAAAAGTGTTTTTTTAAACCTATTTGCAAAAATAAATATCATTTATCATTTATCATTTATTTATCATTAAATGAAGTAACAAGCTTTTAAACCATTTTCGATGTTTACGATAAGCGAGTGGAGAAGGACCCTCTTAAGGTAACTTAACACGCCAAGGTATACCTGACAGGTATGCCTGTAAATTTGAGTTTTACAGGTAAACTGGAGCGTCTATGTTGCACATCATAAGGAGTATACTGGAATATGCCTCTCCCCTATGGAATCCAACGTACTGTGTCCGCATTGACAGAATAGAGTGCATCCAAAAGAAGTTTACAAGATACCAGTGCAGCGCTACAGATCAGAGACCAGTGATTGCAAAGATGAATATTTTCAAAGCCTTTTTTTAATATTTATATAAACTAGTGCTTGACTGCGATCCCACCTGATGGTAAGTAGTGATGCAATCGTTGATGGTGAGGCACACTAGTTCATGAGGAGCCCGACCTACGTACCAGAGTTAATTTCAAAATTGAGTCTGATCGAGCCCCAAAGTACCTACCTATTACAGATACAATTTTAAATCGGAATCCTATGAAATGCCTAAAGCTAGAACAAATCTTGGTCGTTCCGCTCCTTTATACTAGTTTTTTAGTAGTTATACCTAATTAGCTGATCACACATACTAATAAGCAAGCATAATCAGCCTTACAATGTCCCCCTGCTGGGACTCTGTATTTTCTCCTCTCTACGAGAGAACGCTCGAGCTTAGATAAATTTTCAGTCTGAATGAATTGTATAGGTATCCAAGCCAGCAGCAACTGTTCTTGATTAATTTAATTTAATTAAGTACGTTTTATAATTAATTAATTACCACATTTCGAATCCTATTTTATATATTTAATATTTAATAATCAAAACTCCCATTTGTTCCAATCTTAATATAATGTACGCACAACTAATTAATTATAATGTACTCTGATTTGATGTTTGTTACCTATTTGTTATTAAAATTAAATTTATATTTTTGTAATTTCTATTGGAATGTATTGATCTCAATTTGTTCTTTTTTTATCTCACTGATATTTCGATGTAATTTTAAATTTAATACATTCTAATATTTAATTAGTACTTTTAATAATTTAATTTATTATATATGTGATCATAACTTTATTTGTAATTTTCTAATTTATTGTATAAGTGCAGTGTGCGCCTGTAAGTGACGAAATCGCTACAATATTTCTTATTCATTTGCAAATGTTTTTTTTTTCTGTATTTTTTACCAGTGAATGAGTCCTTGGTGTATTAATTTTAATAAAATAAAATAAAACAGTCAGAAACGGCGTGACATCACTTAAACAGTTTAGCAACTTTAAACATGCTCCCAGGGCCAGTCACACGACCTCGTCACAAAGATTTAGGTACAATTTAAAACCTAACCTCCAACGTACTGCCAAAATATTTTGGAACGACTAACATCACGAATTTGATTGAAAATTCTCTATTTCTAACATAAATTCTCCATTTCAAATCGATTTCCACTTATAAATTTCAATTACTCTTCAATACAATATATTATAAATACGAGTATGTTAGAACATAACCTCTTTGTTTTAATGTTAGGACTTTTCTATAAAACATCAGTATCTGACTACATACCTCTGTTTTTTTCCGGTTCTCCAGCAGACTTTTTTCTTCCACTATATCTTCCAACTCCATTGTGTTACATTTATATTTCCAAACCATGTAAATCACGACATAATTGCCGACTGCCTGTACTGCAGTTTGATAACACGATAAAACTCGATAACTATATATACGTACCGCTACCTGCCACTAGTATGTTTATAGTAGGATGATGTTGCAAACTAAAGAGCATCTGCAAAATTAGGCCATTGTAAACTCTAATATAAACATTATAGAAGCCATAGCGATCGCAAGCTAATTTACTAGACATATGGTACTTGTATCATCTTGCTGAATAATCTTGAAACAAAAGTTTGCTTACGCTCATTTTGTTGTATTGACACAATAAAATTATGTAAAAACACACAAACTACTGTCCTGATTACGTTGTGACTTGTGAGTTTTATAGAGAAACTAAGACGAGTAGGTATATAATGACACGTAAAACAACTAGCGACCTTTTTGAAACCAGCACTAATTAAATTGAAACAGACGCAGCTAGCTAGCTAAGCAAAAAATACCTGATCTTCAACAATGGGAGACGCTAGCTTCGTTTACCCGGTAATTATTTTCATCCATTTTAGATCGTGATGTCATGAATGAACGATAGTCGATGTAGGTACTTACTATTAAGTCAGACAATTATTTTTTGTCACATGACTCGGACATAACACTATAAATGTAGTGCGTATGATGTAGCGTGACTTGCAATTTGTTAACTCAGTTATAGAAATCAATGATGTCGCTTTATTTCAGCGGCGGATTACCACGTAACAATAGTAGCAAAGGCCCCGCGAATTGGGGTGGCCCACGCGTTAGGGGGCCCCGTATGGACGAAAAAAACATGTAAAGACTTGTTTCATATGAACTCTATCCACATCCAGACTTTAAATAAACACAATGTACTTATGGACCCATCGATCGTTACCTAAAGGCTTTGGGGCCTGTTTGACAATATTATTTCGATTTCATATAAAAAGATTTAAACGGTTCCTTAGTAGAATTTCGCTACAGGCCACAGAGGCTTAATCCGGCACTGATTTCTTTAGCTGTGCTATAATGATATAAGCGTATTCTTATGATACAAGTGAAATGACTACTTATCAATGATAACTGATTTGAAGATAACAGATAAACTCTTATGACCCAGTTACTGGACTATTTAGCTGGTGCATATCTACTTATCTTTACAAAATATAAAAATGAAGGCGCTCTTTCCACGTATCTTTCTTTATCTGCTAACCTCTTAAACCACACCACGGATTTTGATACGATTTTCACTAATAGGAAGGCCATTTCTTTTTTGGTGGAAAATCTTCTAATGACTTTGTGTATATGATATGCATCTGTGCAAAACCGAGGCGGACAGCTGGTGTTCTTAAAAAACTACTAAAATAAGTTTGACATTTCCCCTTTTTTATATAGACATTTAGACCCACATTTGAATGCGCCAGTCTAGTACATATAATTAAAATCAAGGTGATCAAAAAATAAATAATCTAAGTGGACCAGAAATCCGACCATAGTAAGTGTGGGCTCACAAATTTGACCATTGACTCTACAACCGCCATTTTTCTTCGACCATTTCTCACCACCATCGTCAATTCAGGCAGAAATGTCCACAGCTTCTCCAACTTCAGTGGCTTTCACCACATCCACCATGTGATAGCCGAGAATTACAAAGATTTCTAACACCCACCCATGAACTATGGCAGATCGCTATTAGATTTATATAATATCTGCATATTTACGTATATCATATCAAAGTGAATTCTCCTTATATCCTTATGTTTTAGGGTAAAATGTGATAGTTTCTTTAATACATATAATGAAATCGTGAAACTTTAGCATATTATACTGCCCTGCTAAGCCGAAAGGCGCTATCTCTGAGATACGCCCTTTTAGTTTTTTTTTTATACCATTCAATAGCTAGAATAATTTCGCATCTAATGGTATAAGCCAAATAGCGATATCTAATTTAAAACATTAAAATAAACCACTAAGTTTTTTTGTATCTCAATTTTTTCTTAAATTACTAAGAGATTTGACGGCATGTCGTTTTTATGAAGCCAAATAGCCTTATACTGACATAGGCTAGAAACGCTTAAAAAATGTTAATAAAAACTTAATTAAATTTTTAAGCCAATAAGCGGTAAGTTCATCTTTCTAAAAATTTCCGGAGTTAGCGCTTTTGCGCTAAGTAAATATGGGTATTATTAGTTCGCTAAGGTTTGAGATACGGGTGTACCTAAGTATAGTAGGTAATTAAAATTGACTTTAATATCTTTAGTAATAAGGATTACACTCACTTACATTTCACAATAGAGCGTGTCGTGACATGAAGATAAACATTAGTAACGATCATTTCTTAGTTTTTGTTTGCGGAAGGAAGCTTTTATGGTGTGAAAAACTGGACGTTTTTTTATTTAATCTATATTATAAATTCGGATCAGATCAATGCAGAAAAGATTATTGTTAAATACTTTGAAGCCGGACACACATTTATGTCTACAGACTCTTTCCACCATAGAGTAGAATTGGCGATAAAGAGAATGAAAAATAGAATAGACTTTTGCGAAGCTGTAAACAGTGCTGGGAAAAATGTAAATATCAAAAAAATTACGATAGGTGATTTTTATGAGTGGCAAGACTATACGACCCAATACAAACTTTCCCGGTTGTCACCAAAAAAAACATTTTTATCTTATGTCAACCAAAATACACATCGCAATTTATCTTACAAGAGAAACGTCGTTTTGTTTGTCGTTTTAATACTTTGTGATTTCGTCACGCGCCGGTATTACTTATAAGTTTAAGATGTATAGTCTCTTGAACATCTAAGTCGTAATAAGGCCTGTCGTACTGTATGGATCAGAAAGTTGGGCTGTGAAAAAGACGGATGAAAAAAGATTGCATGTAGCATAGATGAGAATGTTAAGATGGATGTGTGGTGTGACGAGAATGGATAAAGGGAGAAATGAGTATATTAGGGGAAGTGTGAAAGTGGCGCCAGTGACTGAAAAGTTGAAAGGGAATCGTTTGTCTTGGTATGGTCATGTGAAAAGGAGGGAGGAAACGGATGTTGCGAAAAAAGTTATGAATTTACATGTGGACGGATGGAGGGGGAGAGGGAGGCCAAAGAAAAGATGGATGGATTGTGTAAGAAGTGATATGGAAGAAAAGGAAGTTAGTGATAGCGTGGTGAGTGTCAGGAAAGAATGGAAGAAAAAAACGTGTTGCGCCGACCCCAAATAAAACGGGACAAGGGCAGGAAGATGATGAGTTTCTTAAACATCTTGCCGGAGTTAAATAGACACAGGTACTCGTACTGCCTCCTAGCAGAATGTGTTCATTTAAATTCGGCCAGTTGCGCCTGGATAGAGCCCGGCTGAACTTTAATTCCATTTTGCAAAATATCGATTGATTTAATATGTAGATAATTCATTTATATATCATCATCATCATTATCTTCCTGCTCTTGTCCCGTGTTATTTGGGGTCGGCGCAACACGATTTTATCTTCCATTCTATCTTGTCACCCGTCATGCTTTCACTTCCTTTTCTTTCGTATCACTCCTCACATAATCCATCCATCTTTTCTTATAATTCATTTATATATAATAGTCCTACATTTTCTTTGGGAAATATTGATTGATTTGATATGTAAATTTAAATAGCTATGTACATTCTGTAGAACACATTTTTTTTTTTGTGTAAACATATTTTTAAAGAACAAAGCCGTTTAAAAGGAGTAGGGAAAACCAATGAATAAATATCATATAATTAATTTTTTTTTTGAGAAAAACTTCTTCTACTTCAATAATACTTAACCAGAACTAAAATATTATTATTTCTTAAACACATATGTGACAAAATCATATGTTGATAATATTGTATCGTATATTAAGAGCCCATTCACTCTATGCCTTGAAGACACCCAAATTATAAACGGACGGGAAGACCGCACCAGGCAAATTGTTCCAGTCCTTCGACGTACGCACGTGGTACAAACGACGAGGCGAAACGCTTAGTCTGGACCGTAGAGGTTTCCACAACGTATTTGTGGATACTCATCGTACGTCTGGTTGTCCGGTGGTAGAATTGAGATGGCGGAACCAAGTCATGCAATTGAATGATTTTCTTTAAAACACTATCAGTACTCCTCTCCGTTCTTCTGAGGCGCTACCACGAGCTCCTAATACGATCCATTTGACGACTAAACTGAACCTGTTAAATAAATGAGGCTATATAGGGTGTATAGCTCCATCCCTCTTTCTGGCTTGCACGTTTGACATGAGCCCCTGGTTTTCTATTTACTCTTCGACTCCTATCGGCATTTTTTTTCGGTGGGCAAAAATACAAACCCCGCTCTTGGGTGGAGCGGGAGATAGTGTCAGACTCTTACTGACCATAAACCCCACCCCGTTCCTTCTAGTCTTCATACTGGGGCTCGAGTTCCTTTCGGATAACCCTGGCCCCAGTAGGCTTCGACCCAGCTGGGCCCCTCCTGTCACTGACAACTCCTTGAGGCGAGCGGGAACAGTGCGCGCCGTCGACGTCTTGGGCTCGGTCCGGACAGTTACCGGACGGTCGGACAGCGAGCTACCCATGGCTCGCCATCCGCGAGCCCGCGTCTACGGTGGCCGATAATCGGGCTCGAAATCCCGGTGGCGGCGGCGAGAGCGCCGTTGCCTCATGCGGTCGGCCTCCTCCTTTGCTAGCATTACTGCTTCGCAGAAGGAGGACACCACCTGCCACTCCCCCTCGGTCCGGACCATAGCCTGAACTCCTATCGGTATCATTTATCCTCTTGTCTGTGGCGCGGAGGCGCTCCGGCTCTCTATGTATAAAAATGTCTGTCTGTGGGAGAGCCGCTGCGGCTCTCCTGTATCTGTGCCTCTCACACTGAACATTTTAGGTAATTTATAACGATTCGAATGATAGAACTGGTAGCGAGCTAACTAACGTAGTTTCGAAGATATCATCGTAATCAGACGCGCCAAAATTGCGCGGGAATAATTCGCGAATGCGTAACACGTGTGCACTGGCGCCATTACGGGCTCACAGTTGAGAGGTTATGTATATAAATAAAATGTAATCTAATCATCATCGTGGTACTTACATGGAATCGTGTTTACCATGTAAGTACCACCCACGAACTGGTGGCGTACCGCCATGCGTGTAGTGGAGCCGTTGGTGCGATGATGAAACGGCTTGGTGATATCAAGTTATGCAATTCAGACGCACTCCATGATAAGCAACAGATAAAAAACTGAGAGGCTAGCAACTCGGCGTCGACGCTCAAGACTTTAGAGTTTTGATTCCATGAGTACTTCTGAAAATACATTAGAATGGTTATCATTAGTCTCTAAGTTACATCATCAGACCTTCAAAATGTGATTTGAAATTCATGACTCAACGATGTTGTTGATGACGATGTTACGATGGGGTACGAAGGAGTCTCGGTGCATAATTTAGTTCATGTAAACGTACCGGCTGGGGCATGCGTTGCTTATTTTTAACTGTACGACCAGTTTGTCATCAACACACAGTGCGTTTTAAGTTCCTTTGGCGTAATGTTGACTCTCCTGTCTGTCTACACAAAAAAGAAGGGAAAAAGGAAAGAGTTGCCTACTCTACCAAAATTGTTCCCCGAAATGCGAAACGAAATCGATTTTAACAGTAGTTCCAACACTTTTTGGAGAATTATGGGGGAATGGGATTTTATTTAAAAAAAAGCAGGTCCAAAAGGAAGTTGTTAATAGAAAGGTACGATATTTTGGCGTGGCGTTTTCGGTATTTAGAAGAATTGCACGACAATCGGAATGGAGTCCAGCGTCCTATACTTTATTCAAAAATAGTTTAAAAAAAGGCAATTGTTAAAAGTCAAAGGAACTTCTTAAGTGAAACGCATTATAGTCATTTCGCCACGATTCTTTACAAAAATCCATTTTTTTTTTAATTTACTGTTACAAATGAGGTATTCCTTCATAATGTTTCGATTTTTTCAGGCAAAGTTCTCAGGTTTACATACATTGGCCAATTCCCGACTCCTTTATACAAGCTTTTATTTAGTTTCACCTGTCCCGATGTTTGTGTCTGTAATCAAATCTTGCAAATTCAATTTGACCCACTTCTCGGTTACCGATTGAGCTGAAATTTTGCATGCATGTGTAAATCAGATGACAATGACAAATTATTATGACATGGATCTGATGATTTTTTTTTTCGGTGAGCAAAAATCATCTAATGACAACCCCCGCTCTTGGGAGGAACGGAGGATAGTGTCAGACTCTTACTGACTAAAAACCCACCCCGTTCCTTCTAGCCTACATACCGGGGCACGAGCTTCCTTTCGGATAACCCTGGCCCCAGTAGGCTTCGACCCAGCTGGGCCCCTCCTGCTGCTGACAACTCCTTGAAGCGTCCGGGAACAGTGCGCGCCGTCGACGTCTCGGGCTCGGTCCATTACCGGACGATCGGACAGTGAGCTACCCATGGCTCGCCGTTCGCGAGCCCGCGTCTACGGTGGCCGGAAATCTGGATCGGAATCCCGGCGGCGGCGGTGAGGGCGCCGTTGCCTGAAGCGGTCTGCCTCCTCCTTTGCTAGCATTATTGCTTCGCAGAAGGAGGCGACCGCCTGCCATTCCTCCTCGCTTCGGACCATGGCCTCGACTAAGGCCCGGCGCGAGAGGTCTCCGCCGCCGATCGCCCCCACGAAGGCTGATCTGATAATGGAACCGGAAGGTGGCTATAGGAACTTGGTAGTTAAAAGACACAACCCCATCGAGCTTCGGCTCGTATGATTTGTCTTGACGAGTATCTTCTATACTAATATTATAAAGAAGTAAAATTTATAAGTTTGTATGTAGGGAGTAATCTCTGGAAGTATTGGTCCGATTGCTAAAATTCTTTCACCAATTAAAGAAAGCTGATTTATTCCTGAGTGACGTAGACTATATTTTATGTACCTACGCGGGCGAAGCTGCGGGCAAAAGCTAGTTAATTATATAGGTATACCAAGCTATAAAAGCTTGCTATGAAAAAAAAAAAAATTCTGAAAAAGTATCATCATCATCATCACTTCAGCCGAAAGACGTCCATAGTTGAACATAGGCCTACCTCAAGTGTGGCGACACTTAGGAGAGGCATTGTGGCGACAATGAGCGGTCCTATGCATCTCGCATCCATCGAATTCCCGCAACAAGCTTGTTACGGCGTTTGTTTTTATCATGACTTTAGACGATTTATAAACCACTGTGATTAACATAGTTTCTTTTGTGAATTGGATATACATTCTGTATAATAATTTCATTAGCTTTTTTAGAATGTGAATGTGAGAAGACTGTAGACTTTGCAGACGCATAGATTCTTTTCTATTCCGATCCAAGTTATGTACTGGTTTGTTAACGTTTACTAATCAATCTACACTTTGGATTGGCTTCAGTCACTTTTAGCCCCAATCATCTTATTAGTTAAGTTTCTTTAAACCCAGCAGAAATAGGAGCCACATGTAACGCACGCTGCAACGCTCCGTCGGTTTATCTTATGATTGTCGTCGGCATACTGCCAGTTAAATTAATCGTCATTGTTGATAATGCACACACAATAAAAAAAATACTAACTAATAAAAATTCTAATTATAGTCAAAATAAAATTGCCCTATTAAGATTACCTACTGTTGCAAATACATATTTATAATTATGACATACGAGTATGACTATCGACATTGATTCAGAAGCCAATTCTCATTATCTGCAGACAAAACATATTTGGATCTGACCAAAATACATTATGTTTTAGCTTACTCTTTACTGCGTAACTTTAGTAGGTACCTAATATCTGATCTTATTACATAACAAACTGTTAAATGGTTGCAATAGCAACAAAAATTTATCACTATCTTTCGATGATAAAGATAGTAATTTTGTATCTCTTCATATGTCAACATTTTCAACAGAAAGCATTGATATATATATCTATGAGTGTTAGGAATTATACCGTAGGCTGCCGATAACGAAAGAAAAGACAGTGCATACAGTTTCAATGAGCAGTCAGATATAATAAAAACAAAATATGAAAAAAAAAATCAAAATCTACAAAAATACATATTTTAGTTACTCGATTGCTTCATCAAAGGGTTGTCCGATTTAGTAATCATTTTTAACGCACCGGGCAAAAATTGTTGTAAATCTCTTAATTCCAGTCCTAAGTATTCGAATAAATACCGGGCAATTTGTAGAATCAACAGATACACGTTTGACGATAATTTATGACAGCAGATGAGCCGCATTGATGATCCGAGAACGTTTCCGAAGCATTTAGCCCAGAAGACGCTGAGCAGCTCAACCAGATGTCTTCGCTTTGGTTTTGATTCAGTGGATCCATTTTGTGACACTTTGGCAGTCGGTTCGATCATCTTCTCTTAGGAGCAGTAGAAGCAGCAAGCTTTTCTGGGTGCTGCAGGAATCAACTCGGGTGGGTAGGTTTGAGTATACGCATTCTTCCTGGTAAACGGATTCATGGACTCCGCAATAGGACGATGTTTCAATTCCATGTTGATCCTGGCAAATCTTTCTCCCTTCTCCTCTTCTTTTCTTATCATGATAAAATACGGGCGAGTCTCGTTCAAACTCATTTTTGCAGAGTAATGTATTACTATTTTTATTTATCATTAATTTATATTTTTTATAAAAAAAGTTGTTCAATTATTACTATTCCGTCAAAACAAAATGACATAAATCTAATTATCTAATAATCATAGACACGACGAAAGATGAATAAAAGAGATGACTTATAAGTAGTGCACAAGTAGTTGTTTATGTGAAATAAGGCGAGCTCAAGATTTTTTTAGTCTGTAGGTTCATAAGAGCCTTGGGCGAGCTTCATCATCAGCAATCAGGCACTATTTGATTTTTGATTGATTTTCAAGTTCTTTATTCGATATGATTACAATAACTGTTTACAAATGATCTTAATCTAAATGTAGACAGATCTTATTTTAGTTCGTTACACAGGCTAGCTATCGCCTTTATAAACATTAAAACATTCTGTTACTAAATATTAAGTTTTACATGTACTACTCTGTCAAGAAAGTACCGGGAAAAGATCAATAATACACAAAATGTCTGTTATTCATCCAAATTTATTTTATCACCTTCAAAGTATGCTCCTTTAGAAACGATACACTTGCGCCAACGAATAATCCATTCATCAAAACATTTTTTAAACGCTGCTTCCTGAATTGAGTTCAGTTCTCGCCGCGAATTCTCCTTTATGTCTTCTATCGATTGAAAACGGGTGCCACGAAGTGGTAATTTGAGTTTAGGAAAAAGAAAAAAGTCAGCAGGAGGCATACCTGGTGAATATGGTGGTTGCTGGATGGTATTTGTTGAGTGTTTGGTCAAAAATTCGTTCACAATGATAGCCTTGTGCGAAGGCGCATTGTCGTGGTGCAAAATCCAAGAATTTTCTTTCCACAAATCTGGCCTTTTTCGTCGAATTTGCTCTCTTAAACGCCGCATAACGCTCAAATAATATTCTTTATTTACCGATAGACCTTCCGGTAAGAATTCAGAGAGCACAACACCGCGATAGTCAAAGAAAACAGTCAACATGACTTTGACTTTTGATCGACTTTGGCGTGGTTTTTTCGGTTTCGGATCAGTTGGAAGGCGCCACTCCGAAGCTTGTTGACTAGTTTGCATGTCAAACTCGTAAACCCACGTCTCGTCACCAGTAACAATGCGTTTCATGAATGTTGGGTCCGAACTGACTCGTTCTAGCATGTCCTCAGCGACTTTCATGCGATTGAGTTTTTGGAGAAAATTCAAATCTTTTGGGACTAGCCGAGCAGCAACATGTTTCATACCCAAATGATTAGTTAAAATGGTACGGATCGACTCGTGAGATACAGAAAGTTCGGCGGCTATCTCTCTCAGAGTTGAATGGGGATTTTCAGTCACTATTTCCTTCACTTTTGCGATGTTAACTTCAGTTGCAGACGTTGACGGCCTACCAGAGCGAGGCAAATCTTCCATCACATCTCGACCGCTTTTGAACGCTTTGAACCACTCATAAGCACGAGTTTTTGATAAAGTCGATTCACCGTAAGCCTTCTGTAACATTTTCAGTGACTCCGAACACGAAATTCCATTGGCGATGCAAAATTTAAGACAAACTCTTTGTTCGATATTTTTGTCCATTATGAAATTCGCAATACACACTATATATGATATTACTAAAACCAGCACTGTATTTAATATAAATAATAGATGCATCTCAAACTCTGCGCCAAAATGGAAAACAGTTGTGCCAATCTAACAACTACAAAAAAACAAAAATTTGAATTTGAAACCATAAACAAATCATCCATTCCCGATACTTTTTTGACTGAACTTACATTTGGATATAATTGGTATGTAGGTCTTAGACTGGACCCACATAATATTTAAACATGTTTGGATGTACAATTCTATTATTGTTTTATTAAAATTTGTTAGTGCAATCTAAGATTGATTGATTAAGACTATTTGATTATTTTTTCTAGAATTAAGGTGAAACTACACTGCGCACACGTGTGCCACGTACGCCGATCTAGGCGCGTCGGTCTCCATACATTTTATATGGAAACTAGACTTGTAGAGCTGCACTTGATACACGCCACGCGACGTCGTTCTACGTACAAGTCAGGCGTGATACACGTGTGCGTTGGTATAATGTAGTTCTAGCTTAACCGCTTCACATTTGCATCAATCAACGGTCAAGCATGGGTGCACTTGACATGAAGTTTAATTAGCCCAATACAATTTGTAAATATTGTTCTTTGAACCCGTTGTATTCTGCATTGTGCTACACGGTCACACGAATGCGTGTACCGCCTAGATATGCTTACTCAAATCTGTGTGTATATTTGCTCAAAAGACCATTTTAAACCATCTTATAATCCATCATACAATCTATCCGACCAAGTTCTAACGTCTGAAATGTTAGAGATTAAAACTGACTGTGACACCTAAACAAACTTAGAGGAATTAATTTGTCTTGCACCCGGCCCCAGTTCAGGTGGGGTAAGAGGTAATGGGAGCGGTCACCTCCTTTTGCGAAGCAGTATTGATAACGAAGGATGTGGCTGAAACCTTGAAGGAGAAGACATCCTCACACCCCAAGCGAACGATGAGCAATAGGTACCTCGTCGTCTGGACGTCCAGTAAAGACCAAGCCCAAATCAAAGGCACGTCGCACACCTCTAGGAGATGTCAGCACAATTAAAAAAGCTTGGTAGGGCCGGTGCCTAGGAGGGCTCCAGGAGTAGTGATACCATGACCCTGGAATATAAAGAACAACTGAAGAAACCCAGGTGGGTTTTACTCAGGAAAAGTCTGACACACAAGAGCAGGAAATTATATTTCCACGCCAAAAAAGGGGATTTTATTTTTGCATTTCTTTTGAAACTAAATAAAAGGAAACACTGATCTTATTTTGCGTTTGTAAGTAAAAGGGCTTGTATGGAACATCATCTGTTTAGATCTGTAAAATATAGGTATTTAAAAAAAGATAAACTGACTGACTGATATATCAACGTGCAACCAAAACTACTAAGACTAAAATTGTGCTCTTGGGTTCCTTTTACGAAACAGTAGTAGTACTAAAAGAGGATTTTCAAAAATTCACTCCCTAACGGGGGCCAAAAGTAATATCCGCTGGCAGAAGCTAGTTAATAAATATAATATTTCAACAAATTATTTTCTGTTAGTAGGAAATAATAATATTTATTCTGTTTTATTTTTTCTCACAGCTGTAGCACCTTACGCTTTTAATATATACAAATTGAGCGACCGGAAAAAAAAAATTGTTGTATGTAAATATTTGTAGGAACATTTTAATACAAAATATTATGTTAATTATATTGTGCTTATTTTTCGAGTAGGTGTGTTGAAAAACGTTGTTTTACACACGCGAAGATTTGTCATCGGTGTCTCTCAGCTTCATCACGGCCTCGGTGTCTGCTTGGGCGACTTGCGTCATAATGTACTTCAGGCTTTTCTGTTGGTTGCAGGTTGTTCTCTGTCGCCGTACTCGTAGTTTCTTTACATTCTGCAACTCCACTTTTTTCTTCAGGACAATTGTTTACCATATTTTTTACTCTACACAAAACGTCTTGGATTAGTTTCTTCGGATTCATGCCTGATATACAACATATTAAGTAGTTAACGGCTTTTTTTATTTTATTCACTGCTTTTGCCATTGCTCTCGTTATTGAACAAATAATTTTTTGATGACACGTGCCCTTACTTGGTGTTTCTGTACTATTTGAAGTAAGCTGGACTGTTTCCTGGTTAGCGGCCTGAGTGATAAAAACACATATAGTAAACTTTTAATACAATTAAATTTGTTAGGACTAAGTAGACTAAAAATCTTCGTGAAAGGAAATTTTGTATATTCATACCTTTTCTTTTCAAGATAAGATAAAAATAAAAATTTACAAGTTAACTAGTTATATAATGTTTATTTAACAGGTTTCCTTGAAAAGAAGCCTAGCTTGAACTACGTATAACTTATATGATTACATATTATTATAAAATATAACATATACAACGTGTAACGTTAAATGCACAAAACCTGAAAATAGTTTGATCAGAATAACGAGCAGAATTTAATGAACCACTTTTGAAAATAGGTTACATTTTCCAAAAAAAAACTTCATTAAAAATATTGCTCTTTCTATTTATTAATAGGTCAAGCCATCACGTGTGCAAACCCGCCCAAATACGAAAACTAACACAAATTATTGTAGTGGAATCAAATTTTCTCATACGCAGAATAATGAAAGTTCTTATTTCGATTCCAATTTTAAACAAACTAAAACTGCACATAAAACCTTAACAAAAAGTTTTTTTTTCTCACAGAATTAGGTTCAGTGAATTAAAAGTCATTTGGGGTGTCTTAGGTTTTGCGCATTTAATGTGACACGTTGTAGATTCATAAATAAAAATTCTTCTTAATATTCCATGTTCACTGTTTCTTTTGTAGTGTATTAGGTCATACTTTAGTTGGTTTAATTTAATTGTGCTTCGTCAACCTTGTTTGTTTGCCTGTTATTGGCAAAAGCCTCATCCAACTACCTCCATAGATTTCTGTCACTAGCTTTTCTTAAGCATTTGCCACCTGTTATGCTTTTACTCTAACTTCATCTGCCAGACTTCGCAAAGGTCTACCATGTTTTCTTTTATCTTACTATGCTCTTTGTTTTTTGTTCATGCGTCCTTTATATACTAGTGCATTAATTTTGCGCTCTGTTTTTGTATTGCCAGCCATAATTCCATAACAAGCCTTCTAAACATTTCACAACTATCTGTTCTTAAAAATAGTATGTTTTGTGTAGATTCTAAAACACAGGTTCCAGTGTGGTTGTAGTTTCTGACACTTTGTACTCTTTAGAACTTTCATTCATAAACTTTTTGTAGTCACTGATAAATATTTGAGCTATTTTCTTAGCTTCCCTCCATATTATGTATTCAAAAACAAAATCTATTCCTTGTTTAACCTCATTAGCAGCGTTGAGTATTTTTTCCTTTACTCTACAAATTATTTTTTTCCCACACTTGTTTATACACGGTTCTGTTCTACATTTAGGAGACTGGACTGCTTCCTGGATAGTTTCCTGAGTGGGAAAATATATGTGTTAAATACAATATATATCCTCGACTTAAGGAAATATAGGAGTAAATGTTGTGCACGGAATAGTTTTATTTTACCTTATAAATACCTCAGTTCTAATATTGTTATAACAGGTATCTTGAAAAGTACTAAGCTATGTATAACATAAATACCTATAAGATTTAACAAGAATATTATAATGTTTCTCTTTTTTTATGAAATATGGTGAAGTTGCTTTAAGTAATTTAATAATAACGGGCCATTAAAAATCAGGGTTGTTCTTTATTACTGCCCGGCACTGCATTTGAAGTCTGAACTATTGCAAACAGCTCAAACTCTTGCGTGAGCTGCATAAAAAAAGGATAAATGTGTATAGGATAGTATATTTTTATCGAAATAAAACTCAGAATATTTCAGTTAGGATAAATTTTTAGACAAAAGCAGTATAACCACGGGTTTCTGTTGGGATTGTGGTGACTGGGAAGTCTTTTTTCAGATGGCTCAGCAATAGATTATAAGTTTCTTTGTCTTTTAAAATCTCGGTGCCATTTAACTGGGATAAAATCTCTTCTACTTCTTTTGCTAAAGGCTCGTTGGTGATAGAGGTGGTTGCGGTTGGCGGAGTCAGTCTTGGTAGGGGAGGTAGCACCACCGGCGGCGGCTTGTACTCCTGCAGGTCTTTATGATGAGCCATGCGCGGCGCCTGATAGATTTAACATATTATTACTACGTGATCATGGTTTCTAGTCTTGAACACTAAACATTTAAAGAAACATCTAAATCATTGTTTGAATAGCTCCGGTAAATTTTTCGGAAACAAAAATTAGCTGTAATGGAAATGTAGATTTAACGTGATCTTCTAAGGTTACGTTAAAGCTAGTCTAATCTTTAAATAAAGTGACATAGGATAAAAATAAAACTCAAATTTTTGAGAAAAATTTATGAATGTTTACATCTAGAACAAGATCTTCTCACGACTGCTGGGGTGGCGTGAAATGTTTCATTCAGTTTCTGCACTAGGCTGCTGTAGTGTTCTTTGTTTTTTAAAAGGTTGTTGTTCAACTGATTCAAAATCAATGTAATTTTCTGGTTTGCAAGTCTAGTTTTATCTGCCAACTTCACAGACTGCACATTGGACGGTTTATTGGTGGTTTGATAAAGCATCCGTCGCGCCTGCCAGATGTAAAACATTAATTACTACGGATTGCATGGCTTTGTCATCTAAATCGTTGAGGGTGTTCTTGTGTAGTGTTTACTTGGCGTGTTTCATTAATACGGAGAATTGGGATTTTGCATCCGATACAAATATCTCCTTTTAGGCAACAGGAGCTTCAAGATTTTATTTTTCGGGTCGTCCACGTGTGCGCGATGGGCACCGCAAATGGTACACTGGAAAAAATGTTCTGTTGGGATTTCAATCTGTTTCACATTTATCATCCTAAATACATATATATAATAGATAAGGTGTCGGAAGCAAATGCTCTAAGGCTCACAAAATCTCATCCGTAATGCACTAGCTATGGAATACGGATGAGATGGACTACAACCAGACAACTAACAGCGAACAGTGTACGTACTGTGTCAACAAATCCCTTAATTAATTGTTAATTTCTGGATTTATTACAAAACCTATTACCTACTTAACTTATTTATCCATGTCAGCATCCACTGTTAGCGCGAGCATTCGAACCATTTCCCTATATGCCCTTTAATTCGGCGCGATAGCTGACTATCTGCAACCTCGTGCATTATTTTTTTGAGTTTGTTCTTATAATTGATAAAATCTTCAGATTTAAAGAATGCACAACATAACTGTTTTAAATTTTGGTGAGTTTGAGGTTTTTCGGTATTTTGACTGGTCAGGAGTACTGTGTCCTAAATAATAAAATATACATAGCATAAGTAAATAATATTAATATCCTTGGATTATGAAAACTGGATAAGACAAGATGAAAGAAAGTTTTTACACACATTCAAATATGTAGGTACATATGGATAGAAGTATGGTTTAATATATTTTTACATAATTATTTAAAACTTGATTCTTTGAAAGAAGATATTCTTCACTTACGTCACCAGTTTACATTTTCCAAGCCCATTTAAAACAAAACTACCGTTTTTAAAGTTTGGTGTACAGGATAGACTGGTTTCCGACAAGGTGCCTGATGATGAAAAATATTTAATTGACATCAGTTTACATTTGAGAAATAAATAAACGAGTAATCTACGGAAAGGCGATTTCGTTTACATAAATCAAAGTCGCACTAGGTACTCTGAATATTGTAGTTACAGGTTCACTAACAGACGATGACTTTTTACTGCACGTAAAATAAAGCCAGAATTACACTGGGCTCACGTGTGCGACACACGATCTGGGCACGTCGGTCTCTAAACATTATATATGGAAACTAGACTTGTAGAGCTACACTTGATCCACGCCACGCGACGTCGTTCTACATACGAATCAGGCGTGTTACACGTGTGCATAGATCTAATGTAGTTCTAGCTGAAATGTCATAGTCGTATCAAAACTGTCAACTGGCTTTGCAGTTCAGTTGAATTCGACGGACCACTGATGAGCAAGTCAGAAGCAGTCGATTGGTTTTAACGAAAAAAAATTGTAAAAAACTGAAACCCATTTTTTTTTGTTTTATATTTTTTAAAAATATTTGCTCTTTTGTCTCCACGGAGTCCACGGAGCAATTCTGTGACGATTTTTTAAAGACTGTATAACGGAAAAATCGGATCCAGGTAGACACGTCCTCAAAACTATAAAATTCTTTAGAATGAACACGATTTTTATTCACATGAATTAATTTCGTTGGGAACAACTGCATTTTTGTCTTCTGTTTAACATCAGCCCCACAGTATATTGCGTATAATGTAAGTTAAGATAATTATAAGTATCAAAAGTCAACACAACAAACACACAAATTAACAAGCCGAATACAAAATTTTCCATGGATATCAAAGAAAGAAGAACAACTAAGCTAATCGTTCTACTGACATAGAATCACCTGCTTCAGATTGCTTAAAATATATGAAAACTTATTTGTTTTACTTACTGCATTAACGAAGTAGAGGCAGACGAAAATTAAAACGAATAAATACAACGACTGCTTAAACATTTCCATTTTGTACCACGGCTTGCTTCGATATAAGTAGCTACGTAAGTAATAACAGTAAGTAGCTGTGGGATATTTTATGGACAATGAATAAAAATATGTATTGTGAAATAGATTCCGTTCGAAATAGCAATAAAAGCAACAGGTATGTACTTGGGAACGTGTAGAAAATTACATTGTTGGTCTACAGTCGCCGTACCACTGAGACGGTGCCAGTCAGACGTGTCAGTCTTTCTGACAGATCGCTTATCCCTCTTAACAATGTCGGATGTGAAAATTGGCAACTTTACACGAGAGCGAGTCAAAGTTTGACATACGTCATTGTTAACTGGCGAATGGGCCACATCTGACAATGTTAACGTGGCCCATTTTAAAAAGTACACGTAATTTATTTTTTCTTTTTGCTGCTATTAAAAAAAGAGACTTTTTGAGAGTGATTCGTGAAAGAAAAAGAAAATGGCAAAAAAACATATCCGACATTGTTAAGCGAGATGTCAACTACCCTCCCGCACCGCGCGGCTAGCTGTAGGGCTTGCGGATGAATGCGGAAAAACAGAATTTTTACTTTTATAAAATAGAGAATTTTTCCATTTATAAAATAGACATTGTTACATCGAAGTAATTTATTTCGAAACCATGAATATTGAGTATCCATAGCACCGCCAAAATAGTCATACTCTAACTTCAGGTTGAAATACATTTAACCAACGACAATTTGACTATCAATACCAATGTTGGTCACAGATAAAAACTAACAAGTCTGTCGCGGGATAGGAATAAGTTATATTAGGTAACTCCCATTTGTATGATAATGCTAAACTTTATCATATCTGCCGGAAGATCAAACATACGGTGCTGCTCGCCAGTTCTGTTACTTAAATTTGGCTTGACACGCTACCGAGTGTCTAGATAGTAAGGGGCAGATGAGTCTTTTGTTATAGACTTAAAAAGGCATCCTGACTGGCCTGTTGGTCTAGTGGTTAGTGGCCCTGACTACTATGCCGGAGGTCGTGGGTTCGATTCCCACCCAGGATAAATGTTTGTGTGATGAGCATAACCATTTGTTCTGTGTTTGGGTGTAATTTATCTATAATATGTATGTATTTAGAAATATATAAGTATGTTTATCAGTTATATTGTACCCATAACACAAGCTCTGCTTAGCTTGGGACTAGACGGCATTGTGTGATATTTAACTTTAACATAAAAAAAAATATTTCATAAAAGAAAGTCAATAAAAAAAACAAAGTTCACGCAATAAACTGTAAATATATACAAACTTTATTTTTAAAAATTGATTTATATTTTATGGCTTCGGTAACGGCTGGCGATAAAATAGTTCACGTAGGGTACGCTGCATTAGTTTATATTGTTGTAACTAATCAGCTTGGCCGCATGTAATGTAATGAGTTCACAACACGATACATTATTATTAAGAGTTTTAATTTTTCCTTCGATTTTGCTAATAATATGCCTCAGTATAAATTACTGCAATGCTGTCAAAGCACAGCGTATAAGCACAAAAAATGTTTGCATTGCAACGGATGAAACTATTAGAGGTATGGATATCTAATATATAAAATTTCCATGTCACAATGTTAGTTACCGTACTCCTCCGAAACGGCTTTACCGATTTTTACCAAATTTTATATGCGTACTAGCTTTCCACCCGCGGCTTCGCCCGCGTGGACTACAGTTTATATCGCGCGGGCAGAGACCCGTGCTCAGCAGTGGAATTATAGGTAGCCTATGTGTTATTCCAATGTCTCTTCTACCTACCTACCAAATTTGATCTAAATCCGTTCAGTAGTTTTTGCGTGAAAGCGTAACAGACAGACAGACAGAGTTACTTTCGCATTTATAATATTAGTAGGGATTCAGTAGGTCTGAGAATCGGCTACTATCTATTTCCCATACCCCTTAGTGATAAGGGTTGTTCACCCTTAAATTTTTTATTTTTATTTTTGGACGAAATTTTTTTGTGTTTATTTTTTTATAATGTGGCATTAAAAAATACATACAACCCTAAATTTTTATCACCAACCCCTATTCTTTTATAGCAAAACAACGTTTGCCGGGTCAGCTAGTATAATATAAAACTAATTGAATTATGGAAATGGCTAGATCCTTTACTGTTTAGGCCGCTCGTCTATGGAATGCATTGCCTGTGGAAGTAAAGTGCGCGCAAACACTGCCTGTATTTAAAGGCTTGTGAAGGATCATTACTTGGTACTGTGATCATGGCTTCGTTTCTTCACTTACTCTCTTGCTTATATATATATATATATGAATCACTCATTAATTTTATTGAAAGTTCTTGTTATCAGTTCTGGTAATGGCGAGCTACCCATTGCTTCCCGGCAAGCCCTAGGCTAGGGCGCGAGGGCCTTTGTGGTCCGCTGCGGACCATGATCTGTACCAGGGCCTAGCGCGAGAGGTCGTTGCCGCCGATTGCACCCACGACGAAGACACGGCGGTGCTCTGCTCAAGCGGGTCACACCTTTATCGTATACTCCTCCGTGTCCTCCGAGCTTCTATAGTGTCTCCGAGTTCCTCTCGTCGTGATTGCGATCACACGCAATTAAAGCTCACATCAATCAAGTAAAGTAAATACTACATCACTCACCAGTATAGCTCACCATCAGGTGAGTTAGTGGTCAAACGCGAGCCTAACAATAAAGAATCTAGTATTCAGCTCATCGTGCAATTGCGACCAGGGTGCAGTGAACCTGCTGTCATGCTGTGATTCAGCTGCTTCCACACGGTATCGGTAACTACATATTACCTGAATAAATAAAACAAATTAACAAAAATGTGAGTGCCTTCACTTCGTCTAGAGCTTAAGGAAATAACCATTACTAATATTATACAAGCGAAAGTGAGTTTGTTTGTTTGTTGGTTACGTCTTCACGCCTAAATGGCAAAACCGATTTTGATGAAACTTGGTACATGGATAGACCATGTCCTGGAATAGGACATAGCATACTTTTTATCCCGGAAGTATGTTTTCTTGGGATAATTTTCTGCTATCATGCGGGCGAAGCCGCTGGGAGCAGCTAGTCTTGCTTAATTGCGAATTTACATGGATCAAAAATGGTCGCGGTAATACGTTTATACTAAAAGTAAACACAAAGTTAGCACCGATCTTTCTCTTTGTTTCTTTCTTGGTAGAATGGTCCCGGACACGACGAAGTGTGTCCAATCGCTAGTGTTGTCGTAACTCGCCTCACGATCTCTCTCCGATGGGACAGCAGCTAGGCTCAATAAGTAACTGGGCCTCCAAAATCGGATTGATGAATCCACCTCATCGGTGACCAACATTACTATTGGAAAAAAATAAGCATTATTTGTTTTTTTTTTTTCCTTTTTTTTTAAGGACTTTAGTCTCAATGAGCATGTCAGCCCCATCGCATACTAAAATAAATTTACATCAACACAATTGTTTTACCAAGGTTGAGCTACCGACACATTGCCATATCAAATGTAATCTTTAGCAGCATCACTGCTAGGATTAGCCAGGGTTTAAAAAAAAAACTAAATCAATTTTATTGATGTTTTGCATCATTTAGTTCGGGAGCTCCTGACAAAATTCCGTTTTGGTTCTTGACATATTCCACCAAAAGATGCTGGGCATCATCAATAACTTCACACACGTCACAATTTGAGGAATCTTTCTTATTACTTGATGTAGGTAGTATGCAGTTAATCTTGGATGAACACACTACCTCATGTATGGTTAATCTGAAGCACGAGAGGAGGCACATAGGATTGACCTATGTGCCTCCTCAAGTCTACTTTATGACGAAGATAACTTATATAAAAACTATTGACGAAACATGGTATGCATGTCACAAGATACTTGAAAAAATCGAGGGTTCCGCAGGATCATTGCAAAAACCCAAGCCATTTTTGCGAAAAATTTTTGCCATATGCTACGTATACCTTGCCTACCTATCCAAACCTTGCTATCCAATCATTTTACAGATAATTCAAAAGTCTTTTAGACTATATTTTTTTCAATTATATTGCAAAATGTACTTAAAATAATCATTGTATAATCAGCTTTATAATGTTCTTACTGCTGGGACTAAGCCTAGTCTTTAGGAGAGGGAATAGGCCGTAAATAATCCTGCTTTCGACCATCAACTAAACCACCGGAGTCAAAAACTCTTTGCGAAGGCTTTGCTCATAATAGTATTTTTATTTCTTTAGCAAAGCGTAAGAAATGCTTATTGCGGCCAGACACCGGACCTTGCAGAGCAGACATACTTGCATACTACTATGACGGAAGACAACAGAAATGCTATCAATTCTTCTATGGAGGCTGCCAGGGGAATGGAAATAACTTCAAGACTCGTAAGGAGTGCCACGAACAGTGCTATCTGGCTCCAGGCAAAGATTCATGTAAGTGCTTATAGACTAAGTCATATTACCAGTTTCACCACTTAGTTTTCTTAACCTGGCTTTTCAGCTCAGCCCCCTTAGCCAAGTTATAACCGCTTCGCGTTTCGCTTGCGTCGAACGCCACGAGGTGGCCACGCCCCCGATTCTTTTGTTCGGACCACGTGACAGAGCGTTGAGATGACGTCATTCCCGTACATTTGAAGTTTTCGTCTGGTGTTAGCGATTGCAGATTATCAACTAGGCTAGGGGTACAGATGGATAAAGGGCTAACAGAGTTAAGTAACACCAAACATAGCGAAGGTTGCGGGCGCGGTAGATGCGTGCGGTGAACGAGAGCATGAAATAAACTGACAAACAAATAATTGAGAAATTAAAATATGTAACAAAATTGAACAATAAAGCTAGAACTAAATTAGATGCACACGTGTAACACGCCTGATTTGAACTTTGAACTACGTCTCGTGGTGTAGATTAAGTGTAGTTTCCATATAAAACGTATGGAGACCGACACGCTCAGATCGTGTGTGTCACACGTGTGCGCAGTGTAGTTCTAGCCTAATGCGTTCGCTACACAAACTCTGACCACTTAGCCACATACCGTTCGACAGCAACGCTATTCGCTGCACGCAAGTTCCTCGCACAGCTTTGGTAGAATAATCACAACAATGCTACACATCCTCGCATCGCCTCGCACATCTTTGGTGTGGAAGTACCCTTAATCTGGTATTGTAACTACGACTCTACTACTCTTAATCTAATTAAACTCCGAACTAAGCTTTTGTAAATGTTTATAATCTGTAAGTTAGTCCTGAGATTAAATAAATAAAATGTCTTTCTTCATTTCTTTTAAGCTTACTGTTACACAGTTGTCAAAGATGAGCAGTCTACTTGGTAATTTTGATCCAAGTCAACTACTCCTCAATGGCGATATTTTTAATAGTATTTGTATGATGATTTCAGTTCATAGACCATATTTCTGCAACCTTGCATTTGACTACGGCACCTGTTTCGGACAATATAACCGGTGGTCCTGGGATTCGAGATTTGAGTAAGTAGCATTTTAATTGATTAAAATGTGTTGCGCCGACCCCAAGTAATATGAGATAAGGGCCGGAAGAAGAAGAAGAAGAAGAAGGAGCATTTTAATTGATGTTAAATGAATTAGATAGAGGAACTGCAGCATATTTGGAATACCAGTTGGTTTTTTGAGAATAACTTTAAAGAAAAAAAGGATGGCTCAATAAAAAATACAGTAATTATTTGAAAAACTATTAAACTTTAATATTAATAACTATCATAAAGAACAATAGTCAGGAACCTTATAAAAAAACAAAAAAAAAACTACTAAATTGAAAATTATGTGAATTGACTTAGAGGGCAGGTAATTTGGAATATAGTATTCCAAATTATATTCACATTTTGGATTAACATACTGTTAACACTTTAACTTAAAAACTAATAAAATTTAAATCTTTGTAACAGTATTACAGTCTTTGAGTTCTCTAACTAATCAACCTTTTTAAACAAAATATCAAAAATAATCTAATTATTAAGTAATCAGTCACAATAATCACAAAAAAAGTCTTAATTTTTAACCTATAGTTAACTATGCTTTATTACTATTTTTGCAGTAATCACAAATATAAATACCAGATTCATAACCCCCACAAGCAGCATGAACCCACAATTCGCACATTAAGCACTGCACCCATTCTTCACCCCTTTTATCTTGACTATATTTTCCGTTACAGAAAAAATGAAAAACATAATTTGGAATATTCCAAATTATGTTCACGTGTAGTATCCCAAATTAACAACATATCATCCTAACGTAAAACGGCATGTCACATTTTCAATTCTACAAATATTCACAAAATCAAAGTTAAATCATTAACTAAAGAGGTCATATAACAGATTGAATTATTACACTAAATATTTTACGCATGAGAGTAAGTAATTATCATTGTTTGCATACTTACCAAAAAAGTTTTTAAATCTATCGTCTTGTTCCGTCGGGGCTGGCAGCCGGAATGTCAAAATGGCGTTCTGTTTTTAACGCTAGATGTCATAGTGTGTCTAGTAGGATATATAAAATCTTTGGTCTTACGACGTTATGATTACGGTAAAACAAAATAGATGGAATTAGTAGTTTTTTAGATATCGAAGTATTCCAAGTTACCTGCAGCATCCCAAATATGCTGCAGTTCCCACTACATAAAAACTTCAGGACAAAAAAAAATGCAGTTCGGTCTATAAACGACGGAGTTCTGAGGTAAACTGAAACATAAAACAAGTTTTCAATGATTTTTTTTTTAAACAATTTCTTATAACTTCCAAAAAGTTCAAACTCGATAAGGTTATCTGAGTTCCTATGGGTCCTTTTGGTTTCATCATCAGATAAGCTCATCATCATCAGCTGAAAGACGTCCACTGCTGGACATAGGCCTCCCCCAAGCGTCGCCACAACGACAGCTCCATGTCATGATAATTTTGCATTGTCATCTGATTTACACATGCATGCAAAATTTCAGCTCATTCGGTAACCGGGAAGAGAATCAAATTTAAGGACGCGTTTACGAATCTGACAAAAATAAGCAGTTTTCGGTGCATTTTGCGGCAAAATGATACAAAACCAAATGTAACTAATAATTACCACAGATAGATTACTCCTTAATCTTCAAATGGTAGCAATTTTTTATTCGAAAATTTTGGTTTTTAATATTGTAAAAAATAATTTCCGTTACCTCTTCCCACAAATTCGACGACATCGTACTGACTTTAGGGAGATTTTTCTTTTATTTAATAACATAAATTTATGTATTTAAAAATATTTTATGTAAGAAGACATGTTCAACTCAAAAAGGTAGCAAAAAAAAACTATCAAAATGTTACAATACGCCACAGAAAAAAAATAAAATTGAGTCTTATTTTTTCACATATTTAGCGGTAACATGTGATTCTTATTGGATTGAAATAAGGGTTATTTTACTGGCACTGTCTTGATTTATTGCACAAAAATTTGTAATGAAATTTTAGTCTGCGCTCGGCCGCCGTCGTGAGTGGACACTGTGACGCTTGCAAGCAGCTCCTCGTATTGGAAAAGATCGCTGTACGAATACAAAATATTTGACCTAATAAACTTGATCCTTCACGCATTCTGCACGGACTACGGACAACCAAGGTAAGATTTTATTCACAGTTTCTTATATGTACTTATAAATTTCATATTTATTTCGGACTTGATGGAGTGACCTGAAATGTACTTCGAAGACTGCTACTGGAACTAATGTACCAGTAGAGCTAGGTGTGCCGAGTTTGGGCTCGTTTTGTTAGTTATGTCGAGACCTTACCTCCGGACTTGATGGAGAAACCTGCAGGTGTACTTCGAAGACTGCTACTGGAACTATTATACCCGTAGAGCTAGGTGTGTCGAGTTTGGACTCGTTTTGTTAGTTATGTTGAGACCTTACCTCCGGACTTGATGGAGAGACCTGCAGGTGTACTTCGAAGACTGCTACTGGAACTATTATACCAGTAGAGCTAGGTGTGCCGAGTTTGGGCTCGTTTTGTTAGTTATGTTGAGACCTTACCTCCGGACTTGATGGAGAGACCTGCAGGTGTACTTCGAAGACTGCTACTGGAACTAATAGACGAGTAGAGCTAGGTGTGTCGAGTTTGGGCTTGTTTTGTTAGTTATGTTGAGACCTTACCTCCGGACTTGATGGAGAGGCCTGCAGGTGTACTTCGAAGACTGCTACTGGAACTATTATACCAGTAGAGCTAGGTGTGCCGAGTTTGGGCTCGTTTTGTTAGTAATGTTGAGACCTTACCTCCGGACTTGATGGCGATACCTGCAGGTGTACTTCGAAGACTGCTACTGGAACTATTATTCCAGTAGAGCTAGGTGTGTCGAGTTCGGGCTCGTTTTGTTAGTTATGTTGAGACCTTACCTCCGGACTTGATGGAGAGACCTGCAGGTGTTCTTCGAAGACTGCTACTGGAACTAATAGACGAGTAGAGCTAGGTGTGTCGAGTTTGGGCTTGTTTTGTTAGTTATGTTGAGACCTTACCTCCGGACTTGATGGAGAGGCCTGCAGGTGTACTTCGAAGACTGCTACTGGAACTATTATACCAGTAGAGCTAGGTGTGCCGAGTTTGGGCTCGTTTTGTTAGTTATGTTGAGACCTTACCTCCGGACTTGATGGAGAAACCTGCAGGTGTACTTCGAAGACTGCTGCTGGAACTATTATACCAGTAGAGCTAGGTGTGCCGAGTTTGGGCTCGTTTTGTTAGTTATGTTGAGACCTTACCTCCGGACTTGATGGAGAGACCTGCAGGTATACTTCGAAGACTGCTACTGGAATTATTATATCAGTAGAGCTAGGTGTGCCGAGTTTGGGCTTGTTTTGTTAGTTATGTTGAGACCTTACCTCTGGACTTGATGGCGATACCTGCAGGTTTTCTTCGAAGACTGCTACTGGAACTAATAGACGAGTAGAGCTAGGTGTGTCAAGTTTGGGCTCGTTTTGTTAGTTATGTTGAGACCTTACCTCCGGACTTAATGGAGAAACCTGCAGGTGTACTTCGAAGACTGCTACTGGAACTATTATACCAGTAGAGCTAGGTGTGTCGAGTTTATTGGGCTCGTTTTGTTAATTATGTTGAGAACTTACCTCCGGACTTGATGGAGAGACCTGCAGGTGTACTTCGAAGACTGCTACTGGAACTAGTATACCAGTAGAGCTAGGTGTGCCGAGTTTGGGCTCGTTTTGTTAGTTATGTTGAGACCTTACCTCCGGACTTGATGGCGATACCTGCAGGTGTTCTTCGAAGACTTGCACTAGAACTAATAGACGAGTAGAGCTAGCTGATAAGAGTGTGTATAGTTTATACCTTTTATAACAAAATTTTTGTTTTAGATGCCAAGGCCTAAGAAGAGATTCAAAAGAAATATGGAACTACGGGAACATTCATCATAATATTATAATTGTCATTGTCATAATAATATAATGAAAAATAAAAATTGATATTTTTTTTATGTCTTTCGTAAGTTTTACTCATTTCTTTTATCATTTACTAGCTCCTGACCTGGCTTCGTACGGCATCCTAATTACGTAACACACTTAGAATGGCAATCCATTCCAATTTGACAGATAAACAATATCTATTGGGTTGTTCTTGTTGTCATGCAAACGACTTTTTTTTATCCGACTTCGAAAAGGAGGAGGTTCTATGTTCGGCTGAATGTATGTTTTTTCTTTTTTCTATGTATTTTCACCGATATTTCGGTCAATTGTGGACCGATTTTGAAAATTTTTTTTTTGATTGAATGTTTATGCTTCCAAGTTGGTCCCATAGAAATATTGTTATGATCTGATCATGAACTTCGAAGATATGGAACAGAACTCCTCATAGAATCATAGCAGAATTGTCGTAACAAGTAAAATTGCTTTGTTTATACGTGTAGTCGATGACTGACTGAAAGAAAAGGGGGAGGGGAAAGGGGGAGAGGGTAAATTCATGTAATATAACCGTATTTGGGATTATAAGAATCGTTATGAGATGCACTCTGGCTATAAGGTAATTTATGTTTAGCTGAAGGGTAGGTACTTTTTAGTGGTGCTACCATAACTAAAAAGTGTAAAATAAAAAACTTTTTACAAAAAAATTAAACCGACTTCAAAAAGTTGTTAAATAACGAAGAGACAAGATTAGATATCTATTGAAACACCGACTTCCGAAATTAAAGTTATTTTGTACTTTTTGAAGTCGGTTTAATTTTTCTGTAATTTTTTTTTTTTTATGAAGCAATTAATAATGTTTGGAACCTAATCCTAACCTTGAAAGTAATTGTAAGTACTTATCAGTGTTATATGTATGTGCCAAATAAACGTAATTTCTTTCTAGTTTTCGAGAACCATTTGATACCAAAACAAAATTATATAGGTACCTAAAACTTTTTACTTGCTATGTGAATATCAGTCAGGAAATTAAACATCATCAATTTCAACATTTTATGAACTCTATGAACTTTGCTTGGGTAGGCCAAGCAAAGTTCATAAAATTTATATTGTACTACCCCTGGAGCATGCATAGCTTATCCATTAAAAAATGACAGAATTTTGCAAATCCATCTAAACATACCTACATAAAAAAAATACTTAATCTAAATTAAGTCGGTTAATTAACCCTTCAGATACCGTCAATTAGAGACACAATAGTAAGACAATAGATGCGCGGTCACCGGTGGTCGCTTGGGGATTCATGAATTAAATCAATTCATAAACAAAAAAGGTTGCTCGAATTTACTCGCAAGATTAAAGGTACCCCAATAACAACTTTGAGAGAAATGACGGTGTGCCGTGGTATACTGAACACATCTGCGTACCCCTTTAGAGGGTAAAGGCATGACTTATACTGTGTGATTACGCAAACAATGCATACATAATATGCGAAAGCAGCAATTGCGGTTGATTTGCTGGCATTTATTGAAGAGTTCCGTTGTCTGTCTCTGAAACTCTTCAATCCCACAACTCTCTGACCTCATCAGAAGGCCAATTCTCGTAATTAAAAACGTTCAAAATCTATTCGCAGTCTCATCTCGGCAACAAACAAATGTCAAACAATTTTCAAAATGTAGGGAAATTAGAGGTATTTTTGACAGATTGAGACAGATTAGACTGTGAACGTTCTAAAAATTACGAGAATTGCCCGTCTGATCTTTACAAGGGACTATTTCGGAATAAACCTCTTTCGAACAAAAAAGAATTTTGCAAATCCGTCTATATTATGACGGAGTTATGCCCTAACATACATAAAAAAATATATATAAATATAATCATCCGAATTGAGAATATCCTCCTTTTTTGAAGTCGGTTAAAAATACTAAATACAGCAGATAAAATAAGCTTATGTTTTTAATTATTTGTTTTCAAAAAGCTTGTCGCGCAAATTGTAAATACATAGGTACTTTAGCAAGTACTTGCTTACCAGTCAATCAATGTCCAATGAAATTAAGTAAATGGTATCTACTTTTGTTACCATTTCACGTTACGAACTTTTTGAAAAATAATTAAAGTAAAGTTAAAAAAAAACATGGCAAAAATTAAATAAAAGTAAGCTCAAGTATCAAGTCGTGTCAAGTTACACATAATTTCGCCGCTTCGCGCATTTCGCTGTGTGTGTGAGCCGTGCACGTGTAGTAGTAAGACTCTATACCTAAAATTGATGCGCGTCAAATCGTAAACGCGTCCTTAATTTGCAAGATCTGATTACAGACAAACAAATATCGGGATAGATGAAACTAAATAATAGCTTGTAATACATAATCTAAGTTATAAGCGAAATCATTTCTAATATTAAACTGTAATATTATAAATAGGTAAAGTTTGTTTTTTGTTTTATGTTTTTTTTTGTTTGTAGGAGGTAATCTCTGGAAGTACTGGTCCGATAGCAAAAACTTTTTCATCATTAGAATACTGCTTTATTCCTGGCTATATTTTATGTATGCGGGTAAAACCGCGGGAAAAGCTAGAGTATATTATTTAAGCTGACATGCTTGTGATATAATTATGTTTATTTTCCATAGAATCTGCAAACCACGGTTATACTCTGGTTGTGGAGGCAACCAGAACAACTTCGAGACTAAACAAGAGTGCATGGCGACGTGTCTCAACCAGCCCAACAACACCATGAATGCCCCTCACCTGCAGCTCACTACCTGCATTCCGTTTACACTACCTGAATTTAATTAAACTTAATCTATTGTCACACATCGTTACAAAATCCCTGAAAAAATGCTCGCTCTTGTGTATAAATTCTCTAATAACTGTATATTATTTATTAAGCTATTATATTTATTGCATAGCTTCTATCGCGGGCCTTGAGCGTGGAGACCGAATCCAGAAATTCCGTAACGAAAAAAACTTAACACCCCCCACTAAATGGTTGTCATAGCAACAAATAATGATCACCTAATAAAGAATTAACAATTAATATTCATGGTGCTATGCAATAGCTTTACCGCGGCAGTCTCCGAGTGCCACACGTCTTTTTTTTTATTTATTAAATCATTATTGTATACCATATAAACAAAAAATACAAGACAAACAATATTAAAAATAAGTGTACAATGGGTGGTCTTATCGCACAGGGCGAATTCTATGTTGTGTTTCTGTGAACAATAAAGAATTAACCCTTCAGATACCGTCAATTAGAAACACAATAGTAAGGCAATAGATGCGCGGCCACCGGGTGTCGCTTGGGGATTCATGAATTAAAGAAAAAGTATATAATACAACTGCATATGTAGTGTGCAGTAGTGGCTTAGTAGTAACCACCTCCACTTACAAGTATCCTCGGTTCAAATCCAGACAGGCTCTTTCGTTGTGTAATTTGTTTCATCACTTCTTCTTCAGCATTCGGCTCTCAAAATGCTGAAGAAAACATTGTGAGGAAACCGGCATATTTTAAAACCAAAAAAACGAAGACATGTGACATTCACCAAACCGCACTGGGCCCGCGTGGTGGACAGCAGCCCATTCCCTCTCCTAGAGAGGAGACCTGAGTCTCAGCAATGGAAGTATTAGAGAATTCTATAATGCCTAAATTGCTGAGACTCAGGTCAGTCAACTAAGGGATCTGGGACTGGGGGACTGGTACACCTGGAGCCATGGGTTGTGCGAACGAGAACCCCGGGGCCCTGGAACTAGGGCAAAGAAGGAACAGGAGTAGGTTTTAGTAAGTACAAGCCTGACACGCCCTTTCGCTCCACCCAAGAGCGTGAGACGTCATTGGAAAATTCCTACCAAATGATAAATTATATTTATTTTGCAAATAGGTTTAAAAAACACTTTTACACGTCAAATTTTTTTTTCGTCTGTTTAAGCTTGATGAGGCCGGAAAAAAAAGAAGATGAAAATGGATACTCTCCAAGGTTCATTGTTGGGGCCACTGCACTTTTCTGAAATTAGTAAATACTGTATATAGGTAATCAACGAGGAGTGGTGGCCGAGTGGTAACGGCCCCGCCAGACGCAATACTTTGTGTAATTTATTTCATTACCACTGCTCTCAAAACGGTGAAGGAAAACAAAGTGATGAAATCGACATGTCCTAGAACCAAAAAATTCGAAGACATGTGACATCCACCAACCCGCACTGGGCCCGCGTGGTGTATTACGGCCCATTCCCTCTCCTAGAGAAGAGGCCTGAGTCCCAACAGTGGAAACATTATAAAGCCGACTATAGTATAGGTAATCAACTAAAGAAGGTAGATATAATTTGCATCATTGATTTTTAAATAGAATTAGAAAGTCCAAGATTGGTTCCAGGTTTTACATAACTTTGTACTCGATTAATGTAGCAAAAAAAAACAAATGAATTTTTTTACCACAAGTTAATTTGTTTGGAAAATAAAAAAACAAAGTTGATCGTCGTGGCTTGGCTGTTAATGCCAACAGGTTTATGTCATTTATTAGGCTTCAGGCACAAAGGTACGAAGTTAGACATAATGCCATAAGAATTATATTGTTAAACACTCAACCAAGGGTAGTGAAGAAATAAAATGGCAGCATGGTTTGTTCTTTTGGAAGTCAAGAAATATTAAAATAATAATATATATCATAACTAAATTTATTAAAATAAAATAGCCTTTTATTTCTAGCTTGGTTTACAACAATAATATTACAATCACAATCATTACGATTTATACATTCATAAAATACTTCAATTAAAATAATATATACGTACATATTACACTACCTGTTTAAAAAGTCACACGACTTGGATAATCTAATCCAATAATCAAATTCTTAAAACCTGATGTAGTCAACACAACACTGGTTGAACAATCAAGGTTGAAAAGAGATGATCATTGGTTACTAATACATAGAATCAAACAAATTTAACACAACAACAGATTTTTAATTCTTTTGACTTTTTACTGTTCCCGCACACGGGTTTCAAAAAAACGCCGCCACTAAAAAATGCTAGAAGCGGCCACAAAAAAGTTAGTAGCCGCCGCAAAAAACAGCAGAAACGCGCGACAGCTTGTGGCCGTTTCTTTTAAGCCGCTTCGAAATAAAGCTTGAAGGGGTGTTTTTTTGAAGTCCGTGTGCGGGGACAGTTAAAAGACAGACTAGCACATCAATCTAAATCTCTTGAAATGCGACAACCTCTTTTCTTATATCTATGGCCTCAACATTGGTAGATCGCACATATGCAGGGCAAGACATTTCACCCAAAGATGTGCGAGTCAGCAAGACGGCACCACGGACAATTCCACTTATGCTATCAATTTACTTACCTAGCCAGACATAAAGTAGGGTCCCAGCAAGGTCGAAGCCTACTAGGGCCAAGGTTCGGCCCCGGTACGAAAGGCAACGAAGGAACAAGAGTGTCCGCTCCGCTCAAGAGCGGGGGATGTCATTGGATGATTTTCCAACCTAATAAAAAAATACCAAGCCAGGCATTTTTACTTACAACAAAGCAAAAGATGTGTATGAGACGTGCGGGCAAGGAATACATATCTGCAAGGAGTATCTGCGCGAGGGCAATTTATATTTTGTTGAAATATGATAAGTTAAAATAGCAGGAGAGCGAGTGAGAAAGAGGGATGGAGCTATGCGCCCTATTTATAGCTCCATTCCTTTAACAGCTCGTGGTAGGGTCTCTTTCCTACCAGCAACTAGCGATTTGAAAGTAGAGCTGTTTACGAGAGCAACTGGCAGCAAGTGTTTTGCCCGCTAAGCTAGCATAGCTGGGAGAATTTTTTAATTTTATAGACAGTTCTAGCTAGCAGTGTGAGCAGTTAGTAAAAACTCATACGAACAGCAGAACACATCCATGACACATGAGAATTACAAAGTACGGCTCGGGGATGATGGCGACGTCGATCAACATCTCCGCGATGCTCTGGAGAAGAAGGTCCTGAGCTAGGCTAACTCCGACTCTTAGTGCTGAAGCTGTCGCTTCCTGATGAAACTACCAATAGCGCTTAGCTATAATACCTATAATATTTCACAACTATCACACAACGCCATCTAGTCCCAAGCTAAGCAGAGCTTGTGTTATGAGTACTAGACAACTGATAAATATACTTATATAAATTACACCCAGACACAGAACAAATGATCATGCTCATCATACAAACATTTGTCCTGGATGGGAATCGAACCTACGACCTCCAGCATAGCAGTCAGGGCCACTAACCACTAGGCCAACAGGAATGCATCCAAGATCCAATTAAGCTATTATGACTTTGAACTCGTCTCTTTGGTGTTTAAGTTGGTACTCCACACGGTTTCCCTCGAAGAGATCTAAAAAGCAGTCTCGTGCACTAGGTGAACCTAGATATTGTAGAGAGAAAGACTAAACTTCCTTCCTTTCGCGGTAACTCGAAACTTAGGATTAGGTGGGTTTTTTTCTTAAAAGTATCCTTAATTTTTTCATGTCTCCCGTTTCTTATTTTATAACTTAACACGTATTTTATATATTTGTATACCTATAAATTGTATTTTAATTTTTATGCATCCACAAAGGTGAAATATTTTTAGTGAGACACCTGAACACTTTCTGAATTGAATTACCTAAAACTTTCGTCATCTTCTTCAAACTTGGTTAAAGTGGTTTTTTTATGGAAGATAAATGTGTTTTATTAAATAAATTAAATTATAAAATATACAGAGCCAGCCTTTGGGTCACGCGAAGACTAAACTGTTCTAAGCGTTTGGATAATTCTTTAAAAAGCGTATGAGCACGCGGACCCCACGGCCCAAGAGTTTCAACCCCAATCGGCTAAAAATATAACTGCCGACGAGGCTGTTATATTTCCGCAGCTTGAGGTTCTCCGTAGTCGCTGCGGCAACACCAGCACAGCATGATGAGATAGGATAATGGGATGGCGCAAGAACAGTGTCGAGCTGTCGACACAGGTAGCGTCCCACACTAAAGGCCTACCCATCTTCCAAGGAAATAAAGACATACCGTCTGATTTCTTACCATAGTCGCGTGCCAGGCTATGAGGTTCCAAAAAGGCCGGAATACCGCTGGTGACAATTATTTTATATTAATATTATTTTATTTAATATTGGTAGATTATCTATAGTTCCTTGATACGGAATCCTAGAAAAACAAATTACTACTTATGAATTAACATTATCGCAGTGAATAAAATTGACATGACACCCTGTCTCAACAACCCCGCCTATTAATTAGATAATGGCATAGCTTGCAAGGTCAATACTTTAGCTCCGCTGTGTCTAAACATTCTCATTGAAGGAAGGGATATAAGCACTGCAGGGCTTATTTTAATCTTTCATCATGAAGATATTTTCCGATGCTAGTGAACTAGAGTAAGTTCAATGAATGTTCATATCTTTATTCATTTTTTTGAATGACGAGTACTATCAAATCAAATCAAAAGCATTTATTTCAAATAGACCTTTTGCAAGCATTTTTGAATAGTCAAATGACGATCAATCCATAAAAAAGTGAAGCTAAATAGAAGCTATGAATTTGATACTGTCAGTTTAAAAAAATAATTGTTACAAAAACAATTTGTTCTATTTTTAAATTTTACCAAAAATATTTTTATCTTTATAGAGGGGTCGAGAAAACAGAAGACATCCCTTATATCCAAATACTGCGCAAGAGTATGTGGATCTTGGATGCTTGGCCAAAGGGCCCAAATGAATCCAAGATTCACAGATATTATATGGTCGCTATTGAGATATGCTGTCTCATCCCGGGTATCATCTACCTAAGGAACTATACTGGGAAACTATCATCTTTCGAAATGGGTCACACTTACATTACGGTTTTTATGAATACTATTGCTTTTGTAAGTATTTATTAATAAGTTAACAGGGTCGGGAACTTAGATTTGACCTACATATATCAGCTAGCCGTTTTACGCTGCTCTCTCACGTCAGACTTTTTGTAAGACAGATAATCGGGCCGATTTTGTATATCTGTGACATTGTTCTGTATTTCTGACCGACTTTTTGTAGGACGTGTGCGTTGCACTATTGCTATCAGTGTGTTCTATTTTTCTCCTACAAAAAATCGGTCACCGATTATCGGACGTCGGCGAGCAGCCTTACGAACAATGTTCTCTGTACTACGTTAGCACCGGGGTTTGACCGTGTTAAGTAGACGTTGACATATATTCTTTTTCAATCATTTTCTATTTAAATATAAAAATACAGTATAATTTTTTTTTACATTTTTTAATGCATTTCTTATTATTTTTCAGTCGAGGGCAATGATGGTGTTGGGAGAAAAATACAATAATTTTTTTTTCTATTTTCTGAATGAAATGCACCTTTTTAATTACAGAAATAAATCTGCATACTCTTACGAGGTACGTTCGCAACAGTACAAAAGACTAAAGGCTCTTTTTTGTAACGGAAGGGTTATTTTACCAACCATCTAATTTCTAATTATGCTTGTTCACCACCTTTAGTTTTATGGAAAGCGACTACGGCCGATTTTCATTCATTTTATTTTGTATGTTTAAGATATTATATTATCTCCTTTTCTAAGATATATTAATAAGATAACCAATTGATACAACTGTCTGTACATTTAAATATGGTTCCCTTGATCAAACTATTTTCTGTTTCAGACACACATACTGCTCCACAAAATATCACATTTCTTTACAATCTACCTTCTGGTAATGATGTGTTTTGGTATATTGTTGTTTAATTTGACTCCGATGTACAACAATTACACAGATGGGATGTATAGAGAAGTAAAACCCCCAAATGCTACCTTCGATCATTCCGTCTTCTACGCCTTACCTTTCGACTACACCACGAATTTGAGAGGATATCTGGCAATATATACATTTAACTGGTACATGTCATGTACCTGTTCATCCTACTTCTGTGCTGTAGACCTAACTATATCGTTAATGGTATTCCATCTTTGGGGTCACATGCGGATTTTACGTTACAATCTCCAGAACTTTCCCAAACCTGCTTCGTTGCTGATTGAATCCAAAGATGGCGAGATACGAGATCACAAGTATAATAAGGAAGAGCAAATAGACATTCACAATAGATTACGGGAGAACCTTCACTACCACAGTCTTATCATTGAGTGAGTAGTACTTATCTACACTAATACATATAAAAAATAAAAACACTTAAAGAAATTAAAAGATATGCACCAAATTAAAACAAACTTACAAAAATATAAGCCCTAAAGAACTAAAAAAGCAATCTAAAGAACGGCATTGAAAAACTATTTCGCATCGCCGTCGACTGGCAATGTACCCAAAAGACTGGCGGGATTGCCACGCTGTATGGCAATGCTTATCCTTTGTCCGAAGTAAAAACCAGCCCTTGGGACACGCAAAGTGCCAACAAGGCGTTCCGTAAGTTCTTTAAATAATTTGTGATCACTCGGAACCAACAAACCGAGAGTTATAGTAAGAATACATATAATGAAAATTTGTTTGACCGATATTTTTTTTAATTGTAATTAAATGATCGCTGAGTATCTTACTCTAAGTATTGGTTTTACTAAAAAACTTCACAGTTTCTCTGTTGGGAGCGAAATCGAGGAACAAGTTAGTGAACTTATATTTTAAATACTAATACTTACATTAATCATTGAGACACTTTTTTTTTACTGTGTTCTACAGTTTCCAAAGGCGTATGTCTGACAGTTTCGGAGCCGTGCTTCTGATATACATGCTGTTCCATCAAGTGAGTGAGTGCCTTTTGATGTTGGAATGCTCCCAAATGGTACGTGTCTGTCAAAATCTACATTTATATATTTCTATGACACGCAAGCTTCTATGTCACATCCAGCTTTAGGAGCTGTCAGCAACAGGAGGGGCCCAGCTGGGTCGAAGCCTACTGGGGCCAGGGTAATCAGAAAGGAAACTCGAGCCCGAAAAGGCTAGAAGGAACGGGGTGGGGTTTTTTGTCAGTAAGAGTCTGACACTATTTCCCGCTCCACCCAAAAGCGGGTTTTGTCGATAGAAGATATGTGAGCTAATTAAAATATACGAAGCTAAATTAGTTGTGTATGCCGGGGGCCCTAAGTAATTGAATGTGTTGACATAACCAAGGTCTAAAATGTCGTTTTTTAAAAAATCAGTACCTATTCATCTTCTTCTTCTGTGTGTAACGTAATCATTAACGAAATTTTCTTCATCGATTATATTCAAGTCGAGCGTCGTCCTAGACGGACTTCGCAACAGTGACTGAGCTGTGGATTAGCTCTTGGTGTGCACGCTATTCATTTCTAGTTTAGCTTAGCCTAGCTTGCTTAGTTTAGCTTTGGCATAGCTTAGGACGGATCATTACAATCAACACACAGTACCACTGCCTGTCACCAGAAATACGATATGTCGAGGCCAGATTTCTAACTAAAACTGGCCAGATCGTTTAAACGTTAACATTTGATAATATGTCAATCCTCGTTTGGATATATCATTGATCTAGGATTTCTATGATAATTTATTTATTATTCTTTTATTTCATTTAAACACATATTGATTACATTTTTAAATATTTCAAAAATAAAAATAAAACATTTAAAAATATTAAAAACATTATCCCACCGGGAACAGGGTACAAGCCACCGGCGGTCAGGGCTCCAGAGAAAGGAACCTCCTAACAATACGAGCCGTGTCCAGGAGTACCGCTTTCTGAATCAAGCCCTTGATCCAGTCACCTAATGCGAGCCTTCTCAGGTGTTGATCGAGGCTCTTGGATATTAGGCCATTGGCTGACACGACTATCGGTACAATGATCGCTGAGTCCACTTCCCACATGTCGACAACCTCGCGACTATTTATTATTATTATTATGAGCTCGTTGTGTCCCACTGCAGGGTAAAGGCCTCCCTTCCGTTATTCCACTCTTTTCTGTCCTTAGCCACTTCTGGCCAATCCTTAAGGTGATAATAAAAGGTCTAAATAAAACAAGTTTTGACAAATCATCAAACTTTACGAAGGTGCCACGACCAATGTACGCTGCTGTTACGTCAAACCTATGTCGTGGTTACGATTCATTACGCATAAATGATCTAGTCTAGAGGAACAAAAAGGGTGCTTGGCTTGGACTGCTTAGAATCGCATAAAACTAAAGAGGCTACCATTCCCAACATCAAAGGTTTACTACAAATATTCTGAGACCCAATAAATGCAAGCATATCATGAAGTGATCAATTCTAACACTCTAACACGATAATACACGTCGACATAATGAGCACAATGTGGCTGCGCATAATCCGGGATTAGAAATGGAGTTAGCGCCCACATTCACGGACGGATCGGAACGGATCAACATGCTCATTTCATATCTCCTCTACGTATATGGCAGCAGTTAGAGAACGGTTTTCTTTTCTATCTTCACGAGTAGGACTCTCTGAAGATATTCTCAGCCCATACCATAATTGGCCACAGCGTGTTTTAAAGAAAAGGTGTCATTACCTTTTCTTCAAAACACGCTTGACTTTACCTTGTTCCTCGTTGTCTAAATACTCTTCATCTCACCTGTAATCTATCTTAGTGTTTTGTAAATAACATCTAACTTCAGTTTTGTAACCATTTGTTTTTGTAGGACAAGAAAGCTTTGCTGCGTTACGGACCATTGACGCTATTGGTATTCCAACAGTTGATTCAGTTGAGCATTATATTCGAGCTGTTGGGATCATCAGTAAGTATTTCAGTACATTTTTTAGTTAGCAGACCAAAGACTATTATGATATGGGTATCTCATAAAAAATATAGCTTATAATGGTCGATTTTCATACGAATAGTGATGTAAAATCATTCTAGTAAATGACACCGTTCTTGAGGTCTAATCAGAACTGATTAAATACGTCCTTAATAAAACAACGGTCTCTGTATAAGAGACGGTTGTTCTAAATAAAAGCTTCTAAAAAGCTTTTATTTAGTTTCACCTGTCCCGATGTTTGTCTGTCATCAAATCTTGCTAATAAAATTTGACCCACTTCCCGGTTACCGATTGAGCTGAAATTTTGTTTGCAACTGTAAATCAGATGACAATGCAAAATTATTATGCCATGAAGCTGATCTGATAATGGAACCGGAAGGTGGCTATTGTAACTTGGTAGTTAAACGACAAAACCCCATCGAATTTGGGCTCGTAAGATTCTTCTTGACGAGTATTAATTATATAAGTATACCTACCGAGCTATAAAAGCTTGCTATGAAAAAATGGTTTTCATTAAAAGCTTGTTCACTATCAGGTTTCTATTCTGTTTTTACACCCTTAATCAAACTAAGGTATTAAAAAAGTTCTTACATGTCAAAGTAGACTGTGATTACATGTTTAACATCAAATTCTATGTTACTTCTTCAAATTAACACTAAATGAAGAGTTTTTTTACAGAACGACAAGTTAATAGACGCGGTATATTGTGTACCATGGGAGTACATGGAGTCTAAAGACAGCAAGATGGTGCTGGTCATGATGATACAATCGCAGGTATCCATGAACCTGAAGGCATTGAGCATGCTCACAGTAGGGGTGCAAACTATGATCGCGGTGCGTTATTGCTCTTATATTTTTTAGATTTTAGGCTAGACAGAACGACGATCTTCGCAGGGTCGGTAGTTGCAGCTGGAAGAGAGTTGCTAAGAAATGAATGGCGATCAATTGAAAAGTGCTATGTGCAGCTGTAAACTGTGTCAGACTGATAATAATGATGCTGCCGTTGATACCTAAGTTGTAGATTACAGGAAACACAGAGGCAGGGAATTCCACTTCTTAACTTTACGCTCAATGAATGTTAGAAAGTCGGCCCCAATATCTCTAGTTGGGAAATTATTAGGAAATGTGTTTATTTCAAAAATCACACAAGTATTTGTGTAACAGCTCTAGTTTTTGAAAGTATACCATCTAAAAAAATTAAGTACGAAAAAAACATATTTATTCAAAATGTTTTAACCTGCGTGCAAAACTAAAACTAGAGCTGCTAGAAAGAAACCTATAGTATTATCGTAATCAACACACTTAATGTTACTGAAAACAAATAAAAATACTCTGGTTTTTTTTCAGTGTAATTTATATGGCAAAACAACGTTTGACAAATCAACTAATTTAATTCACTTATCTTCTGTATTTCAGATTTTAAAAACATCATTCTCATATTTCGTGATGCTGCAGACAGTCTCAGAGGAAGAAGAATAAATAAGTTTTATTTATATGCACCTATTTCTGATATTGCACTCTTCGCTTTGTTAAAAATACGAAGTTTAATTTCAATAAAGTAGTAAATTTAAATTTAAATTGTATTGCATTTTTTTATTGTTATCGTTTAAGTTTAAACCTAATTTCAAAACGATATGGTTCTCAATAGAACTGTATCGCTAGCCAAGTTGCTAATCTGCGATAGTTAACGCTAGTAGAAAGTCGACGTAAGCTTTCATCGAATTCTTTTGTTCTATCCACGTAACTGAGCGTTGAGATGACGTCATTCCCGTACATTGAAGCTTTCAACCAGCGTTAACTATTGCAGATTAGCAACTTGGCTAGGAGTACAGAACAAAACAATTGGGTGCGTAGCCATTCCGAAGCGTTTGACGTAAGCGAAAAGGTTGTAACTTGGCTAGGGGGGCTGTTTACTTTCATAAGGTTCCGTAGCCAAAGGGGTAATAATATATAAGTAGGGTTATCCGCCTGTCTGTCACCTGACTGTATCTCATGCAGTGATAACTTTCTAGTTGAAATTTTCACGGATGATGTATTTCTGTAGCCGCTATAGCAACAAACACTAAAAACAGAATTGACCATTCTACCGTCAATTAGAGTCACAATAGAAAGAAAATGACAGCGCGAACGCCCCGGTTCGCTTGGGGTTTAATGAATTAAATAAATGTTTAAGTAGCCCGGCAACAAACATGATTTTTTACCGTTTTATGCTACGGACGCTACGGAATCTTTTATATTTTTTTTTTTTGAGGGGCAAAAATCATCCAATGACAACCCCCGCTCACATGGGTGAAGCGGGAGATAGTGTCAGACTAATGCTGACTAAAAACCCACCCCGTTCCTTCTAGCCTTCATACCGGGGCTCGAGCTCCCTTTCGGATTACCCTGGCCCTAGTAGGCTTTGACCCAGCTGGTAACCCTTTTTACATGAATTCGACTAGCATTCGGTCAGTATTTTTAGTATGAATGATCGCTCAAAACTCCAACCCTTCCGCGCTGATTTCAGGAAAGAGGTGCCACTAAAGTATTTTAACATTACAACTCTTTAATATAGGTTTGATTACGAATGACCAGCGATTGCCGTAACCGCTTCTTGCACCCTTATTTTCTTGTAATGTATAAAACAAATTTCATAAGAAAAAAGAACCATGTAGGTATTTCTTTATATCCCAACCGCAGTTATGTGTATGTGTTTATGGTGACTCTCATCATTTTTCTGCTCTTTTCCCGGTTTTAATTGGAGTCGGCGGAACACGTTTTTGTCTATCACTCGTCAGGGTGCCACTAACTTACTTTTTTTTCATATAAGGCTTGAGCACAGACGCAGGGTAGGTAGCCAGCCTTTCGGTGTTTTACAGGTTGCATTTTGGAGAGTGTGCGCAGGAATTGCATAACTTGATGCCGCCATCTCATTTCTACCATCGGATAAACCGACTTTTACGTTTAAGTGTTTTGTCTCGTCATTTTTACCGCGTACATCGAAGGACTGGAACAATTTGCCTACTGCGGTCTTTCCGTCCGATTATAATTTAGGTGTCTTCAAGGCTAGAGTGAATAGGCTCTTAATAAACTAGTGCACCTCACCATCAACGATTGCATCACTGATTACCATCAGGTAGAATCGCAGTCAAGTTCTAATTTATATCAGATAAAAAAAACCACTCGTCGAACTAACACTAACTCCTTTTTCTTTCATATCACTCCTCACTCAATCCATCCAAACTTGCTTCGAAGGAGCACGGGTATAAGTTTTACTGGATTAAAAACGGTGCATTTCTTATTCGAAAGCAGGAAGGCAACCCATCCGTCCTCATACGACACAACGAAGACTTGGAACGTTACCTGGGTGCGACCCCGGAGTGATAAAATCCGCTCGGCTAAACCGGCCTGCGATATGGAAACGACAACCCTGCCCAATGACAATCAGTGTAAACTTTTTATAATTTTCATATCGTGCACTTTTAGATTTTATGATACCTTTAGATCTCATTTTTCTTTTAGATCTCACATTAATTTTAGATTTTTAAATTCTATTTTATTACCTTATATTCCTCTTATTAATAGATTTTATTTTGTATGTTCCGTGCAATTTATAAACACACTGTGTTCCTTTTTAACTTCACCACAACGTATTAACACTCACACAAACACCTTCATATCATACACACAACCTACCCCTGTCTACATCAAGAAAACTAACAACGCTCACTTACACATACAGACAAACATTTATAATTTTTTACACTCTGGTGCTCATGTAACACTTATAGCAACAATAACAACATTAATAGTGACTTCAATAAATATATTTTTTTATAGCTACATAAATGGCTTTACTTGACATTATACAGGATATCGACGAAAATGTCACTATACAGTGTTACACTAGTAATCAATCAGAAGATTGTAGAAAATTTCTATCTACCACCAGTGATTTAAAGATCCTCTCACTGAACATAAGGAGTTATCAACACAATTTTGATGATTTTTACACGGCTTTCCAGCGTCTTGATACCGAATTTGACGTAGTAGTTTTAACTGAGTGTTGGTTAACTGACATAACAATACTAGATCCGCTACCAGGTTATTCCGCATGCCGAACATGCACACAGCAGAATAAGAACGGAGGTGTCGTTATCTATATCAAAAACTCTCGGGATATGTCTGTATTAGATATAGAAGTCACGGAAGCGGACAATCTTCTTACAATAATAGACGACAATGTGGCCGACTTGGGAATATACCGTTCTCCCTCATTTTCAAATATAGACAATTTTATGTTATCTTTAGACACGGTACTTGCACAATTAAAAAAATACCCGACCATCATAGTAGCCGGCGACCTTAATATCGATATTTATTCCACCACAAACATTAAGCACACCGAATATCTTAGTCTCATGGCCTCGCATGGTCTTCTTCCAGCCATTACCAAGCCTACTAGAGGGCCCAACTGTCTCGATCACATCTTTGTCAAATCAAACTTCAAATCTGTAGGCATTGTAGGGAAATCATCTGTTACAGACCATGATATAATCATGGCTGCTATAGCACAAAAGAACACTCATTTCAAAGCTAGGCAACGGTGGAAAACCATAGTTAACGAAGAAGCCGTAGCCGCAGAGATAAAGAGCAAAGATTGGTCTAACGTCCTAAATAGCTGTTGCATTAATACTTCAGTTAATTTACTTATTGAAGCAATTTCTAGCTCTATCGCTAAAAACTCGCGTAAAATAACTATCAGCCGTAGTAAGCACAATCTTAAACCCTGGATAACACCAGGACTAATAAGGTGCATGAGGCACCGCGATAAACTTCATCTAGACTTAAGAGCACACCCAAACGATGAGATGCGAGGCCTCGTGTACACCAGGTACAAAAATTTTTGCAACAACTTGTTACACAATCTTAAAAGGGACTATTTCTATTTCTAACTTATTATGAAAAACCAAGGCAACGCTAAAAAACTATGGGAGTCCAGACCATCAAGGGTATTTACAACTCAAATACTGCAAAAAGTGATTCCTCCCAGTTGCTATCTAATACCCAGAATCCTGTCGACTCACTCAATAGGTGTAATGATTATTTTACATCCCTCTGCGAGGCCTCGTGTACACCAGGTACAAAAATTTTTGCAACAACTTGTTACACAATCTTAAAAGGGACTATAACAGTCAACTTATTATGAAAAACCAAGGCAACGCTAAAAAACTATGGGAGTCCAGACCATCAAGGGTATTTACAACTCAAATACTGCAAAAAGTGATTCCTCCCAGTTGCTATCTAATACCCAGAATCCTGTCGACTCACTCAATAGGTGTAATGATTATTTTACATCCCTCGGTAAAAATTTATCTGACCTCATTCTGACGCGATTATCCGAAACTCAAGCATCCTTAGCGAGTAAATATAAACCACGCGAGACTCCTTTAAAATCTTTCTTTTTCCGTCCAACGGACGAAGATGAAATAGAGAAAAGATATGGCCGGATCCTGCCCAAATCAATCCACACGGACATTCATTATGATTTTCTAAAAAAATCTTATAAAATAAATATAAAAAATTCACATCAGAAATGTGATTCTCTTGAACGTGCGAGAAATAATCCCAAAAAAATATGTGCGTTAATTGTTTTTATGTCGTTTTTTATCATTGCAATCATGGCGTAAACTTAGACACGTTTGGTTATACGCATCAGACCATCTCTATCTACCTATCTGTAGTAAGCCTGAAGGTAAAACTAAAATATAAAACACCCGTAAATGCCAGAATTGTATTTCCTTGTACCTCAAAAAAGTTAACGGTTTCACGATTATCGCAGACGCCACTTTTCGAGTTGCCGCGTGTCTTGATGGAGTTCCATTATGAATCGACAATATTTTCCAAGAGTGTAACCAAACGTCTTTTGACATTTCTGTTCTTTAAACTAAACTGTCAAAACTGTACGTGTCAGTCTTGCGTCGATTTTACAAAGGCCATTTTTAAGAGTTGAAGTTATATTATTGTTTTGTGTTTTCGTAACTGTATTGGATTTTTAAACTTAACTTAGCACGCTATCCTTTAACGGACTTTCCTTTACGCTTCTAATATTAATATTGAGCTGTGCATATTGAATTGGTTTGTTTACGATTTGAATTCAAACGCTTATGAAGTCAAGGTGCCTGAATTGAAGTGTGGCCTATAATCGAATATGAAGGCATATTGTAAGAACTTTAACACCGTAATTACAAAATACATTGGCTGATATACATAAACAGGTTAAAGAACTACAGGAAAAAGAATCGGAATTGCTTGAACTACTTTCGATGCAACCAGTTGCTAATCAAGCAAGTATAACGGCACCAGCCTCATACTTGATAACATATCTTCGAAGCTGGCTAGTTCTTCTTTTCGAGATTTAAGAGTGGATGAAAACATTGAATGTGTCTTGTCTGAGTGATTATTGTAGTGATAATGTGTTAAAATATTAAGAAATAAATATATTTAAGCAAATGTATGTACTTACTTATTTATATGACTAAATAAAAATTCAAGTGTTATGTTTTTAGTGTTTTATTGCATGTCCAATTGTATATTTTTTTCAAATTCACCTAAATATCCAAAAATATCTGTATGACAACGAGCTCTTCTTCGAAATCGCAGCTTGTTTATGTCGATGGTTGAAAGTGACTATTACCACAATATAAATCAATGTGATTACGTTTTACTTGGTCTTTTGATTTTTTACTCATAATCCACTATTTGCCTCTATGAATATGTATCACTGGTAGTGTTTCATACATTTTCATAGAATTAAACCTACCCGAAGCCTGAAAGGCGTTCTCATACTAACTTACAATCACTGTCACTTTAACGTGTTTTTGTAAATCAAATGTTGTGTTGATGTCAATCATTGCTATTCAAAATGATTAGGCGTTTCTTTTGAAATCTTATTATAGTGTCTCTCGCCTGTTCACTGATCATAGAACTTGAACTACTCTAAAGCCGTACCTTTAAGATTTAATACGATGTACCGTTTGTCTGTGTACATGAATATTTTTAGCTTGGGCACAGCTCCCTACTAATTCCGGCCATGTCATTTATTGATCAACTTAAAATTGACAGTGCGGCCGGTTTGGATGAAATTAGTGTCAGATTAATTATTTTTCTCAAAAAAACATTATTAAAACCGTTCTCTCATATTTTAACTTAAGTTTAGAAAGTGGCATTTTCTCAGACTGTTGGAAGGTCGCCTGTGTACGACCAATTCATAAAAGTGGCTCTAAAGAACAACCGGAGAATTACAGACCTATCTCTCTTCTGTGTAATCTATCAAAACTTTTCGAAAAAGTTGTAAATAAGCGACTAGTAAATTTTATGGAAGAAAATCATCTATTATCCGATAGACAGTTTGAGTTTAGAAGTGTCAAGTCGACCGAGGATGCAGCCATATTATTGACTAACTCCATAGCTTCTAGTGTCGAAAAGGGTGATCATATCTTGGCAGTTTTTCTTGACTTAGCCAAAGCGTTCGACACTATATCAATTGAACTTCTTTTGGCCAAATTGGAAAGTATAGGAATACGTGGAAACGCGCTGTGCTGGTTTCAAAGGTACTTATCTTGCCGTCGGCAATTAGTAAAGGTAGGAGACTACTGTAGTGGGTTACTACCTATAGATTTTGGTATTCCTCAGGGCAGCACTCTCGGTCCGACTCTTTTCGTATTGTACATGAACGACATACTTAATGCACCTCTTCAAAATGCTGAAATAATATCGTATGCAGACGATACAGCAATTTTATTTCGCTGCAAAACCTGGGAAGAAGTGTACAAGTTTAGTGAAAGTGGACTGCTCACTATCTCTAAAATTCTAAATAGAAACCTGCTAACGCTTAACGTAAAAAAACAAAGCTCATTACTTTTTTCAAAATCATGGCCTCTAGTCCACCCCATCAACTAACGCTTAAATTCCACACATGCTGCGACAACCTCAATCCACCACTCGCAAACTGAACTTGTACTCCTATAGACCGCGTTCCCTTCCTTAAATATCTAGGTATTACTATAAATGAAACTTTTGTCTTTTAAACCCCACATACAATTGCTAGCTAGCCGTGTTAGAAAACTAATTTACGTCATGAAGAAGTTACGAGATTGTTACTCCAATTATAATTCTCCGAATAATATACCTCGGACTGTGCCAATCGGTACTCCAATACGGAATTTCAGTCTGGGGAGGAGCCGGAAAAAGCTCATTTATTGGAAAAGAAAGAGCACAAAGAGCCGTAATCAAAGTCATACTTAAGAAACCCTTCAGGTTCTCGACAGATTTGCTGTATGATAAATTCCCGGTTCTCCGAGTACGTCAACTATTTATCCTCAGTGCCACACTGCATGCTCACAAATCCATTAAAAACAGACCTGACTACCAAAGTTTGCAGTCAAAACGCATCTTTCATGTCCCTTTTCCCACTGCAAATAGTCTTTTGGCCAGACGATGCCCCTCTCACTCACATATACTCATCTACAACAACATAAGTAAGAGCTGTGACATCAAAGCTCTCAGCATCCATTCATGTAAAAAGATGACAAAAAGATGGCTTCTATCCCCGACGTACAATGAAACTGAGGAAATATTAACCTAATAACACATCTTTACAACACATACATGCACACACCTACACCATCACACTCACCCTCACTCACACACAGAATTAAGAATTAGGAACACATTATCATTTTTATTCTTTTTTTATGTTTATCTTTATTGATTGTTTTGTTTTATTCTAACTCGGTAGGCAGACTGCTACCGGCATTTAATTAATTCTGACTGATTTATATACTTTACTTAAGAAAAAAAAAATATTAAAAAAAAATCTAGTTTCAAGTTTAATATTCAGCATGTCCAGAACTAAATGTAAGGTAACGCAACACCGGCCCCCAAGATAGAGGCGCTGCCTAGTTTGGGGACCGCAGCTCAACTTATTGTCAATTTTACTGTTACTGTTAACATCCCCCTTAACATAAAGCACGACTAAAATGTTTTTTTAAGACCTTTATTGTAATACTATTGTTCACAAAAATAAAGATTGATTGTTTGATTGGTAATGTATTAGTTTTAAGGCATTCTTCATGTATTGGTAACAATGAACAATAAAACATTATTATTATTTTTTTTTATACGTTTATTTATCTCAGGACCCTGAGGTCCTGGACCTTTGGGAGGCGTACGAGGGGCCGAAACCAGCTCGAAGAGGCCTTTTTTGTGCGTTTAATGGGACGTGGTATCAACCGGTGATTACCCCTGTACGCGCTGTGCTAGTGCATCCAAGGACAACCCCCGGTTTGAAAAACTATTGCGACATAATATGGAAAACAAAATAATAGGGCTATGGTTTTTGGAGTCATAAGTGGACTGGTAACATGGAACTATGTTAAGACTATGGCCCCTGCCTGAACAATCTCATTAATATCAATCGATAAAAGGCAGGGGGTGACTTGCACCCTCAATAAATGGGCCCACAAAACGGCCACTAGCACGATGTGACGTAGCAACAAGAGGGCAACATATCCTGAGGCGCTTGAGGAGTGGAGAGGCATACCACGGCTATCAGGACAATCCCGGAAGTACGGTCAAGATCCCTACCAGCACCTTACTGGATTATGCATCCTTCTCCCGAGCATGTTTGCTCTTGCGACTCTCCACTCAAGCCAGCCAGTAAAGGCAAGAGAGAGGTGGGAGCTCTGTTCCTCGTCAGTGTTCACTACGGCAAGCCGGAGATGAAGAACAAGAATTCTCCCAGGAGATCGGGTCCGTGGGGTCGCTAATATCCAACAGTTCGCCACAAAACTGCCCTGCGGATTGTATCTCTCTTAGTCTGGCCCCTCGCCCTAGGCATGTTACGGCAAAGAAAATTCTACCGATACAGACCTAGGATATTTTGGAGCACGCAAGCCCCACCACGACGTCAACGTAGAGATACGGCGATGGGGTTATTATTATTATTATCCATCTTTTCTTTGGCCTTCCTCTCTCTCTCCACCCATCCACATGTATACTTAATAACTCTTTTAGTAGCATGCGTTCATCCCTCCTCTTTACATGACCATACCAAGACAAACAATTCCCCTTAAACTTGTGGTTAAGGTGTTTATTTATGGTGACTATTCCTCGATAATATAGCAGATTATTATACGTACGAGTAGAATGACAGCGCATTCTTATTCAATCGAGTACGAAAATAATTAGAAGTTTCTGTTGTCGTTTCAAGGAATGTAGTGGGAATACCCATATTGAGTCAATTAGTGTCAAAACATCTATTGGAATTATATCAATTATTATTTATATACCTGGGAAGGTAGGTAAATTTCATTTATTATTCCCCCAAGATACAGGTTCTACCTAGTTTGGGGACCACCTTCCAAAAATATGTCACTTCCTAAAATAGCTACAGACAATATATTATTATTGATATTTATATATATGTTGGCCACTTTAAAGATAGGCGTTTCGAACTATGCGCATACTCGAAAAAATACGCAATTGACCATTATAAATCAAGAGCAGTCAAGATATGTACTTCGGCAGACCAAGACCAAAGCAGGCTAGTCGGTTTTTTATTTTAAATAGTATTTCTGGTATAGGTACACCAGTACTCAATTAAGTTTTATTTGTCTAAACTTCTCTATACATATATTCATTTTAGTGTTTTTTTTTTTATATAATGTATAGGCTCACGTTTGACCACTATCTGACCTGATGGTAAGCGAAGATGTGGCCGACGATGGAACAAGCTTGCCTAGAAGCAATCTATTCACTCTTAACTTAAAGACCCCTAGGTTGAAACAAACTAAAAAAATATACGTGTAGTGATAAAATGTTTTTTTGTTATTTCGCAACACAATGGCACACCTACGCATACCGACCAGGCGGCTGTGCACCGTGACTTTGAAAAGGCACGTTGTTCGCAGTGACGTAATTTCCTTATGACGCAAGTCACCCTTTATAAAACAAAAAGATTGGGCTGGCATTTTTAACGGCATTTATAACTTTTGAATTTTCTTTACAAATCAGAAATAAACCAATTATACAATGTTTCGAAATCTCTGGAAGTCTTAAGGTGAGTATAGACTATAGACTACAACATTTTCTGGAGCATTTGTGTGTAATGTAACATTCTTACGAATGGTACAATACAGGCAAAAGCTCAGTTTCCAAAGCATTTCCATGTAATGTAACGTTCCTGCGAATGCTCGACGTTATATTACAGGTAAATGCTCACAGCGAGTGTGCGTTTACCAACATTTCATTGTACCGCGCATCGCCCGCACTCGTGGCTCGACGAAATGTTACACCAATACACTCGACAAAATGTTACACCAATATGCTCGTTGGTTTGTAACAAAGAGGCGAGCGTGCTCGACGTATAGTTCGTAAAAGGATGATACACACAGTTATAGTCACAGGTCTGCTGGAAGAAATTTCGTTAGAGATAAGCAGATCCTTTGTTCTCTTCTATTCTTATTTGTTCTTTTCTTTCTTAAGTGTTTGTGTGTACATAAATAAATAAATAAATACACTAGAACATATCATAGAGCGGCTCGTTGTTCTGTTACAAGTAAATGTTGTAGTCACCTTTACAAACTCTTATGAAGGTACTCGTATTGTTTTAAAGGTTGAATTGTTTTATTGTTTCGTATATTTCGTAATGCTTACGTAGGTTCACCCCATCCGGCTTGCGTATAAATAGATGGTTAGGGTAAATTTTTGCGTAAAAATACAAATATATAATTACTAGCTTCTGCCCGCGACTTCGTCCGCGGAAAATTTCTTGTTTTAAAAAAAGATTACACTCGATTAGACCATGCGTACGTTTAGCGCTAGATTCCTGAGCACGGGCCTGCGATGTTATGACATTTTGCCTACCAAGCCGCTGCGAGCGCTCAGCGCTAGTCTCCCTATCCCTTGTCTCAGAGACATGCTGCCTTAAATGAGATAGACGCTGCGCACGTTGAGCGCTAGATTCCCGAGCACGGGCCTGCGATGTTATGACATTTGGCCTACCCAGCCGCTGCGAGCGCTCAGCGCTAGTCTCCCTATCCCTTGTCTCATAGACATGCTGCCTTAACTCAGATAGACGGTGCGCACGTTCAGCGCTAGTTTCTCGAGCACGGGCCCGCGACGTCCTCACATTTTGGCTAGTGAGTCGCTGTGAGCGCTCGGAGCTAGATTCTCTAGCGCATGCTTGCGCCTCTCGAGAAATAGAGAATTTTCTCGAGAGGCGCTGCTCATTTTCAGGGGCAGATTCTTCCGTACGGCGTACTCGAGCGGCTCTTGTCTGTGATGTCTGCCGGGACAGTTGAGATTTCCTTTTAGACATGCTCTCAACAAACTACGCACAGACTTGAAAACAATTATGAACAAAGGGAGAGCGACTCAAACACCGTCCGCCTTTACAAAACAAAACAATCGTAATATCGAATAACTTGTATCGATTATTACGATAGAACGAAGTACGAAACTACGAACATAGAAAACAAACGTACAACGAAATTACGCTATTTTCGATTATGAGGTAGGTATCTATCAACAACAACAACCATACGAACGAAACAACCGAAACCAATAAGCAACTGACAGAATAACTCCAACTAACGACAACGTGGGCCTAATAATTCGAGAGGGTCATCAATCCACAGAAAGTCTTAACACCGCGATTCAGAAAAATTACGTAATTGCAGAACGCCATCTATGGGCAAATAGGTAAAACGTTGGGCACGCCACAATTATGGCGGTAAGTCCCCTCTTTGAGGCGTGGCTGGAAAGGCCGCACGGCGTCCTTACCTTCCGCATGACACAGGTCCTCACCGGACATGGCAAGTCCGGGAGGTTCCTGCACCGAATTAAAGCGGAAGAGACGCCCGGGTGTCGTCACTGTGCGGAACGCCCGGAGGACACGGTGGAGCACACAGTCGAGGTGTGCCCTGCCTGAGCAGAGCATCACCGTGCCCTCGTGGGGGCGATCTGCGGCGGAGACCTCTCGCGCCGGGCCCTGGTTGAGGCCATGGTCCGGAGCGAGGAGGAATAGCAGGCGGTCGCCTCCTTCTGCGAAGCAGTAATGCTAGCAAAGGAGGAGGCAGACCGCATCAGGCAACGGCGCCCCCGCCGCCACCGCCGGGATTCCGATCCCGATTTCCGGCCACCGTTGACGCGGGCTCGCGGACGGCGAGCCATGGGTAGCTCGCTGTCCGATCGTCCGGTAATGGACTGAGCCCAAGACGTCGACGGCGCGCACTGTTCCCGCGCGCCTCAAGGAATTGTCAGCTACAGCAGAGGCCCAGCTGGGTCGAAGCCTACCGGGTCCAGGGTTATCCGAAAGGGAACTCGTGCCCTGGTTTGAAGGCTAGAAGGAACGGGGTGGGTTTTTAGTCAGTAAGAGTCTGACACTATCTCCCGCTCCACCCAAGGGCGGGGGTTGTCATAAGATGATTTTTGCCCAACATATAAAAAAAAATAGCTAAAACGTCTGCACGTCTGCACAATGAAAGTTATGCTAGGGGCATTTTGCGTTTTAGTAATTTTATATTATCTCCGAAACTGTATGACCAATTGATATACTGTAAATGGCAAATCTAATCTGTATGATGTTCTTGTGATACTGAAATAATTTATTGTCATAAGAATTAATATTTTGTTGCTCAAATAATCAACCAAACGTAAGTATGCCGAAAAAAAATATTTTTAATGCAATAAAAGAAGTATAAAAGATAAAATATATAAAAGATAGAGATATGGTATCGTGGACTTTTTTGTAGAAATAATTAAGACGGACCAGGTAGTCATACATTGTTTTTAATTTTAAGCAACTGTTTAGGCAGCGCACGTCAATAATTCTGTTTTATGAGGTATTTTTTTCCGACTTGCTAGACAAAAGTTGCGATAGCTCGGTTAATATACATGCTATAGAAACAATTTATAGCTTATAGCACTCAAGAATAATGTAGCTTTCTGCCAGTAAAAAAAATTTTAGAATTGGATTATGAGTTCCAGAGATTACCCCCTACATACAAACTTACAAACTTACAAATTTTACCTCTTTATAATATTAGTATAGATTAGCTTACGCAACGTGGACAAAATTAGCTCGAGACTGGGAAAATTGCGAAATCAAAGACTCCACAGCTGTGAATTTCAAACATTAGATGAATCATGAGGATTGAAGAGTGAGACTGACCACAGAACAGAATGTAGAGTGTGATTCCTGTGTTCTGTGAGTATAACGATAAGGTCTAAGTATTTCCGTTTTAATATTCCGCTACAATTCAATCATGCAAATGAACGGAAGCTGAAAGTACGCTGCGCTAGACGACCTAAAACTTCGTTCAAATGAAAATAACGTTTCTGTGCGTTAAAAAATGCGATTGATATTTTCAGGTACGAGCAATGGGTAGCTCACTGTCCGACCGTCCAGACCGAGCACAAGTCGTCGATGGCGCGTACTGTTAACAGTGTTAAGGAGTTGTCAGCAACCGTAGCAGCCCAGCAGGGTCGATGCCTACTGAGGCCAAGGGTCTAGTTCCAAAAGGGAGGCTCGACTCCGGTATGAAAAGCAATCAAGGAACAGGATGGGTTTTTTACTCATTAAGAGTCTGACACTATCTCCCGCTTCGCCCAAGGGCGGGGGACGTCATCTGGATGTTTTTTTTTCATAGCAAGCTTTCATAGCTCGGTATACCTATATAACACTCTGACTGCCTTTTTTTTTCTGTCGACGGGGAAAATCATCATTGACGAAACCCGCTCTTTGGTGGAGCGGGAGACAGTGTCAGAGTCTTACTGACTAAAAACCCCGCGCCGTTCCTTCTAGCCTTCATACCGGGGCTCTAGTTTCCTTTCGGATAACCCCGACCCTGGTAGGCTTCGACCCAGATGGGCCCCTCCTGTTGCTGACAACTCCTTGAGGCGCGCGGGAACAGTGCGCGCCGTCGACGCCTTGGCTCGGTCCGGACAATTACCGGACGATCGGACAGCGAGCTACCCATGGCTCGCCGTCCGCGAGCCAGCGTCTACGGTGGCCGGAAATCGGGATCGGAATCTCGGCGGCGGCGGCGGGGGCGCCGTTGCCTGATGCGGTCTGCCTCCTCCTTTGCTAGCATTTCTGCTTCGCAGAAGGAGGCGACCGCCTGCCACTCCTCCTCGCTCCGGACCATGGCCTGAACCAAGGTCCGGCGCGAGAGGTCTCCGCCGCCGATCGCCCCCACGAAGGCACGGCGTTGCTCCGCCCAAGCAGGGCACACCTCAACTGTGTGCTCCACCTTGTCCTCCAGGCGTTCCGCACAGTGGCGGCACCCGGGCGTCTCTTCCGCTCGAATCCGATGCAGGAACCTCCCGAACTTGCCATGTCCGGTGAGGACCTGCGTCATGCGGAATGATGAAATCGACATGTCCTAGAACCAAAAAATTCGAAGACATGTGACATCCACCAACCCGCACTGGGCCCGCGTAGTGTATTACGGCCTATTCCCTCTCCTAGAGAAGAGGCCTGAGTCCCAACAGTGGAAACATTATAAAGCCGACTATAGTATAGGTAATCAACTAATGAAGGTAGATATAATTTGCATCATTGATTTTTAAATAGAATTAGAAAGTCCAAGATTGGTTCTAGGTTTTACATAACTTTGTACTCGATTAATGTAGCAAAAAAAAACAAATGAATTTTTTTACCAAAAGTTAATTTGTTTGGAAAATAAAAAAACAAAGTTGATCGTCGTGGCTTGGCTGTTAATGCCAACAGGTTTATGTCATTTATTAGGCTTCAGGCACAAAGGTACGAAGTTAGACATAATGCCATAAGAATTATATTGTTAAACACTCAACCAAGGGTGGTGAAGAAATAAAATGGCAGCATGGTTTGTTCTGTTGGAAGTCAAGAAATATTAAAATAATAATATATATCATAACTAAATTTATTAAAATAAAATAGCCTTTTATTTCTAGCTTGGTTTACAACAATAATATTACTATTACTATATATTAATTTACAATCACAATCATTACGATTTATACATTCATAAAATACTTCAATTAAAATAATATATACGTACATATTACACTATCTGTTTAAAAAGTCACACGACTTGGATAATCAAATTCTTAAAACCTGATGTAGTCAACACAACACTGGTTGAACAATCAAGGTTGAAAAGAGATGATCATTGGTTACTAATACATAGAATCAAACAAATTTAACACAACAACAGATTTTTAATTCTTTTGACTTTTTACTGTTCCCGCACACGGGTTTCAAAAAAACGCCGCCACTAAAAAATGCTAGAAGCGGCCACAAAAAAGCTAGAAGCCGCCGCAAAAAACAGCAGAAACGCGCGACAGCTTGTGGCCGTTTCTTTTAAGCCGCTTCGAAATAAAGCTTGAAGCGGTGTTTTTTTGAAGTCCGTGTGCGGGGACAGTTAAAAGACAGACTAGCACATCAATCTAAATCTCTTGAAATGCGACAACCTCTTTTCTTATATCTATGGCCTCAACATTGGTAGATCGCACATATGCAGGGCAAGACATTTCACCCAAAGATGTGCGAGTCAGCAAGACGGCACCACGGACAATTCCACTTATGCTATCAATTTACTTACCTAGCCAGACATAAAGTAGGGTCCCAGCAAGGTCGAAGCCTACTAGGGCCAAGGTTCGGCCCCGGTACGAAAGGCAACGAAGGAACAAGAGTGTCCGCTCCGCTCAAGAGCGGGGGATGTCATTGGATGATTTTCCAACCTAATAAAAAAATACCAAGCCAGGCATTTTTACTTACAACAAAGCAAAAGATGTGTATGAGACGTGCGGGCAAGGAATACATATCTGCAAGGAGTATCTGCGCGAGGGCAATTTATATTTTGTTGAAATATGATAAGTTAAAATAGCAGGAGAGCGAGTGAGAAAGAGGGATGGAGCTATGCGCCCTATTTATAGCTCCATTCCTTTAACAGCTCGTGGTAGGGTCTCTTTCCTACCAGCAACTAGCGATTTGAAAGTAGAGCTGTTTACGAGAGCAACTGGCAGCAAGTGTTTTGCCCGCTAAGCTAGCATAGCTGGGAGAATTTTTTAATTTTATAGACAGTTCTAGCTAGCAGTGTGAGCAGTTAGTAAAAACTCATACGAACAGCAGAACACATCCATGACACATGAGAATTACAAAGTACGGCTCGGGGATGATGGCGACGTCGATCAACATCTCCGCGATGCTCTGGAGAAGAAGGTCCTGAGCTAGGCTAACTCCGACTCTTAGTGCTGAAGCTGTCGCTTCCTGATGAAACTACCAATAGCGCTTAGCTATAATACCTATAATATTTCACAACTATCACACAACGCCATCTAGTCCCAAGCTAAGCAGAGCTTGTGTTATGAGTACTAGACAACTGATAAATATACTTATATAAATTACACCCAGACACAGAACAAATGATCATGCTCATCATACAAACATTTGTCCTGGATGGGAATCGAACCTACGACCTCCAGCATAGCAGTCAGGGCCACTAACCACTAGGCCAACAGGAATGCATCCAAGATCCAATTAAGCTATTATGACTTTGAACTCGTCTCTTTGGTGTTTAAGTTGGTACTCCACACGGTTTCCCTCGAAGAGATCTAAAAAGCAGTCTCGTGCACTAGGTGAACCTAGATATTGTAGAGAGAAAGACTAAACTTCCTTCCTTTCGCGGTAACTCGAAACTTAGGATTAGGTGGGTTTTTTTCTTAAAAGTATCCTTAATTTTTTCATGTCTCCCGTTTCTTATTTTATAACTTAACACGTATTTTATATATTTGTATACCTATAAATTGTATTTTAATTTTTATGCATCCACAAAGGTGAAATATTTTTAGTGAGACACCTGAACACTTTCTGAATTGAATTACCTAAAACTTTCGTCATCTTCTTCAAACTTGGTTAAAGTGGTTTTTTTATGGAAGATAAATGTGTTTTATTAAATAAATTAAATTATAAAATATACAGAGCCAGCCTTTGGGTCACGCGAAGACTAAACTGTTCTAAGCGTTTGGATAATTCTTTAAAAAGCGTATGAGCACGCGGACCCCACGGCCCAAGAGTTTCAACCCCAATCGGCTAAAAATATAACTGCCGACGAGGCTGTTATATTTCCGCAGCTTGAGGTTCTCCGTAGTCGCTGCGGCAACACCAGCACAGCATGATGAGATAGGATAATGGGATGGCGCAAGAACAGTGTCGAGCTGTCGACACAGGTAGCGTCCCACACTAAAGGCCTACCCATCTTCCAAGGAAATAAAGACATACCGTCTGATTTCTTACCATAGTCGCGTGCCAGGCTATGAGGTTCCAAAAAGGCCGGAATACCGCTGGTGACAATTATTTTATATTAATATTATTTTATTTAATATTGGTAGATTATCTATAGTTCCTTGATACGGAATCCTAGAAAAACAAATTACTACTTATGAATTAACATTATCGCAGTGAATAAAATTGACATGACACCCTGTCTCAACAACCCCGCCTATTAATTAGATAATGGCATAGCTTGCAAGGTCAATACTTTAGCTCCGCTGTGTCTAAACATTCTCATTGAAGGAAGGGATATAAGCACTGCAGGGCTTATTTTAATCTTTCATCATGAAGATATTTTCCGATGCTAGTGAACTAGAGTAAGTTCAATGAATGTTCATATCTTTATTCATTTTTTTGAATGACGAGTACTATCAAATCAAATCAAAAGCATTTATTTCAAATAGACCTTTTGCAAGCATTTTTGAATAGTCAAATGACGATCAATCCATAAAAAAGTGAAGCTAAATAGAAGCTATGAATTTGATACTGTCAGTTTAAAAAAATAATTGTTACAAAAACAATTTGTTCTATTTTTAAATTTTACCAAAAATATTTTTATCTTTATAGAGGGGTCGAGAAAACAGAAGACATCCCTTATATCCAAATACTGCGCAAGAGTATGTGGATCTTGGATGCTTGGCCAAAGGGCCCAAATGAATCCAAGATTCACAGATATTATATGGTCGCTATTGAGATATGCTGTCTCATCCCGGGTATCATCTACCTAAGGAACTATACTGGGAAACTATCATCTTTCGAAATGGGTCACACTTACATTACGGTTTTTATGAATACTATTGCTTTTGTAAGTATTTATTAATAAGTTAACAGGGTCGGGAACTTAGATTTGACCTACATATATCAGCTAGCCGTTTTACGCTGCTCTCTCACGTCAGACTTTTTGTAAGACAGATAATCGGGCCGATTTTGTATATCTGTGACATTGTTCTGTATTTCTGACAGACTTTTTGTGTGCGTTGCACTATTGCTATCAGTGTGTTCTATTTTTCTCCTACAAAAAATCGGTCACCGATTATCGGACGTCGGCGAGCAGCCTTACGAACAATGTTCTCTGTACTACGTTAGCACCGGGGTTTGACCGTGTTAAGTAGACGTTGACATATATTCTTTTTCAATCATTTTCTATTTAAATATAAAAATACAGTATAATTTTTTTTTACATTTTTTAATGCATTTCTTATTATTTTTCAGTCGAGGGCAATGATGGTGTTGGGAGAAAAATACAATAATTTTTTTTTCTATTTTCTGAATGAAATGCACCTTTTTAATTACAGAAATAAATCTGCATACTCTTACGAGGTACGTTCGCAACAGTACAAAAGACTAAAGGCTCTTTTTTGTAACGGAAGGGTTATTTTACCAACCATCTAATTTCTAATTATGCTTGTTCACCACCTTTAGTTTTATGGAAAGCGACTACGGCCGATTTTCATTCATTTTATTTTGTATGTTTAAGATATTATATTATCTCCTTTTCTAAGATATATTAATAAGATAACCAATTGATACAACTGTCTGTACATTTAAATATGGTTCCCTTGATCAAACTATTTTCTGTTTCAGACACACATACTGCTCCACAAAATATCACATTTCTTTACAATCTACCTTCTGGTAATGATGTGTTTTGGTATATTGTTGTTTAATTTGACTCCGATGTACAACAATTACACAGATGGGATGTATAGAGAAGTAAAACCCCCAAATGCTACCTTCGATCATTCCGTCTTCTACGCCTTACCTTTCGACTACACCACGAATTTGAGAGGATATCTGGCAATATATACATTTAACTGGTACATGTCATGTACCTGTTCATCCTACTTCTGTGCTGTAGACCTAACTATATCGTTAATGGTATTCCATCTTTGGGGTCACATGCGGATTTTACGTTACAATCTCCAGAACTTTCCCAAACCTGCTTCGTTGCTGATTGAATCCAAAGATGGCGAGATACGAGATCACAAGTATAATAAGGAAGAGCAAATAGACATTCACAATAGATTACGGGAGAACCTTCACTACCACAGTCTTATCATTGAGTGAGTAGTACTTATCTACACTAATACATATAAAAAATAAAAACACTTAAAGAAATTAAAAGATATGCACCAAATTAAAACAAACTTACAAAAATATAAGCCCTAAAGAACTAAAAAAGCAATCTAAAGAACGGCATTGAAAAACTATTTCGCATCGCCGTCGACTGGCAATGTACCCAAAAGACTGGCGGGATTGCCACGCTGTATGGCAATGCTTATCCTTTGTCCGAAGTAAAAACCAGCCCTTGGGACACGCAAAGTGCCAACAAGGCGTTCCGTAAGTTCTTTAAATAATTTGTGATCACTCGGAACCAACAAACCGAGAGTTATAGTAAGAATACATATAATGAAAATTTGTTTGACCGATATTTTTTTTAATTGTAATTAAATGATCGCTGAGTATCTTACTCTAAGTATTGGTTTTACTAAAAAACTTCACAGTTTCTCTGTTGGGAGCGAAATCGAGGAACAAGTTAGTGAACTTATATTTTAAATACTAATACTTACATTAATCATTGAGACACTTTTTTTTTACTGTGTTCTACAGTTTCCAAAGGCGTATGTCTGACAGTTTCGGAGCCGTGCTTCTGATATACATGCTGTTCCATCAAGTGAGTGAGTGCCTTTTGATGTTGGAATGCTCCCAAATGGTACGTGTCTGTCAAAATCTACATTTATATATTTCTATGACACGCAAGCTTCTATGTCACATCCAGCTTTAGGAGCTGTCAGCAACAGGAGGGGCCCAGCTGGGTCGAAGCCTACTGGGGCCAGGGTAATCAGAAAGGAAACTCGAGCCCGAAAAGGCTAGAAGGAACGGGGTGGGGTTTTTTGTCAGTAAGAGTCTGACACTATTTCCCGCTCCACCCAAAAGCGGGTTTTGTCGATAGAAGATATGTGAGCTAATTAAAATATACGAAGCTAAATTAGTTGTGTATGCCGGGGGCCCTAAGTAATTGAATGTGTTGACATAACCAAGGTCTAAAATGTCGTTTTTTAAAAAATCAGTACCTATTCATCTTCTTCTTCTGTGTGTAACGTAATCATTAACGAAATTTTCTTCATCGATTATATTCAAGTCGAGCGTCGTCCTAGACGGACTTCGCAACAGTGACTGAGCTGTGGATTAGCTCTTGGTGTGCACGCTATTCATTTCTAGTTTAGCTTAGCCTAGCTTGCTTAGTTTAGCTTTGGCATAGCTTAGGACGGATCATTACAATCAACACACAGTACCACTGCCTGTCACCAGAAATACGATATGTCGAGGCCAGATTTCTAACTAAAACTGGCCAGATCGTTTAAACGTTAACATTTGATAATATGTCAATCCTCGTTTGGATATATCATTGATCTAGGATTTCTATGATAATTTATTTATTATTCTTTTATTTCATTTAAACACATTGATTACATTTTTAAATATTTCAAAAATAAAAATAAAACATTTAAAAATATTAAAAACATTATCCCACCGGGAACAGGGTACAAGCCACCGGCGGTCAGGGCTCCAGAGAAAGGAACCTCCTAACAATACGAGCCGTGTCCAGGAGTACCGCTTTCTGAATCAAGCCCTTGATCCAGTCACCTAATGCGAGCCTTCTCAGGTGTTGATCGAGGCTCTTGGATATTAGGCCATTGGCTGACACGACTATCGGTACAATGATCGCTGAGTCCACTTCCCACATGTCGACAACCTCGCGACTATTTATTATTATTATTATGAGCTCGTTGTGTCCCACTGCAGGGTAAAGGCCTCCCTTCCGTTATTCCACTCTTTTCTGTCCTTAGCCACTTCTGGCCAATCCTTAAGGTGATAATAAAAGGTCTAAATAAAACAAGTTTTGACAAATCATCAAACTTTACGAAGGTGCCACGACCAATGTACGCTGCTGTTACGTCAAACCTATGTCGTGGTTACGATTCATTACGCATAAATGATCTAGTCTAGAGGAACAAAAAGGGTGCTTGGCTTGGACTGCTTAGAATCGCATAAAACTAAAGAGGCTACCATTCCCAACATCAAAGGTTTACTACAAATATTCTGAGACCCAATAAATGCAAGCATATCATGAAGTGATCAATTCTAACACTCTAACACGATAATACACGTCGACATAATGAGCACAATGTGGCTACGCATAATCCGGGATTAGAAATGGAGTTAGCGCCCACATTCACGGACGGATCGGAACGGATCAACATGCTCATTTCATATCTCCTCTACGTATATGGCAGCAGTTAGAGAACGGTTTTCTTTTCTATCTTCACGAGTAGGACTCTCTGAAGATATTCTCAGCCCATACCATAATTGGCCACAGCGTGTTTTAAAGAAAAGGTGTCATTACCTTTTCTTCAAAACACGCTTGACTTTACCTTGTTCCTCGTTGTCTAAATACTCTTCATCTCACCTGTAATCTATCTTAGTGTTTTGTAAATAACATCTAACTTCAGTTTTGTAACCATTTGTTTTTGTAGGACAAGAAAGCTTTGCTGCGTTACGGACCATTGACGCTATTGGTATTCCAACAGTTGATTCAGTTGAGCATTATATTCGAGCTGTTGGGATCATCAGTAAGTATTTCAGTACATTTTTTAGTTAGCAGACCAAAGACTATTATGATATGGGTATCTCATAAAAAATATAGCTTATAATGGTCGATTTTCATACGAATAGTGATGTAAAATCATTCTAGTAAATGACACCGTTCTTGAGGTCTAATCAGAACTGATTAAATACGTCCTTAATAAAACAACGGTCTCTGTATAAGAGACGGTTGTTCTAAATAAAAGCTTCTAAAAAGCTTTTATTTAGTTTCACCTGTCCCGATGTTTGTCTGTCATCAAATCTTGCTAATAAAATTTGACCCACTTCCCGGTTACCGATTGAGCTGAAATTTTGTTTGCAACTGTAAATCAGATGACAATGCAAAATTATTATGCCATGAAGCTGATCTGATAATGGAACCGGAAGGTGGCTATTGTAACTTGGTAGTTAAACGACAAAACCCCATCGAATTTGGGCTCGTAAGATTCTTCTTGACGAGTATTAATTATATAAGTATACCTACCGAGCTATAAAAGCTTGCTATGAAAAAATGGTTTTCATTAAAAGCTTGTTCACTATCAGGTTTCTATTCTGTTTTTACACCCTTAATCAAACTAAGGTATTAAAAAAGTTCTTACATGTCAAAGTAGACTGTGATTACATGTTTAACATCAAATTCTATGTTACTTCTTCAAATTAACACTAAATGAAGAGTTTTTTTACAGAACGACAAGTTAATAGACGCGGTATATTGTGTACCATGGGAGTACATGGAGTCTAAAGACAGCAAGATGGTGCTGGTCATGATGATACAATCGCAGGTATCCATGAACCTGAAGGCATTGAGCATGCTCACAGTAGGGGTGCAAACTATGATCGCGGTGCGTTATTGCTCTTATATTTTTTAGATTTTAGGCTAGACAGAACGACGATCTTCGCAGGGTCGGTAGTTGCAGCTGGAAGAGAGTTGCTAAGAAATGAATGGCGATCAATTGAAAAGTGCTATGTGCAGCTGTAAACTGTGTCAGACTGATAATAATGATGCTGCCGTTGATACCTAAGTTGTAGATTACAGGAAACACAGAGGCAGGGAATTCCACTTCTTAACTTTACGCTCAATGAATGTTAGAAAGTCGGCCCCAATATCTCTAGTTGGGAAATTATTAGGAAATGTGTTTATTTCAAAAATCACACAAGTATTTGTGTAACAGCTCTAGTTTTTGAAAGTATACCATCTAAAAAAATTAAGTACGAAAAAAACATATTTATTCAAAATGTTTTAACCTGCGTGCAAAACTAAAACTAGAGCTGCTAGAAAGAAACCTATAGTATTATCGTAATCAACACACTTAATGTTACTGAAAACAAATAAAAATACTCTGGTTTTTTTTCAGTGTAATTTATATGGCAAAACAACGTTTGACAAATCAACTAATTTAATTCACTTATCTTCTGTATTTCAGATTTTAAAAACATCATTCTCATATTTCGTGATGCTGCAGACAGTCTCAGAGGAAGAAGAATAAATAAGTTTTATTTATATGCACCTATTTCTGATATTGCACTCTTCGCTTTGTTAAAAATACGAAGTTTAATTTCAATAAAGTAGTAAATTTAAATTTAAATTGTATTGCATTTTTTTATTGTTATCGTTTAAGTTTAAACCTAATTTCAAAACGATATGGTTCTCAATAGAACTGTATCGCTAGCCAAGTTGCTAATCTGCGATAGTTAACGCTAGTAGAAAGTCGACGTAAGCTTTCATCGAATTCTTTTGTTCTATCCACGTAACTGAGCGTTGAGATGACGTCAGCGTAGCCATTCCGAAGCGTTTGACGTAAGCGAAAAGGTTGTAACTTGGCTAGGGGGGCTGTTTACTTTCATAAGGTTCCGTAGCCAAAGGGGTAATAATATATAAGTAGGGTTATCCGCCTGTCTGTCACCTGACTGTATCTCATGCAGTGATAACTTTCTAGTTGAAATTTTCACGGATGATGTATTTCTGTAGCCGCTATAGCAACAAACACTAAAAACAGAATTGACCATTCTACCGTCAATTAGAGTCACAATAGAAAGAAAATGACAGCGCGAACGCCCCGGTTCGCTTGGGGTTTAATGAATTAAATAAATGTTTAAGTAGCCCGGCAACAAACATGATTTTTTACCGTTTTATGCTACGGACGCTACGGAATCTTTTATATTTTTTTTTTTGAGGGGCAAAAATCATCCAATGACAACCCCCGCTCACATGGGTGAAGCGGGAGATAGTGTCAGACTAATGCTGACTAAAAACCCACCCCGTTCCTTCTAGCCTTCATACCGGGGCTCGAGCTCCCTTTCGGATTACCCTGGCCCTAGTAGGCTTTGACCCAGCTGGTAACCCTTTTTACATGAATTCGACTAGCATTCGGTCAGTATTTTTTAGTATGAATGATCGCTCAAAACTCCAACCCTTCCGCGCTGATTTCAGGAAAGAGGTGCCACTAAAGTATTTTAACATTACAACTCTTTAATATAGGTTTGATTACGAATGACCAGCGATTGCCGTAACCGCTTCTTGCACCCTTATTTTCTTGTAATGTATAAAACAAATTTCATAAGAAAAAAGAACCATGTAGGTATTTCTTTATATCCCAACCGCAGTTATGTGTATGTGTTTATGGTGACTCTCATCATTTTTCTGCTCTTTTCCCGGTTTTAATTGGAGTCGGCGGAACACGTTTTTGTCTATCACTCGTCAGGGTGCCACTAACTTACTTTTTTTTCATATAAGGCTTGAGCACAGACGCAGGGTAGGTAGCCAGCCTTTCGGTGTTTTACAGGTTGCATTTTGGAGAGTGTGCGCAGGAATTGCATAACTTGATGCCGCCATCTCATTTCTACCATCGGATAAACCGACTTTTACGTTTAAGTGTTTTGTCTCGTCATTTTTACCGCGTACATCGAAGGACTGGAACAATTTGCCTACTGCGGTCTTTCCGTCCGATTATAATTTAGGTGTCTTCAAGGCTAGAGTGAATAGGCTCTTAATAAACTAGTGCACCTCACCATCAACGATTGCATCACTGATTACCATCAGGTAGAATCGCAGTCAAGTTCTAATTTATATCAGATAAAAAAAACCACTCGTCGAACTAACACTAACTCCTTTTTCTTTCATATCACTCCTCACTCAATCCATCCAAACTTGCTTCGAAGGAGCACGGGTATAAGTTTTACTGGATTAAAAACGGTGCATTTCTTATTCGAAAGCAGGAAGGCAACCCATCCGTCCTCATACGACACAACGAAGACTTGGAACGTTACCTGGGTGCGACCCCGGAGTGATAAAATCCGCTTGGCTAAACCGGCCTGCGATATGGAAACGACAACCCTGCCCAATGACAATCAGTGTAAACTTTTTATAATTTTCATATCGTGCACTTTTAGATTTTATGATACCTTTAGATCTCATTTTTCTTTTAGATCTCACATTAATTTTAGATTTTTAAATTCTATTTTATTACCTTATATTCCTCTTATTAATAGATTTTATTTTGTATGTTCCGTGCAATTTATAAACACACTGTGTTCCTTTTTAACTTCACCACAACGTATTAACACTCACACAAACACCTTCATATCATACACACAACCTACCCCTGTCTACATCAAGAAAACTAACAACGCTCACTTACACATACAGACAAACATTTATAATTTTTTACACTCTGGTGCTCATGTAACACTTATAGCAACAATAACAACATTAATAGTGACTTCAATAAATATATTTTTTTATAGCTACATAAATGGCTTTACTTGACATTATACAGGATATCGACGAAAATGTTACTATACAGTGTTACACTAGTAATCAATCAGAAGATTGTAGAAAATTTCTATCTACCACCAGTGATTTAAAGATCCTCTCACTGAACATAAGGAGTTATCAACACAATTTTGATGATTTTTACACGGCTTTCCAGCGTCTTGATACCGAATTTGACGTAGTAGTTTTAACTGAGTGTTGGTTAACTGACATAACAATACTAGATCCGCTACCAGGTTATTCCGCATGCCGAACATGCACACAGCAGAATAAGAACGGAGGTGTCGTTATCTATATCAAAAACTCTCGGGATATGTCTGTATTAGATATAGAAGTCACGGAAGCGGACAATCTTCTTACAATAATAGACGACAATGTGGCCGACTTGGGAATATACCGTTCTCCCTCATTTTCAAATATAGACAATTTTATGTTATCTTTAGACACGGTACTTGCACAATTAAAAAAATACCCGACCATCATAGTAGCCGGCGACCTTAATATCGATATTCATTCCACTACAAACATTAAGCACACCGAATATCTTAGTCTCATGGCCTCGCATGGTCTTCTTCCAGCCATTACCAAGCCTACTAGAGGGCCCAACTGTCTCGATCACATCTTTGTCAAATCAAACTTCAAATCTGTAGGCATTGTAGGGAAATCATCTGTTACAGACCATGATATAATCATGGCTGCTATAGCACAAAAGAACACTCATTTCAAAGCTAGGCAACGGTGGAAAACCATAGTTAACGAAGAAGCAGTAGCCGCAGAGATAAAGAGCAAAGATTGGTCTAACGTCCTAAATAGCTGTTGCATTAATACTTCAGTTAATTTACTTATTGAAGCAATTTCTAGCTCTATCGCTAAAAACTCGCGCAAAATAACTATCAGCCGTAGTAAGCACAATCTTAAACCCTGGATAACACCAGGACTAATAAGGTGCATGAGGCACCGCGATAAACTTCATCTAGACTTAATTCATGAATCCCCAAGCGACCACCGGTGGCCTCGCATCTATTGTCTTACTATTGTGTCTCTAATTGACGGTATCTGAAGGGTTAAGAGCACACCCAAACGATGAGATGCGAGGCCTCGTATACACCAGGTACAAAAATTTTTGCAACAACTTGTTACACAATCTTAAAAGGGACTATAACAGTCAACTTATTATGAAAAACCAAGGCAACGCTAAAAAACTATGGGAGTCCAGACCATCAAGGGTATTTGCAACTCAAATACTGCAAAAAGTGATTCCTCCCAGTTGCTATCTAACACCCAGAATCCTGTCGACTCACTCAATAGGTGTAATGATTATTTTACATCCCTCGGTAAAAATTTATCTGACCTCATTCTAACGCGATTATCCGAAACTCAAGCATCCTTAGCGAGTAAATATAAACCACGCGAGACTCCTTTAAAATCTTTCTTTTTCCGTCCAACGGACGAAGATGAAATAGAGAAAAGATATGACCGGATCCTGCCCAAATCAATCCACACGGACATTTATTATGATTTTATAAAAAAATCTTATAAAATAAATATAAAAAATTCACATCAATCACATTTCTCTAGAACATGCGAGAAATAATCCCAAAAAAATATGTGCGTTAATTGTTTTTATGTCGTTTTTTATCATTGCAATCATGGCGTAAACTTAGACACGTTTGGTTATACGCATCAGACCATCTCTGTAGGTACCTATCTATAGTAAGCCTGAAGGTAAAACTAAAATATAAAACACCCGTAAATGCCAGAATTGTATTTGCTTGTACCTCAAAAAAGTTAACGGTTTCACGATTATCGCAGACGCCACTTTTCGAGTTGCCGCGTGTCTTGATGGAGTTCCATTATGAATCGACAATATTTTCCAAGAGTGTAACCAAACGTCTTTTGACATTTCTGTTCTTTAAACTAAACTGTCAAAACTGTATGAGTCAGTCTTGCGTCGATTTTACAAAGGCCATTTTTAAGAGTTGAAGTTATATTATTGTTTTGTGTTTTCGTAATTGTATTGGATTTTTAAACTTAACTTAGCACGCTATCCTTTAACGGACTTTCCTTTACGCTTCTAATATTAATATTGAGCTGTGCATATTGAATTGGTTTGTTTACGATTTGAATTCAGACGCTTATGAAGTCAAGGTGCCTGAATTGAAGTGTGGCCTATAATCGAATATGAAGGCATATTGTAAGAACTTTAACACCGTAATTACAAAATACATTGGCTGATATACATAAACAGGTTGAAGAACTACAGGAAAAAGAATCGGAATTGCTTGAACTACTTTCGATGCAACCAGTTGCTAATCAAGCAAGTATAACGGCACCAGCCTCATACTTGATAACATATGTATCTTCGAAGCTGGCTAGTTCTTCTTTTCGAGATTTAAGAGTGGATGAAAACATTGAATGTGTCTTGTCTCAGTGATTATTGTAGTGATAATGTGTTAAAATATTAAGAAATAAATATATTTAAGCAAATGTATGTACTTACTTATTTATATGACTAAATAAAAATTCAAGTGTTATGTTTTTAGTGTTTTATTGCATGTCCAATTGTATATTTTTTTCAAATTCACCTAAATTTCCAAAAATATCTGTATGACAACGAGCTCTTCTTCGAAATCGCAGCTTGTTTATGTCGACGGTTGAAAGTGACTATTACCACAATACACATCAATGTGATTACGTTTTACTTGGTCTTTTGATTTTTTACTCATAATCCACTATTTGCCTCTATGAATATGTATCACTGGATATACAGACACATACATTTTCATAGAATTAAACCTACCCGAAGCCTGAAAGGCGTTCTCATACTAACTTACTGTCACTGTCACTTTAACGTGTTTTGTAAATCAAATGTTGTGTTGATGTCAATCATTGCTATTCAAAATGATTAGGCATTTCTTTTGAAATCTTATTTATAGTGTCTCTCGCCTGTTCACTGATCATAGAAGTTGAACTACTCTAAAGCCGTACCTTTAAGATTTAATACGATGTACCGTTTGTCTGTGTACATTAATATTTTTAGCTTGGGCACAGCTCCCTACTAATTCCGGCCATGTCATTTATTGATCAACTTAAAATTGACAGTGCGGCCGGTTTGGATGAAATTAGTATCAGATTAATTATTTTTCTCAAAAAAACATTATTAAAACCGCTCTCTCATATTTTTAACTTAAGTTTAGAAAGTGGCATTTTCTCAGACTGTTGGAAGGTCGCCTGTGTACGACCAATTCATAAAAGTGGCCCTAAAGAACAATCGGAGAATTACAGACCTATCTCTCTTCTGTGTATTCTATCAAAACTTCTCGAAAAAGTTGTAAATAAGCGACTAGTAAATTTTATGAAAGAAAATAATCTATTATCCGATAGACAGTTTGGGTTTAGAAGTGGCAAGTCGACCGAGGATGCAGCCATATTATTGACTAACTCCATAGCTTCTAGTGTCGAAAAGGTAAACACTTAGTGATCATGTCTTGGCAGTTTTTCTTGACTTAGCCAAAGCGTTCGACACTATATCAATTGAACTTCTTTTGGCCAAACTGGAAAGTATCGGAATACGTGGAAACGCGCTGTGCTGGTTTCAAAGCTACTTATCTTGCCGTCAGCAATTAGTAAAGGTAGGAGACTACTGTAGTGGGTTACTACCTATAGATTTTGGTATTCCTCAGGGCAGCACTCTCGGTCTGACTCTTTTCGTATTGTACATGAACGACATACTTAATGCACCTCTTCAAAATGCTGAAATAATATCGTATGCAGACGATACAGCAATTTTATTTCACGGCAAAATCTGGGAAGAAGTGTACAAGTTTAGTGAAAGTGGACTGCTCACTATTTCTAAAACTCTAAATAGAAACCTGCTAACGCTTAACGTAAAAAAAAACAAAGCTCATTACTTTTTTCAAAATCATGGCCTCTAGTCCACCCCATCAACTAACACTTAAATTCCACACATGCTGCGACGACCTCAATTCACCACTCGCAAACTGTACTTGTACTCCTATAGACCACGTTCCTTTCCTTAAATATCTAGGTATTACTATCGATGAAACTTTTGTCTTTTAAACCCCACATACAATTGCTAGCTAGCCGTGTCAGAAAACTAATTTACGTCATGAAGAAGTTACGAGATTGTACTCCAATTAAAATTCTCCGAATAATATACCTCGGACTGTGCCAATCGGTACTCCAATACGGAATTTCAGTCTGGGGAGGAGCCGGAAAAAGCACATTTATTGGAATAGAAAGAGCACAAAGAGCCGTAATCAAAGTCATACTTAAGAAACCCTTCAGGTTCTCGACAGATTTGCTGTATGATAAATTCCCGGTTCTCCGAGTACGTCAACTATTTATCTCAGTGCACACTGCATGCTCACAAATCCATTAATAACAGACCTGACTACCAAAGTTTGCTGTCAAAACGCATCTTTCATGTCCCTCTTCCCACTGCAAACAGTCTTTTGGCCAGACGATGCCCCTCTTACTCACACATACTCATCTACAACAACATAAGCAAGAGCTGTGACATCAAAGCTCTCAGCATCCATTCATGTAAAAAGATGACAAAAAGATGGCTTCTATCCCTGACGTACAATGAAACTGAGGAAATATTAACCTAATAAAACATCTTTACAACACATACATGCACACACCTAGACCATCACACTCACCCTCACTTACACACACAATTAAGAATTAGGAACACATTATCATTTTTTATTCTTTTTTTATGTTTATCTTTATTGATTGTTTTGTTTTATTCTAATTTGTTCATGTTATTTTACTTTTATCTCGGTAGGCAGATTGCTATCGGCATTTAATTAATTCTGACTGATTTATATACTGTACATAAGAAAAAAAAAAAAACTAGTTTCAAATTTAATATTCAGCATGTCCAGAACTAAATGTAAGGTAACGCAACTCCGGCCCCCAAGATACAGGCGCTGCCTAGTTTGGGGACTGCAGCTCAACTTATTGTCAATTTTACTGTTACTGTTAACATCCCCCTTAACATAAAGCACGACTAAAATGTTTTTTTAAGACCTTTATTGTAATACTATTGTTCACAAAAATAAAGATTGATTGTTTGATTGGTAATGTAATAGTTTTAAGGCATTCTTCATGTATTGGTAACAATGAACAATAAAACATTATTATTATTATTTTTTATACGTTTATTTATCTCAGGACCCTGAGGTCCTGGACCTTTGGGAGGCGTACGAGGGGCCGAAACCAGCTCGAAGAGGCCTTTTTTGTGCGTTTAATGGGACGTGGTATCAACCGGTGATTATCCCTGTACGCGCTGTGCTAGTGCATCCAAGGACAACCCCCGGTTTGAAAAACTATTGCGACATAATATGGAAAACAAAATAATAGGGCTATGGTTTTTGGAGTCATAAGTGGACTGGTAACATGGAACTATGTTAAGACTATGGCCCCTGCCTGAACAATCTCATTAATATCAATCGATAAAAGGCAGGGGGTGACTTGCACCCTCAATAAATGGGCCCACAAAACGGCCACTAGCACAATGTGACGTAGCAACAAGAGGGCAACATATCCTGAGGCGCTTGAGGAGTGGAGAGGCATACCACGGCTATCAGGACAATCCCGGAAGTACGGTCAAGATCCCTACCAGCACCTTACTGGATTATGCATCCTTCTCCCGAGCATGTTTGCTCTTGCGACTCTCCACTCAAGCCAGCCAGTAAAGGCAAGAGAGAGGTGGGAGCTCTGTTCCTCGTCAGTGTTCACTACGGCAAGCCGGAGATGAAGAACAAGAATTCTCCCAGGAGATCGGGTCCGTGGGGTCGCTAATATCCAACAGTTCGCCACAAAACTGCCCTGCGGATTGTATCTCTCTTAGTCTGGCCCCTCGCCCTAGGCATGTTACGGCAAAGAAAATTCTACCGATACAGACCTAGGATATTTTGGAGCACGCAAGCCCCACCACGACGTCAACGTAGAGATACGGCGATGGGGTTATTATTATTATTATCCATCTTTTCTTTGGCCTTCCTCTCTCTCTCCACCCATCCACATGTATACTTAATAACTCTTTTAGTAGCATGCGTTCATCCCTCCTCTTTACATGACCATACCAAGACAAACAATTCCCCTTAAACTTGTGGTTAAGGTGTTTATTTATGGTGACTATTCCTCGATAATACAGCAGATTATTATACGTACGAGTAGAATGACAGCGCATTCTTATTCAATCGAGTACGAAAATAATTAGAAGTTTCTGTTGTCGTTTCAAGGAATGTAGTGGGAATACCCATATTGAGTCAATTAGTGTCAAAACATCTATTGGAATTATATCAATTATTATTTATATACCTGGGAAGGTAGGTAAATTTCATTTATTATTCCCCCAAGATACAGGTTCTACCTAGTTTGGGGACCACCTTCCAAAAATATGTCACTTCCTAAAATAGCTACAGACAACATATTATTATTGATATTTATATATATGTTGGCCACTTTAAAGATAGGCGTTTCGAACTAGGCGCATACTCAAAAAAATACGCAATTGACCATTATAAATCAAGAGCAGTCAAGATATGTACTTCGGCAGACCAAGACCAAAGCAGGCTAGTCGGTTTTTTATTTTAAATAGTATTTCTGGTATAGGTACACCAGTACTCAATTAAGTTTTATTTGTCTAAACTTCTCTATACATATATTCATTTTAGTGTTTTTTTTTTTATATAATGTATAGGCTCACGTTTGACCACTATCTGACCTGATGGTAAGCGAAGATGTGGCCGACGATGGAACACGCTTGCCTAGAAGCAATCTATTCACTCTTAACTTAAAGACCCCTAGGTTGAAACAAACTAAAAAAATATTACGTGTAGTGATAAAATGTTTTTTTGTTATTTCGCAACACAATGGCACACCTACGCATACCGACCAGGCGGCTGTGCACCGTGACTTTGAAAAGGCACGTTGTTCGCAGTGACGTAATTTCCTTATGACGCAAGTCACCCTTTATAAAACAAAAAGATTGGGCTGGCATTTTTAACGGCATTTATAACTTTTGAATTTTCTTTACAAATCAGAAATAAACCAACAATGTTTCGAAATCTCTTTAAGTCTTAAGGTGAGTATAGACTACAACATTTTCTGAAGCATTTGTGTGTAATGTAACATTCTTACGAATGGTACAATACAGGCAAAAGCTCAGTTTCCAAAGCACTTCCATGTAATGTAACGTTCCTGCGAATGCTCGACGTTATATTACGGGTAAATGCTCACAGCGAGTGTGCGTTTACCAACATTTCGTTGTACCGCGCATCGCCCGCACTCGTGGCTCGACGAAATGTTACACCAATACGCTCGACAAAATGTTACACAAATATGCTCGTTGGTTTGTAACAAAGAGGCGAGCGTGCTCGACGTTTAGTTCGTAAAAGGATGATACGCACAGTCATAGTCACAGGTCTGCTGGAAGAAATTTCGTTAGAGATAAGCAGATCCTTTGTACTCTTCTATTCTTATTTGTTCTTTTCTTTCTTAAGTGTTTGTGTGTACATAAATAAATAAATAAATACACTAGAACATATCATAGAGCGGCTCGTTGTTCTGTTACAAGTAAATGTTGTAGTCTATACTCACCTTTACAAACTCTTATGAAGGTACTCGTATTGTTTTAAAGGTTGAATTGTTTTATTGTTTCGTATATTTCGTAATGCTTACGTAGGTTCACCCCATCCGGCTTGCGTATAAATAGATGGTTAGGGTAATTTTTTGCGTAAAAATACAAATATATAATTATTAGCTTACGCAACGTGGACAAAATTAACACGAGACCGGGAAAATTGCGAAATCAAAGACTCACACGGCTGTGAATTTCAAACATTAGATGAATCATGAGGATTGAAGAGTGAGACTGACCACAGAACAGAATGTAGAGTGTGATTCCTGTGTTCTGTGAGTATAACGATAAGGTCTAAGTATTTCCGTTTTAAAACTCTTATTCTACTCCAAAGTCGGTATGTCCAAAATGGCCGACTTGAAAGCGTCGACTGCTTCTTCACTGGACTGGAACCTTTGCCCCCGAAGAGATTTTAGGAAATGTAAAGAAATCGTTAAGGCTTAGGTCAAGACTGCATGGGGGATAGTCAAGAATTTCCACGTTTTCCCGCTTCAATTGTCAAAATAATCAATTGTTTTACCAGCGGTATGTGAGCTTGCGTTGTCATGGTGTAGGATGATGCCTCGCTTTGGGTTAGATTTCCGGACTTCAGCGATGACTTGTGGTAAACAAATTGTAGTATACCACTCTGCATTAATCGTTCTACGATCTTCAAGCGCAATTCTTGCAACGTGACCAGTTTTTGCTACGAACGTAGCCCACATCTTCTTCGAAGTGCTTCGAGAGCGAAAAACTTTAGTCGGCTTTTGCTCATATCGGAAGACCCTGGTTGTGGATTGCTCTTTGGAATCAGGGTTGTAGGCATAAATCTAAGATTCGTCACCACTGATAATGTCATAGATGTGATTTGCCTCTCCTCGCTTGAACCTTTGGAAAGATTTCTTACACCATCTGACGCGGGTCGCCTTATGATCATCGGAAACCAAATGCGGAATCCATCGGCAAACTAGCTTTCTCACACCAAGCTCTTCATGCAAGATCTTTTGCATGAAGAGCTTGGAACTCCTCTATCTTCCGATATATCTCATGACGATCTTTGAGTATCAGTTGTCACACAGCAACGATGTTTTCTTCAGTAAAGGCGGATTTTGGACGTCCTTCACGAGATTTGTCACTAAGACTAGTATTTCCACGCTGGAATTCTGAATACCAGCATTCGACAGTCCGTAGACAAGGAACTTCATCATACAATACAGAACTTAACTCCTCAAAACATTGAATCCGAGTTAGGCCTCTCCAAAAGTTGTAAAAAATTATCGCACGAACGTTTTCCTTAGAGATATTCATTTTTATGCGCGACTTGATTGATTCAAAATAACGCTGTGACTAAATAGTTGCATCAATTCTAATTATTTCAATTGTTTTGCCATTCTAAATTCAAACAAATTTGAAAATTGAGCAATTCTAAATTCAAAATTAGCGGGAAATATTTAAACGACAGAACTTAAAACGCATGCCTAGTACTGACTAAAAAACCCACCCCGTTCCTTCATGCCTTTCATACCTTTCGGAACTAAACCTGGCCCCAGTAGGCTTCGACCCAGTGCGCGCCATCGACGAGTTGGGATCGGTCCGAACAGCAACCGGAGGGTCCGACAGTCAACTACCTATTGCTCGCTTGCCGCAAGCCCGCGCCTACGGTTATCTAATAATACTTGTTATTTTTTTCCTAACTTATTCAAATATTGTGATTATTTGCAAAAAAAAACACACAAAACTGCCAATCTCGCGTGATCTCGAAATTGGCGAGATCTCGCAATATTGTTATTCATAAACTCGCGGGATCTCGCTTGAGCCCCAATCTCGCGAGATTTGCATTCCCTAATTGGAACCATGCTATATATTGCTGGCAGTGAGAGTGATAATTAATTCCCAAGCCAATAAACACAGAGCTGCCTAGCATCGTATGAAGAGAGAAGCAAGTCTTAACCGAGACACCACTCTGTCAAGAGAGCACAACTAGGAATTAAAATTAAAAAGCCAAAATCCTAAATCGTTCCTTTGGAGATGTTATATCCTTCCTTTCCTTTTCTAGAAGTACCGTCCCGATTTAACAATAAAGTTCTTTAATTGATAAAAACTTGTACTCAGGACACTGTAGGATAGGTACGCCACGAAAGCGTGGCATCTAGAAATCCATCAAGATAGGTAGTCAATTTTCCTTAAATTGACTACCTACCTATTTGCTCTTGCTTCATCGACTACCTCAATTATCACTATCAAAGGTGTTTGCCATAAAGAGTATCATCAAATATCCGCCAACTTATACCGTACGCTACATAGACAGAAGGTATGCTAGGAACTTACCTCTGTTGCTTGTTAGAGAGACAAAATACTAAAATATGCGGTTTTACTGACGGAGCTTTGCTTTGACTTAAAGACCCCTAGGTATTACCCTATTGTACTCGTAGCTATCTGGAAACACAGACTCCGACGGGGAAAAATAGTGGGTTGACGATAGTAAGCCTATATTGTATGATTTGTTGTTTATATTGGCACATTCCTATAAGCTTAAAAAACATTAATTTTAGTCTGCTGCTTTGAAAAATTACACAATATTTTTTTGTATTTGGCTGTATATGAAACTATTGCGAAATCCTGCCAACCTGAAGGACCTGGCTAGTCCTTCCGGTGAAGTGTTATCAGCTAAAAGCTTCCTTACTATGAAAAAAACGAGCGAAGCTTCTGATACTAATTGATATAAATATTAAAAAGTCAATGACAAAAAATACTAGGAGAATATTTTTGGGATTTGTTAACATCCACTGTGCCCGCATCGGTGTCGGGTCGACGATGAAGTATCTGGGACTCGTCCTCGACAGCCGGTGGAATTTCGTAGAACATTTCCGACGCCTGGCTCCCAAGCTTCTCCGGGCTGGGGCTGCTCTCAAGCGGCTCCTGCCCAACCTTGGGGGTCCAGACGCCTCCTGCCGGAGGCTCTACGCGGGGATCGTTCGGTCCATGGCCCTCTACGGGGCGCCGGTGTGGGCGCCGTCGCTGGCAAAGCGACCGGCGTCCATACTGAACGCCTGCCAGAGGGTCATGGCAATTCGGATGGTGCGGGGTTACCGCACGATCTCCCGCGAAGCGGCGAGCCTTCTGGCTGGCCTACCACCGTGGGATCTGGAGGCAACAGTCCTTGCACACATGCACGACATGCGCGTGGAGATGCAACGCCGGAGTGAAAGTCCACTGCCGCAACATGTCAAGGCATGGCGGACAGAGCTCCGGCGGGATCTCATGGTGAAATGGCGTCAACGGCTATCGCAACCCAGTGCTGGGCACGCCACGATTATGGCGGTAAGTCCCCTCTTTGAGGCGTGGCTGGAAAGACCTCACGGCGTCCTTACCTTCCGCATGACGCAGGTCCTCACCGGACATGGCAAGTTCGGGAGGTACCTGCATCGGATTCAAGCGGAAGAGACGCCCGGGTGTCGCCACTGTGCGCAACGCCCGGAGGACACGGTGGAGCACACCGTCGAGGTGTGCCCTGCCTGGGCGGAGAATCGCCGTGCCCTCGTGGGGGCGATCGGCGGCGGAGACCTCTCGCGCCGGGCCCTGGTCGAGGCCATGGTCCGGAGTGAGGAGAAATGGCAGGCGGTCGCCTCCTTCTGCGAAGCAGTAATGCTTGCAAAGGAGGAGGCCGACCGCATCAGGCAACGGCGCCCTCGCCGCCGTCGCCGGGATTCCGATCCCGATTTCCGGCCACCGTAGACGCGGGCTCGCGGACGGCGAGCCATGGGTAGCTCGCTGTCCGATCGTCCGGTAATGGACCGAGTCCAAGACGTCGACGGCGCGCACTGTTCCCGCGCCCTCAAGGAGTTGTCAGCAGCAGGAGGACCCAGCTGGGTCGAAGCCTACTGGGGACAGGGTTGTCCGAAAGGAAGCTCGTGCCCCGGTATGAAGGCTAGAAGGAACGGCGCGGGGTTTTTAGTCAGTAAGAGTCTGACACTGTCTCCCGCTCCACCCAAGAGCGGGTTTCGTCAAAGATGATTTTCCCCGGCGACAAGAAAAAAAAAAAAACATCCACTGTGCTTATAAAGGAAGATTCTTGAAATTTTTGCTATTTTCAATAAATTCCTTACTTCATTTGCCGAAAGCCTAAGAGCTTGCTGACGTTGGTAATCGATGTAGCGTACATCGATGTAACAGTGTGATTAAAAACAGTTATTGGAAGTCAAGACCGGTCAAGATACTTCGGCAGACCAAGAACGGCAGACAAATAGGTTTTTTATTTTAAATAGTATTTCTGGTATAGGTACACCAGTACTCAATTATGTTTTATTAGCCTAAACTTCTCTATAATATTTATTTGAGTGTTTTGAAACAAACTAAAAAAAATACACGTTGATGAAACGTTTTTTGTTATTTCGCAACAAAATGGCACACCGACGCATACCGACCAGGCGGCTGTGCCACATGAGTAGATAAACCGTACAGAGGCAAAGCTTGCTAAGAACGAGTAATATTGTTACCTATTTTGGTAGGGTTGTCACATTAGTTAAAAACAAATTAAATAAAACATTTGTTAAATCGTTTTATTATTCAGAATATTTTACAAATTACTTAAGTACTCTAATAGTTATGTAAAAGGTTATTGTTTATTTGTTTATATAAAAGTAGACATACGCATTCAGGGGTGCGTGGTGGTGTAGACGTACGAGACCAGCGCCGCAAGCAACGTACCTACGTCAATCTACTCACATAGATTCCTACAATTGTTTATTAAAAGCTTGTAATAACAATAAAAAGATGAAAACACACCTTGTAGTACCTACGCAAAAAGGTACTTACTTGAAAAAGTGATAATCAAATATTCACTTACCAATTGTACTACTCCTTGGGATATCTAAAGAATCATACATTTATATTTTTTCTAGTATTCATGCACACAGTACAATAAACCACCATTACTAATATTAAATTAAGTACCACGTTTTTACGTTAAAATATTTAAAGTTGTACAAACAAAACAAAAAAAAGTGCGTCGTATAGACCCTACGATTGACCACCGACTGTGTTTACATTAACCGGTTTTTTCCAGTATCGGTCGCGTACGCAACAAGCGGACGGTGGTCACTCACACATTCCCCACGCGCTTGTAGTAGTGCACCCGATTCGAGCGGTTGTTCGAAGGTTTGCCTCTGTACGGTTTATCTACTTATCTACTCATGTGGCTGTGCAACGTGACTTTGAAAAGGCACGCGGTTCGCAGTGACGTACTTTCCTAACTTTCCCTATGACGCAAGTCACCCTTTATGAAACAAAAAGATTGGGGTGGTATTTATAACTTTTGAAGTTTCTTTACAAATCGGAAATAAACCAATTATACAACGTTTCGAAATCTCTGAAAGTCTTACAAACTCTTATGAAGGTTTTGTTTTAAAGGTTGAATTGTTTTATTGTTTCGTATATTTCGTAATGCTCACCTACGTAGGCAGTTGTTCATCCCTTCCGGCTTGCGTATAAATAAATGGTTAGGGTAAATTCTTGCGTAAAAATACAAATATATAATCAGTAGCTTACCAACGTGGACAAAATTAGCACGGGACCGGGAAACTGGCGAAATAAAAGACTGCTGCCAATTCCAAACATTGGATGAAACTTGCATGAAACATGAGGATTGGCGAGTGAGTATGACGATGAAGTACTAAGTATTTCAGTCCTACAATTCAATCGTGCTGAAAGGAAGCTGAAAGTACGCTTCGCTAGAAGACCTTAAACTTCAATATGGCCACCGTAGTCGCGGGCTTGCGGACGGCGAGCAAAGGGTAGCTCGCTGTCCGACCGACCGGACCGAGCACAAGTCGTTGATGGTGCGTATTGTTCCCGCGCGTCTCAAGGAGTTGTCAGCAACCGTAAGAACCCAGCAGCCTACTGACGCCAAGGGTCTAGTTCCGAAAGGGAGGCTCGGCCCCAGTATGAAAGGCAATGAAGGAATGGGATAAGTTTTTTAGTCAGTAAGTGTCTGACACTATCTCCCGTTCTACCCAAGAGCGGGGGATGTCTTTATGTAGCGGCCATAGCGGCTACTGAAGCTCAAGGTTCAAAATAATTGGAAAAAATGTTACACTTCATTCTCATAATCGTATGTACAACTGACTGTATGTCGTCGAACGATGGTAAACAATCTTACATCGATAAATAACTAGGAGTTATTTTTCCACTCCTTGGCTGTACGCGCAATAAACATTTATTGTGCGTACAGCCAAGGAGTGGAATTCCCTGCCGGAGTCTGCGTTTCCCAATAGCTACAACTTAGGGGTATTTAAGTAAAGCGTGAAATATAGGTTACTTCTACGCAAGTGTGCTCCATCGTCCACCACATCATCGCTCATCATGAGGTCAGATGGCAGTCAAACGCGAGACAAACCAATAGATACTTTTGCTATTATTGTCTTTTCTTGCTGTTCTTGTTGCTGCTGCTGCTGTTGTTGTTGTTGTTTTCATTTTTTTTCGGTGGGAAAATCATTCAATGACATCCCTCGCTCTTGGGCGGAGCGGGAGATAGTGTCAGATTTTTACTGACTCCGCTGGCGGGCCCCAAGTTTTTTAATGGATAGGGCCGTTTTTGTTTAAAGAAACATTAACAACAGACCGTGGGGGTCGCCAGCCGCCCCCAAAACATTTTGTCTCATGGAAAGCAACCATTGTCTCATCTTCTGTTAGATATTCTCCAGGTGTGTTGTAATTCTGAAATTTTTAGTAATCAAGTCAACCAGACCCTTTTTAAAAAAAAACGTGTTGAAAATGCCTTGTATATGAATGATATAGAAGGCGAAGAGCTCGGGCCAAGAGTGCTAGCCTGAAGAATACCAAAGTTGATTGGCATTAATTCACTAGAGAGACCCACTTTTACCAGTTGCAGCCAATTGGATAAATAGGTAGCTTTTAAACCAGTCAGTTTCGTCGCATTCCTATACCCTCTAGTTTGGACAGGAGAAGATCTATTGATATAGTATCAAATGCCTTGGCTAGGTCAACGAAAACTGCCATGACATGATCACCCTTTTCGACACAAGAAGCTATAGAGTTGGTTAGTAGTACAGCGGCATCCTCGGTCGATTTGTCTCTTCTAAACCCAAACAGTCTATCAGTTATTAGGTTGTTGCCTTCCAAAAATTTTATTAGTCGCTTATTCACCACTTTTTCGAGAAGTTTTGAGAAAATGCACAGAGAACAATAGGTCTGTATATAGTTCTGCGGTAGTCCTTTTAGACCACTTTTATTAATAGGTTGGACCTAGGCAACCTTCAAACAGTGTGGAAATAACCTTTTTTCTGGTTACTAATATGGGTGAGGCCGCGCTGTCAGGTTTTTAATTGGGCAATAAGATTTTCTATTTCATCTTTAGTACGGTCAATTTAGACATCGAAGGTTACATTCGCGCCCAGCTAAAAATTCGTAGGATTGTTCAAAACACCATCATACATTTTTCAACAAGCATTTCAGAAACACAATCGAACATCCTGTATACACTCGCGCAGTTTCTGAGAATAGGCTTCGTACACAGCGAGCCAACAATTCGTATGGCGAGCGAACTATCGGATACATTGTACCGAGACTTATTAATAATAAAATAAAATACTTTACTTTTTTTATTATTCTTTTTTTTTCTTTAATCTACCCGCAGAAATAAAAAAAAACATTACACCTAAAAATTTCAAATGTTAATTTAAGTAATATTACTTAAGAATTTTTTTACTTACTTGAAGACTTAAATTGTTATCATACATACATATAGGTATAAAAAAACTCATTTTGTTTCCATTTAACCCTTCAGATACCGTCAATTAGAGACACAATAGTAAGACAATAGATGCGCGGCCACCGGGTGTCGCTTGGGGATTCATGAATTAAGTTAGACAATCCTGTATTATTTTCTTTATGTGATAAATAAATTTAAAAAAAAATTGAAATCTTAAAAGTCCTTATCTATTCCTCAATCCGAAAAGACCTAAAGTATTTTTTTCCAGGTATCGGATCGATAAGGTTTTCGGTTTTCATTTATGATGGTGTTTTGAACAATCCTACTAAATTTCAGCTAGGTGTGAATTAATGTAACCCTAGTATTTGTATAATTTGACTGGACTACTTCGTCTGTTGGGCGCATCAATATATTATGTACCACGCACGTGGGACGAAAAAAAAATTAGTTTGATGGAGTTTTGCTTGGATTATATTTACTCGCAAAGGATGCTTGGGTTAGAGATGAGAGGTATATACTGGTAGAGGTATATATACCAAGTATGTGCTTCCCAGTACACAGAGCGGGTACGGACCAAAATACTGGGTAAATACCTTGAAGGTATGACGTCAGACGCATAGTACGATACGAACCGCTACCACAAGGTAGCGCCCAGTTTGTGCGGTATCGGTAGTTCGGTACGCCGAAGCCACCCGAAGCTACCCGAAGCTACCCGACACCTTACGAAGGGACCCGAAATGTCATTCGTGCTTTATGAACATTCGGATGATTTAATTTAGTTAGAAAAAATGGGTACCTACTTATTTTTACGTGCTTAATTCATGAATCCTCAAGCGACCACCGGTGGCCGCGCATCTATTGTCTTACTATTGTATCTCTAATTGACGGTATCTGAAGGGTTATGGAACATAATTGCATAATTACATTTTTGTCACGACGTGAAAGAGTTCCTTAGTTTGTTTATGTTAGGGAATATCTAGTGTAGGTACTGGTAATCTCTATCTAGTGTGGTACGTACCTAACGTACTTAGGTCGACAATGTTTTGATTTTTTGCGTCAGTTGTATCTCATAATGCATAATTACGTATACTTGAAACGTCGTACCTACATTATATTGGAGGCATACCATACTTATCGTATACGTTTACTTATCGAAATCCTACCACACCCAAATACTTAGAAGTATTTTAATACCTGGTATTTGTACCAGGTATTTAGTGATACCCATACCTTAAAAGCCGGGTATGGAGAATGGCAGGTATAACTCATCTCTAGCTTGGGTTTCAGACAATCGTATCAGAACTTTGTCGGAGAGATTTTTACCTAAGGAAGTGAAATAAGCATTACAACTAAGTATTGAGTAAATGGATAGGGTTTTGAGTATTAGATAATAACTGGAAAGTGTAATTTTTTTCTGTATTTGCGTTGTAAATAGATTTAATGGCATCCCATAGCTTTTAGGGCTACCTTGGTTTTTAATGCCGAAGTCTTTTATGCATTTGTAGCAATAACAAAATGTTTATCAAATATGTTTTATGCATGAAAAATACATGGTATCGGCAAATAATAGTTTTCTACTAACAAATCATGTAAAAATTGCACGTCCGTATTTTTTAAGTATTATATTTAGAAATTTTTATTACATTTGATTATCATGTAGAAATAACATGTAAAACATTTAAGATTTTTTATCTTAAAAAAAAAACATTATATAATTATGTTACTTACTTTATACGAACTTGAAAATCAGTTGAATAAATTTTAGCGCTATGTAAATTTTACAGTTACACTTCATTTAACAAAAACAATAATTAGGCGTTGAAACGTAAGAATATATGTATGTAGCCGAACTTATAACATGGTTTTGTTAAAACTATGTAAGCGAACTTAAATTCAACTAAACTTTATTAAATAAAACGTTCCAAAAAGTGTTAAAACCATTAGTGTTTATACCGATGCTTTTGGGTATTTACCGGGTAAAAACCCAGTTTATACCCAAATTGGGTATTTACCCGGTAAATACCCGATGGGTTTTTACCCACCGCCCATCTCTACCTAGGAGGAACCGCTGACAATATTATTCAGGCTACTGACGCGACGCTTGTGCGATCAAACATACAACTTTCCACGGATTTCAATTTATTTCTAAATTATTTACAGAGATAAAATAGTTGAATATTACACAATTTATCGGCATAGTGTAGAAAAAATAAAACGAGTGCTACACGGATGGAATATGTCACGGAAAAACCATAATGAAGTTTTTTAGTGCATATTTCAAATTTTCAAGTCAACCAAATGGATTTTAAACACCCATACTTGAAGATATCTTACATTTGTTAACGTAATTGTCTTTTAAACTGTAAAGTCCACAAAGTTTGGAGTGTTAATTTTAATGGCAACACTTAAGGTTAAACTAATCGCGGGCTCGAACTCAACCAGGGGCGCGGCCAAAAAGCGCGCTGTCTCATCTGACATCGTGTGCGAGAGAGATAGTACCAGTGATGAGCAGTTAGACGCTATACTATTTGCCGATTAATATTATTGGGTGAAATGCACGATAATTCATCGAAAAACGAGCGCGTAAAAAAGTATGGTTAGTGCTTTAGAAAATAGCGATTTTTGGAAAAACCACTGCTTAAATAAATTTAAAATAAATTTTCTCTCTATGATAATTGTGTTGTGTCGGTACAGGCTTCGTTTTGGAGATTTTACACGATTATTGGTACTTTTTAACGCTCAAAGTTACGTTAAAATTGACAAGAAAAACGAAACTTTGTTGGCTTAAAACTTTTTAATGGATTTTTTTAATTTTTTTTTTGTTTCCGTACCGACAAATTTAATAACAAGATAAAACGATATCATGTTTAATTTTGGATGTACAGTGTCACACTATGTATGGAAAAAAATATCGACTAGTGTAACCTTAAGTAGCGCCATCTACCTTTTGCGGGTATAACTAGTTAGAAGTCTGTTTGAATAAAGAGCAGTTCGACATAGTATCTCTGTTGTTTGACGTTCAACAGGAAAGTAAGAATACACAAGATGGCGCTGAGAAAAAATACCTGAACTACAAATTGTAGTAAATTGTTTTTTTTTTATTGAAAAAAACTAGTGTTTGACTGCGATCCAACCTAATGGTAAACAGTGATGCAATCGTTGATCGCGAACCCCAGACTGTAAGGGTTATGGGTTCGTTATCATTTATCATAGGTCCTAAAATTATTGTTTTACAGCTTTTTAATCTGAAAACAGCGAAGACCAGGTGATTTTCAGAAATTTAAAATTTGTTTCAGCTTCACTGATAAGTATTTAAATTTAATTTTACCTCTTGTGACTTGTAAATACCTACCTACCCTTCGCTTTCAACAATGAAAGTAGGCCTATAAAAAAGCTATGAAGATTGGGGTTTGATTACATAGGCTGTCGTTAAAGTCTTGGTAGCAGCCAGAATGAAGGAGTTTGCTATATTATATCCTTTCCTAATTATTATTTTACTCGTAAAGGAAGGACCGCAGAATAACCAGAAATAAAAAGGTGCTACTGATGACTTTTCTGGTGCATAGACCAGCCCCCCTAGCCAAGTTACAACCGTTTCGCTTGCGTCGAACGCTTCGAATTGGCCACGCCCCCATTTTTTTTGTTCTGACCACGTAACTGAGCGTTGAGATGACGTCATTTCCGTACATTTAAAGCTTTCTACTAGCGTTCACGATTGCAGAATAGCAACTTGGTTAGGGTTACTGGACATTGAGGGTGCGAGACCGCCGCCATTTTAACACACTGGAAATGTGGTGCTGGAGACGCATACTTAGAATCTCTAAACTGCACTGAACCTATGTTTCTATCCTGAAAGAACTCAATATCAAAGAGAGATTATCATCGTCTGTGCAAATACGAATCCCCCAGTTATTCGGGCATATCACTCATGACGAGGATTCGATGGAACTATTAGTGTGCCGCTGCGGTGGTACAAAGGAAAGTCGAGGGCAAAACATCCAGGGTGCGCTCTCCAATACGGTGGTTGGACCTCATCGTATCTATGACTCATTGCAGCTTTAATGATAATTCCCAAGCCAATAAACACAGAGCTGCCTAGCATCGCATGAAGAGAGAAGCAAGACTTAACCGAGACACCACTCTGTCAAGAGAGCACAACTAGAAGAATTAAAATTAAAAAGTGAAAATCCTAAATCGTTCCTTTAGAGATGTTATGTCCTTTCTTTCCTTTTCTAGAAGTACCGTCCTGATTACACAATAAAGTTCTTTAATTCATCTCATTATGCGTGAGGTCAAAGCTTTATGCTGAGCGTTGGGCCGTTTGGCGCGGATGTGACGCATATCTTCTCTATCGACTGATGTTATGTTGTTTTGTCGTCTTATATCGCGTAAATACACTATTTTTCTCTCTTCTTCTTTCTGATAAAAACCTGTACTCAGGATAATGTAGGATAGGTACGAAACGGAAGCAAAGCATCTAGAAATAGAATCGGAATGTTTTTTTGTTATATTGTCAATTCCTAAAAGCTTAAAAAACATTAATTTTAGTCTGCTGCTTTAAAAAATTACTCAAAAATTACATTAATCTTGTATGTGGCTGTATATGGAAACCCTGCCAATCTGAAGGACTGGGCTAGTCCTTCTGTTGAAGTGTTATCAGCTAAAAGCTTCCTTACTATAAGAAAAACGAGCGAAGCTTCTGATACTAATATATAAATATTAAAAAGTCAATATCAAAAATACTAGGAGAATATTTTCGGGATTTGTTAACATCCACTGTGCTTATAAAGGAAGATTCTTGTCATTTTTGCTATTTTCAATAAATTCCTTACTTCATTTGCCGAAAGCCTGAGAGCTTGCTGACGTAGGTAATGGGTGTAGCGTACACCGATGTAACAGTGTGATTAACGAATGTATACCTATTATCACCATGCAATAAACAACAAGATTCGCTTCGCACACCAAAGCAAGACAAAAAAGAGCTACCTATTAAGTCCATCGCCAACAAAGTGATATGTTTAATAACTTACTTAACTCAATCATTACCAATTAACTGGTAACGGCCAATTAGTTTGTCCGTGATTTAAAAATGATCAGAGAAGCAGGTTTAGCGCGTCGTTATTCCCGTAGTAGATCGGCTCGAGTAAGCTAAGCGGTGGGCGGGGAGGGCCCGCCAGCGGCCGGCGAGGCGCGGTGGAGCCGGGCCTGCGCGCGCGCGGGTCGGATACATACGTGCTTCGTGCGCTCGAGTCGCGGCGCACTGCGCTTTTTGCTTGTGGAGGCGACCGCGGCTTATCCTTATTGTATTTTATTCTGTTCGTAGCTCCCCGTCCCGACGAACGTCCCTACCACATTGTAAAACTCGAACGTTTTATTGTAACAAAGCCAGTTTATTACAAAACGTATTATGCCAATATGTTAGTAAAAACTCAGTCATTCTCTGGCCGGTCTTCAGACGGTCTGTTTTGTTGTGTGAACGAGTGTTATAAATAAAATAATAATAGCGGCGAACTACAGATTTTTAAGAAAATTCTTTTATCAACTGACATTATGAATATAAATGATTTAGTGACCTGTTTATTTTTTCTCGCCATTATTTTCATTGTGGGAGCTACACCTGATGATAAGGTAAATATTATTTTCATAAATATTTTGTTCATGCGTTATTTTTATTATTGCCAGTGTCCTTAAGCTCTCGTTACTTAAAGCTTAGTTAAAGAGTAAATTAAGTTTAATATTTTGTGGTATTTGTTGAAGTTACTTTGTCAATTTGTATTGTTTTTGGTGACTTAATGAAACCCATCAAATTGCTCACAGGCATTATGTCTGATGTTAGTAAATATGTAAGTTGCTGCGTGTAACTGAGTAGGTAGCTATGTATGGGGACCTAGCCAGTAGGTATAGCCAGCCTGTAGGTATTTCCTGCAACTATCTGATGGACGTGACAAGTGACAAGCGACATTATAGCAGTTATCTGAGAGCTTGCATATCGGCTGTTCGTTGGTGTTTGTGTCAACTTTTACGAAGCTCCGTAGAAACTTTTTGTTATGCATCTCTGACTATAATTCAGACATAGCTTGCATTAGACAGTTAGCTTGTCGGAACTCATTTTAAGCTGTTAAGTTTATTACTTAACAGCTTAAAATGAGCTTATAATGAGGCTTTTGGGTGTAACAAAGCTTATGTAATGAGTAAATAACCATCTTCTGTTGTTACCTCTCAATAGAACTTTTATGAGACTGTTAACTACATTATACGACTAAGTCACTCCCTCTTTATAATGGTATGTTTCACAGATAAAATGAATTTCTAAAGTTTTAAATGCAAGATTTCTATTTGCGCCAAGTGCAACCCCATTTTGTATCCAAGCAATCTCTGACACTCCAGGTTGCCTGGAAGAAATCGCCGAGTGCGATAAGGCCTTCAATTGTATCTTTCTTTTATTATATTTAACCCTTCAGATACCGTCAATTAGAGACACAATAGTAAGACAATAGATGCGCGGCCACCGGTGGTCGCTTGGGGATTCATGAATTAATTTATAAATTTATAATCTTGGTATGCAATAAAGTCATCATCATCATCAGCCTTTTTTAACGTTCCCACTACTGGGACTCAGGTCTCCTCTCTAGGAGGAATATGAGGATAAAGTATTTTTTAAAAGGCTAAATGTTAAACCATATTGGAAAAATATAAACTTCATTTAATACCTGCCGAGCCTTCTTCCAATCTAACTGGATGTAGCTAAATATCAGTATTTAAGTATAATAGGTATAATATAATATTGGGTAACCATATACCTACCCTATGACAAGGCCGGAATTACATCCTGGTTTCTGACAACTGTCAAATGTATACCACATATGACAGCCGGCACCAACGTCTTAAGGTGGTGCATCATGACTCACATTTGCACTGTTTTTCATACAACCGCTCATAACTGATTATGACGTTATTACACATTTTTCATTAGATATTTTGGAAACACAGTATCTTGTGGATATAAAAACTAGTAGAAAAAGTAAACTAATCCAGTAAAAACCTCTGAAAATGTCCTATTTTGTATGAACTTTGACACTTCATAATTTGCCTAAAAATTAAAAAAGTCAAAAAAGTAATCCTCTAGAGACCTTGCAAATTTTATTAAGATTCTAAATGACGGCAACTTTTTCCAAAAACTTTTTAGGGTTTAAAAAAAACAGCTATTTCCTGGAGCAAGTTTTGTGAAATTTTCGAGTAAATCTCGGAATTACCGAATACTAACAGAGTTTCCAGGCGTTATCTCTCTTTTTTTGCGTTGCCTTTTCGTCAAACATCGCGTTGGATTGCATTAAATGAAGTAACAAGCTTTTAAACCATTTTCGATGTTTACGATAAGCGAGTGGAGAAGGACCCTCTTAACGCGCTTTCCGAGACACTGAAGAGTATAAGTATTATCATACGCATACATAATTGATGGTCACCCATCCACAAACCGACCTTAGCAAGTGTTGTCGCCTTCTGAGAAGCAGTAATGCTAGTGAAGGAGACGAACGCACGCGTGGACATCCTCACGTCCTAGCCACCGGGATCCCGACCCCGATTACCAGCCACGATAGACGTGGGCTTGCTGACGACGGGCAATGGATAGCTCGCCTTCCGACTGTTTGGTAACCGTCCAGAACGAGCACGTGTCGTCGACAGCGCGTAGTGTTCCATGCATGCCTCAAAAAGTCAGCAAAACCGAGGGGCTTGTCAGGGCCGGCCATACTGGGACCATTGGTTGGAATCTGAAAGGGAACCCTGGGCCCTGGGATCCTGGAATTCCCAACAAAGTAGGAACATAGGTGTGGTTTTAGTCCGTAAAAGTCTGACACACACAGTCATTAGTTGATTTACCACCTTAAAAAAAGCATATCGACCCGTGTGGCTACTATCAACCACGAGTCCACGAACTCTTCTCTGTCTTATTATCTTAATAATACAACACCTTTATCAACACAATTTACTTTAATGTACACAATCCATCAATGAAGAAAGATCATCTTACGCAAAGTCTTTTGTTACTTTCTATCCTCGCCCAATATTACTTTATTTTTTCTTTGTTTTTAGGGACTTTAAACTCAATGAGCATTTTTTTTTTTCTCTCGACGGGGAAAATCATCATTGACGAAACCCGCTCTTGGGTGGAGCGGGAGACAGTGTCAGAGTCTTACTGACTAAAAACCCCGCGCCGTTCCTTCTAGCCTTCATACCGGGGCTCTAGTTTCCTTTCGGATAACCCCGACCCCGGTAGGCTTCGACCCAGATGGGCCCCTCCTGTTGCTGACAACTCCTTGAGGCGCGCGGGAACAGTGCGCGCCGTCGACGCCTTGGCTCGGTCCGGACAGTTCCCGGACGATCGGACAGCGAGCTACCCATGGCTCGCCGTCCGCGAGCCCGCGTCTACGGTGGCCGGAAATCGGGATCGGAATCCCGGCGGCGGCGGCGGGGGCGCCGTTGCCTGATGCGGTCTGCCTCCTCCTTTGCTGGCATTACTGCTTCGCAGAAGGAGGCGACCGCCTGCCAATCCTCCTCGCTCCGGACCATGGCCTGAACCAAGGCCCGGCGCGAGAGGTCTCCGCCACCGATCGCCCCCACGAGGGCACGGCGTTGCTCCGCCCAAGCAGGGCACACCTCAACTGTGTGCTCCACCGTGTCCACCGGGCGTTCCGCACAGTGGCGGCACCCGGGCGTCTCTTCCGCTCGAATCCGATGCAGGAACCTCCCGAACTTGCCATGTCCGGTGAGGACCTGAGTCATGCGGAAGGTAAGGACGCCGTGAGGTCTTTCCAGCCACGCCTCAAAGAGGGGACTTACCGCCATAATTGTGGCGTGCCCAAACTCAATGAGCATGTCAACCCCATCGTAACCTAAACTAAATTTACAAAAACAACATAACTTAATTAAACAACAAAACTGTTTTACCAAGATTGAGGCACCGACTCATTGCCAAGTCAAATATTATCATAGCAGCATCACTTTTAGGGTTAGCTAGGACTTAAAAAAAAACCTATATCAATTTTATTGATGTTTTGCGATTGTGTCAGTAGCTCCCTTCCGGTTTGATTCTTGACACATTCCATCAAAAGGGGACACATGACACATTCCCAATATTACTTAAGGTACTTAACTAGATGTAACACATTATCGCTTGCCTTTCCATTGTTTTTCTTATCAATCGTCTGACTATCACTGACTCCTTTTTCATTCATATTATTCGATTCTTCAGTGGAGCAGTGGTAGCCGAGTGGTATAGCTGCGACTTACGAGTTATCGGTCGCGTGTTCGAACCCAGCCAGGTACATTACTTTGTGTAATTTATTTCATCACCACTGCTCTCAAAACGGCGAAGGAAAACATCGTGAGGAAACCGACATTTCCTACAACCAAAAATTCGAAGACATTCACCAATCGTTTTCTTTAAATACTTTTCTTTCTTTCTTTCAATCCGCACTGTGCCCGCGTGGTGGATTACGGCCCATTCCCTTTCCTAGAGAGGAGGCCTGAATCCCAACAGTTGGACATAAAAAAAAACTAATAATGATGATGATTCGATTCTTCACACAGTCCATCCAAATTTTCTTCGGCTTCCCCTTTCACCCATCCATCCAGATATGTATACGTAACTCTTGTTGTATGCCGCGGTTAAAGTCACTGTATGACACTACTAGCTGGCATCTGACCCGTATAACCAATTAGTTAATAGAGAAAGAGCTATCGTTGGAAGAACAGACTGATTTTCTAACTGCCCTGTGTTCAATTGATAAATTGTTTTATCTTTATGATTAACCCTTCAGATACCGTCAATTAGAGACACAATAGTAAGACAATAGATGCGCGGCCACCGGTGGTCGCTTGGGGATTCATGAATTAACCGGTGGTCGCTTGGGGATTCATGAATTAATTCATGAATCCCCAAGCGACCACCGGTGGCCGCGCATCTATTGTCTTACTATTGTGTCTCTAATTGACGGTATCTGAAGGGTTAAATTGCAAATTATATTCCATATAGGCTTTGTCCGCGAATTTTGCTTATCCAAACTAATTTATGATTGGTGCAACTTGTCTTTTTCTCCCATTTCTCTCTATTATTCCTCATCTCAGTAGTCACAAGCTCCTTTCTAGCTATTATCACCATCATTGATTCCTTCCTCTGTTTTAATAGCCATAAATTTCATACTTAAATTGTCCGAACGATGTAGAACCATGAAACCAATTTACCTATATGGCATGCATGATGGAATCACGAAGTTACACTCTTTTTAAGACAAAACTGTGACAGCTCAGTAAGACACCAGACATTATATAATAAATTACCTATATAAATATTTAATTAACATCACCTAATCTCTAACTTTCATAACTATCAATCTAGGATATTAAACGAAAACATAAGACAGCCAACTAGGTAACCTATCCATTGTATGTTAGATATCTTAACTTCCAACCTTTTAGTAATAATAAGGCAAGCATCGTGTTGGATATACAATGCGTTCCAAACGTGACAATTGTGTGACGTCACAATTTACTGTCAAATCGAAGAAAGAAATTTTTAAACTTTAACTATTTTACGAATTATTTCTATGAACGAAAAAAGTTTAATCAGAATCCAATTCTTCGATATTACTCATCTTTGAGTTCCTCAATTTTTCAAAATTTCTTTGATAGAAAAGCAAATAGAATGCATAGAATATAGTACTCTAATTTTAATCATCTGTAAAGATAATAAAATTAAAAAGATTTCATCTGAAAATAATGAAAGAACAACTTTTTTGCCACCAGCGAAATAAAGGTCACGCCTTCATATATACTGAGATGAACATAACTCAACCAAAGTATCAAAAACGACATAATCTCGTATAGTCTACCCAATTTAGAATGCACTATCGTAGACCTATCTAAAAAAATATGGGATTTCCAATTCATTTTAACACCTGTCTAGACCATATATCTGTGCAAATTAATAGAGGCAGTATATGTTTGGAACTCATATCATACCTCTATGCTCATACCATCATGTTCACTTCAGTTTCATGTCAGGTTTTTCTTGATCTTGGCTCTTCCCTGCCGGTATGTTTATTTTCCTAACCCACACGCATAATATTGTATAGTCAATATTGATTCAGCCGCCTACTGATTACATAGGTAGCTGACTCTGATAAATAGATTATACAATGAATAAAATTACCTACATGTTCAGTATTTATCAAATGTAGGCTAGCCAACAGTATGGTTACCATTTGCGAATATTGACATTGGCATTGAGAATGTAGTGCCTATAGCTACAGTTACTCGCTTACCATATAAGTGGAAACTGAATTTAAATTAGTCTTTATGTTATGAACTCGAATAATCATAAGTAAAATATTTAAAGTGTTTCCAAGTACAGCGCTGCTCTATTGTTTCAAGGAATAAACTGGAATGAGAAACCGAAGTTTATTTTATATAATGTTACGCAGCGGCAGAAAAGTTAGATCGATAACACGATGAGAAATACACAAACCTCTCTAAAAATGGTCCTTTTTCCGATTTGTCTAAAGTTAAACTCAAATAATACATTGTAAATGATTGGCATATACCATTTCGACATAGCACAAACGAAATTGAGTTACATTAAACTAAAGTGCTTTAATTCTTCAATCTATCAATCAATTAGGTCAAGTGTCAATTTAATTGTGTTTGTCACTTTGTTTCTTGCCAGAGATCGTCGTCGTCGTTAAGCAATGATGGGTGCAGCGCGCGCGCAGCGGCGTGTGAAGCCAACAACAACTATGCTCGCCGGCCAGTCTGCGGGACCGATGGCAGGACATACCCCTCGCGATGTCACCTCATGATAGCGCAATGCTCCGGACCTCCTGTCACCATTGCGAGGAAGGGACCCTGCGTTGGTAAGATATCTGCGAATTTCTTTATTTTCGAAAGCAAATCTTAACTTGTATTTTTTATTATCAATTCTCCGTTGGAACTACTATGATCATGCATGGAAGTTGACTTCTCTAATGGCTCGTCTAGATGTGTAATAATGTAGGCTAAGTTAAATCGAAAGAAGCTGCAAAAATCTATACAATTGAATATCATTCAAAAGCGAGAAGCTATCAACACTTTCAGTTCACTCCAAATCCTTCCATAAAGTAAATCTTGTCTCCACAAAGATTGTCGTTGTTGCGAACAAGTACTATATCAAGTATAGAAAATACATATTTATGTCCACCATGAACATGGCTCTTATAAAAAGCATCTTTGTTGAACTCGACCTTGCGTTTGCGGTACAACCGCTCTTTATGAAGTCATGGAATGTAGTCAGTTTACACTTTTACAGCACTAGGGCTACATTAGCCGGTAAAGATTATGCTAAAGTTGATGGCTCACGTCCATTTTTGTACTTTGATAAAGTTTCATTACTTGCTCAGGCGTATATAGTGCCTTTAAGATCTAACGCTGATATAGCGGAGTGTTCCTCGAAACAACGTTGGCTTATACTGGATGGCGACTTAAATGACCGGTAGATTTTGAAAGATTTTACGCAGCAAGGAGATTGTTCAACCTGAGATAAAGTGATTAAGCATTTTTAGGGTAACTCTATCTTTGGAAAAAAGAAATAACAGTTAATTTCTCTACGTAGCCAATTCCATATGGTTCAAAGAAAAAAATAAATTAGTTTGGTTTTTCTAATCGTAGAGGGGCAGTCATCCTGCCTAGTAGCGCTGCGGTACGCCTTGAAAGCGCAAAGCTGGTCAGCGTATGTTCCGCGATGCCGCGCCGATGGCAGCTACGCCGCGGTGCAGTGCGCAAGTGCAGGGGCGGCTGCCGGCTGCTGGTGCGTCACCCCTGACGGCAAGCCCCTCCCTGACACCTCCGTCAGGAACGGTAGACCTGACTGCACTAGAACTGGTAAGTTGACAATTCTTGCATAAATGTGGACTAATTGATACTACAATGCTCAGTCACACAATTGTTTTGGGACGGGGTGTAACAAGTGAGGAACAATCAATTCCAATAATCAAGGAAGGCTGCTGAAGCAGTGAGACTTCCTTTACTAACAATGCGTCATGCTTCTCAGATATACCTATAGCATATCTTTCCTTGTTCTTTTTTTTTTGAGTGTTAAATATTTCTGTCTGGGATAGCTATTGATGCGTTATTAAAAATGATGTTGCAAAGCGAATTCGATTCTCTCTGTGTTGCCTAGCTCATATTATATTCGGATTATGATTGTAGAAAGTAGACAACATATTCTATTTCTGAATATATCATTTTGCATGTAAAGACATTTGGCTCGTCTCTGTGTGCCTCTTGTATGAACATGCTTGTATCCATGTATGCTAAGCGAATCCTACATTATTGCCCATTCACTTGATAGGTGAATAAACTTCACTTGTTCATTTTACAGGTGACATTACGACATTAGATCAGAATGTCTCTATAAAAGCTATTCAATTTAAACAATAACATTAAATTTAAATAAAACAAATTGTATCTGAGTACATATATTAGGCAAGTAGTGTGATTGAAACAATGGTAGGAAGGACGTAAGCTACTTATAAATCTTACTGAACATTGTAGTAGGCGAAACGAAACGGGCCGGACTGATGATGATTTATAAGTTTCGAAGTATTTGCTCGTAATAGGTTCAGAACACTTTATAGGCGATCTACAGAAGATCTCTTGTACCCGGATTCGACACATCTGTTTTATCTAACGCACCATTGTAAATACCGCTGGCTACACTTCAGACACCGTTTGTAAACAATGATCCAGATGAAAGCTAATGTTTACGTTACACTAGAACGCCTTTTGGAAGTACCGATGGATAAGTTTCACGTAGATATTATCTTAAACAATTTTCACAGAAACATTCTCAATTCGTTAGAAAATGCTGATAAACACATCACTCTTGCGCGTTAAAAACATAGTGCTGATTCACATAAAAATATACAGGCCGTTAAACTAATTAACCATAGGTTACTGTACTTTTAACGTAAACAGACAATATCGTATGTACCTAGTTGCGGAGCTATCGGAGAAAGATTAAAATGTATTTAAAACTACAGCTTTCAAGACGCTATATAAGCAAAATGTTAAACAACTGTAATGGCTTGAGTACCTAACCAAGAGAAATTAAAAAAAGAAACACAAACGATCAGATAAGAAAAATGAACTCCAAATACCTTTCAAACTTCAGACACTGAATGCAACTCCAGAATAAAACAAGCCTATTCGTTTTGACATACAAATTGCATTGCGTGCACGCAGACGACTCGGCTGCCACACGTCTGATCTTGCGTTTATACATAAGAGCCCCATCAAAGTAGTTCGCAATTTATCAATGTTGGAAATGTATCAGTATCGCCCGGACTTGCTGGAGCAAGACAACACCCGTGAGATGTAAATAACTGCTGATGCTGATAAGGTAGGACGCGACGTCACTTGCAGCGGTGCATCTATGTTAAACAATGCCGATAATTACCTTTGTAATTTTTACCTTTTTAAAGAACCATTTTTATCGTGCCACTGTACAAAGACTCTGGTAGTCTTTGCATATCTGGTATTTTCCCTCTAAAAGATACAGAGCAGCTTGTCGACATATTGAGTGATAAATAATGTGAGTATATTTTACGTATGGCTTGCACGTCCTTATACATATTTATGTAAGTACATTTGTAAGTATTTTGTGATTAGAATGCAATTACCTTTGGCGCCATATCATCAGCATTACACATATATATGTTTCGAGCTTTCGTTATGAATGTGTTCGCGATACTTCACCTTATGTTTATTGCCAACTGTCGTAATTACTGATTCGTTTAAAGTCTAAATATTTTTGAAATAGTGAATGTTTTACGTAGATTTTTTTAAACATGACGCATTTAGTTTGTCTGACTATGTTTTACGTGTTTCGGGACGTCAGAGTTCAAAATTACAGGAACCAGAGCCCGTGGGCTTAGCGCAGTAATCTGAAATTGTTTACAAGACAGTCACCTATATTGAATTAGATACGAGCTTGAGCTATTGCTAGTCGCTTTAAAATTTTTATTCGACTATATCGTGCTTTACTAGCTTTTAGCGTTTTATCTTCATTTAAATCAAATATATTATTATTCTCTACAATATTCTACTTAAAGGTTCAATAACTTTTAGGTACTTGTTTGAATTTTGGTGAAACCAGAAGTGTTATATATAGTACATAAAGTTATACTTTCATTAGTATTGGAATTTCCCAGTATTAAGCTTTTGAATATTGTAGACATAGAGACATACACGTATTCTTGAATATAACAGGTTTTTCACGTAGTCAGCTATAACGTTTTTTATTATTTTAACTCTCATGCACTAATTATAATTGCTAAATGATTAAAGATTAGTTCTAGACTAAAGGCGGAGAGCAAAACTTATATCGTTGCTGCACTGTTAAAAAAATGTTTATTTTGGAACCTTTATAGATGTCAAGTTCACACAATGCTTCTAATCTTCCTGAAGTCATCGTTAACGGTCATTCCAGCTGTATTCCCTCAGTATTTAATTGGTTAACTGCTCGATATGCAATTGTTAAGAATCAAACTATTTCCAGAACCAAAATGAACAAGAAATCGGGCTAAATGGCCTAAACCAAATAAAAATAAGTACAGTGGAGTTAATTAAGTTCCTGATTGCGAGCAGATCTAACAAGAAGCGGTCTCGCTTCTACACATGAACCACAATAACATCACCAAATAACAAATTCACTCGAAATCATCTTGGCTATTTACATGTAGGTAGCTAATGGTTAATAGCAAACATGCTTTATGCACTTTTCATGAGTCCACTTAATTTAATAACGTTTGAGACACCTTCTTCTCGTTCTCCCACTCTGACAAATTTATTTTAAACGTTCTGCTATCGAGCACAGAACTATTTAATACCCTTCAGACAAAGGGTCATCCTACGCAGGGCATCGCCCGCTATTCGGCTAACAGCCTGCTTCCTTGTACAAGTACATGCACCTTCTTGTAACCTCCGACAACGACTTGATGCGCAAGTGATCCCTGCTCATGTAGTGAAACTCTAGGAGAGAGAGTGGACGTCTCGCCACACCGCCAGCCACGGGGCAAACTTTGTGATAACTGGTACTAATCTGTTCTGGTAAAATCTTAGTGCGGAGAGGTATTTCTTTTTAAATTCTTCGATTTGTATTGAAGCAAATATTTGTTTACTAAGTGTAACAGAGCAGGCCAGTTGACACTGTGACGTACGTAACACGTCCAATAATGAATCAGCAGGCGAATGATTGTTAGCTGTTAGTAGTCTTCCATTGCATAACAGAATCTGTCGCTAACACTTTTATTTGGATGGATAGGAATATCCCGCTTGAGTTGTACAGTCGTATTCTAACTAAGGAATTTTTCATCACGGATATGATTCAAAGTCTCAAACAGCTGCATTCGGCGAGTAAAAAAATATGTAGTATCATGATGAGTATCATTCTATGCCATATGAATGCTTTGCAAAGATTAGCATCGGCTTTAGCAGATCTGTTTTCGATATTATGTTCTTCTTATGGGACTAGTTCCTGGAAGGGTTCAATTTTATAAAGTCTGTGTAAATATTGGCATGATAACAGATGCTATTCCATGAAGTTGATACATCGAGAAGATCATTCTCCTTCAGACACCGGAAATGCTAGAATTCCAGATCTTTATATCACAGAATGCCTAAGTAGATGCGTTTCGTATAAAATGAGTCAAGCTCTGAATGTATTTAAAAGAGCTGAAAAGGAACGATTTTTGTTTCAAAAATAAACTCAGGTAAAAAGTTTGCGTGAGTCAATAACTTTACACTGCGTTGACTTGATTTTGCACTTAATTCTATTAAAGAATGTGGATTGATGATAAAAACGACTATGTAGGTATCCTAATATTATAAGCTATATCATACATCTGATGAGTTATGTCCCGACCTTTTTCGTCGGATGTTGGAATAATATTGTTTTATCTTTAGCTTATCTGGATTTTAATTAAAGTCTACCTTATCTGCCGCCTTGTGTTCGCTTGTCCCTAATTTGTCACACATATTTAGCATATAAGTAGGTACGGTTCGTTTACTAACCGTAGCACGTAATGCCTACTTTTGTGGGGCATTCTTACAAATTGCATCTTCAGAAATAATTGTATTTGAATTCTTTCCGAGTTTATTTTGATTTAAAACTGCATCTGTGCAGACATGATACGTTTGTTAAACATTCCATGAATAACCCATGTGTTCGTAACATTCTGATACAACTATATCGCACAGTATAAAAAAACAATGTCGATTGAATGTCGTAAATAACGAATCGAATGTAGATAAGTAATATTAAAGATCCCGATCGAAAATTTCCCTAACTTAAAGTACTTAGCATTCTCGTTAGGTGCGCGAGTATCGCGGCTCGCATCCGCAATAAGTTACTTGTATGAAACCTGACTATAAGTGGTAATATGAAATGGCACTATAACAGCTAAACCTTCTTGGAATACCTACACACCTTGATGGTATTTTTAATCTGTACTTCATAAGTTATTGGTTTGTTACTCATTGTTATTTACTTCTTACCTACGTTACGCCTGTATGTAACTCACCTTTTTAAAATTTTCCTTTTAAATGACGCAACTGGTGATTACTTACATTCACAATAGCTCTTAACAGGCAGCTCCTCACTTAAGTACCTAATTCAGTCTGACTTTACGAGCTTAAATGTCACAAGCACCGTATTCTTCGTCCAACAGGCTAAGTAGCAGACTTGCGTTTAGAAAGACTATTGATCAACGTCCACGCATTAATGAGTATGTCTCATTCAGTAATGAAGTACTACAGTGTCTTCTTCCGATTCAGTATAAAAGGTTTTATTTAAAGCACTCATCTCTCTCGCCCATAAATTACAACAACGCTTAATTTATGACGTGCCAACACGTAACTCGATGACTAAGTGAGAAATTATCAGTAACGACATGCTATAGACTAAGTGAAGTTTGTCCCCCGGTTCTGTTAATAGTCGATATAACTCCATAGCTCTGCCCGCATCCATTTACGTCGTTTTACATGCCACCTACTAATTCTAGCCTCTTCCATTTAGCGGTGGCGCCTGCGCTGCCAATTAACCATTTACTGCCACTCATGTTGACCCGGTTGCGCGGATTCTATCTAATTAACTACACTTTATAATCACGACTTGGAATTGATGATTGCGCATCTCTGCGCAGACAGCATAGAGAGCCCAGTGTTCCATTGTAACGGTTTCTCTTGAGAGTGGAGGACTCTGGCCGGATCCTAATGTGGTTTTCACCGTAACCTAGGTATTTCTTAAAGTATCCTATGCAAATTAGTTCGCTAAGCGAGCGAGCGATAAATAAAGTATTTAAAGATATCAGTCTCGGCATAATATTACCTAGCCTATTCAATAAGCGTAATACTTCATTATAGTATACCACAATAAAGTCAGTTTTATTTCGTAAACACCACTACATTCGAAGTGGAGACAGATCTTCGAGTATTTTTCTAAGAAACAGCGGTCCGCGTCAGACAGCTCGACGCCGATCACAATGGGGTCCACTTTTTTTGTCATTCAAAGGTAAGGAGAACTCGTCTCGGGCATCAGACGATAGAAAAAAAACGTTCCAGTGATCATTTGAGAGCTTTGTTGAAAATCACCCGCACCTTTGATGTTTTATATTTAGCTATAGAGCTTACCTGGCCCGCGATGATGAAGTCGTTTAGAAAGAGTTAAAATAATAGGCTGGCTTGACTGCTTACTGCACTAGTAACACTCAAAGTGTTATTGCTTTTAATAATAACACGTAGTACTATTAAATATTTAGAATTTCTTTGAAGTTGGTGAAGGTTTTCATTTTCGAAGATAAAAACGAAGTGGGCCCTATTTTGTTTTGACTAGTTTATATTTCTGTAAAAAAATTGCAATGGTAAACGACGCCCGCGTCCTCAGGTCATACAATTTGCATGGTTATTATCCACATAGTAACAACATCGACTTTCAAAGAAACGGTTATTGAAAAAACGTGTTAACACTCTAAAAAGCGAACATTTGAAATGGTACCATCTTATTTGGGTCAGGCGCCGAGGTGTCTAACGAAATTCGATATAATATCACCTTTTTTTGTACGATACCCTTTACAGCCGGCCGGTTTAAAACTATAAAACTTTGAAACTTCGCTTTGAATAGTGTGAAAGAGTAGATCGTATCGTTTAAAAGGTTATTTAATTATTGTTTTGTACTTCGAAGGAACTCTGCTAACGGTGGTAACTGTTTGAATGATTAGGAACGTTTAAAAGAGGGATAGTCCACTTTTGTTTGAACGTTTGCCCCACTTAAATACACCATATACTAAAAACAGAAGATAAGTATGATAAAGAATCTTTAAAATACATTTAAAAACAATAATCTCTAAAAATAGCATGTTTTTTATACGTTAAACAAATCTAACACAATGTCGGAAATAGTCGGAATAAGTGAATAGGTGGAAAAAATATTAATATTTGTTTTACTGTAACAAAAATGGCAATCCACCAATTATTTACATGGTTAAAGAACTACTACTCAAAATTTACTTATCTCAAAGAACTCCATACATACTGACATGATCGTCTTCCATTTGTCCGCGAACCTATCACAGACAGGGTTCGTGTCTAAAGGCGGGTCTAGGTTGGTGGACTCGGCTACTCTAGAGTTGGTCCACAATACCAACACGAATTTGAGTTCAGCTCGTGCTCCTCTTTTGCTCGGCTCTTTTAGTGGAGAACCATCTAAAGACGTAAAGAGAGCGCTGAGCGCAAAAAAAGCGTTGAGCGCAGAGAGAGAGAGAGAGTGCGTGAGACAGGGGACTAGGCTCGCACAACGGTGTGACTCGCAGCGTCTCGCAGCCACAGCTAACAAGCTGTATCACCTGATACGGCTATAAAAACAGTGGCAAAGTTGATCATCAGTTTTTCCATGAAAGATTTTACTCATAGTCATCAATTAATATTTTTAGGGTTCCGTACCTCAAAAGGAAAAAAACAGAACCCTTATAGGATCACTTTGTTGTCTGTAAAAAAAAAATTAATTCTGAAAAATCTTCGAGACTCCATTCGGGAATTGTAGTTTGCACGGAGCCATCAATGCGGGAGTCCTACTCGCACTAGCTCGGTTTTTTTTGGCTACAAGTGAATTTCGCCCTACTAACTAAAACAAACTTGATGGCGTACATAAAATGATGGTATAAGACTCCTGTACAATATTTCTGTGTCCATAGTTCATGAATTCATTGAAGAACCAACGTTTCAATCCTTATTGTTGAAGCCGGAAGAGTAAATCTATTTGTAGCCATTCTGTATTGTTGGACGGATATCGTCCGTGTTGACCAGTTAGTCGCTCGCCAGGGTCAAAACCACTATGTTTACTACCTATACGAGGGAACTGATCCTTACTAATAATATAAATGGGAAAGTGTGTGTGTCTGTTTGTCCGTCTTTCACGGAAAAAGGGAGTGACGAATTGACGTGACTTTTTAAGTGGAGATAGTTGAAGAGATGTAGAGTGACATAGGCCACTTTTTGTCTCTTTCTAACCCCCCACTTCCCAGGGGACCCGTGTTACCTCGAAATTAACGCGAGCGAAGCCGCGGGCAAAATCTAGTCGGTTTATAAGGCGTATAGAAGCTAACTCTGTATTGATGTCCCAAAATAGAGTTGAATTTGTGACTTTAGGAAAGAATTATAAAGACAAAGGGTAATGAGATGTTGCCAAAGATTTGTAAAAATATTCTTTTTTAAAGTTCCCTATCTGAAAAGGAAAAAACGGAACCCTCATAGGATCACTTTGTTGTTCGTCCGTCTGTCTGTCTGTCAAAACCCTTTATCTCGAGAACACGTGGAAGTATCAAGTTGAAATTAAAACCATATACTCAAGTCTGCGGCCCCTTCAAGCAGCTTCTTCTAAGTTACTTTTTCTAAGTTAACGAATAAAAAAGATACGGCCGTTTATGTCGCAAAAAAAAATATGTTGATAGTCTCAAAGATCGAAATTCTTAGGGTCCTTCTCGTTGACCCAGAATCCTGAAATTTGGCACGTAGCAAGGTCTTATAGCACAGGTATAGGATAGGAATATATTGGAAAACCGTTTTGTACCTACGTCACAAAAAAAAAAACTTTTTGTGGAATTCGGAAAAATCATCGAGACTCCATTCGGGAATTGTAGTTTGAAGAGAACCCTCAGTGCGCGAGTCCGACACCCGACTCGCACCTGACCAGGTTTTTTTTAAATGGATAGGCTCGCGTTTGACCTATCTCATTGACGATAAGCAACAAGCTGACAATAAAGCACACTTGCACCTATAACCTATTCAGTATAGACTTGAAAGACTCCTAAATTGTAGAATAAAGAAATAAAATCAAACCTCGTAAAATCAATCCTGGGTTAGAATAATGCAAACGAATTATAATAAAGTATTTGAATATCTGTTTATGTTAATTCAAAAAGCTTTACGATTTAACAGAGAGACCATGGCCCTACATAGCTAGAAGTCGTAAAATAAAACCCTTTTAAGCTAGTGCTAGACAGAGTACTTTGATCATCGCATTAGGTACGGTTCTTACAAACGACAGGCTTGTTCTAGTCCTTTCGTGACAAAAAGGCCACATAAGCCTAATCCGTTCGAAAGAGTTACCGAGGTTCTGGAACGCAAAGGGCAACTAGAAGAACACAACGAGTTTTAGTCTTACTCAACCTAGAGCGAGATAAGTCTTTTTTTTTTCAATAGCCAGTACTGTCCCACTGCTGGGCAAAGGCCAACTTCTTCCAGGTATTCGTTTCTTGAGCTACTTCGAACCAGTCCCCGGGGTAGGCATTTAGCTCGTCTCGCCACCTCTTCCTAGGTCGACTTCGGCGACTTTTCAGGTACCCATTTTGTGGAAACTCTTGCCCAACGGTCAGAGTGCATGCCGACTGATGTGTCCCGCCCAATCCCATTTTAGCCTGGCAGCCTTTTTTCCTACGTCTATAATACCCATCTTTTGACGTAGCCTGTTATTCCTTATTCTATCAGCTCTTTTGACACCAAGAATGCTGCGTTCTATTGCTCGTTGGCAAACCCCACGGCGAGACTATTGCGACTCGGTGAGCGACCATGTCTGGGCACCGTAGGTTATGAGTTTTCGCTTCATTGGCCTCTTCATGGACCATTAGCTTTTTCCAGCGTTTTCGATACGGTGATCGATTTCCTTCTTTAGAAATTAACTGGCCCTAGTAGATATACTAATCGACATAATATCCTGCCCAACATAAAAATAACCTTTTTGGTGGTTTATGTTAGTCTAAGTACTTACTTACAGAAAAACAAATCAAATGATGATGTACGTGACATCACAATTTTTTTGAGTTCTCTCGATTTCGACAAGATTCCATCATCAGATCCCGACTTGGTTACTATGAGACCATTTGGGAAGTAAACTCTTTCCAACAAAAAAAAAGAATTTGTAAAACCAATTGGCAACGACGAAGTTATTCGCGAACAAACATAAAACCAATACAAACATCCGAATTGAGTTGAGAACCTCCTTTTTTAAAAGTCGGTTAAAACACAACAAGCAGTTCAATAATATCAGATTTACATAATTATGTAAATCTGAAACGTTCACGCATCTTAACGGGGTCTAGCCCTGCTATGGCCGACCCACTTCATAGATAATGCAATCTACAAGCTGTTACTGCGAACATGGCCCAGTTTAGCTAGAATAGTGTCCCGTACTCACCTGGGATTGTAAACTTTAAGTACCGCGGAAGATGGCGTAAACCGAGACAATCTGCTGCGCCGGCGCACGTTATGACATTTACGGTTTATTGAATTCTATTGATAGAATAGTTTTATTACATTATAAAGTATGAGATAGCTTACATAGTCTGTAAACAATATCCTTAAAGTGTATTAATTTTACAATATTATGTGAGTTCTAAGCGCAGTGGCGCAGTTTTGTATGGCGAGGAAAGAAGTTTCAGGAAAACGGTTTCTTGTGTCATCGTCCAAACAGCTCGTATTCACGTGTCACTAAAGGTAAAACTACACTGTGCACACGTGGGCCACTTAAGCCGATCTGGGCGCGTCGGTCTCTATACATTTTCTAAGGAAATTAGACTTGTAGAGCTACACTAGATCCACGCCACACGACGTCATTCTACGTACAAATCAGGCGTGTTACACGTGTGCGTCGGTCTAATGTAGTTCTAGGTATGTATGAAAACGCTTGATTGTTAAATAGTGTAAGGTTTTATAGCACATCAGATTGTAAGTTTACCGGTTATATGGATGTTTTAGTGATGCACCACAGTCGCGGGAACTGGGACCGGTTCGACTCCGCTCGCCACCGCACTCACAACTCAATGCGTAAAAATAAATAACAGACTGCTTACGATCGATAACGTTTTCTTATTGCTACAAAAATATATCACACCTCATTCAAAATTGATTATTGGATCACGTCTTTTCTAGGGTACAGGCGTTTAATATTTACCTTGTAATTGCCCCACACTTGTCCTTAATTTGCGTTGAGTTAATTACAAGTGCAATTCAATTTTAAACTGTAGTAAGGAAAATGTAATTGAACAAAATTGGTTACTTATCGTTTTAAGGCGAAATTATAGTGTTGCCAACTTGACAGCCAATTTATAAACAACTTCTATGACACAGTAAATAAAACGGCAAAGCGATATTTAATTGCAGAAGCGAGTGTATTAAAATCCTAAGCGAATTTAAACGGAGCCGCGTTTAAATCTAGTTATCAGCAAGTGTAAGTAATGTCGTTTGTGATTACGCCAATTGCTTCCCGCTTGCAATGATATCTTCTTGAGAGGCCTTTGACCCGTTGGGACAATAGACTATAACAATCGCATATAATACCTAAAGTATCTAATGAATTATTGCCGTGTGTTTCCGGGAATCGAAAGGCCAACCCTTCTCTAGGTGGGTATCGTAAAAGGTGATCAGAAAGACCGACGACTTGTGTAAATGTTGACTGTTGATCTTAGCACTTTACTAAAGATTCTAACCTCTGAAGAAGCTTTATAAGTTCACAGAACGTTATGTTATTTATTAGAAATGCTATTTGAAGAGTAAGAGCTAAAGCAGTATAAAAAAATATGGAAATGTCAACATGGTGTCTAGAGTCCTTCCAGTTTCGCTGTCTGTCCCTCAACGGATTTTGTTGCGATTTTTTTAATAGATAGAGTGATTCAAGAGAAAGGTTCATATGAATAATATAATATGCATAATATAGAATAGAAACACAATAATACCAGAAATTTTTAATGTAATAATCTAATGACAAAAAAGCGATGAAAAGACATTCTGTAGTGCAAAGCTGGGGTGGGTCGCTAATTATAAATATATAATGTCTGACCCACTGCCCGTCCTTTTAATACCTACACATAAGGGTTCTTGAAGACCGATATCAATCTGTTTTTGTTTTCAGGTAAATCGCACACAAGGAGGCGGTCCTCGGTTCGAGGCCAGCGCAATAAAAGAAGTAAGACCAAGGATTGATGTTAATAATTAAAGTCCGTTAAACATAGGATCCGTAAACCTGATGATGTCACAAATAAATGAGATCAGATCTTTTTATAATGGTGTTGTAGAACTTATGGTTTTTTATGGTCAATATAGATTTTCAAATTGGATCTTGGGAGAGCAAGTAAAAATGCCAAACTTTATCAAAATCTCAAGATTACTTCCGTTAACTCGGGATATAGAGTGTTGGCTTGAACCCGACCGAAAGCTTAGAATTTTAAATCAAGAATAAATTTCTCCGACATGTCTTTCACATATTTCCCTACAAGATTATATCTATCTTTCATGTATTTTAACATGTTGTGTTAAAATACATGTAACATTATAATAAACATTACAACAACATTATAATAAATTAATAAGAATCTACTTTCATGACGTCACTATCCCACAGCATGCACTAGAGCCGATCGCGCCCAGTTCAACGGAAACCTCATCAAGATCTTCAGTGGGGAGTTTGAGAGGGCTCGAACTGATGCAGCTCCATCACCAGAGCCCAGGGCTGTGGCAGACTGGAAATTCAGAGAGCTGGATCGAGACCGAAGCGATGCCTTGCAAAAGTCGGAGTACAGGGGACTTAGAAGACTCATAAAAAAAGTACGTAACACCACAAAACTTAGATACTCACCTCGGTAGCTTCGGCGTCGCAAAATTTCAAGTATATAAGTTTTGCATCCTTCCTCTCCTCGGTCCACAGTACCTACTTAACCGTTATTTATGTTGAGGTTTCGTGTCTGTGTGATAGAACTGAAAATCGTTTGTCCTTATACGGATTTGCTTGATAACCTGCCATGATCCTAAGACTTTGGATATACGGAATAATCTGATCAATTTATGACTTCACTCAGGCCCTCCCATCACCCAAGGAGAGCCTGACTGAAGCCATAGACATCGTTTCGATTCTTTGAAAGTGAATGAAAAAGTGAGTGAGTGAATTATTTCATTTCATTTTCATTTCATTTCAAGTATCACAAGATCAAAAATAATGCTTTAGAATCGTTTTATAGAGTTTTCGTTGCAGTCTAAAGTCTGCTCAGACGCATAACTCAGAAATACGGTTCGAACAGATGGTCAGATTTCCAGGAAGGGTGTTTAGTCATTGAATTTTTAACTCACCGCAGACTTCCGGAATGAAATCGAACCTGAACAGATTCGATATTGCTTTCTAGGTCAATGTTTGGCTTCCGATACTCACACTTAGGTTAAATATTCGTCCTCATCCTTGACATCTTCGTAACAATTGCAGCCAAGTAATGAAAATTTTCTTTAAACCCTTTAGTGACAGAACTAGTCCCTTGCATTTCTATGCAAAGGGGCAAAATTTGTAAAATGTAAGCTACATTTTTTTTTCTCGACGGGGAAAATCATCATTGACAAAACCCGCTCTTGGGTGGAGCGGGAGATAGTGTCAGACTCTTACTGACTAAAAACCCCGCGCCGTTTCTTCTAGCCTTCATACCGGGGCTCTAGTTTCCTTTCGGATAACCCCGACCCCGGTAGGCTTCGACCCAGATGGGTCCCTCCTGTTGCTGACAACACCTTGAGGCGCGCGGGAACAGTGCGCGCCGTCGACGCCTTGGCTCGGTCCGGACAGTTACCGCACGATCGGACAGCGAGCTACCCATGGCTCGCTGTCCACGAGCCCGATGTAAGCTACATTTGGCAAGTTTTGGCACAACTGTCATCATCATCATTCTGAAAAGCTGAACATCCACCTCGCTTTTCTCGAACCGATCAGGTCTAAAAAACATTGTCGCCACCATGAACGTAACTGCTAGATTTGTTAATCACAGAGTAAAGTTTATCATACTCAAGGCCCCTGGCCTGGCACGCGACTATGGTAAGAGACCAGACGGTATGTCTTTATTTCCTTGGAAGATGGGTAGGCCTTTAGTGTGGGACGCTACATGTGTCGATACTCTTGCGCCATCCCATCTTCCTAGCTCATCGTGCTATGCTGGTGCTGCCGCGGCGGCTGCGGAGAACCTCAAGCGGCGGTAATATAACAGCCTCGTTGGCAGTTATATTTTTGAGCCGTTTGGGGTGAAACTCTTGGGCCGTGGGGTCCGATTGCTCATATGCTTTTTAAAGATTTATCCAAACGCTTAGTTGACTCTTCGCGTGACCCAAGGGTTGGCTTCTACCTCGGTCAGAGATTGCCATACAACGTGGCAATGCCGCCAGCCTTTTGGGCACACTTCCAGTCGACAGCGTTGCGGAGGAGTTAGTATATATTATTTTTAATTATTTAAGTTTATTTTATAATTTAATTAGCCCCCTTAAGACCTGGCCATAATCACATCAAGCCCTTGTGCGTTAGGGACACAAGATTACTGTGGTACTGGCATCATCACCAATTTGGCAAGAGCGGTAGGTGGGGCTCACATCAGACGTCGGGCCGACGATGAAATACCTGGGACTCGTCCTCGATAACCGGTGGAATTTCGAGGAGGCGGTGGCTGGCTCATAAACTTGAACGGACTGGGGCTCAAGCGGCTCTTGCTCAACTTGCCTAGTTTGGGCAGACCCCTGGTTCAGACGCCTCCTGACGAAAGCTCTTCGCGGGTATCTACTTAAATTAAACTAGCATTAATGCAGAGTCTTCAAATTCAAATATTTTGATCTGACAATAAATACAACAAAACAGCAATAAAGAAAATAACAACGGCGAGGCACTTAAATCATCAAAGTGTACATGCATATTATTAAAACGTCTGTACATAGGTACATTTCATAACCTGTCATTGAGTGCAAGTGTCGCGATCTTTGACCAGCTGCACGTGACTTTGAATGTAGCTTCCATAAATTATAGGTAGATTTGAGATACCAACTGTAATTTATTAGAAATCTGTGGTGTTGGAAGACAAAGACAAGGGAAGGCCATCTTGCAATATCTTACCTAAGTTATTGCATAAACAAATGCATAGAGTTGGTGGTAGTTTCAATTTGGACATTGATATTTTCCGTATCATACCTTTTTTTGAGATAGAAAGTCATTGAATAGCTTCTCCCGCTTTGGGTGGAGCAAGGAGTGACAGACTGATACTGACTGAAACCCACCTGTAATGTTCCTTCACTTGCCGTTTGCGTTGCAAGGTAACTCTTTCGAACGATCCCGCAGTCCTAACCCACATCTTACCTTACAAACCCACTAACACACCTGTCAAGATTGTTATTTAATTTAGACCACAAAGGTCCTTTTGATCGTAGTCTGCAGTGATTGGTTTACTCTATCTTAGCAGTTTCTGGATTTTCACAAGTTACTGCAGTGGACCCAAATACCCAAATTTATTTCGGAAAAATAGAGCAGATGGCGAAAAAATGAAAAAAATTTCGCCATATTTAACATAGCCTTCGTAGGTGCTGATAAAACAAAATATATTTCTATGTATTGAGAGCTTCAGGCGAGTAGGTAAACCAGACACTTCAAAGTTTTTTTTTTTTAAGTTATCAAAAAATAAGAGGCCCGTTTTGACAATTGTATTTTGACTAACTGCCTGGCGGTTTGTCCGGTGTAGTGTAGCTACTACTAAAATAGCTACTAGGTTTGTTTCTTTCAATTTCGTTCCAAGTTACATTAGTTTTTCTCAAAAGTCAAAACGGGCTTTTTATTTTTGAACGAGTAAAGCAAATATCTAATATTTTGACTGGCGCAATATCTACTTTATTTTCAGGTAAGTATCACAGGAACCCTGTTGCGCGAGCGACTACCTAATTACGAAATAGTTAAAGTTCAAATTACTAAAAATATTTATGGTAACTTTTGAATACCTACTTGTCTGTTATCGAGTGTTTTTATACAGGATATCTATGTAGTAGTAGCTACACGATCGTCCTACATCCGCTACTTGAGCCGTGAACTGGCGAGGGTCACGCAAGCCGCGCGATTAGCGAGTGTCAAGTGTGCTGCGCTACAATCTTACCCACGGACTACCGTATAGATACTAGATAGAATATAGGAGTCTATGTGAATGGACTACTTTCGTTAAACTTGACCAGACATTCAGGCAAGAGCAATGACTGTTTAATTCTCTTTGGGCATAGGTGTACCCAGCACTATCTCAGGGCTATCTATCGTATTATCTGGTTCCCTGACCTAGGTCTAGATCTAGTTCTGGTCGCCCGACTAGCCCCCCCCCCCCCCCCCTTAGGACTGCAAGATCAAATGGGACCATTGCTCCAGAACGAATAATTCTCGTTTGGCTTATTTCAAACGAAATAAGACAAGCAAATCGTAAAATTCTGGGTCATTTTCAGGGATTTTCTGAATAAAAGTGAGATTGCAGGACTTAAGAACGAGCTAAGCGAGCTGGTAAATGACAGAACATATGACAGATTTTCGAGTTTAAAAAAATATACACGTCTCAATCGTCATTTGATTTTTCTTTTAAAAATCAGTTGCCTACTTTGAAGACTAATGGCACGGTAAAGAGAAAAGTTTGATAATGCAAAATATTACAACGATCGATGAAAGCTCCAATTTTTGTTACTTTTTATACGTAAATATTTTTAGCTACCAACAAATAAGTTATTTCGGACGTTTTAAAGCTGCTCGTAGTGCTATCGACAGCTCGAACTTCCAAAAAAGTTCACAAAAAGCTTCAATGAGTTTATTTGATACCTAGACGACACCAGTAAGGGCTATATTTCACCCAAACACCATGGTGGTGCGACCAGCTTGGACGTGTGGCGACTCTGGTGTCCGTATGATGTCTAGTTTGGTAGCTTAGGGCTATATTTCATCAGAATATCATGGTGGCGCGACCAGTTGTGCCGCCAAGGTTTCTGAACACAAGTAGCCCAGCCTTAACACAAGTAGTCTTCTTCTTAGCGTGTCGATGGCAAATCTAGTTTTTTTTAATTATTTTTTTCTACTTAAATTCCTTCCTGTCTGTTTTCGGCCACGGCAATGGCTTCCGCTTTGACACTGTATTAGGTCCCTACGCTGTATACAAAGTATATCTACCTAGACATATCGGGCTAATGTTCAAGCTGTTACACTAGACTATCAATCTGTTGGTACCGTTTCTACTTCTGGATACAGGGGCTCACGCATCCACTCTGTGACAGACAGCAAATATGCCGCAATCAACCATGAGGCTCCGGATTTGACGCATAAGGAATAATTTGGCCCTTTTTTTGTTGGTCATGTTTTTCTTGAACTTCCACCATTCTTCCCAAGAATATCGATCGAACAATTTGTATATTTAATTATAAATTACTCCTTTAGGTGGTGAAACCAAAGCGCTGCGCTCGCGCATGGGCCCGCGGTTGCGACGGGGACGGTGATGGAGAGATTGCTCACGCGGAGTGGGTGGCTTGTCTTCTAGTCAACCCTGAACCGCCTGCACCGGACTGTGAGTACCTTAATGGTTACGTTCTTTAATGCCTGGGATACACATGCTATGTTGGCACAAAAGCATGCTGGCTTCAAGCAGATACTAATTTGTAGTTCTAGTTTGCAGACCATGCATGCATGCATGTGGGTTTCAGCCTTGAAGGTACTAATAAGTGTAAAATAGAAATCCTGGGTTTGAAAAAATCTTCGAGCTCAAGAAAAGAAGATCAACGAAAGTAAGTTTTAGCTCAGGCTGCTGATTTTTCCTTGGTACTAATGTTTGGGAGATTAATAGCCTTGCCCTGTATTCTTTTTGTAAATTAACAAACACCTATGTAAATAAGTAACAAATTACCTATATTAAATCTCCTGTAGGTATGCAACTTGTTTAGTACAAGAGATTGTCAAGTCATGCCCCGATAATAACTTAGTTATGGCAAAGATTATTATATATTTAAGTTCAATAATACCTACACGTAGTAATTATAGATCTATATTACGAACAAGTTTCTACGTTTAAAGAAAAACAGTGCATAAACGTACCATTTGATCAATTATAGTATCTCTTACATTTATTAGTGTAGAGCGGCCTTAATAATCACTTGTTACAAAAACTCACTTGTAGAGTATTTTGATGACTCTTCTTTTGAAAAACAAGACTGGTATTACAGTGTTTCTGCTCTGAACAAATTAGTTTTTAATTAATGCAATCTAATATAAAAAAAGACAGAATGAGCAGGGGTTAATAAAGTTATTTGATTTATCGTTAAATCGCCCAAGTTGTAACCTGGGTCATTCTCATTTAAATGAGAGCGAAAAACTTGCCTGAGGCTGTAAATTAATACTTCAAATAGGTTGTGAATATTATGCACAATAATCAACAGACAATTTATAGACGTTAACGGTTTTAATTTTTAAAGACTAGTTTTTTACGGTGCTCTGGCATGGCTGGCGCCAGCTTACGACAAGTCTCTCATTTCAATAGTAATAAAATTTTAATTAAAATTATTGGTAGCTATGAGGTAGCCTAGGGTGATCTGGAGGAAATTCAATTGCACTTTTAAAACATTGTTTTGCATGCTTGTTTTACATAGCCTCAACTAATAAAAAGCCCTCGTGCGTCAGAATTGACCATATCCTTTCGATGGTTTTTTCGTTTCTCACAACTCTTTAGCATGTCTAACTGACGTGTTCACTGCAAGATAACAATGCAAATGTGTGTGCAAACATAATAATAATATATAGTCTCTCTCCGTTTCTTCATGTCGTTGAATGCAGACGATGACAGCGGTCCGGAAGCAGAGCCTGCTGATTACAACGAGGAGGAGCCACCACCAGATCCTAGTTCAGGTAACTTTATGTCTATATTTGCTTACCCCTCCCCCCCACTGATAGAATTTTGTCCCTCCGTGTATACGCTTTTGACCACACTCGGTTGCATTCAGCAAGTTTCTTCAACTCGTTCAGAATCGATCAACCAGAGCAATCAGTGGTGGAACTTCTAATTTCAAAATACCTTCATAATACCAAGTTTTATATTGATGTACCCAGCCAATCAAATCGGTGGGGTAGCCTGCGTACCTCTAGGCCTACCCACCATCTAAGGACGCGTAGTTTCATCAACGTGACGCCGTTGTACGAATACCCGTCTATGAAGATATGCGTCCGTGGGTGGTTGGCCTTAGTTTTACAAATATTACGGTAATTACCAGTTACTGTGATAAAATGAAATACCTACCTATGGGTAGATAAATATCGTACACGTAACTTCTCTCAGTGGGTTCGTTGGAATTATCTTAATTGAATATACTCCCGGCATAAACAGAATACTACGTCCTATTCCAGGATATAAGCTTTTGCAGGAAGCGACTGCTTCACATTCCCTCTCGCTCCGGACCGTGGCCTGAACTAGGTCTGGATCTGTTTTTTGTATATTATTATGTGCTTAAACCAAAAAGATATTAGCATAGCAAAGTCGACCTTATAATGTTCCCACTGTTGGGACTCAGGCCTCCTCTTTAGGAGAGGGAATGGGGCGTAAAGCACAACGCGGGCCTAGTGCGGGATGTTAGATGTGACATGTCTTCGATTTTTTGGTTCTAGGACATGCCAGTTTCCTCACAATGTTTTTCTTCACCCTTTTGAGAGTAGTAGTAACGAAATAAATTACACAAAGTAATGTGCCTGACTGTGTTTGAACCCACGGCCTACAACTCGTAAGTCGAAGCCATTACCACTCGGGTACCACTGATCTCAAAATATATTATAAAAATCCCAATATATCAATCCCGCAGGCTAGTGGGATTGCGATTTTGATGCGGGATTGGTTTCCTATTTACGACCAATAATTATTAGATATTAATCATGTCGACAAGCCGCTAATCCTGGGCCCGATTCCTCCTCAATTAGATTACAGTCCCATGGAACTATGAGACAAAAGGAATAGAACCCATATACCTGTGTTTACGCACTACGCACACACTTGTGTATTATAATTGGTACCTACGTAGATACTTGCCTAATCTTCTTTGAGATTGACCACCATGCCTGAAATTTTGTCGAAAGGATTATTTGATTATGATAAGGTGCCTTTTATCTACATCTAGATAATCAGCCGTTAAAATTTTTTGGTCTTGGCTGATTCTCTCACGATGTTTTCCTTCACCGTTTTGAAAGCAGTGATTATAAAATAAACCCGCTGGAAACTCGAGGCCGTTAACTAGGTTTAACTACACTATTTTTTTCTGAGGGAAAATTTGTATTTTTGTGTGTATGTTTGAATTGAATAAACACAGAAATTACTGCGCCGATTTCAAAAATTCTTTCACCATTGGAAAGCTACATTCACCCTGAGTAACAGGCTATATTTATTGCCCGTGCAAAACCGGGACGAGCCGCCAGTAATTAATAAAGTTTAAGTCTCTGTATGTACTTACTTAATAGGTTTTTTTGCTAAATGCATATGAAAGTATGTTCCAATCTTTAAATATATTTTTTTTTAATTTTGTTCAAGCTAAGTAGAGCTTGTGTTATGGGTACTAGACAACTGATAAACATACTTTTCTAAATACATACATAATATAGATAAATCACACAGAACAAATGACCATGCTCATCACATTTGTCCTGGATGGGAATTTAACCCACGACCTTTTTCCCCGTCGACAAAAAAAAAAAAAAAAACCTCCGCCATACCAGTCAGGGTCATTAACCACTAGACCAAAGCCAGTCGATATGTGAAGGTCATGACTAGCAAACATTCAAGAGACCTATTTTGCTTTCTGTACAGTATTACCCGGAATCGTGAGGAACTCCTTCGCGCCAGATGGTTCCGAGTCCGAGTCGAGGAGAGAAGATGAAGCCAACGACTGCCTCACAGATAGACAAGCTGTTTTGGATGAACAGGTTTGATAATATTAACTGATTATTTATCGACTCGAAAGAGAATTTCTGTGAACGCGTGTATAATAAGTTCACAGACACTTCTTTAAACTCAATTAATGAATCTATGTAGACTTAACACAACTAAATTTCCCCGCACACGGGCCTCAATAAAACGCAAGAAGCGGCCACAAAAACAAACTAGAAGCCGCCGCAAAAGACAGCTGAAGCGCGAGACAGCTTGTGGACGGAGAAGCTTGAAACGGCTTCAAGCGTTTTTTTGTGGCGCTTCGCCGCACACGATTCACAAAAAAGGCCGCCTTAAAAAGAAGCTTGGAGCGGCTTTTTTGTTGCCCGTGTGCGGGGACAGTAAGTCGGAATCTGGAGCCTTACCATGACGTGTTAAAATGTCAGATGTGCGATGTTGCGAGCGAGAACGGGATGGATGTCTATAGCTCCATCCTTTTAACAGTACAGCTTAGGTCATTAAATGGATCGAGTGTAGCAATAAAATTGAAAAGCCTTTATGTAATATCAAAATAACATAATGTGTAACAAAAACATACGAAAGCATACTTGTTGTATTCGATAGGACTTTTAACAAAATTTAATTTTGTTTTGTTTGTTTGTTCCGGGTAGGTAGGTAATCTATGGAACGGCTAGACCGATTTTAACGGATCTTTCACTAACGGAGAGATGATGTTTCAAAGAGTAACTTGGTTACTTATAATTTTATAGAAATCTCAGACTATGGAACTCTTTTTCAAAACAGTTGAAAATGCTACATTTTACATTCTCGCGGGATTTAATTCCCGGGGAGGATATCTCCGAAATAGATAAAGAGATAGCTTAGATATGTCGTGTTATAAGAATTAATAATTAAGTTTGCTTTTACTGAACATAACTGGCGTTTTAGCCTTTAGCCGTTTATTATTTGCGAAAATGTAACAAGGTTACATTTTCGCAGTTGTGTTTTTTTTTTCTGTTGACGGGGAAAATCATCATTGACGAAACCCGCTCTTGGGTGGAGCGGGAGACAGTGTCAGAGTCTTACTGACTAAAAACCACGCGCCGTTCCTTCTAGCCTTCATACCGGGGCTCTAGTTTCCTTTCGAATAACCCCGACTCCGGTAGGCTTCGACCCAGATGGGCCCCTCCTGTTGCTACTCCTTGAGGCGCGCGGGAACAGTGCGCGCCGTCGACGCCTTGGCTCGGTCCGGACAGTTACCGGACGATCGGACAGCGAGCTACCCATGGCTCGCCGTCCGCGAGCCCGCGTCTACGGTGGCCGGAAATCGGGATCGGAATCCCGGCGGTGGCGGCGGGGGCGCCGTTGCCTGATGCGGTCTGCCTCCTCCTTTGCTAGCATTACTGCTTCGCAGAAGGAGGCGACCGCCTGCCACTCCTCCTCGCTCCGGACCATGGCCTGAACCAAGGCCCGGCGCGAGAGGTCTCCGCCGCCGATCGCCCCCACGAGGGCACGGCGTTGCTCCGCCCAAGCAGGGCACACCTCAACTGTGTGCTCCACCGTGTCCTCCGGGCGTTCCGCACAGTGGCTGCACCCGGGCGTCTCTTCCGCTCGAATCCGATGCAGGAACCTCCCGAACTTGCCATGTCCGGTGAGGACCTGCGTCATGCGGAAGGTAAGGACGCCGTGAGGTCTTTCCAGCCACGCCTCAAAGAGGGGACTTACCGCCATAATCGTGGCGTGCCCATCAGTTGTGATTTAAATCATTCTTAGTATAATTTCTATAAAAACGCGTTCGAAACTAAATTGTGATTTATATCATTGAGTTAACTGATAATACACGTGATAATTTTGTTTTTATATAATTATATTTTTTAAATTGTAAGTTCGGCTCAGTCTAAGATTATAAAATTTCGATCAGATTAATTTAATTGAAACTGGAAAATCTTTGGAAATGCATATAATTAGGCATATCACATGGTACTAAAACATTCGTGTGACAAGTTGGACCTGCTATTATAAACTTTGCTCGCAGCTCAGTTTATAAACTCACACTTGATATTTTTATGTGCCAGGCTTATAAACTACTGTTTTGTAGGCCTACTTGAATGCTTGGATTACATAATATACCTACATGGTAATACCTATCTAACATTCGAACATGAAGACATAATTTAAATATTTAATTACCACACAATTCAATTTACAAAGGGAGTTAAATTCAATAGGCTCGCTCGGATTATGACCAATAAATACTTGCTCTATTAATTAACGCCGCTTTAGTGCCACTACTAAAGTGCAACAATCAACTCGGACCAGGCCATAATGTGCCTAACTCCGGTGGAAATAACACTAAATATAGCCAAGGTATTAATTTCTTTGGGCTAAATTGGTCGACTTTCTCTACACCGCGTAGCGAATTACATCGCCAAAACATTATACATTTTGCTATCCACCTCTTGGTAACTAAACCTTGGCATGTATAAGGTGTAAGCGACGGCCCTCCGCAAACTTTAAAGCAACTTGCTCAGTAGGTAATTATGTATGGTGAGGCTGATTTTTTTTTTCGTTTCCTGTAAAAAAAAGTATTGTGGATGGTTGTTCAGTTTCATCTACTGAGCAAGCCCTTAAAGTCGGGTCATTCCCGCTCGTCCACACCCCGTCGTCCACACTGCGGACGACTTCGTCTACACTGTGGACGAACAGAACGCATTATTCCCAGTCGTCCACACCCCGTCATCTCACGTCTAGTCTAAGAGTTATTAAGAAAATATGATGATAGTATTTCCTTATAAAATAAACATACTTTTAAAATATTATGTACTTAGCTTTATTTAAAATCCTAGTAAATTACCTAGTAAATCTAAAGCTTTTTTGCGTATTTTATACAAAATGTAAATATATTTTATACTAAATAAAAATAAATTATTGTAAAATAAGATGATATGAGATAAAAACTAGAATAATTGTTGGTAATTATTTTAACATTTGATGATTTTAATTAAAAAAAACTTAATAGTTATGTTCTTTTTAAATTAATTAAACCATTAAATCATTTAATTTAAAATTTCTTTACACTGACTCTTAAACTAGACATGAAACGAGGTGCGGACGACTGGGAATGTTGCGTTCTGTTCGTCTACACTGTGAACGAACAGATAGCATCTCTCCCAGTCGTCCGCAGTGTGGACGACGGGGTGTGGACGAACGGGAACAACCCTTAAAGTTTGCGGAGGGCTGCCCCTTACACCATGTATAGTAGTGTAACAAACAAAAGGCATCATCATAACAATACACCCTTGAGCTGAATACATAATCTTAATATCTTTGGCCAAAACTACCTTTTTCAAGTACCAGTAAACAATAAATATTTTTTGTGATACTAAAAAAATGCTTTGTGATTAGAAAGCAGGTGGCGCTGCGCTCTACGTTCCCGAATGTACGGGCGACGGCAGGTACGCTCGCGCACAGTGCTACAGATCCACGGGGTACTGCTGGTGTGTCCACCAGGACACTGGCAAACCAATCCCAGGGTCGTCGGTGAAAGACAGGAGGCCCGACTGCGACGCAGCCCCGCAACATGCTAGTCCGATGAGAGGTACGATTTTATCAGGCGAGTTTGATTCCATTGTGTATTTGATTGTACCTAGTTAAGTGCAGATATAACAGAATTGAAGTTTTCATCATATTTTAATTCGTCTAGCTTAATAGATTAAGCTAGGCGAATTGAAATATGATAAAAATGTTTCGACAACAATTTTCAACAACAACAATTTTTGTTTATTTTGAGACTTTTCCCAAGTTATAAGGAATGCTTACAAATTAAAATTAACAGCTTAAACTTGTTTTCTAGGCTGTCCAGAACCAATGAAGAGCAATTTCTTGCGCGATCTGATGAGCTTCTTCGTATCCAAGATGACCACTTCTATCAATGGAACTGGTCCAGGGTACGTACAATTAATTGACGTGGGATCCGTCTCAGTTCATTAAAAAGTAATTAACAATTTTAAAGCAGTAAAACCAAAACCTAAATTGATATGAAACCTATTTAAATTCCGCCCAAGGTCGAACATAAAATGACGTAATTTTTAGATCTGGCGCTTAACTGAATCCAAGACGGTATTCGCATGGCCTGGCGGTCAAAAGGTTAATGAACTCATCTGAATGCTGTATTAATTTATATCCTTGTTTTAATCAGAGATATGGTAAAATGGGGAGCATCGAAAGAGGAGCAAGCGGCTACTTGGACGTATGTGATGTTAGACAAGGACAAAAACAAAGCTCTGGAGAGACGGGAGTGGAAGGCGTTCCACCAATTGATATCGAACGTGGAACCCCTCAGGCGGTGTGGCAGGAAGCTTCCGAGGTATTGCGACGTCAACCATGATACCAAGATCAGTATTACAGAGTGGATGGCATGCTTGGAAGTCACACAAGGGTCACAGACTCAAACGAGTGAGTATTTTTACAAGTTATGGCTATCTTCATCATTGACACATGTTTCTGACTGGACTCGTTTCTCCTTTGCCCTATCATAACCTAATATTTACATTTTGTGTGTATGTTTGTAATGAATAAACTCAAAAACTATTGTGCCGATTTCAAAAATTCTTTCACTATTGGAAAGCTACATTCACCTTGAGTAACATAGGCTATATTTATTGCCCGTACGAAGCCGGGACCGGCCGCTAGTCGGTTATAAACTTTAATTTTGTAGGTACTAATGAAATAGTAAATCTAAGTATTTCATTTAACTGTCTTCAGGAAAAATAATAAAAGGTTTTTTTTTTAAATTCCAGCTGAAACGACCAAAGCGCCGTCTAATCCTAGACGAAAAGGTCCAAACCCACTGGAGTCATTTTTGAAAGCTGATGATTGATTCATCGTTGTATAGTATGTTGACTGTGTCGATATAAGGGACGGTTGCAAGTATTCGTGCCAGTGTTAGTGGTAAGAGATCCTTGCAGTGATGTGTTGAACCTAGGAACTAACTTATGGCATCAAAAAGCGAGGGAGGACCTTGAACAGTTGTTGTTTAGCACCTACATCTTATTCAAAATTCTTGACTGTTTTCGATTAATGAATTTTTTTGTGACATTGACTGAACGAAGTTATATCTATTCATACTTCGTATAATTGAATCTTTAGACCAATTTCTCTATTGGTTGGTCGACTTAACCTTTTGAACGTCAATCACTTGTATACAAGTTCGAGATTTTCGTGCCCTCAGCGCCACTACTTGATTAGAAGTAATAATACTTAGTATAAAATAAATTTACGGTTTTACAAGACCTTTTATTTTGTTTTTATGGAAAATTGCCCTGTTATAAGCCATATTTTTAACTTATTCACACATAATAAGTTCCTGTTTGTTTTATATTCAATAGAAACAAAAACGCCAGAAAATATTTTTTTAAACTTGTTGCGTGGCGCTGGAGGACACATCGCGTATTATATAGATGGGCGTCAAAAAGGTTAATTTGTATGCTTTTAATATTATGCCATAAAATGTCCTATGCCTTAATATTTAATTCTTAATCCGAGTTTCTCAAAGATTCTCAAACATTATAAGTAATCTAGTTTCTTTTAAGCAGTTATTGTCGTAATTTATTGAAGTTGATACAAAAATTCTGACTTTCGCTAGTCGTGTATTATGTAAAACCGTGTAAAAGTATTTCCTTCGTGTAGTATCAAATTCGATTGTTAAAATGTATTCTGGTTTTTTAATACATAGTATGTTATTTATGTAGCTAATTTTCTAGTATTGTGTACATAAAACCAGTTCTTATGTGCTGGTAGTTGAAAAACTGCTATTGGAGATATTTTTGAATTTTTTGTTTGTTTGACTTTATATTAAAATCGTTTCGATATTATCGAGAATCCCAGTAATAAAAAATATGTCTTTTAGAATATGTACCTATGTAATTTATATTCATAATTATTTGAATGTTGTGAAAGTTATTAATTTTCTCGTATAATTTTCTATAATATATTTAAAACATCTTGAGCATCTATCTAAAGACTTAAAACGTTTATGTTTGTACTGTCCGCAGAAGCATTTCTGGCGATAGGTATAAACCTATATTTTGACACCTAATACTAAGCTTTGTATTTAAATGTGTATGTATAGTTTAATTAGTCATTATCAATGGTAAGGACTATGTGATATTTCGTCATTACTATTGCTAAATAAAATAATTTAATATTTTGTTATGGTTTTATTTAATTTTTTTACGAGTAATGGTAGGGTATTTTTCGGTGAGTAACAGGTATTTTAAAACAACAATGGCTACTTTGTAAAATTTATATTGTAATAATACTCTATACAGATAAAATAACAACAACGAAGGTACAATTTCTTTAAGCTTTACCGAAAATGCGTTCAGAATACTGTTGTTGTAATGATTTCACTTATTTTATTTATTTACCTTAATCTACATAACTTGGAATATTAGAGCATTCTACTCTCATGCTCCAGGTCTGGAGTCTAAATAAATGAACTTGTAAAATTGTATAGTTTGACAATAAATAAAAGTCACCAGTCAAAATCCTTTGTATGCAATAAAAGAGTGAATTATAGAAATAAGACATACTTTAATGTTTCACTTCCATTGTCTAGTAAAGTTTTTATACCATTTCAATAAATAGACGACTATTATACACAAAATGTACCCAAATAGAAAACTAACATTGCTAATCAAACGAATAATTGCGCTAAGCGTAAATATTTACATAAAATTATGTTGTTTAAACCTAATGAGTGAAATTTATTATATGTACCTATAGCACGATATTTTTTTCATGATTTGCCAAAGCGTGACTTAAATCCGGTTGCTGGAAGACTAATCTACACAATTTTAAACAAGTGAGACTTAACACAAGCTACAATCGACAGACCGGAATTTCAAAAGCCAATCAAATCCTGTGGCATGTATCAGTTTCCTAGCTTTTTTTTTAAATTAGCGACCGAGAGTAATCAACACGTTAATTTAAAATTTAGTCTGGATCGACTGCGGTACATTGTACAGTTTTCTTGTATTCATCTATAGTGCTGTTGAGGATTTTCTGGAAAATGCTCTCGAAGATTTGGTTCTTGACTATGGCCTCGTCGGTGTGCAGCGCCGTCCACTCGGGCTCGCAGCGGCGCCACTCGGCGAACAGGATGTCGTCGATATGGTCTGAGCGCCGGCTCGACACTCCTGTACAACGAACATACGTGTAAAGTTTGGGGTTTAGTAACATAATATCATTACATACCAGGTTCTAAGTCAATTTTTTAGGGTTTGTTATATACAATCACTTTAAATAAAAATAAAATTGTTTTGCACTAGAATGCGGATGCAATACATTTCTTAAGTTTTTTAGAGTACCTTATTTTTCAAAAAATATATGGAATAAAAATCTTCGTAGTTTCCCTGACTAATTCAGACAAACTAACTACGGCTGATTTACAGTGGACACAGAAAAGATGAAAGAGGTTAGAAAGGAAATACTTTCCAATTTGTATCGACGCTTGTCTCCCACCCTTTAACTTCACTACAGGCAATAAACCAATACGAACGCGCATTACGCAACTAACAGACCACGCACATTTAGATCGCAAATTTGCTATTGGTTGTCAATTATGAGCTTGATCATATTTTGAGGCACGCCTGCCCCACCCACAAGGCCATTCTAACCTCTTTCATATTTTTTGTGGTCGTGGATGTACGACCCTGGTATGGTATAAAAGGGGAAATTATTAGATATTGTCCAATATAACTCATACATTAAGGACCCAAAAAGAACAATAATTTTAAATAATAATATCCACTAGGTATCAATTTACGAATAATACTAATGAAATAATTAAAATTTAAATGTAATTAAAACAGTTGCTAAAGATCATTAGTTTAAAAAAAGATTGAAATATTTAAACGTTATCTACTCATTTAAATGCATTACAAACGCTAAATAACAAAATAATCTTTGTTTCTACATCCGTCTGGAGAGTTGCGTTGTTAAACTGCCGAACGGGTCTGTCGGACCGAACATACGGACCGCCAATCACAACAAATAAGTTCTAAGCTTACCAGAAACAGCTGCAGGCGTGACTGAAGTGAGCACATCTTTCAGTTCTGCAGAGGTTTTGTCCACCAGATCTTGGATTTCCACAGGAGGCTTCTGTGGCAGCAAGTTACAAGCATCCCAGGGCTTATCACTTTGTTCTTGCTTATGCCTCTCAAGCGAATCTTGGCAGTAGTCTTGGACGAAGACACTAAACGCCTCTGCCGATTCATCGAATGAGGCTTCAGGGCAAGTGATATGTTTCTCTACTTTTTCTTGTAGATTTTCGTCGGGAGTGAACATGCGAGGTGGCTTGGGAGTGCGTATTTCTGTGGGCGGCGTGTAGGGAGGCGGCGGTTTGTCCGGAATCTCTCTCACAACAAGCAATCGACATTGCTGCTGTTCTAAAGCCTTTATCTGAAATTCGAAAATACATGGTTACAAAAGAAGGGCTGTGGGAATATTAGACCGAGTTACCGTAGTCCTGGAACGCAAAGGGCAACTAAAGGCATACAAGTGTTTTTGGTTCTTCGCCTTTTCACTTTGTAAAGGAAAACATTATGAAGAAACTGGCATGTAATAGAAAAAAAAATCCAAGACATGTGACACCCAACCAACCCGCACCGGACCTGTGTGATTGCACAATCCACCATTACCCATTCCCTCTTATAGAGATAAGGCCTAAGTGCAAAAGTAAGATTAGGACAAGACTAAAGAAACGATAGATGGGTTGTGTGCCTGATGATATATCTAGAAAGGGGGTGACTTTAAAGAGGACTAGCTTCTGCCAGCGGTTACGCTCGCATGAAAGTCGCTTTCTCCATAAGTAAAATCTTTGGACTACCGTTTCATCCCTTTAGAGGGTGAATTATAGAAAATCCTCTCTTAGCCTTCATAATAAAAAAAGAAGTCTTGTACAAAATTTCATGGAGCTAGTCCCAATAGTTTCGGCTGTGCGTTGATATGTCAGTTAGCTTCTCTTTTTAAATACATCATCATCAGCCTTTTTAATGTTCCCACTGCTGGGACTCAGGCCTTCTCTCTAGGAGAGGGGAATAGGCCGTAATCCACCACGCGGGCCCAGTGCGGGTTGGTGAATGTCACATGTCTTCGAATTTTTGGTTCTAGGACAAGCCGACACTAAATTAATTGGGATTTTTAATTAATTTGGAAAGATTTGACGAATGAATGAAGAACAGCTTAATAATTAATGAGAACTAAAGTAACTATAGATGTATTACTGAGATAGAAAATAGACGAAAATATAGATCCGATTAATGGAGTTTGATGACATGTTGCGATAACAGGTTCCAAATAAATTAGGAAAATTCAGGCTTTTAGTTTTATACACAAAGAAGTTATAGGAGCTCGAAAATGGCCTGAACTGTTTCGAGAAAGGGATGGTCCGGTCATGCCGTTTTTACGCCAGCCTTGGCGGGGACACTGCTGTGCCCCCTAATAAGGGCAAGAGTATGATGACTTAGTAATGTTCAGATTGAGCCTACCTCTCTTTCTATTGCTAGTTGTTGTCTCCGCAGCTCCTCGGCCTCCACGTGGACAGGTGCCGTGAACGACGCTATCGATGACACGGAACCACACAGCGAATGACTACTGACGCTGTCTGTATCTGAAACATACAAGATATATACATAACAGAAATATAAACTGCAGAACGCAGTCAGCTACCATCGTATTATACCCCTCTTGTTCTGTTTACGTTCATACATCAAAGTGCCTAGTGTGAGTTATTTTTAAGTTAACATCGTCGACACGTTTATAACGTCAGGCGCTTTGATTGGTCCGCTCCGAACTCTTAACCAATCAGTGACGCCAATGCGGTAAACGATACGATCGCTTTAACGTAAAAACAACTCGAACAATTACGTTAATACTGTCAATATGTATATGACGTTCGACGCTCCGATTGGCTCGCTCTACAGTGCGTTTCACTTAAGACGTTCCTTTGGCATAATGTTGGCTCCCCTGTCTGTCTACATAAAAAAGAAGGGAAAAATAAAAGAGTTGCCTACTCTACCAAAATTGTTCCCCGAAATGCGCAACGAAATCGATTTTAACAACGGTAGTTGCAGCATTTTTTGGAGAATTATGAGGGGAATGGGACTTTATTTAAAAAAAGCAGGTTTAAAAGCACGTTGTTATAGAAAGATACGATATTGTGGCATGGCGTTTTCGGTATTTGAAAGAATTGCAAGACAATCGGAATGGAGCCCAGCGCCCTATACTTTATTCAAAAATAGTAAAAAGAAAAACAAAAAAAAAAGCAATTGTTAAAAGTAACGAAATATAAGTTAATCTTCCTAATATTAAGTAATTTAATTGCTAAAAATATTGCAACACTGTTTTTCCGTATTGCCAACATTACAGCAAAGGAACGTCTTAAGTGAAACGCACTGTAAGCTTTTAACCAATCTAAGAACCAAACGTTTCTATTGCGGTAGGTTTGACATGTCCTCCCACTACGCCCAAGAGCGGGAGAAGACATTGGATGATTGGCTGTCAGTACTACCTGACATTTCTTAACATCACCATGTCCTAAGGCCTCTCCTCCCGGCGTGCCAGTCACAAGCCACCTTGTTATTCACCTTGCATTCATCCACTCAACATGACCACACCATCTAAACATACTTTTTTTAAATATTGTCAATGCACAAATAAGTAATGGTACATATATAACTGTGTATTAACAATGACTGGATATCATTTTGACAGCCAGATACAGACCCCGGCAGCATGTCTGTCAAAGATTACACTGAGTCGTTCATAGTATGGTTGGTTGGTCGGTGGCGACTCCGTTTCGGTTGTTTGGCTCTGTTTAGTTTATTATATTTTTGTTTCTTCAAGACCCCAGATATACCAAATATTCATGAAGTTATCTAGTGTTTATTCATTATGAACCTACCAGTACAGTATAGTATTTTTTAACCCAAAGATTGACGGGTTGACATTGCCTTGTTGCTATAACTCCACCTATTTACATGAACTTTATATAAATGAAAAGTTTTTATTACTAAACATATGATTCCTAAAGCCGGAATGATGGGTGTACATTATTTTTAATATAGATTAGTAGACCAACCACAGTAATTCATGGTTGGTATATGGTACAATATACAGCAAATATTTTGGTGCATGACACCCACAATCCTGACAAGCAATCGTGATAAAACTAACCTGTACATGGCGCGGATGACTTGGACAGTAACCAGGCAGGAACATCAGGGGGCGGGCTGTCCAGGACAGCGGCCGCGCCGACCGGCACTGGAAGTGGCCCGGTCGGCGCTTGACTAGTAGTTACTGGCTCCTTGTCTACACTCGCTACACTCTCCACCACCACCGGTACTGCGGCTTCGCATACACACGGCTCGCCTATATCGGACGAGCCAATGTCACGCCTAAAACTCTCTGCAGTCACCGTCATCGACGTCGTCGACGTATGACTAGTACGCGCCTCCGGCTGCTCATACTCCGCTCCCACTGTTTGAACACTCGAGTCATTGATTTCACAAACTTTACCAGAATGATCACTTTCTAACTCTGATGTGGTTGTTTGTGATTTATCTTCCTCGTGTAGATCTTTATAGTACTGGTCAAACTCTTCGATAAGACTACGCGCAGTCGACGGAGAACTACACGATTTATCACTTTTTTCTGCATCTTTATTCTTTATCTGATCCATAAGTTTCTCTACGACTTCACTACCGGTCAAATTAGTGTTATGATTATTAGCTGAATTGACTATATTCCGGAGTGCTTCCTCGTTGACCTCATACTGTTTGCCACTACTAAAAATTTGCGGTAGGGAGAGGTTGTGGAACAGAATGTTGAGGTAACCTCCGTCGACGACAACGAAGTGTTCTGCGGCGGTGTCTGTGGCGTGATCGACGGCGTTGTGGGGGTCGCTGGTCTGCACGCACTTCTCTGCGCTGGTTACGCTCGTTACGCTGATGATGCCGCTAGCAGCAGCCGCCACGCCCTGTAGCGGGGACGCCTCTGACATCGCTTTAGAGGTGGAACTCTCCTCGCATCCGCTGCTCGATAAATCAAAACACTTGAGAGGAGCAGCGTTCCTGTCAAAGCAACTATTTCTCTTCATCTTTTTCTTTCCGAGAATAATCTGTTCTACATCAACGTTGTCTTTAAGCTTCAATTCTATGTTCTTTTTGGTTTTCATGAGGGCTACCTTCCGCTTCTCGGAGAGTGTAAGCAGGGCTTTGCGCATACGTTGCATCTCCCCACACTCGTGCTGCAGCTTCAGCAGAGCGCCTCGTTGCTTCTTCTTTAGCGTCGAGATATCCGTATTGTCGTGCTTTTTCTTCTTCTCTAACCAAAGTATTTGAGATTTCGTAAAATCTTTCAGTGCATCTTCTCGCATCTTCAATACAAATAAGAGATTTTTGGCTCGTCTTTGCTCATCGCGAATGAGTAAATTAAGCTGAAATTATTTAAAAAAAGTATTTATTAAACCTCACTTATTGCACTAGCTCACCTGAAACCACAATCATCGATACTATCCGAGACTCTTCTTCACTAATGATTTACAATACAGATAACTGTCAATGGAAGGCAATCGATGTAAGAACTTGCACTGTTGCACAGTGATAGCAAAATATTTACAAATTAAAAAATAACACTTACCAGACAAAGACTCTTGGAAGCCATTGTTTCGGTGTAGTCAATATTCGTGCCATTTTCAAGCTTTGACAAGAAATTGTCGTATTCCGAATTCTTGGCATCAAACGTAGAATCAAATAACACCGAATTATTGGAAAAATTTTCAATTTTGCTTTCCGAGTAACATTTTTCTGTTAGCGAGCAAGTTTCCAAATATTGTAGCGATTCAAAAAACGAATCAATAAAGTTGAGTTCTCGCTGGAACTGTTCACAAATGTAGTCGTTCTGCAATAGGCCGTTATTAACTCTTATTGTGCTAATTATATCCGACGGTTTCATTAATTTATTATAGACGTAGGAGCAATTAAGAGTCTTCATATCATTCAAATGGTTTAAATAGTCTTCTCTTGGAGTATTCTTTTTTTTGGACGTATCGTCTGATGTAACGTTTTTAACCGTTTTCTTTTGTCTTAATTCATTCCTGAATAGAGACACAACATTTATAGGGTAATCTAAAGGACTAGACGGCTCAGAAGGTCCAACGTTGTCATCACTACAAACTAATTGGAAATTAAACTTTTGTTTAGTAGTGTATGTTACAGTAGCTCGGTTAAGTATATAAGACGCCCCTTGACGAAAACTTATATCACTAGAATTCACTTCTTCATTTTGGGGGACTATAGTTACAGGCGGTACTTTCAGATTTGGCAATGATGTAGTTTTAAAAGTTGTAGGGTCCTCTTTGGGTTCACTCTTATCCTTTGTTAATGTTACATTTGGTATTTCGAGACTATCGAACAGTGTTCTCTTAGAATCCGTTTGACTGGTGCTTTCGCATGTGGTATGAGTGATTGTATTGACTTCAAAATCCCGCATTTCTAAAACATGGCTAATTGATGTTGGTAGTGGATCGGTGGCCACTACAGCATCTTTGTAATGCACTATGTCATCTGTTTCACTATCACCCTCTGTAGTGTTTATAACAGTTTCTACTTCAGACACAGCGGACACAGTTTTATGTTTCTTCTTACACTTATCAAGTGGAACATGAATCACTGTCAGTGGTTTTGCTTTACTAGAAATGTCTTTGAATGTCACTTTAGCTGACTTGTTTTGTAGCTGTGGTAATTTGTGAGTAGATTGTTCAGCGGGCCACTTGTTTATTGATTTCCTTTTTTCATTTTCATACAGTATACTCTTAATTTTTGTTAGTTCCTTCTCATTTTCACTTGATATCGATAAAGCTTTGCTTACTTCGCTAGGTTTCAACGGGGGTTTAAAAGTTCTTGAGCTCCGCAGTGTTTCTAGAAATATAACAGCACAATTAAATTTTATAAGTCAGTGACATTAAACTGTCGATTAAAATCATCAATATTGAAAACGTGTTATTTCGAAACAGTCATTATTTTGAATTTCGCAGCATCAGCTGTGCATGCCCAGTAAAAGCTGACCTCAATATTTAAAACTACATCGTAAAAAGCGTCAGCTGTGGAGATGTGTGCGATTGTGTGTACAAAATATAGATTGCATGTTTATGTAGGTTATACAGTTTCATAGAAATCAACAACGTGAAATTAACTATTTCAAGCTGCTGGGTTGGTATTAATTTCTCTGAAATTGCGTCAGAAAAAAAAATGTCTTTGTATTCAGAAATATACCTATATATTTCTGAAATTATACATCAGTACCTAAGTGTAAATTGGCAATAAATAAGCGGCTAATTAGACTTTTATTTTCCGTCAAGTCATGGCCCCTTTTAAAAGAAAAAATTAAGTAAAAATCGACTTTAAACATTACTAAAACTGATGAGTTGTTGGCAAAGGATTGAAAATTATCTCTAATACGTTTGTAACCCTTCAGATACCGTCAATTAGAGACACAATAGTAAGACAATAGATGCGCGGACACCGGTGGTCGCTTGGGGATTCATGAATTAAAGTGTAGACTTTCATGTCGTGTCATGATGCATCAGTACTGGGTATTATCACCCAATGCCAATCCACATATTTTGTATGACTGCAAACCAAATATACTGAACATCAAAATCAACCTACTGATGCATCAGGACAGGACCCTTACCACCTTATTAATAAAAGTGTAGTAAAGTGTTGCCAACTTAAACCTCAATATGAATCTGAAATCTAACTTAGTTGTCACTTTACTCTACGTTTATTAATATCGAATAATAACGTGGAAATCTAGGCGACCATATACCGTTCGCTGCCGTCAACTAGCTACCTACCCTATCAGTACTACAATCAGTCCAGCCTTTCTCGAGTTTCAGCTAGACTAACAAACAGAATTTATTTTTTATATATTTAACCCTTCAGATACCGTCAATTAGAGACACAATAGTAAGACAATAGATGCGCGGCCACCGGTGGTCGCTTGGGGATTCATGAATTAAAGACTTTTTGATCAATAATGTAGCGTTTATTCATTTCGTAAGTGTATCGAAAAAAAAACCGTTTGATACACGTGCAAATTTGTACCTGCAGCCCTCGGCTCCATAATACAACCTGTCTCGGTCGCAATGACCAACTTTCTTTTTGTATCTAAATGTACTATTTGTGTGTAAGGATGAGACGCCCACCGCATTGCCGTAAAAGGCATATTACACTACGCGTTATTCAGACTCGTTTTGTCAATGGTTCGACGTATCTAGTCTATGCTTCGACGTATCGCGTAGTGTATTAGGGAAAGACTGTCTTTCTATGAATGAAAAATAGTACGAGGCTGAATATCGCACGCGTTATTCAGCGCAGTGTAATAGGCCTTAAGTCTGGTACTTATATGAACACCAATGATTTGATAAATGAAATCTTACCTTTATCATTTCTAATTTTACTATTGTCTGCAGCAGGGCTGGCTTGTCCTCGCTTAGGATGAGCCACACTCACTATCATATCCTTCTGTTTAGATCCACTTTTCGTTTTGGCACTTGTGCTGAGTTCCCCTGTAACTAAAAAAAGATTTATACATCATTTTATTATATGTTAACAGAACATACGTCATACAAGTGAGATGACTTATTATTTACTAAGATTAAATGTCTAACGCTATGGAGATACAAATGTTTGACTTAGATTATTTTATACATCGCATTCTTGTTTCGCACAGCATCCAAGCTTTACACATTTTGTTTTTGCTATTTTTATGTTATCACGACTTGTCTTTGATTTTTTGGTTCTGATTCCTCAAGGCGGCCTTCTTTTAGCGATTTGAGTGACGATGACAAAAATATATTAATCATTGTAAAATATCTACCCGCGTTCGAATCGACCCCCTGAACAACATATAATAATAATATTCCACAACTATCACACAACGCCATCTAGTCCCAAGCTAAGCAGAGCTTGTGTTATGAGTACTAGACAACTGATGAACATACTTTTATATTTCTAAATACATACATAATATAGATAAATCACGCAGAACAAGTGTTCATGCTCATCACACAAACATTTGCCTTGGGTGGGAATCGAATCCATGACCTCCGGCACAGCAATCAGGGTTACTAACCACTAGACCAACAGGTCAGTCAAAATATATAAATAGGGTTCGTTGTCATTAGGTCGGCACTTGTTTTTGTAAATGTTACAAAACCAAATAGGTGATACAAAATGTATGTGAATACAAAACAATTAACTTATTTACCTTCACATAAAGACAAAACAATGAGGAAAGCTGATATAATAATGCCAGTTCTATCTAATAATATTGATCAATAGTACTCAGTAAGCTTGGTGAAATCTTGTAGTAAAATGAGAGAAAGACATTAATCCACACTGCCACAAAAACTTGTTTTTACTGTAAAGTAGGTTATTTATTTTGTAATGTTTATATTTCTTGTTCATTTTCTTAGTAAGCAAAGCAAACATTAGTGTATATTTAACGTCACTATGAATAACTGCTTACAGTGCATGTAGGTATGTACATATTTTTACGAAGTTGAGTAATATTGCCATTTGGTATGTGTTTGTTTTTGAATAGCCAACATTGGTGATGAACTGATTGATATCAGGAACTGTGCTTTAAATATGACTTAGAGTTATGAAATATGGAAATGCATATTTAATGCCAACAAAAACCTAACTTGTACAAAAACCAAGGCACAAAACTCAGTTCTTCTGCCTTAAAAAGTCTTTTTACGGTAAAAAATAATTTTATTTTTTTCAGTCCGTACTTAACCCTTCAGATACCGTCAATTAGAGACACAATAGTAAGACAATAGATGCGCGGCCACCGGGTGTCGCTTGGGGATTCATGAATTAATGGACTTTGGTGACCTAGATCTACTTGGCAGTCCGAAAGCCGACTTCAAATCAGAAAAAAAAATTAAGAACCCAATTGCAGCGCCACATACCGGACGCAATTTTATTTTCAAACCGTCCAAGGACCCACAATGTTTCATTCAAAACGGTCAAGCCGTTTAGGAAGAAATAAGTAACAAACACACGTACAGTAGAGTTATATATATACAGCGTGGCGATTAGGTTATCACATTAAATTATGCAGCAGGCATTACAAGTTGTTATTATTCCGTTAAAATAATAAAATAAACAATTTTACTTAAATTAAGAAAATGAATTTTTCAAACAAAATAAATAGCATTATAATTGGTAAAAAATAAAACATCCTTTATAATAACAGTTTCCTGACCTGTAAAAGCGGCAACGCCGCGGCGCTGGCGATTACGCGCCGTACCTACGCGTACGCGAGTTATGAATGAATACCTACTTGTGGATGTAGGCCCGCGCGCGTGGTGCGACAGTACCTACGTTAACATTTTGACAACATAGGTATTTTATGATATTGTTTTATGAAATAATCACAAATTAACTTTTAAAATCTACACTATTTAAAAAAATCTAAGTACATCTACACACACTATTTTCACTAATGTAGTAGGTACAATGTGAAACTAATAAAACTATCGTATTATTAATCTACTTTATTTTACAAAAATAAAACTAACACAAAACAATTTCCACAAAATAACAACAATATCTACGAAGGGCCGGCGCGCAGATAGTTTACTCGTCAACTTATCCCTCAAGTATTTTGTGCTGAAGGCGGACTAGACTCATTCATAGGACACACCAAAGATTTCGCACATAGAGATTTAAACCTTAAGTCGTCAACTGTAAGAATATTGTTACATATTTTTTCATACCTCCCATGCGGTCCATTTTCATCTTTTAATTTAGCACACAAAAATCACCTTCAGTTATTAGTCATAAGGACATTTTTCGCTTGAATTGTTTATGTTTGTAGTAATGATTAGAAGAAACATAAACAATTCAAACGTAAACAGTTTGTAAAATGATAGTTTAGAGCTTGTAGGTAATACGGAATGGCAACGTTTGAAGTTGTGAACTAGGTATCTTCACCTACCTCGGGTCTTTGACCTGCTTTTATTGGTCAGCTGATTAAGTTCATGCAATACATGATGTTGAGAAATATTAAAATGGAAAAAAATCTCCCACGGGTGTAATATTGTTTATTATTAAATTATTTTAACCGAATATGATAAAATACCTAATAAAGGGTATGTGGCTTCAATTAATGTGATAACCTAATCGCCACGCTGTATAAATAATGTATTTTAGCTAACATAGTAACACACACGACTAAAAACAGTTTGACCGATTTGAACGTAACTTCGTGGGTCCCGGACGGTTTCATCAACATGATTGGCACCAGATTTAGCTAGGCAACCTATTCGGAATGCTTTAATAAACGCAGTATCTAGCACATAATATTTATCATAATCGAATAACAGATGAGGGAAGAGATTTCTTCTACGGATTTCGTACTATTCATAATTTATCTACTTACATTTAGTGGAATTTGCGAATTTTGATGTAAGCCTATTTTGTGACGGTTTAGGGTTGAAATCAGCTCCCGTAGATCTATTCGTTGATTTTACAGTTAAAGGCTTTTTGTCATCAGCTAAAATTAAAAAAATATATATTAGTAAAGTACAGCATCAGTCATATAATAAACAATGTCACTATGTGTATGTGCTATATGATGGTGTTAAGATTACTACAGTATTGTAATGGTAAACAAAGTAACTGTATTTAATTAAAATAAAAACTTGTCATAAAATTAATAAAAAAAAACGGTATCATTCATGATTTGACATTATTATAGTAAAAAATAATAGTAAAATAAAATAAAAATTCAACAGTTGTGACTTGACGTAAATCATGGCAGATACGGTTTTTTGCATGAATTGCATAAGAAAATCCATGTTTTTGCATGAATTGCATAAGAAAATCCATGTTTTCCAGTCATTCCAATTACAGATGAACAAAAATAATATTTTTGAATTACATTAGTTAACCTATTTTTACTTTTATGGACCACTAATTTTAATTAGTACAAATACTTAAAGGGCTTATATGCAAAGGTCTTGTTATTTTATAAGTCTCAATAAATAATATTTATAAACAGCGTTATTAGCGTTCGTTTATATCCCAAATTATCACTTAATTTGTGGAAATATTGTACAGGCTATTACAGATTTATGAATTAATAAATGACGATCAAAATGGAAAAACACTGCGCGTAGTATTTTCTAATAGCAATTGTTATGAATGATTGATTCAATTATAAATTAACCAATTATGACTAATTTTCGTGGACAATTTTGGGATTACGTATTTTTACTTGTGACTACACAAATATTATGATCAATAACAGCTACAGATAGAGCCCCATTTTTTATATACTAATAAACAATTAGGGGTGTATAGGTATAGCAACACACATCGACTTACTTATGTAATTGAAATGAAAATAAAATTTATCAATAAAAACAATTCTAATCAATTAATTTTAACACAAGTCACCTAGTCTACATTATGAACCATTTTATTCTGTTCTGAAGCCAAATTCATTGTATTGTTTAAAGTTGAGTTAGTGTTAAAGTTGTGTTATTATAATAATTTAGTTACTAAGTCTTGAATTATATTACTCTAAATTGGTCTACACTTAGTTATGTACTGAATTTTATACTAAGTAATGATATATTTAGCCAATATGTGTATGCATTAATCAATACTAACAAATTTTTGGATGTAGATCAACATTTTCATCATCTTCTGATATGGTAACAAATTTTCTTTTAGTGTAATTCTGACTAGTGGCCATCATCTTAGGTGGAGCAGCTGGAGTGGTCCTCAAAGACCGGGTCGTTTTCAGTAATTCATCTTCATCAATTGAAATTATTCGCCTGAGTCTTGGTTTCAATGTGTAGCTGTTTGGACCCCATGTTGCTGTTGGCATCAAAACATTATGATTATTCATTGATCATAACCTAGTACAATCCAGCCAGGCGCATTACTTTGTGTATTTTATTATATCACGCATGTCCTAGAACCAAATATTCAAAGATATGTGACATTCACCATCCCGCACTGGGCCCGCATGGTGAATTACAGCCCATTCTCTCTCTTAGAAAGGAGGTCTGAATCCCAGCAGTGAGAACATTAGAAGGCTGATTATGGTTATAACCAAGAAAGATGTGAGTTTCTATATACCGGCCTCATCTAGTTTAAACTGACGAAAAAAAAAATGATGTGTGTTTTGAAACCTATTTGCAAAATAAATATCATTTATGCAAGTTACAGATATCAGTTCCAATATAGGTGCAATAACATGTGATTGATTAGTGCATTATAGTCCTCCTCTCACCCCAAACAGGAGTAAATCTGAGGAAACTATGGTAACAGAGGAGCAAATGGACTTTAACTCAGATATAGCAATGGGACTTATGGGCCTAAATGTAAACAGTCTTAAAATATTTTTTATCAAAAAAAATATCTAAAAATATTTACAATTATTTATTTACTTAAACCAATGTTAGGTTATTAACTTAATTTATCTTTGCATGTCTTTTATATGGCTTATTTTAAATAAAAAGACATATCAAGTTCGTTTACCTTTAGTTAACTACCCAAACTGATGGAGTATAGAGCGGGAGAAGTCTTTGGATGACATTAAAAAAACCTTCAATATGAAAAAGTGTGTAACGGAACGCGTTCGAAACACTACACTGCGCTCCAATACGCAAATCATTGGTTTTTCGCATGCCTATCGAGCAGTGGGCCAGGAAAATGCAAAATTGGTGCCCTGAAATCGCACAACAGGGTCGCGGCAGACAAAGGATATGGCGGGTCGACTTGGATGTCTTCCTTGGGAATTGGAAAGAAGTGATTCAAAACCGGGAACATTGGAACGAGTGGAGGGAGGCCTTTGCCCAGCAGTGGGACAGTATGGGCTAGATATAATATGATGAAAAAGTATTTTTTATTTGTCCTAACAAATACCAAACTACTGCTGAATATCGAATAGATAGATTGCAGTACAAAATATAGAAAAAAAAAAAAAAATTGTCCTCATTTAAAACCCAAAATCCCGATTTGTCCATTCAGACCTGGCAATGATATTCCAAATAGCAATATCAGGTTGCTAAAGAGAATGATATGGTATCAATCCATATCATGTGGCTTAGTCCATATTAGAGAAAATCAAGCGGTATTGCTGAAAACAAATACCTTGTTCTTAAGGATGCATGATTTGGCTTATGTATCCAGCCACCAAATGAGAGCCTACTGAGGTGCTAGTCAAGGCTGTTAAGCCATAGGCTGACATGACTATTGGTACTACGATTTCCGAGTCCAAGGTATTCAATTTTCTTAACATGTTGGCTATTACAGTACTATCAGTGATAATGGACCGATTCCAGTACAATGTTATCATTTGTATAAGACAGCACTCAAGAGAGTATTGCAGAACAAATTGTTCATGGTTAATTTTGGCTACAAAGTTGAACCTCCGTTAAACCAGACTTGTCTAAGTCTAATGGAGATTATTTACAAAGGTCTTGACCAAAAAGTGATAATGTGGTAAATTGATACTCCTGGACAGCAACACGACTGGCAGATATCAGCCTTACCGTCCATCACAATCAATATCCAGTAGTTATTTGTCATGATAACTTCGACAATAATTGGGAAAACGGAACTTTAGAAGACGTATGAAGGAACAAATTCAAGTTATAGAGTTCCCTTAGTCGCTTTTATGATATGAGGTAATCAACGATTATAGCTGTATGTGTTAGAGAAAGCGTAGTGATGTAGCAACAATAAGGCAACATATACTGAAGTGCTTCACAAATGGGAAGGTACTACAACTACCACTGCAGCTATCAGGACAATTCCAAGAAGTACGGTCATCTTACTGGATTATACATCTTTCAGCCAAGAGCATTTGCCCTTATGAGTGATTCAAGATACATAAAAAAAACGAAAGTGGTTTCAGAATCATTTGACTTCAGGATTTTTCACATAAGCATTGCTGTTGCCTAAGAAATTATTTAAAATAACAGCAAATAACTAGATAAATAATCACAAAATTTGAATGCAGATTTGATGATTATTACTATATTTTGTTTTGATTCATAAACAATAAATTAATAACCCACAAATATAATAATGCTTAGTGGAGTAGGTAGACATAATATTGTCAGTATAATAATAATAATTACACAGTTTATGATAAGTTAAATAAGATTATCACTATCAGCAGCATTGGTATCATTTATTAGTCTATATATATAAAAATGACCCCCGTTTTCCGTTGTCACGACTTGGCATGAAAACGGCTTGACCGATTTGGCTGATTTTTTTTTGTTGTGATTGTTATTGTGAGGAGAAGGGTCTTATGGAAAAAAAAATTAGGGTAGTGAAGGGTAGAGTAGGGTAGAGTAGGGTAGAGTAGGGTAGAGTAGGGTAGAGTAGGGTAGAGTAGGGTAGAGTAGGGTAGAGTAGGGTAGAGTAGGATAGAGTAGGGTAGAGTAGGGTAGAGTAGGGTAGAGTCGGGTAGAGTAGGGTAGAGTAGGGTAGAGTCGGGTAGAGTAGGGTAGAGTCGGGTAGAGTAGGGTAGAGTAGGGTAGGGTAGGGTAGAGTAGGGTAGAGTAGGGTAGAGTTGGGTATAGTAGGGTGGAGTAGGGAAGAGCGGGAGCAAAGCCGCGCGGGCAAAGCTAGTTTTGTATAAAACCTAGTTGCCTGGCCTGATTTGGCCTTCAAATTGTAAGATGAGTATCATCACCAAGAACATAAATAGTAGTTTCAAAGAGAATAGGACACCAAACATCCTCCCTTCCAAAATTATACCTAACTTGTCTCAAAGCACACTTCATATTGAACAAAACTCTAACATTGAAATTCTTATAGATATAGGCTAAGACATCAACAAGTTAAATAAAAGAGGTTGGTTACATACACAAGACTTCAACGAAAGTGATATACTATGCAGAGCTGCGTCACCCTCCAGACGATGCAGCGATGACTATACATCATGGGAAACCATGGAAAAGAAAAAAAAAACAACAGTAACTGCCTCACCTTTGGAGTCAAAATCATAATCTGGTAGCTTTGTATATTTTATAACTGAGCTCTTTTGTTTTGATGGTGTGGAATATACAATATCATCTATGTTTAGATAAAAATTAAAGATTTTCGCTTTATTGGCATCTGGTTTTGTTGCTGCCGATGCATCCATTATTCTACACTATAAATTTTGTGCATAAATTACGGCGCCAACCATTTTACTCATTCTTCAAGAATGATAGATATGGGCGAACACAAGAACTGTTTTTCTTAGGATTAATTTTAATAGCTTATTCACATTTTTTAATTTTAATCGTTCCACGAAGATTTTTTTCTGAAATAATCAAGAGTATAGTTGCTTGTCAATAAATTTTAAACAACTTTTGCTTTATGGTTTTGGTCTATGACAATAATAGACAAAAGAGCAAACCACAGATTCAAATTCTAAAAGTCTCTAAACTGATTTGATTTCAATTTCGATTTGTTATTATTACAATGGTCCCAAAAATATCAAGCCGTGTGATCGTACGTCGACAAAGTTGTTGAAGCCGTCTACTTTAGTAGGATATATAAAATCTTTGTTTCAGGCATGATTCGTACCATGCGTTCCAAATGAGAATAGAAAAGCCAATGAACTCGATCTGTCAAATTTTGATTGAAAAGTACGGTTTGCAAAAAAAGCTTATTAGAGTTTCAATGGTTTTGTTTTTGTTTAACTGAGCTTTATTAAGAAATAGATAAAAAAGTTATTTATAACTATTATTTAACAAATTATACTACTTTCTTTTTTTTATTTTCATTATTGGCCAGCCGCCATTTTATCGTCGTTGTAGGTGTTTCTTAGTGCGACTGAGTACTTGTGGAGTAATACTGTTTTCGTTAATTCTGTTTGTTACGTGGGTGTTTCCTGTTAAATTTGTTGTTTTTGTTAGTGTGTTTATTTGCTATTGTGGTTATTTGTTATTGTTGATATTTGTTTTTGTTTTCACCTCTGACTTTAATCGAAAATGAGTAAAGGCTCAAGAAATTTTCTGCAATGTAGACAAGTATTTTGAGAGCGAGAATTGATACAGCTATTAAAATCAGCAGTAAGCATTCTCATGACTGTGATGACGCCACTACTCAGACACTTCACACAGTGACGCAGAGATCAGAAAAGAATGAAAGAAAAAAATTGAAGAACTAGATTTTGATCACAGTTTTTTCGTTTACGATTCGTTAATAAATTACATTTAACTAATTTCTGGTTTTGCTCACCCTACCCAATTTCTTCGATTTGACAGTAAGACGTGACGTCACAACATGCCCGTTGTTCCTATTCTCATTTGGAACGCGTAGTTCAAGAGTTACTGAGTTATTTAAATTAATTATGAATAGCATAACATGCCCAAGAAACATAATAAAATAATAAATACATATTATTTCCACTGATGTTATTTATGTACTATATAAATTAAACAAATTAGCTGTATTAAAAAGAAATATAATAAAGCAAAAACGGCTTAATAAGGACGATATAAAAATCATTCTGGTTAAATGATTTTTCGACTGGAACCAGTGTACCGAATTCGATACACCTCAGTACTAGCTAACTTAAACTTATTTTTACGTAAGGTTTTCAGATACCGTCAATTTGAAACACAATAGTAAGACAATAGATGCGCGGCCACCGGTGGTCGCTTGGGGATTCATGAATTAAGCTAGCTAGCATAAGATGTACCGTATTCGGTACACTGGTGCCTGAGAGTGAATCGTAATGAGTATGAGTACAAGTTCTGCTGCAGACTGAAATACTGTTGTTGCCTTTCTTAACAGTGTGTGTTTTTTTATTGATATTTAATAAACTAGTGCTTGACTGCGGTCTCACCTGATGGTAAGCAGTGATGCAGTCTCTGATGGTGAGGCGCACTAGTTTATTATCAGCCTATGGTATGGTAATGGTAATAGTGTTAATATCTGTGTCTGAGTGATTTTGAGACTTATCTAAGGCACTAGATAATGTCTCTGTTATTAATTCAATTATGTTGAATAGGTCCTAGCATTGGCCACCTTTAAAAGCTACCTCACTGAGTGGTTACTACTCACAATGGATCAAAATCAGTTCACTTAATGATGACAAACATTATTTTTTGGAGATCCATAATGAGTTCTTATTCTATTTTTTAACTGACTTCTACAAAGAGGAGGTTCTAGGTTCGGCTAAATGTATATTTTTCTGATTGAAAGCTTATGCTTCCAAGTTGGTCCCCTAAAAATATTGTTATAATTTGATCATGAACTTCGAAGATATGGAACAGAAGTCCTCACAGGATCACAGCAGAATTGGCGTAACCAGTAAAATTGTTTTGTTTATATGATATATCGGAATGATGAAGCTGGAACGTAAACACCGGAACTCTGTAATAAATCTATGTAATCTGCGTGTTTGGGATTACTTATTACAATTGTCATGAAATGCACTCTGGTTTTAATGTACAATCGAACTGAGGATTACTTTTTAGTTGTGCTACCAGCAAGTAAAGTCTACCTTTTTACATTCTCTCAGTCCTAGCAAGCTTCGGCCCTAGCGGGTCCCATCAATAGCTTTACTAGGTTTTGCCCGCACGGCTTTGCTCCCGCTCTTCTCTACTCTACCCTACACTACTCTACACTACTCTACTTTACACTACTCTACACTACTCTACCCTATACTACTCTACACTACTCTACCCTACTCTACCGTACTATACCCTACCAAACTCCACATAAACCATCTACTAAATAGTCCGAACAAAGCCTAAAAATTTGGTTTAGATAGGAGAGCCCGTTCTTGAGTTATAAAATAACAACGAAAAGTGGCATTGATTTTTATGTATATAGATATAGATATAAATATAAATATAGATTTCCACTTTGAATGGCAGTCGAGATGTAATTCAAGGTACCTTTAAGCGTCTCACAGTTTACAGGTGGGCCTTTCCGCAGCGTGAAGGTGAAGCAAACCGATTTGCTTGCATTCGATTTTATTTGCCATTTATCTAGCCAAGTTGTTATTGATCGAAACCTCTTTGTAACATTTTTGATGCCATAGATGAGTCCTTCTAAACTCCTTCGACCTGAGGTAAGCTAGTAGTGTAATGTGTGTAAAAAATTGGTTCCAAAACTGAACCCTGAGGAACTCCAGTTTCTGATATTTTTACTTTAACGATTCTTTCTTAAGGTAAGATTTCGTAGTGATTATTTCTGATAAGAAAGGCTCATCTTCAGTTTACAGAGCAGGTCATTAAGCCAAACCCTATCAATTAAATGCTGACCAATCTTTGAAACATGCTCGAAGACAATGTGCCGTTGAGTCGGGCCTGGTGGTTTGTAAGACATAGCGCGCACTGGTGACTTTTGTCATGGTGACAATAATTTTTTTGTAACTGTCACGTTTTCAAGAGCGCGCACTACCTACATTATGGGTTCATAACAAGGATTTTATATATATCTTACTAGTTTCATAAGCACGGTGACTTTTTGTCAAAAGTCTCGGTGACAAAGTCACCAGTGCGCGGCATGGCTTATGCCTTGATCACAGGAACCGAGTAAACGGGTGAGATAGAGCTCTCGACCGAGTACTCGGTACGTGTAAACACAACGCCAAGTGCTCGGCTGAGAGTTTATCTTTACAAATCGCTTACGTCACTGTCTCGGCCGAGTAACATCATACTGTCTGTCAGACAAGTGTTTAGGCGTTTATCGTTCATGCAAGATGACGTACGTAACACATGAACTCGTTGACGAAATTAACTAGTTGATCAACTAGTTGACAAACGCAATTCAACGTTAACGTTTCGTTGACGGAAAAACCTTGAACGACCCATCGCTTACTGTCTCGGCCTTGTACTCGGTACATGTAATTAAGGCATTAGTCCTTGACCACACGAACCAAAAACTCGATATATTTTTTTCTTTAATTAGTAAAAATTTTTTCTGTATGCAAATCTATGTGTATGATGTAAAATTTACTAATAATTTCATGTCTTTGATTGCCTTGTTAATCATAGCATTAATAATTTCAATATTATTAGTTTAGTGTACTTATATAATCACCTTTTTGCGTAATGAGTTCTAACCATAGACAACTATAGAATATAATCTATCAAAGGTAAATATATTTATGTCTACTATACATTCTCTCTTCATTGTGCTCTTCTACAATACATTGGTTCATGCGTTGTGCGATTCATGGAAGTAGTGGATTAAAATCAATCTTTTGTTTGTTTTACAAAATCCAATTTCAGTTCTCTCTGAAGAAATTGGTACGGTGTTTGTTAATCTTAAATTCAGTTTATTACTTTTCTTGGAGTATCTTAACGTTTTTTTTAAATTGATGAGCATTATAGATCGTGCGTAGCAATAATCTCTGTGGTTTTACAGGCAGGGAACTCAGTGGTCACTGTTGACGAAAAAATGTGTCCATATTCACTCGCGATTGGAAAATATTGGTCGTAATTGTATTCCCGTTTGAGGCGCGACGATGCAATCGCTGGCTTTCCATCATAGATTCAAAAGATAGTGGTGTAGAGGACAATGAATATTGCTAAAATTGATGAAATTTGGTGTGTTGCGTAGAGAAGAAAATTGTCGTAAAGGATTCATATATTATAAACTGTGAGTATTCGGTTTAATTTTTGACAGTTGGCTATTTTACCACCTATACATATTTATTGACTAAGTTACAATAATTTTAAGATTTCCTAAAGTAGAACTATTGATGCAAGAAGAAACAGCTAGATATATATCGTAGGTCGTACCTACCTTCCTGTAAAACGTACCTGTGCAATATTGTCAGCTGTTAAGACCTTGCTTTTAATTTACACACGGCAAAACTATTAGGTAGCTTAAATTTATTTATTTAAGTAAAATAATTTTATGTTAATTCGCAATTAGGACACGAAGAATACTGTCCTTTTTTTAAAAATCTATGCCTAGATGTCTTTAAAATAAAAGACTAAAGGGCTTAAAAATGATTTATATTTTATGAATACTTATATTTACGTAGTGTATGTTACAGGTAGGTTTGATGAAAAATTGGCTCAATTTTATGACTGAAAAATCTAGCAAATTATACATTTATATACATAATACATTACAGCATGTTATTTTTATGTAGATACATGCCTCTTTCTGATAAGTATAAATATTCATAATTAAGTAGAGCTATTGGTTTGCTTAGATACAGGTATTACTATAATATTGTAATAAAGTTTGCATGCACAATTGCATCACTGCTTACCATCAGATGGGATCGCAGTCAAGCACTAGTTTATATCGGATAAAAAATAAATAAGCTGACAAGTTTGCAACTAATTGCAAGCATCTTACTTAATATTATAAATGGGAAAGTTTGTGTCTGTTTGCCATATGGGTAGACGGTGTTCTAGAATAGCACTTTTTATTCCAGGAGTTTATTGTCTAGGGATAATATCGAGCCATTACTGCTGACTTATCGTAATAGGTATAGGTATGACGGGCTGGTGTCTGTAACTCCACGACTAAGGTGCGTATTTTGCATACCGGTGGGACAGATGAGTCATTCGATCCGGTGTCGCTGACCATTTCACGAAGGTTACCTGGGTTACCGAAGTACTTAGCCCTGTATCCAGCGACCAAAGGGCAGATTAGAAGCAGGTGAGCTGCTGTCTCGTCCTCCTCCATGCAGGTTCTGCAGAGTGGACTGTCCGTAACTCCTATGACAGAAAGGTGCTTGTTAAAGGTCCCGTGCCCAGTTGTAACGGCCGTCAATTTGCGCAACTGCAGCTTCTTCAGTCGTAGGACCTGTTGTGTAAAGCGGTCATTGATCGAGGGAAGTGTCTCCTTGGCCTGCCTGCACTCACCATGTTCTCTCCATAGTTTGTCGTGTAGATCCCTGGTACAGTTCCTTACCAGATTGCGTAGATAACTGAAAGGAAGTGGCACAATGGGTGTGGGACCCATTGCTGCCATGCTTAAACCCCTTCTAGCAAGCTCATCCGCTGCATCATTGCCTCGGGAATCGCTGTGTCCTTTTATCCATTGAATGGTTACTTGATTGTGTCTTCCAACCTGGTTGAGCCATTGGTGACCCTCGTATATTAGCCCAGAGTTGATTGTGTGGCCGTTCAGGGCTTGTAAGACAGCCAAGCTGTCCGAGAGTATATGTAATGAGTGATCCTTAACTTTCCTGGTCGTGACGGCTAAGGCTGCCAGGGAAATACCCAAGCATTCAGCCTGGAACACCGTGTTGTGGATCCCCAAAGGTGTGGCTATGTGAACGTTGAGATCCTCTGAGAAGACTCCCGCACCCGTACCATTACCTGTTTTGGAACCATCAGTGAAGATCCGCAGCTCTGTGGGGCACAGCCCTTCGCAGCGGTCATCCTCATGCAGTTGTATTTTGTATTTTTTGTCAAAAATGAATTGCTTGGGTATTCGGTTGTTGTTTGCTTTTGTTATGGGAAGCTCCTTGTTGAGTTCCTCAAGCTGAGCGGTGTGTTGTGTTTCTCTATTACCCCAGAGATCCCGTGTTTTGAGGCATACGGCCGCCATCGTCGCTTCCTGTTGTATGTGCAGGTGGAGTGGCGGTAGTCCCAGCTTGGCCTCAAGCGCTGCCGTCGGAGTAGTCCTCATGCAGTCCGTAGTTGCCATGCAAGCAAGCCTTTGCATGTGTTGAAATTTATTAATAGCTGTAGCAAGCTTGGTGCGAGGCCACCACACCACGGCCTCGTATGCAATCATTGGCTGAATTACTGCGCTGTACAGCCAAAGTATAATTTTGGGAGATAGGCCCCCCCTCTTACCTATCATCCTCCTGCATTGCCAAAAGGTGATGCAAGCCCTGTTTAGTTTATTGTGTAGACGAGTACTCCAGTTTAACTTACTGTCCAGGGTAATTCCTAGATATTTAACCTCGTTTGTCAGCTGGAGTTCTGTATTGAACAGACTAGGCAGATTAAAACGGCCTAGTGCTCGTTTTTGCGTGAATTTAGTTTTAGAACAAATCGTATTCCCTACACCACCGTTCCACGATGCGCAGTGCTTGTTGCATGAGGTTGCAGATTGTTCCGGTCACCTTCCCAGGTACGAGGATTGCTAGGTCGTCTGCATACCCTACTTATAGTAACGATTCGCGTTGAGTATGGTAATAAGTTCGTTGATCACCAAATTCCACAGTAGTGGAGAGAGTACACCACCCTGTGGGCAGCCTCTAGAAATAAGTGCCAACTGCTGTTCATCTTCCAGGCGAACTATTCGTTTGCTTAACATATTAGTAATCCAGTCAATTAATACCTGATCCACCCCGTGTTTGGAGAGGGCGAAACTTATGCTGGAGAAGTTTGTTCTGTCGAAAGCTCCTTCGATGTCTATGAATGTGCCCAGGCAGGTACCTTTCTGCTGAATCGCTTCTTCTATATGGTTTTGGCTAACCACTATATGAAGAGCAGACTCTGTCGATTTACCTGAGCTATTGCACCTTTGGTAGAACAAGGGCATAATTGTAATTGTGTATTAATAGTTTCTAATATTTGTAAACGATACACCTAAAAGAATATAGTATATAGTTTATGTCATACAAAGCAGAACAACCTTAGAACATTATTAACATAGCTAGACCACATTAAGTACAAAAAATATCTTAAAATGACTCTCCTGTAAAATTACAAAAACTGCAATTGTGCCCTTGTTCTACCAAAGGTGCGCTATATGCATGTTGATTACCATGTAGTGGTATTGCCTTTAAAGCACCATCTCAAAATTCCCTTTCACACAACCTTTCTATAGACTTCAGTAGGACTGAGTTCAGACTTATGGGTCAATATGATTTGACGTTTGTATAGTCACTCTTACCTGGCTTAGGGATAAATATCACTTTTACTTCCCTCCATCTCTTGGGAACGTATCTAAAGGCCAGGCACGCTCTCATTAAGGACACTAAACACGTTGCCAGAGGTGTCCCACCCCACTGTAGTAGTGCAGGAAACACACCATCCGGACCTGGTGCCTTAAAAGGATGGAAGCTTTGAATGGCCCATTGGAGTTTCTCCAACGTAATCATCCTGGGTGCATAAAGCCAATCATCGTCTGATGGTGCTAGGGTCACGTCTGACCCGTCTGTTACCCGAGCAAAAACGCAGTCTGGGAAGTGAGCTTCAACTAAGATGCGTCTTGCTTCTTCAGGTGAAGTGTTGTCTGGTTTACGGAGCGTAGTAGGTCCAGGAGCATTCTGTTGTGCCAAAATTTTTCTTACCCTGTTTGCTTGTTGGCAGGTTTCAATGCTACCACAGAATTTGCGCCAGCTTGGGGTTCGCCTGAACCTGATGCATTTTTATTAGCTGGATTTGGCAGCATAGTCGGCATCCCAGTCATCATCCGCACATGTGTTCATGGCTCTGTTCAGAGCCTTTCTTACTTTATTACGCCTACGTTCCAGATCCGCGCCCCACCATGGTTGTTTACCCGGTGAGTCGCGCGGTAAAGTTTCTGGGCAGGCAGTATGGTAGCTGTATATCAGTGATTCGGTAAGTTGGTCCACTTGTGCGTCGATTTGCGCCGTCTGGTGCAATCGCAATCGTCTGGTGGCATAATCTTGGAAGTAAGGCTTCGCTTGTATACGATTCTGTCCGTGTTGCGGGGTTGCGCCTTGGTAGTATAGGTGGCACACAGACCTGTATGTCGAAGCGGATCCATCTATGATACGAAGGAGGGGCCCAGCTGGGTCGAAGCCTACTGGGGACAGGGTGGTCCGAAAGGGAGCTCGTGCCCCGGTATGAAGGCAAGAAGGAACGGCGCTGGGTTTTTAGTCAGTAAGAGTCTGACACTATCTCCCGCTCCACCCAAGAGCGGGATTCGTCAAAGATGATTTTCCCCGTCGACAAGGCCTCCTTGGAGACATGCCATCCAGCAGTCAGTTCCGCTGCTCCTTCTGTTGCCAGAGTGAAATCTATTATGGTCCGGCTACGCCTGGTTACATATGTTGGTTCGGAGCCTGTGTTTAGTAGGGATAGGTTAGTAGTAAATAAGTAGTCTACTAATGCCTTACCCCTCGAGTTTTGCGTGTCCATTCCCCACAGTGGATGGTGTGCATTCGCGTCTGTCCCAATCATCATCTCTTCCCCGCTTCTCTCGCAGTGGATAACGAGGCGAATCAGGTCGTGGCAAACTCATGAACTAAATCATAGCCTACATTCGATATAAGATCTGAAATACATTTTTATAAGGATGTCGCTTACGATAAGTCGGCGGTAAGGGCTCGATATTCTACTATTATGTGGGTGATGCCCCTGACAGCCGCCAGATCATTTATATCTCTAGTCGGTGTACATTGCTCATAGTAGTGGTGGCGAGATGGGGATTTTTTGCCGATACTCGAGCACTTCAGAAAATCATAGGCCCTTCACCTTGTAATGTACCCCTACCACATATGGACCCTTAATTCATGAATCCCCAAGCGAATGCGTCCGCGCATCTATTGTTTTACTATTGTATCTCTAATTGATGGTATCTGGGGTTCGTTGAGGGAAGCTTATCAGATTTTTGACCCCTGAGTTTGTTTCGGTGTTTCTTCTTAAAGTTAGCTAGGAAAGACCGGCCCAAACTCGTTAAAACTGGCTGAAAACAAAATTAATGTGTAAAAGTGTTTTTTGAAAACCTATTTGCAGAATAAAGATCATTTATCACATAAGTAAAAAAAAAATTGTTCTTTTGACAAATTTGAGCGCGTCAGATTACTACAGATATAACAGCCCATTCTGTTATGTATATTGTTACGCCGTTAAACTTCAACACGTTATATCTTCGACGAAATAAGAGTCGCAACGAATAATTAAAGAACATTGCTGTTCAAATGATCTAGAATGAAGGTATATACATAAGCCTCGAAAAACTACCATAAGTAGTACTAAGTAGTAGTAGTAGTAGTATAAGGGAAGTGGTACTTTCCACCATTCACAATAGCACGGTAATAGTATCATACAGTATTGTAACTCAGCCGTCTCTTTAAAATAAATGCCTACAGTCGCGCGGTACGTAAACATGCGATAGGGCTGCCCGCCTCCAGCATTCTAATTACATTTGCCGGCCTACTTTGTGTTTCCATTTAGTTTTGTGATTGTAAATATATTATACTTACTTTTTAATATAAACAAAATACTTTGTGGATTGAATAGGAAGTGTTCAATAAAAATGGGTGTTGTTTTTTGATTGGTAGATTTAAATATAATGCTTTTTTTTTAGTATTATTCATACACATAGTACAATAAACCACTATAATTAAAAATAAAATACCACGTCTTTACTTTGAATTATACCAACTAATAATAATCGCGCGATGATTGTAAAAAAAACCGTTGTGTCCGTTCGTCGCTGCGGCACACTTGCGACGGCCGCGACTGTCGAGACCATGCTACGACCAAGACGCACGCACTAGGTATAGCTCGCGTTTCATCCGTTTGTATGAAGTTAGAATACTGTATGATATTATTACCTTGACAATAGTGTCGAAATTAGCGTGATAGTGACTCGCGTTAGGTTAAGCAATAAAAATGATTTACGGCCCCGCGAGTTCTTGAGACGTTGGTATCTAGAATTTTCTTTGCTCCGCATATAAATACGAGCCCCCCGACCGGAAGCAAGTCAGTTCTGATTTCGACTGCGAACAAGAGCGATCTACCTAAGTGTGCGAAGTGATTTTATCTAACGACCCAAGCGATAGTGTAACGGTACTTTAGTGTTAATTGTGATTTATATTATTCTTGACTGGACTAATTACTTATTGTTTGTGGTGAATAAAGTTCTCTATTGGTAAATCGGCATTTGGTTACCCACGTACGTAACAACTGGTGTCAGAAGTGAGATTCCATTACCACAGAGGGACGACAAACAGCGACCACGAACAAGGAGGCAAGCAGAGATGGATGCTGCGCGTCATCGTATGGAGGAGGAAGATCAGGCTGGTATGGGTGCAACGGCAGCTGCTGTGGTGCCAACAAGACCATCATCGGAATTGAACCTCGCTGCGGTGTTGGCCACTATGCAAGCTAGTATGGAACCTGCCGGTCGCGAACAAGAAGTTAACCAGCGTAAGCTTCAGGACCTAATCGCGGCTAACCAAAAAAAAGCTCGCCGCGCAACCTGAAGCAGAACCTGATCCTCGATTAAATCGACCACGGCCTCGTCACGTTGGGCGAGAAGGTAAATAATCTCACCTTAGAGGTCAAGGAGGTTTCCGCCCGAGCTGATAGCCTGGAAACGAGAATTGATGGCCATGAAGATCTACTGCTGGTCATCAATAAAAAAATTGTCAACGAATGTGAAATTTCGGGAACGAAAGGAACCGTGGTAGGAAACGCGCGAAATTTCAATCGAAACTTTGTTTTTCGGAGAAAGCGAGTAGACCCCCAGTTCTGATTTCAACTGCGAACAAGAGCGATCTACCTAAGTGTGCGAAGTGATTTTATCTAATGACCCAAGTGATAGTGTAACGGTACTCTAGTGTTAATTGTGATTTGTATTATTGTTGACTGGACTAATTACTTATTGTTTGTGGTGAATAAAGTTCTCTATTGCTGAATCGGCGTTTGGTTACCCACGTACGTAACATTTTTTTTTTTTATAATTGGTATAGCGGGTTTGAGAATCCTTATAATTTCGTGCCTATTTTTAATAGTGGACTGTATTTGAAGGCGGCTGGCAATTGTTGCGCTAAAAGGCGGGAAAATATTCTCGGATGCAATCGGGCGATCTGTAATATGGGATTGTGAGGATCGTACGCCTTACCTGTGACTCGAAGTTAGCCCACGTGGCGCGAAGACCGGCGAGCTGGTGATCTTCTGCTCCAAGATGGCGACGGCCTCAATCACACTCCACACTTTACACAGTTTGCACAATTGTTTTTGTATCCGAGAGGCGGGCAATAGACGCGTTTATAAGGTCCTCGGCAATCTAACGAGTTAGATGCATCAGTCTCCAGACATGAGGTTTGGAGCCGGCGGTTGAGACACGGGGACCGTTCACGTAGAAGTTTCGGTTCGTTCTGTCGACCCGTGTTGAAGGCGTACGAAATAGGAAAAGGAATGAATGAAGGAATGATATATAGGATAGGATATCGATCGCCCGCGAAATCTCAAAAAACATATCCTTGATTTACGACATTAAAAAGAGATGGCGCTACCATTTCCCCGGCCTTAAAGGGTCACCTTTAATGAAAGTTAAACTTAGCTCTATGAGGTGCACTACCAAATACCTATTCAGTAATACAGACTAAGATGCGAAAAATTTAATATTAAAATTAAGAGTAATAATAGCTGCGAGTTGCATAATACTATAAGTTACATACCTATACAGTTAAATTTTAAGAGAAGCAATTATGTTGCGTCGGAAACTAACTAAAACTAAGAGACCTAACCATCAAGCCAGGCCTTATTGAGTCGGTAACGGACACAGACGTACAACAGGGCGCACGTAGCTACCCTTCGCGGTCTTCACAGTAACAACACGGGTTGTACCGTCTTTAGAGTTATGCAATTTTTCAATAATGCCTAACGGCCATGAAAGAGGCGGAGAGTTATCAGTAATGATAACTACAAGAGTACCCTCTTGTATAGGAGGTGCAGGACTATTCCATTTGGATCTAGCCTGAAGTTGATGTAAGTATTCTGAACGCCAGCGCTGCCAGAACGACTGCACAAGCTTGTCTAGCAGAGTATGTCTCTGAAGCAAGCTGAGCGTGTCTGCTTCAGGAGCGGGTAGAGACAACAATGGCGCCGTGTGCAAGAAATGCGCAGGGGTCAGCGCTGATGGTTCAGCAGGGTCACTACTCATAGCGGTGAGTGGCCGCGAATTAACTATAGCCTCAACTTGGCTAAGGACAGTTATAAGTTCCTCATAGGAGAGGATTTGTTGACCTATAACTTTGAAAAGGTGAGTTTTAACCACCTTAACCATACTCTCCCAACATCCACCAAAATGTGGAGAAGCAGGTGGAATAAACTTCCAATCTATATGATTTAAGGAAAGCTCTTCCTCGAGATGAGGACGAAAATCTTTAAGAAATTTATGAAGGTCGCGCAAATAAGAACTTGCACCTACGAAACAAGTACCGTTATCGGTGTATAAGCATTTAATAGGACCGCGTCGCGAAAGAAAGCGTTTTAAGGCTGCAAGGAAAGTTACTGTGCTTAAATCTGTTGCCACTTCAATGTGCGTGGCGCGCGTTGTCAAACACGTAAAAATGCAGAGCCAAGCCTTGCGACTTTTGACACCTCGACCACGAAATGGTGTGTACTGCAGTGGGCCTGCATAGTCACAACCGGTGTGAGTGAACGCCTTGTCGACTTGGTTTACACGCTGGCTAGGTAGATCAGCCATAAGTGGATGAACAGGACGCGGGCGGAATTTAAAGCAAGTGTTACACTTGTGGATTCTGTGGCGAATTATTCGACGAGCAGCTAAAATCCAATAATTATGCCTGAGTAAGGACATAAGCAACTCTGGACCAGCATGAAGATGTTTCTTGTGACTAAAATCAACAAGTAGATCGACAATATGGTCATGACGCGGTAGTATACAGGGGTGTTTATATTCGTAGGGTTCGTCAGAATTTGTGAGACGACCACCAACACGTATGATGCCGTGCTCATCGAGAAACGGCTTAAGCTTCTGTAGGGCAGGCGTACATGGCTTATTGTTTTTTAAATTTAGAATATCGTTACGGAAATGAACATCCTGTACAGCTCGCAGCAATTTAATTTCTGCATATTTGAGATCAGAGCTTGATACAGTATGTGCACTAGGCAGTTGTCTTAAAAATTTATAGACGTAAACAATCGCACGCAGCAATTTAGACCATGACGACACACGTAGTGCTAGCGCGTAAATTGGTGATTCCGTAACATCGGAAACCACGGCATGAGCGACTGATTTCTGTTCGGGTACGCCTTCATGCAGTGCATTGTGGTCAAAATTATATATGGGCCACTCAGATGGATCATGAGAAATCCATGAGGGTCCATTATACCACAATGGATGATGCAAGAGTTTAGCTGGCGTAACACCACGAGACAGACAATCAGCGGGGTTCTCAGTACCAGCGACGTGGTTGAAACAATCAGCGGGTATAAGCTCTGTTAGCTTAGTAACCCGATTGGCAACGAAAGTTTGCCAGCGGTGCGGTGAGGAATTTATCCAGGCGAGCACTACTTTAGAGTCAGTAAATGCGTATATCTTATTGATGCGGTAGTGGGGCGATACTGTGTCTTGTACTTTTCGAAGTAACTGAGACAACAGTAGCGCCGCGCACAACTCCAGTCTAGCCACCGAAATGGTTTTCACAGGTGAGACCTTAGACTTCGCACTAACTAACTGCACGGAGTAGTTAGAACCAATTCTTATTTGCATGTATACGACTCCGCCGTAAGCACGCTCGCTGGCATCAGCGAAACCTACTAAATTCATGGTGCATCCATCGATCAACCCCAGATGACGCGGTATAATAATTTCATTAAGCGCAGAAAGCTCAGCGCAAAACTGTTTCCAAGCGGTGACTATATGGTCAGGTGGTATGTCGTCCCAGTCACACTTTGACAGCCAAAGCTCCTTAATTAAAAGCTTGGCATACAGAATAGTGGGGGCGACAAACCCCATTAAGTCCCATAGCCGAGCCACTATGGAAAGCATGGTTCGCTTAGTGCACTTGTCATCTGGTGTGACGACGTCAAAGCGGAAATTGTCACAGGACTTGTCCCAGCGTAATCCCAGGACTTTATGCGGTACAGACTTCTCATACTCGATATCAGGAGAAGCCTTATGAGTATCAGGTATGTGTGCGAGAACCTCCTTCGAGTTACTTGTCCACTTGACAAGATCGAATTGGCCTCGCTTGAAGAGCTGAATAAGCTCATCACAAAGCGAAATTGCTTGCGGTATGGACATGACACTACAGGCGATGTCATCCATATATAATGCGGAAGAAGCAGCAGCAGCTGCTGCGGGGAAGTTATCGCCTTCATCAGCGACTAACTGGCGGACTACACGTAAAGCGTGATATGGACTTGACTTAAATCCGAAGCAAACACGATTAAATTGATAAACCGTTATAGGTTCATGTTTGCTAAATCTGTAAAAGATGCGTTGAAATCTACGATCTGATTCGCGAACGCCGATATTGAGAAACATTTGGCGGCAATCAGCAGACAGGGCTATTTGAAAGAGACGAAAACGAATTATGATATTAAATAAATCACCCTGTAAATTGGGGCCCGCATGTAGAATGTCGTTAATCGACTGACCCGATGTAGTTTGGCTACTAGCGTCTAAAACCACGCGAAGTTTAGTGGAAGTCTTATCTTCGCGAACGACACCGTGATGCGGAATATAATACGACAGATTAGCAACATTGTCATCCTTTACAATTGGACTCAAATATCCTTTATTTATGTAGTCTCGTATGACGTCATTGTAAGCGCCGCGCAACCCTAAGGATGCATCAAGCTTGCGCTCTAAACAATGAAAACGCCTAAGTGCGGCGGCGTACGAGTCGCCTAGCGAATACGGGTCGTCGCAAAATGGCAATGACACAACATATCTACCACTCTCATCGCGAACAGTGGTAGCGCGAAAATGTTCTTCGCACTCGAGATCCTGACGGCTCTGCGAGGGCGAGGCGGAGATTAGTTCAAGCTCCCAGAATCGCTTGAGAAGCGAATCTAAACTGGGTTCTTCAAGAACAGAACAACATGATGTTGTACTCGAACAGTGTGAAGTATGTGCTGTAGGTACGGAACCCATAACCACATACCCCAACACAGTTTCAATAGCGGGCGGTATATTATGTTGCTCGCTATGCACTATGTTAGGCAATAGCAAGCGCGGGAATATAGAAGCACCAATCAAAACATCGATACCGCTCGGCTCCGCAAACTTCGAATCTGCGAGCGGTAATGTTTTGAGATGTGTAAGTTTAGAGACATCGACGAGAGCGGTCGGCAGTGCCTCCGTTATACGTTCAACAATAAACGATGAAACGTTAAAATTAATATCACTATTAAAACGAGAATATAATTTAATATCTACGGAACCCTTAACTGGTTTTTCCGACCCACCGATTCCTCTAACTATTAAGTTAGAAGTATGAAAGTTTTTCCAAAGTCTTAGACGCTTAAAACATTCAGAAGTAATAAAATTACTCTGTGAAGCGCTATCTAGTAAGCAACGTATTATGTGCGGCTTATCATCCGCATCGTACATCACTACTTGTGCAGTAGCGAGCAGAACGGTTGTGTACGCCGTACATTGCGTGCTATCTTTCGCCGACGGCGACGCCGAAACGCACCGAGCGTCAATCGAACGCGACTGAGCAGCGCAGGCGACAGATGTCGTACACAACGATACCTCGGATTGTGACGTAATAGTCTGCGTCGGAACCGACTCTGGATGTGACATCACAGCAGATGACAATCGCTCGTTTTTATTAAAATGCAACAATGTGTGATGACGTTGATTACATGTGCGACACTTTGATTTAGAAGAACAGCTAACTGTCTTATGTCTAATACTCAAACAATTAACACACCCATTGTTGTCTTTCACATATTTAAAACGAGCCGTCGGAGTCAAATTATCAAAGGCGGGACATTTATATAAGTGTTCATGTAGGTTTGATTCGCACAGACACTTCTTTGAATTATTTGACTCAGAGCAAGCTACATATGATTGCGAATTAGGAGCGGAAATCTTATTATTAAAACTACGCGATTTACTCGACTTATGTGAATTGTCTGAATTATTAGACTTATTATTGTTAGAAGAGGATGGTTGGGTATTACGGAATATCCGACACTGATCTTTGACGAAGGTGACAAAACTATCTAGAGTGGGCATCTTATGATTACGTTCTGTCATCTCGAAAGCGCGAATAGTTTCAGTGTCAAACTTTTTTATTGCGAGGTGCAATAAAATAAAATCCAGAAGGTCAACTAACTTAAGATTTTTAAGGGAATTAATTGCGGTAACGAAGTTGTCCACGAATAGCTGGTAATTCGAAACAGACGCGGGACCGGACAGTTTAAGATTTAAAGCTTGATCCAAATAGGTAGATGCGAGGGCACGAATATCCTGATACCTATCAAGGAGCGACTGGAATATGACTTTATAATTCTCAGCGCAGGGTGTGACGCCCGCGAACACAGACTGAGCCTTCGGCGACAGCTTACCTATTAAATAGTACAATCTGTCTGCATCCGACAACGACATATTGTCATGAACGGTAGATTTAAAACTTGCATAAAATAATGGCCAGTTTCGTATATCACCGTCGAATGACATGAGTTCGATTGGCGGCAACCTTGGTCTGCATGCTGCAGAATCAACCACATTGTGCTTCCCGGACGGCTTATCTTCAAACTGTGACATCACACGTTTAACGGAACAATACATATCCTCGAGTGAGGCGTAGGCTTGATAGCTAGGCTTTGCATTGGGACATACAGCCAGTAACCTTGCATTATAAACATCCAATAATTTATGAAAGTCCGTTCGAATATCATCTATTGTTACACAAGAGTTGAGAAAGCCTTCCCTCTCAGCCTCGGAAGTGTTAGCGACTTTAGAGCGATCATAAATTGACTGCATACGCTCGAAAAGTATATTACGCTTAGCTTCTAAAATCATCAACTGTTGATCTTCCGAAGAAGTGATTGCTTTCGCATCACGCGACATGTTTATGTAATGTAGTTACAAATAACCACACAAACAAAAATAATTATTTTTATGTATATAAAACTTAAACGGACAACTGTATGTAGAAAAGTAATACTACTGTGTGTGACTGTACTGCGGTAACGGTATTCGCATTAACAGCTGCGTAGGTAATGACGAAATAAGTTTTTTCGTAGCACCCACTAAACCAAATATTTAGATTGAAGTACAATACGCCAATAGCATCACTATTCACGCTAGTTTGATTTTTAAGTACGAATATTGTCTAAGACAAATAAGTAGGTATAAATATGCAACTTATAGCCCGCAATCGTCGAAACGTATTCGGTAAAGTTATGATATTTTATACTGTGTAGGTACCTACAAGTAGTACACCTATTTTTATTTTATTTTTCTCTTATAGAATGAATGTCTACTCCGCGGTATTCGGAACGTAACTTATTCACGATTTATAATTGGAGGTAGGTGATTCCTATAAGGGCGGTTAAACTAGAATGCGCTTGAAATATGGAAATTTACAATACGACAAATTAGTTTTAAATAAGAATGAAATAAAGTAGATACGTTATGTGTACCTGCTATAGCGGTGTTGATGGAACCACGTATTGGGTTTACATTTACAACTTGATTATGTGGGTAGGCGGCTAGGTGCCACGACCCAAGTAGGAATTTTACGTAGATTCCTACGTAAGAAATTATGGTAAAAGGATATATTTTAGAAATATACCCGGTTCGAATGACCAAAAAAATGGTATAGCGGGTTTGAGAAACCTTATAATTTCGTGCCTATTTTCAATAGTGGACTGTATTTGAAGGCGGCTGGCAATTGTTGCGCTAAAAGGCGGGAAAATATTCTCGGATGCAATCGGGCGATCTGTAATATGGGATTGTGAGGATCGTACGCCTTACCTGTGACTCGAAGTTAGCCCACGTGGCGCGAAGACCGGCGAGCTGGTGATCTTCTGCTCCAAGATGGCGACGGCCTCAATCACACTCCACACTTTACACAGTTTGCACAATTGTTTTTGTATCCGAGAGGCGGGCAATAGACGCGTTTATAAGGTCCTCGGCAATCTAACGAGTTAGATGCATCAGTCTCCAGACATGAGGTTTGGAGCCGGCGGTTGAGACACGGGGACCGTTCACGTAGAAGTTTCGGTTCGTTCTGTCGACCCGTGTTGAAGGCGTACGAAATAGGAAAAGGAATGAATGAAGGAATGATATATAGGATAGGATATCGATCGCCCGCGAAATCTCAAAAAACATATCCTTGATTTACGACATTAAAAAGAGATGGCGCTACCAATAATACTATATTATTTGGCTATTAATGGGTAATATTTATTACTTCTACTTGAAAGTACATTATTAATAAATATGTAGCAATTTTTTAAAACAACCTTTATCTTCTATTCATAATTGAGTAATTTTGATTAAGTAATATAATATGAAAAGCTATTGATTTCTTTTAATCAATTCCAAGTTTCCATTTAAGAATTTTAATTATATTTGATAGTTAAGATTTATATAACGACGGCGAAGTGCCAATAACTCTTAACTGTCGAAGTCAATTGTATCTCAAAAAAGTTAGGAGGTAACACTAAATTTGATACACTGGTTTAGCTATGAGGTGTTTCCACAATTTATTTTGATGCAATTGCGACTAATTATATCCGCTATAGAAATTTCACTATAACATGCGTAAACACTTATTTAAATAATAAGCACTAAAAAGTAATTTTCTCGCAAAATGACAATTAAAAGGTATTAGCACTTCAACGTCGATATGTGTGTTAATAAAGAACACTCAATCGATAAAAGAAAAAGGATAAAATTCGTTTTTTATCGATTTTTTTAGTTATTGTTACTACTGTACTATAACAACAGGTTATCCTCTTTCCAACCGTTACCGTTACCACCTATGGAAATTTTTATATGTCTTTTCTGTTTTATTTTTTATTCTACATCAAAAACAAAATATAATATCCTAATATAAAACATAATCGCACATAATTTCTGGAAAACAAAAATTAAGGTTGTGCATCATGACTCACATTTTCACTGTTTTTCATACAACCGCTCATAACTGATGTTTATTACTTTATTACACATTTTTCATTAGATATTTTGGAAACACAGTATATTGTGGATATTATCTAGGTTTCTAAAGAAGCCAATTTCTAAATTTGTGTAAAACTAATCCAGTAAAAACCTCTGAAAATGTCCTATTTTGTATGAACTTTGACACTTCATAATTTGCCTAAAAATTTAAAAAAGTCAAAAAAGTAATCCTTTAGAGACCTTGCAAATTTTATTAAGATTCTAAATGGCGACAACTTTTTCCAAAAACTTTTAAGGATTTAAAAAAAAAACAGCTATTTCCTGGAGCAAGTTTTGTGAAATTTTCGAGTAAATCTCGGAATTACCGAATACTAACAGAGTTTCCAGGCGTTATCTCTCTGTTTTTGCGTTGCCTTTTCGTCAAACATCGCGTTGAAATGCATTAAATGAAGTAACAAGCTTTTAAACCATTTTCGATGTTTACGATAAGCGAGTGGAGAAGGACCCTCTTAAGTATAGAATTTTGTTGTAAGCTACTTAAAAACAAATGGCATATTACTTTTTCAGGTGCTAACACTATTATTTGGTTTTCATATAAACCTGTACCATGCCATTGCGTAAATTATGTAATATTTATGTGTTTCTGTGTGTGTAATAATAATAAGCCCTGACCGCCGGTAGCTTGGACCTTGTTCCCGTTACCGGCGGGCTACTATTTTTTATATTTTCTAATTATACATTGAATACTAGCGACCCGCCCCGGCTTCGCTCTCGGCTATAATATTATACATATAAACCTTCCTCTTGAATCACTCTATCTATTAAAAAAAAATCCGCATCAAAATCCGTTGCGTAGTTTTAAAGATTTAGGTGTACATAGGGATATAGGAACAGAAAAAGCGACTTGGTTTTATACTATGTAGTGATTTAAAAATATAATTAATATGAAGGTACATAGACAGGATTATTTGTAAAACACTGGTAACCTCTCAAGACTATGGTACTAACATCATAAACAACATGTATGTTGTTTTCGGAGGTAATGTTGGGTTGCGTTTACGGATTTTAATAGTACATTGTTACACTAGGGGTGAAAGTTACTTATTTCGTCCCGAGAAGGAGTTGGCGGCCGAGCGCAGCGAGGTCGCTAATTCGAGGGACTAAATAAGTAAATTTAACCCCGAGGTAAGCATTGTGCTTTTCATTACGAATACAAGTAGATAGACCTAGTTTTTTTTTTTTAATAATTTGTCAGCTGTTGAAAGTAAAACTCCCTAGGGATGAAAAGTGTGATACTTTTCAGCCCGCTCCTCAGGCATGTTCAGACCTACTTTCAGAGTATGAGTAATGAAATAGTACATTGTTACACTAGGGGTGAAAGTCCCTCGAATTAGCGACCTCGCTACGCTCGGCCGCCAACTCCTTCTCGGGACGAAATAAGTAACTTTCACCCCGAGGTAAGCACTGTGCTTTTCATTACGAATACAAGGAAAGTAAAAATAAAATATTAAAAACTGTGTTAAACCTGAGTTATCGTACCTATGATTTTAGGTTGGTATCTTTCTTCTGATTTAGGCGGTAAAAGGTTCCACAACTGCTTTAGTCGCTTCTCTTATAAAATTATTACTATCTCTATTTTAATCTGATGAACTTATCATGTTAATACAAATCTTTGCATTACGGAAATATAAACAAAACTCAAAAAAACCAACGTCTGATTTGCTACTTTCCCGCCATTTTGTTTTTTTTTTTTCTGTAGCCGACCGAGCTATTCAGCCTCGTTAGTGAAAAATTAGAAATGAATTGTAATATTTTACAAATAAAGTATTTTAAAGAAATACTTGAACAAATAAGTCACTTAAAAATATAATATTATTTAATTAATACTTATCTTTAAGTTATTTGAATTTTATATCGCGTTGTGATTGACTGGCTGTATGGAAAATTGGAACATGGTTCAATAGAAATGTGAAGATAGAACTAGTTTTTTTTTAATAATTTGACAGCTGTCGGTTGAAAGTAAAACTCCCTAGGGATGGAAAGTATCATCATTTCAACCCGCTCCACAGGCAACTTCAGACCTACTTTCAGAGTATGAGTAATGAAATAGTACATTGTTACACTAGGGGTGAAAGTTACTTATTTCGTCCCGAGAAGGAGTTGGCGGCCGAGCGTAGCGAGGTCGCTAATTCGAGGGACTAAATAAGTAACTTTAACCCTGAGGTAAGCATTGTGCTTTTCATTACGAATACAAGAAGATAGACCTAGTTATTTTTAAATAATTTGACAGCTGTTTGGTGAAAGTAAAACTCCCTAGGGATGAAAAGTGTGATACTTTTCAGCCCGCTCCTCAGGCAACTTCAGATCTACTTTCAGAGCATGAGTAATGAAATAATTCTTTTTTTATTTGAAAGAAGACATGTTCAGAATAATTGATATAAAAAAGAAAATGATATATAAAAAAAAACATTAATGAATTATCAACATCATCATCATATGATGTAATACCTCGGCAGATTCATATTCTGATATAGCTAAAAAGACATATTTCTTCTGTCATTATTTACAATTTTATTTGTGGCGAAATACCTGACGCTAATCTGGATCCAAAGCTCTATGAGATAATCAAATCTAATATACTACGACCTCGAACGATGCCTACAGAACATAGACTGGCGATGACAGATAATATTGTTGAGGTTATTTTACACGGGTCTGGCCAAGTAGAAACCGGGTTCATACCGCGTATTCTATCAATCCCAAACGATTTGCCTTTCGAATTCAAAAGACTACAATTTCCTTTAAAAGTTTACTTTACAATGACAATAAAGAAATCACAGAGCCAAACACTTAAAACGGCGATGCGCGCGGACGAAGTCGCGGGCAAAGTGCTAGTAATATAATATTCCACAACTTATCATACAACGCCGTGTATTCTCAAGCTAAGCGGAGCTTATAATGGGTACTAGAGAACTGATAAACGTACACTACTGTTCATAAGTATTTGGGCACCCTTATATTTTACATTAGGTACTTATTTTATAGCATTAATATGTGGAATTTTTAATAATATTTTAACAAATAAAACCTAAATATTCATTATGAACAAACAAAGTTGATAGATATCTTGGCTTAAGACGTGTCATAACTTGCAAGTAGTAATGTAAGTAGACACCCAAGAAATATAAAGATTTAAAATTCCGTCTTTGAATTAAAAGATAAACCTAAGTTATTCGCAAAATAGGCAGAGCCCAAATACTATTAAATGGTAGTGTACTTAAATATTTCTAAATATCAGACCCTACTCACGAATAATTGAAAGAATATTCTTATATGTATTCAGTTCAGTGCAATTAATTCTCAACTGGTTTCTGTTTACTACCTTGTATGAGTATAGGTTGCCTTCAGGTTCAATGGTTTCAACCAATTCTGTCAATTTATTCACATCTTCAGCTCCATATACGATTATAATAGGTGGAGGTTTAGTCTGTTTCTTTCCCTGGACTCTGTCTGGTGAATTTCTTTTTGTTCTACAGGTAATGTGTTGTATCTGTTTGTAGTTTCAATATTTTCAGGAGAGGGGGACTCTGAAACTTTTTGGCGTTTACTATTCCTCTTGGACGGCACTCTTTGCCATTCTGGCGGTTGGACATTAGGCAGTTGAGTATCTGGTGTGGGCACATTAGTGAGGTCTATAATTTTTTTGGAATTCTTGGTGTTTAGTGCAAATTCCAAGTTTGATTTAGAACCTACTGAGGAGCTTCTAGGTTTATTAATAAACAGCGAAGGATTAAATGTTTGCTGTACAAAATGTTTTCCAGTAGTATTATCTACCACAGGGGCCTGGTCAAGTACTCCTGTGGAGACTTCAGGGGGTAGTAGATTTCACACTCCCTGGCCCGGACACCGGGGCGCATGACAATTCACAATCCATGTCTAACTTTTCCATATTTAATAAAAGGTTGGGAGATAATCAATAACACTTTCCCAGAGTGTTATTGCCTCCAGACGCCTCCCGCCGGAGGCTCTACGCGGGGATCGTTCGGTTCATGGCCCTCTACGGGGCGCCGGTGTGGGCGCCGTCGCTGTCAAAGCGACTGGCGACCATACTGAACGCCTGCCAGAGGGTCATGGCAATACGGATGGTGCGGGGTTACCGCACGATCTCTCGCGGAGCGGCGAGCCTTCTAGCTGGCCTACCACCGTGGGATCTGGAGGCAACAGTCCTTGCACACATGCACGACATGCGCGTGGAGATGCAACGCCGGGGTGAAAGTCCACTGCCGTAACATGTCAAGGCATGGCGGACAGAGCTCCGGCGGGATCTCTGGTGAAATGGCGTCAACGACTTTCGCAACCAAGTGCTGAACACGCCACGATTATGGCAGTAAGTTCCCTCTTTGAGGCGTGGCTGGAAAGACCTCACGGCGTCCTTACCTTTCGCATGACGCAGGTCCTCACCGGACATGGCACGTTCGGGAGGTACCTGTTTCAGATTAAGTCGGAAGGGACGCCCGGGTGTCGCCTCTGTGCGGTACGCCCGGAGGACACGGTGGAGCACACAGTCGAGGTGTGCCCTGCCTGGGTGGAGCATCGCCGTGCCCTCGTGGGGGCGAACTGCGGCGGAGACCTCTCGCGCCGGGCCCTGGTCCGGAGCGAGGAGGAATGGCAGGCAGTGGCCTCCTTCTGCGAAGCACTAATGCTAGTAAAGGAGGAGGCCGACGGCATCAGGCTACGGCGCCCTCGCCGCCGCCGCCGGGATTCCGATCCCGATTTCCGGCCACCGTAGACGCGGGCTCGCAGACGGCGAGCCATGGGTCACAACGATCGGACAGCTCGCTGTCCGATCGTTCGGTAATGGACCGAGCCCAAGACGTCGACGGCGCGCACTGTTCCCGCGCGCCTCAACGAGTTGTCAGCAGCAGGAGGGGCCCAACTGGGTCGAAGCCTACTGGGGCCAGGGTTATCCGAAAGGGAGCTCGTGGCCCGGTATGAAGGCTAGAAGGAATGGGATGGGGTTTTTAGACAGTAAGAGTCTGACATTATCTCCCGCTCCACCCAAGAGCGGGTTTTGTCATAAGATGATTTTCCCCATCGATAAAAAGAGGGTGTTATTGCCACACTTTAAGAGAAAATTTAGTTCCTTAAGGTTCATAGTTGCCTGTAGACAGGTTAATTGACCGCCGCCTGTTGCTCGGCGTTGTTGCTCTTTTTGCACCACCCGAGGAGCACGTGTAGGGTGGGCCTAGGAGAAGGTAGTAAATCCTTCGGACGCGAGCAACATTAATCCCCTACACACATACATATAAGAATATTCTTTCAATTATTCGTGAGAAGGGTCTGATAAGACACACTTTAAATAGAAGGAGGAGAAATGTTACAGAATAAGTTATTAAAAATCTACATCATTTCAAACCTCTTGAAGAAATTAAAACTGATATAGAACGAACAGGCAACCACGTATATAGAGAGAATAATATCTCTTGATAAGGTCGGTTTCTTGTTAGGGCCAAATTTCACGTTATCATTAACGTGAAATTTGTCCCTAACAAGAAACCGACCTCAACCTTTTTTCTAAATTTACTACCTGGACCCCATAATAAGGCAGTAAAAGAACTGAAATACATCTACCGCCAAGCTGTAGTCATAGAATACCCCATGAAGAGAAAAACTGTTGTTCAATGCCAAAGATGCCAACAATACGGCCACTCTAAGAACTACTGTATGCACCCATACATCTGTTTCAAATGTAGGTAATCACACAAAACCTCTGACTGCCTGAAAAAAGACCGGAACACACCCGCAACCTGTGCTCTCTGTAACGGGCCTCATCTAGCGAACTATAAGAGATGTGATGTCTACAAAGAGATTCTTATTCGGTGAGGCAAAAGCATAGTCGTTAGCCACGTAAAGCCACCTAGGATTGAGAAAATTGTTCCTGTAGAAAACACAGATCACACAAAGGATGAACTTTAAAAATAAACACCAATTTCAAAACTTACGCAAGAGCTTGTAAAGATGGTTCCACACCCGCTAGTCCTCTGAAAAATAATAACCATTTGATCATATCAGACAAGATCGAAAAGATGTTCTTAAAACAAGCCGACAAGTTCGACATGACAACAAATGAGTACTCACGCAGCATTGCCACGTATAATATATAATTAATACAATGTCAGATAGATAATAACAATGTCAGATTAAGTTCGGTAACTCATAAAAGGTCAAATTTAGTTAAATTAATACAATTTCAGGTTTAAAGCAAAAAAAAAAATGTCAGATTCGGTTCATTAATAAAAATATCAAATAAATAAATAACAGATTTCAGTTAACAATGACAAAATATTTAGAAGTGATAATAGAATCCGAGACTATAGAAAAGCTGACAACAGAAGACACTGACTGGGAGTCGTTAAGAGATTTTATTGATACTAATATAAAGTTAAATGTGCCCTTTAAAACTCCAGATGACATAGAAAAGCCACAAAATATATCATGGAACTAATCTAAATCCAAAAAGCTTTTTGGATTAACACTCCAGAGCCTTAACCAGATGGCAGGCATTCTAATTATCCATTGGCTATTAGAAAAGCGCTGTTTAAAAAACGCAAATATCGCAGAACATGGCAAAAAAGTAGATTGACTGAGGACAAAAATATGTTCTACAGAGCGGCCAAAGATCTAAAAGAAATCCCGGGGGATTAGCACAACAAAACTATGGAAGACCGTTTGGAATCGTTGACAGCCACTGCATCCACCACCTATTCGCTGTGGAAATTCACTAAAAACTTGAATAGACCTCATTGCTAATCCCCCGCTTAAAACTGCAAGAGGGTGGGCGAGGACACCGCAAGAAAAGGTAAAATACACCTGGAGCAAGTCTTTACACCGAATGAGGACATGAACTCACTAAATGAGGAGCAAGTTGACAACATCCTCGGTCAACTTTTTCAAATGACACTTCCACCTCGCCCAATCAGTACGTGAGGTCAGGAGAGTAATCTCAATGCTACAAGACAAAAAAGCTCCTGGGTACGACCTCCTTACCAAGGAAATTCTTAAACATCTTTCTAGAAAGGCTATAGTGTTCCTAACGTCACTTTGTCAACAGACAGGAGCACTCTACTACATAACAAGTCCACAGAGTCTGCAATAAAATTAGAAAAAGCCTGGAGGAAAAACAATACTGTTCTTCAGCTTTTCTCGACATCCAACAGTCTTTTGATAAGGTTTGGCATAAGAGCCTCCTCAGTATTACTTACTACTGAAATCTTACCTTTCGGAAAGAATATTCCAAGTAAAAATGGCAGAAACAAAGTCTAGATTCTACGATATAAGAGCTGGAGTCCCTCAGGGTTCAGTCTTGGGACTAATTCTTTACACAATCTTCACTTCTGACCTACCGCAAGTTGAAGGTGTAATACTAGCAAGCCACACAGACTCTTCTATGGCATCAGAAATGTTACAAGAAGGTCTCGATAAAATAACAACCTGGCTACATAAGTGGCGAATAAAATCAAGTGCAAGCAAATCTGTTCACGTCATCTTCACGCTGCGGAAAGGTGATTGCCCACCTGTGAAATTGAATAACGTGACGATACCTCATCGAAATACTGTAAGGTACCTTGGGTTACACCTCGACCGCCGTTTAACGTGGAAACACCATAAAGACCAAGAGACACGAGATCAATATTCAATACAAAAACCTACACTGGATATTGGGACGCAATAGCATATTGAGTGTTGACAACAAACTCCTTATCTACAGACCAATCCTTAAGCCATTGTGGCTCTATGGAATTCAACTTTGTGGAAACGCCTGCAAATCTAGTATTAGCATAATACAGAGAGTGCACAACATGATCTTGAGATCTATTTCTGATGCTCCTTGGTTCATTACCAACACCGAAATCCACGACGAACTAAAAATGAATACTGTCTCGGAGGAAATACAAAAACACTCAAAAACATGACAAGACAGACTGGAAAGGCACCCTAACGATCTGGCGGCTGCGCTTAAAACCAGGAGTTATAGTTTATTACAGACAACAACAAATGATGATGCTCATCACATAAATATTTGTCCTGGGTGGGAATCGAATCCACGACCTCTGGCGTAGCAGTCAGGGCCACTAACCACTAGACGAACAGGCCAGTCAAAATACTATATAGACATGCATGAATATATGTTTGTCTGACAGTTAAATGTGTGTCAACTATGTAGTGTAGCCTTGTAATAATTATAGCATAGTCCATAGTTGCATGATTAAAACCAATGGTGCCTTATAAAATCCCAGATATCTTGATTTAGCCAAAATTATTATTGTGAAATAAGTTTAACGCTATTCTTTGTTATCACATTGAACGCCATCTCGGTCAGTGGAAATCACCCTTTAGGCCTAGCAAAAAACACTGCTCTATCCAAATTTAGACCAAATGCTTTTAATTGGCAATGGTTATTAAAAAACATTTTGTAATTTTTTTTTATGGAAAGTTCTCACTGACCGAGATACTGTTCCATTTTGTTATACTTTTCTCTCCCATATAAACTACGCCTATATCCAAGAAGTCTATTAAAACCAAATCTGTAAGTTTGTTAGGCTATCCTTAACTGGTCTCAAGATAAAATAAATCAAATTGATGACCAGTGGGAATTCAATCAAAAGTTCTACCATTGTCCCCCAGCAGTGGTCATAGGAAATGTTTAAAAATCTGTGGCGCTCTCCACCAATCAAAGCTAATGAGAATATTTTAGAAAGTTGTGCCACTGTATGTGCCAAACTTTGTTTCGCTGGCTAGTAGTAGACATCAGGAACAAGTGCTATCCAGTTGCCCTCTGCAGTCCTACCCGCTTCTTTGATAACTTTGCCATTTCTACGTTATATAGCCCAGCCTTCCACTCTAAATGGGCTTTCCAACAATGAAATAATCTTTCAGTACGAACGAGCAGTTCCTGAGATTTAGACCATACAAATATTTATTCTGTGAGGGAAGTAAACCCGCAGCTCATACTGCACTGGTGAATCGAAATGAACATAATGGGTTGCTGCCTGCTGACTTGAATTGAATTTACTAAATTCATTTCAATCTGAAGCGATTAAACAACAGTTCTAGCGCATATTATTAATTATTTCGTACAAACTTCACTTCTATTGGTTTAGACTAATTGAATTGATGAGGCACTCTAATTTATTGCTGTACCCCCGCGGCTGCGCTCCCGCTCTACCCTATTCTACCCTACTCTACTCTACCCTACACTACACTACCCCATTTTTTTTCCATAACAACCTCACAATAACATATACAATAAAAAAAAGATTTAGCGGAATCGGTAAAGCTGTTTTCGAGATTTTCGTTTAGCAACACATTTTTATATTATAGATTAATCCTTTTGACCTATTATCGTGATTTTAAATAAATCTGCTTTGGCTGGACTACTTGATGTTACTTTATTTCTCATTACAACAGCTTAGATTTTGAGTTTATATATTTCCCAGCTTGACTCACTAGATACTAAGTTTTTATTCAGCAGAGTATTTAGTAATTATATTGTTGTTTATTTCTTATTCTATCAATGTTTTGTGTGCAATAAAAAAGCTAGTTACTCATGATTCAATTAAAAGATTTTCTTTGAATAAATAATGGATATCTTAAAGTGCATAATATATTTTAAATTTAATATTAATGTCCTCAGTTGGTCAATTTATGTTCTGATTTTGATTGAGTGAAGGACAACTTCGCATATTGATCGATCCTTAATTCCTCACCCTTGTTTGAATATCATTGGGTACCTGGTCTACAGGAAAAACCAAAGAAACTGTAAACCGTGAAGGGTCAAAGTATCCGTTTCTTCTATAAATAAACTGTTTTAAAAGTGTAATTGAATCATGAAACCCGCCACATTTTCCTTTGCATGCGAGTCGGAACACGATCTTACATTTCTTTTTTTATATATGTTTCGTATAGCATAAAAATGGCGGTCAAAAAACATGAGCTGGTTCATGACAACCGCAACCAGTTGGATCTGAAAGCTTTAGAACAATATATCCAACTGATGAATGATCAGTCCAATTATATGCCACCACCTCAAGAGCTTGTGAAAAACTGCCAGGACATTGTCAAATGGCTTGGTAAGTACTCTTATTGATTTGTTAGAAACAGATATTTTTCTTTTTTTGAGAATAATCGAATAAAAAAAATCTTGCGTAAATTGTGTCAATTATTCATAAAATAGTCCATAGTTTTGATGATTACTACAAAATGATGAATACCTTGAATTTATTATTCATGTATCTGAAATATTGCAGCCCGTGCATCTGGAAATGAAGAACAAATGTGGTCTCTTCTACAAACTGTTGAAGAGTATCTGCTTCGAATTGTGAACACCGTTCACACTAGCATCCGCCATGAGATTGTTACTGCGATCCTTGATAAGTTTTATACATTTATCTCGGACCCTCGTGAGTAGACTGCTTTGTTTTTTTATTACATTCATATGTTACTACTTAGCTCTTATCCCCATTAATATATTCATTCAATGTACCTACGTCCTAACGCAACTGAAACTCTCGAGCCCAACTATCATCTCGTTCAGGGCCTCACCCTACTACTTTATCAGCTTCTAGTTCACAGAGTCAGTTTATGTTTCATTTAAGAATTTCAAGAGTTAACGTGTATCTGTGAAGTTGTTTTCTTTGGTGTAGAATCGGATGCCTGTCCCGCCACGTCTGTGGTCCTCATTGTGCTGGATTGCTCCGACACCGAGGGTAACTTGTCTGCTGCTCGCTGGCTCGTGCAGCAAGGAGATAACGGTCCCGCTGGCGCCGGCCTCCGGGCTTCTCTATCATGCCTGTATTGCTGGCTCTATGAGTGGCATGGCACTCCTGCATTAGGAGATTGGGTGTTGGCTTTTATAAAAGCCTTAGAGGTAAGTTATCAACTAGGCATAATGCATTTTCAAAAAATGTCATTAATTTTTTCAAACTTTTTTTTTAAATCTAACTTGTTTTATTGTCTTCAACAGGAAAATGAACGATTCGACATACTGATAGAAGTATCAGTTGACAACTTAGGTCGCCTCTTCTTAGCTTTGAATGATCCAGTGTCACTTCGCCAGTCTGTGGCAGAAGTCATCTTCCACGTTTTAGCATCGCTTCGTGAGTCTACCGAAGCTTTCGATAGGGTAATATTTTTTAACTATTCTGATCTTTTGATTGTTTGTTCTGTACACATAAATGACTAATATATATTTTTTTTCTAAACAGATCGCTCCCCATGTTGGTCGTGTTCTGGCCAACCTTGCCAATGACAGCGGCCAGTGGAGTCGCCAGCTTCTGCAGAATGTGGTTGACATATTGTCAGCAACCGTGGATGGCCATGTCGACGCTTTGAAAGGCGAAGCTCAAGACATGTTCAAGGACAAATATGACGACGTGGTAAGTGCTCTTTCATTATGTATCGATTGACTTGACTTTAAACTTGACAAACTCCCTTTGAACTTATCGCCAACAAGGTCGGTTAGCTGACCCATCATCAGTTATTTACAGCATGGAACATTATTGATCGCTGCACCTGTCAGCCCTACTCGTTTTCTCATCGCGGTTGACTTTATACATTAGACTTTTGCTACCTTTGATTTTGTCGAAAATGAGTTAAGTATATAGAAATAATCAGAAAAAAAATGCTCTATCGTTTGGTGAAATCAGATCTAAGTTATCTCTAAGAATAAGGAAGTTACTTTGTGTAAAAGGGTTCAACTGACACCAAAAAAACTATAACAGTTGCTTTCAAGTCCATTTACATCTTTTTAAACGAAAAGTAATTGTGTTTTTTAATATAAATTATCATAAATCACCCACTTTTAATCTGGTTGGTGTTTATCGATACAACAACACTTAATCCTTAAAAATGGTTAAGTTAGTATATAGATATTACTAGACTTGTATCCGTTTTCACCAAAATAAAGGGAAAAAACATTTCTTTGCAGTATGTAGTTAGTTATTATAAAATAATTCCTAATGTGTATACCTTTTCACTTGTACGAATTAATATTTTAGTTATGGGAAAAGGGGTCTAACTTATTTTATATCCTCAAGGAATTCATTTTGAGGTTGTTATAAGTCATTATCTTAAATATTCTTAACTTTACATAAAAAAATAACCCAATAATAATAAAGAGCATAAATCGTTTATCGTAATCGCGATTTAAATGTCACACGTAGGGAATGCAATGTCGGCCTTTTTTAGCAAGATTGATCTCGGACGAAAAAAGGGCGAGATCTCGCGAGTTTAACGAGATTGTACTCGAGCATAAAAATGTCTTAATCTAAGCGCGGATTGACACAGACGTTAAAAAATTATAAACAGATACGTCAAACAATGTTTGATGCACGTAAGGAATGCAATATTGGCCTTTTTTAGCGAGATTGATCTCGGACGAAAAAAGGGCGAGATCTTGCGAGTATAACGAGATTGTCCACGAGCATAAAAACGTCTTATTCGAAGCGCGGATTGACATGGACGTTAAAAAATTATAGACAGATACGTCAAACAATGTTTGATGCAAAAAAATGTATTGAAAAAATTCGTGAAAATAGAAAGAATGAAAGAAAAACACACACATACATTTAAAATAAACGTTTATCTTATAATACTTTTTTTTGTGGGTAAAAATCATCTAAATGACATCTCCTGCCCTTGGGCGTAGCGGGAGATACTGTTTGACTATTACTGCCTTCGTGTCTTTCATACCGGAGCTGAGTTACGTTTCGGAACTAACCCTGGCCCCACTAGGCTTGGACCCAGTGCGCGCCATCGAAGACTTAGGCTCGGTCCGGACAGTTACCGGACGGTCGGACAGCAAACTACCCATTGCTCGTCGTCCGCAAGCCCGCGCCTTCGGTTATCTTATAATACCTATAATTTTTTTTTCCTAATTTATTCAAATATTGTGATTATTTGCAAAAGAAAAAAAACTTTTTACAGAAAAAAATTTTACGTCGCTGTTTCTGTAATAGATACCTAATTTTGTCTCTTCGTTATTTAACCCAGACTCCGAAATTAAAATTATTTTGTACTTTTTGAAGTCGGTTTATTTTTTTTTGTAAAAAGTTTTTTATTTTTCACTTTTTACCTACCCTTCAGCTAAACATAAATTACCTTATGGCCAGAGTGTATCTCATAACGATTCTAATAATCCCAAATACGGTTATATTACATGAATTTACCTTCCGGCTTTATCACCAGATCAGTTCGATACATTTCTCTCCCCTTTCTTTCAGTCAGTCATCGACTACACGTATAAACAAAGCAATTTTACTTGTTACGGCAATTCTGCTATGATTCTATGAGGATTTCTGTTCCATATCTTCGAAGTATATGATCAGATCATAACAATATTTCTATGGGACCAACTTGGAAGCATAACTTTTCAATTAAAAAAAAATTTTTTCAAAATCGGTCCACAATTGACCGTACATATTGAACACACATACAAAAAAAAACATACATTCAGCCGAACATAGAACCTCCTCCTTTTCGAAGTCGGTTAAAAACACACAAAACTGTCAATCTCGCGAGATCTCGAAATTAGCGAGATATCGCGATATTGTTATTCATAATCTCGCGGGATCTCGCTCGAGCCCCTAGTCACACGAGGTCAAACACGAATTTGAAGCGCGCGGAGTGTTTTTGCGTCTCCTGTAAAGTTGCATTTTTGGACTTAGATCCTTTTTCATTAGGGCCACAAATCTATAGTAAGTACAGAGTGTGGCGTAAATAATAGATAACCCTGAAACTGTCGATTGGCCAGATTATCATCTATCATTTACCCCACTTATATCACCCATGCATGTCAAAATTATTGATATATTAAATAAAAATCGTACTTACTCCTTCAAAATTAGCTGCTATTTGTTTAATTGGTGACTTTCTCTCGTTGTTTTTCTATGTCATTTCTGAATGTTTATATTATCAGACCAGTATCAAGATTTTTTTATTATAGTCTAAGATAACACTACAAAACATATTCAATTTCAAATTGTAACATTTGGTTTTAACCCTTTAACTGCTAAAGTCTGATATATGTGACAAATCAATTTCGTGCCCACGACGCCAACGTCTGATATATAAAGACAAAAAAAGGGTTTATTTATTTATTTATTAAGGTCCTCCAACAAAGGATGTGCACATACAACTCATTTTTTAAGTCATTCAAGCTTTAAACTAGTGCACTCTCTCAATTATAGGAGGCCACAGCATGATTTGGAATTTCTACAATAATAACTAAAACTAAAATTAACTGAACTAATGACTAACTGACTGAACTAATACAAATTATCCTCAACCTAAGAACTACTTATAATTTTATTTAAAAAATCTATATACTTATAACAAATCAGTAGAAGTGAAAATTCTGTACATTGAAAATATCAAAAAAATAAATGGCGGGGGTGTTACTAGACCGACACTGAACCAAAAAATGTGATTAAAAAATTTTTTGTCTGTCTGTCTGTTTGTTCAGGCATCACGCAAAAACTATCGATTGGATTACGATGAAACTTGGTATAATTATTCTTTAATATCCTGGGCACCACACTGAGTACTTTTTATCCCGGAAAAGTATTTAAAATAAAAAACAAACTTAATTTAGCGGTTCGATCTTTAGACTCCAACCGAAAATAATAAGTTTGTCGTAGGTTACGTCACCCGCAGTGGAGTTCACAAAGGGGCGCTGCATACGGCTAAGATACTATAATATTTTATCTTAAAAGGTTCATTATCCATACCCACTCGCCTATCGTCACAATCGAAAATGGTTTAAAAGCTTGTTACTTCATCTACCGCAATCCGACGCGATGTTTGACGAAAAGGCAACGCAAAAAAAAGAGATGACGCCTGAAAACTCTGATAGTATTCGGTAATACCGAGATTTACTCGAATATTTCACAAAACTTACTCCAGGAAATAGCTGTTTTTGAACCCTTAAAGGTTTTCGTAAAAAGTTGTCGTCATTTAGAATCTTAATAAAATTTGCAAGGCTTCTATAGTTTTACTTTTTTGACTTTACTTTTTAATTTTTAGGCAAATTATCAAGTGTTAAAGTTCATACAAAATAGAAGATTTTCAGAGGTCTTTACTGGATTAGTTTTACACAAATTTAGAAATTGATTTCAATAAAAGCCTAGATAATATGCACAAGATGCTGTGTTTCCAAAATATCTAATGAAAAATGTGTAATAACGTCATAATCGGCTATGAGCGGTTGTATGAAAAACTGAAAATGTGTGTCAATATCGCTCGCCATACAACTCAATGGACTATCGCACACGACGAAGATAATAAATAATATTTCATATTTTCGTATCTTAAGATGAATTTGTATGGCGAGCAATATTGTATCAATACATATTATAAAACAAAGTCCGCGTCTGTCTGTCTGTCTGTTCGTGATAAACTCAAAAATCACTGCACCGATTTTCAAGCGGGTTTCACCACTCGATAGCTTGATTCTCGAGGAAGGTTTTAGTTGTAATTTGTTAAATTTTTGCATTTATTTCTGTGTACATTAACGACATTTGTTGAAGATGACGGGAAAAAATAAGCAGAAAGGGAATCTGTGTTACCCCGAATTTAACGCGAGCGAAGCTGCAGGCAAAAGCTGGTATAATAATAAAATACAACTTAAACTTAACTACAAAATATTTTTTTTGCTTAAATTCAAGAAAAGTTTAATAAACATCGAATAGATGTCGTGCGTTTTACACAAAGTATTATATTGCTTACAGAGCCTGTGATGACCTAGATTAGTTCTAGAAAAAGGACCAAGGAAAAAGTTTACAATCTAGTAGATTGTAAACTTTTTTCCTTGGTGATAGCTATCTTTACAGAGATATTTTTATGTCAACATCCGCAGTTAGCGATATAAGAATTGGTTTTGCAGATAGTTCATACATTCGAGATAATAGAATGTGAGATATTACAGCATATCCGTACGTTGTTTCAATTTTATTTCTTTCTTCTTGACCTCTGTTTTTTTAGTCCAAACTGAAGTAATATTTACTTTAATTGGGAGCGCCAAAGTCTGATATATAAGACATATTACCAATTAAAATGCAGCATTACTACCAAAGTTGTCAATCATCAGTTTTTATGTAATCAAATAACTTAGGAAGCAATACCAAAACGACTTTTATGTTCATGATAAAATCGTATGTAGTTTTTAATATATTTTACCGTGATTTCACCACTTAAATGAAGTATGTTTTCAAAAACTAGTTACGTAGGAATAACGGTATGTTTACAACACTATAGTTTCATAACGTTCAATGAGTCTCGTACGCCAATCTGATTTATAAGACAGGAAGTGACGCCAGAGGCGATAGATTAGCAACAGGAGGGGCCCAGCTGGGTCGAAGCTTACTGGGGCCAGGGTTATCTGAAAAGAAGCTCGAGCCCCGGTATGAAGAGGTTAGAAGGAACGGGGTGGGTTTTTAGTCAGTAGAGTCTGACACTATCTCCAGCTCCACCCAAGGGCGGGTCATAAGATGATTTTTGCCCACCGTAAAAATAAAAAAAAGATGCGATAGATTTTTCTCGTACAGCTTATTTTGTGATGTGAAATGTAGGTCTTTTAATAATAATCTAACGATATTCTTCTAAAGTAATCTTATAAATATATAATGTGTGTTACTTAAATCTATGAAAATTACAACTCTGGACGAATTTATAATTTGGATTTTGTAGGAAGATGAGGACAATGAATTTGTAAGTGATGAACTACAATTACATGCTCATCACATGTGTTTACGAAGTTAAGTTAAACACATAAGGCAAAGTTTAGTAATTTGTGACGCGTGACCATACTATTTCTCTTTTTATTTTGCTGTCTGTATTTTTAAACGGACCTTGGTTTAGAAATTCGCGGCGTAACTACCTACCAATACGTATTCAAAATTATCAATACCTATGAACGAGCAAAAAACTGAATTTTGGCAATCAGTTTGCGAATTATACGATTTTTCCTCCTTTTTATTATTAAATTTAAAAAAAACTCATGTCAATTTATGTACATTATTCAACAAAGTACTTTGAAGTCGTTAATCTATAGTTATAGGTAAATAAAATATCTGTTTGATGTAAAAACAACATTTTTGTTTAGATTTGGCTAATGCTATAACGAGTAAGTTAATCTACTATTTATTTTCCCGCAAGAACGGGACTTAATTCCCGGGGAGAGGTCCTCCTCTCCCCTACGAAATGAATATTTTTTTAAAAAGAAGAGTAATAAACTCGAGGAGTCCTTAAACCCTACGCGAACGATGTCGCGGGTAATAGCTAGACTAATAATATTACAATTTAGAAACAAGTCTATATTTACGACCAGAGGTTGGTACCTCACTAAAGATTTGAAAGTACACTGATAGATATGCGCCAAAGTGACATACTATGTATGTGTTGTATATCAGACAACTAGTGATGTGAAATTGACTTGCTTTTAACATTTTTTTCTTTATTAATATGTTCACGTTTTGAACGCTCTTGCGTTTTTTTATTCTTGTTTAAAATATTTTCAGGAATCAATAATAGTCCAAAAAAAAATCAAATATACTGTGTGTGTAATATTTATATCTACTTAAAAATACTACTTACCAACACTACTTAAACGAGGCATTTTTGAGTCGTGGTGTGTGGTAAACGGCACTGCGGTGGCTCATTATTAAAAAAAAATGCCTATTTAATGCAAATTCTAAAATGGTATAATAATAACGAGTATCTTAATAAAACACAAAGTTATTGCTGTTCGAATCTTAAAGGAAATTTTTCAATACAATTCAGATTTTTAAATTAAATTACAATAACACTGCTGTAACTAATCTTAGACGCAAAGCGAATGATGATTTTCTTAAAATTTTATCACTATGGGTTTATTGACAGAATAAAACATATTAGTAACTAAAAAAAAATATTGAAAACGAAAATATACGAAAAGTTCGAAGTGGCTCCTTCAGCTGTTATGCATACTTGCATACTGCTATACCCTATGAAGGACCGTTTCCAGCGGCGGCGGCGATCAGACAGGTGGTCATGACGTGCGCCATAGAATATTGATTTCGTAATTGAATGGACAAACCCTTTACAACTCGCAACTCGTATAGGGTAGTTAATGTTTATAGTTGTTTGTTTAATAAAACGTTTAAAATGTGATTACCACGTTGTTATAGATGCCAAATCACTTAATCCTTACTAATATTATAAAAGCGAAACTGAGTTTGTTTGTTTGTTACGTTTTTACGCCTAAATGGCAAAACCGATTTTTGGTACAGAGATAGTTGGGACCCTGGAGACGGACATAGGCTATTTAAAAAAAAAAAGTGAGATAAGGGGGAGAAAGAGTAAAGTATATTAATAAACGCGGGCGAAGCCACGGGTAAAAGCTAGTGTTGTATATCTTCACTGGCTCGCGTGCCATAGGTTAGCCCTCCCTGATCAATACCATCTCAACTAAGTACATACCAACCAAAAATTACAATTTCAAAACAAAATTACCTGTATCGCTCGTAAAATAAACGTAAATCGTGACCATTTAAACATTGATATTGTCTTTAAAAAACGATTTTACAGCTTTTCTGCAAGCTAATCTGTGGACTAGTATAAATGTACATTACCAAAATCACTTTTTGCTGCTACAATCAGGAAATTCACGAACATCTGAAAATGCCCACAATAAAGGAGGAAATCCAAAATGTAACTTTGAAATACCGGGAGAAACTAAAGAAGCGCTCGAATACGTGAGCAGCACAGCTCACAATACGCAACGTAAAGCGTCTCAAGCGAAAGGACATCATATTCTAGACTAGCTTTCCGCCCGCGGCTTCGCCCGCGTGAACTACAGTTTATATCGCGCGGGCAGAGACCCGTGCTCAGCAGTGGAATTATAGGTAGCCTATGTGTTATAATATTAGTAGGGATAGATGATGAGGAGACGTTACCAAGGGGGGACGCACGCAAACTGACAGCGCACTCACCAAAGGATTTAGCCGTCCTTCCATAGGCAAACTGCCCCCGATAGGAACCTTTATCGTAACTTATGTTATACTAGCTTTTGCCCGCGGCTTCACTCGCGTACATAATCCCAGGATAAAAAGAATCATATGTGTTATTCTGGGATATGGACTACTCGTGTACCAAGTTTCAACAAGATCCGTTCAGTAGTTTTTGCGTGAAAGAGTAACAAACATCCATACATCCATCCATAAGTACAAACTTTCGCATTTATAATATTAGTAGGTTATTGAGGGTACTTATAGTATACTTAGGGTTGCCAACTATACTGTTAAAAACAGTATTATACTGTTTTTCACTACATTATACTTTTTACTGTTCAACAAAAATAAACTATTCAAAATACCGTTTCAGCATCAAACTGCTTAATACTAGACTCGGTAGTGTTAGATGCTCTCGCATTTTTGTTTTTATTAAATGACAATAATAGAGTTTCTAAACAAATCGAATGAGCTCTTCAGTTATTTTAATTTTAGATGACCCGGCGAACTTCGTACCGCCTAACAGTCTAGTTGTGATATTCTTTGTGACTTCTTGAACACTTTAAATTCATATACATTTATTTATTACTAGCGACCCGCCCCGGCTTCGCTCGGGTGTATTTCTCCACTATTTAATGGATGCTATCTATATCTATATTTATAATAAATCTGTAGAGAGGTCAATTCTGTAATGATCATGTCATCAATCATGAAATATATTTCCAAAATAACTATCAGGGGGTGATTAGTGGTCGATACTGATGCCAAAAATGCAAACAGTAAAATATTTGTCCATATGTCTGTCTGTATGTTCTTTATATAAATAATGGTACAATCATTCTTCATACTCCTGGGCAGGTTATAGTATACTTTTCATCACGCTACGATCAATAGGAGCAGAGCAGTGAAAGGAAATGTTGGGGAAACGGGAGAAATTACACCATTTTTTAATCTTCCGTCGCTTTTGCAGCCTTAATGGTTAAAACTAAACAGAAATCATGTATAACGGAAATGTTCTCCTTAAAATTATATAAAAAATATCCCACAACAGCATATGTCTATCTTTTATGGTTGACTCACAATAACACGTGTAACTCCCGATAGCTTAGCAGTTTGGAGCTTTATGTTTATTTTTGTCTACTCTTACGTTTATAACACTCTCACTCATCCCTTATTAAGAAAGTTAACATTATTATCTATTCAATAAAAAAAGAATCATAGAAATCGGTGTAGAAACACCAAAGTTATACATGAAATAAAATCAAATATGAATACTGAATCATGCTATAAGTATTATTTTTGTGGAACGATCGCCGCGCTCGACGCGGCTCGCGGCGGCAATATTTGTCTGTGTTGTTGCGAATAGACGTTCAGAGTGTTCGACCTTGTTGACAGACAATAATTGATTTTAACAAACCGTGCTTATCAGTGCGACTTTTAGTCTATTCTTACGTTTAATAATTTATTTTTAGATTTCTTTGGTTGTTATTTTATAAAATAGGTACCTATTAGTTATTTTGGTAGTGTTTAAATATTTGTTAATATTAGCTTAATTATAAATTAAACTTTTTTTTTTAAATTTATTTAGCTGTAGTTTTAAATGGCTTATGTTTAACTGACCACCAGATATAGTAACAAATAACAGACAAAAATAGTAAATGATCACCAAAATTAAAACAGCATTTTAATGTAAAATTGTAACCAAAGTTTTTACATCTTGCTATCCTATTTAAGCGAATCGACTCCACGACCAAAAAAAACTGGGCAAGTGCGAGTCGGACTCGCGCACTGAGGGTTTCGTGCAAACTATAATTCCCGAATTGCAATTTTTGTTTTGTTTTATTAAATTATCTGTTTTCAGATTTATTACTATACCTGTGCTATAAAACCTTGCTTTGTGCCAAATTTCAGGATTCTGGGTCAACGGGAAGTGCCCTATGAATTTTGATCTAAATATACGTTTTTTTTGTGACATAAACGGTCGTATCTTTTTTATTCGTTAACTTAGTAGTTTGATTTTTTCTCAGCTTGAAGGGGACCGCAGACCTGGGTGGGTATATGGTAATTATAACGTGATACCTCCACGCGTTTTTGAGATAAAGAGTCTTGACAGACAGACGGACGGACAACAAAGTGATCTTATAATGGTTCCGTTTTTTTCCTTTTGAGGTACGGAATCCTAAAAAATGAGCATTTCGTTTATTTAACCAAATGCTATGCCTAAGATAAAAAATAAAACTCTTACAATTTCAATAATCCTTTTTTTAATACAATAGTAATCTAATTAACAGTTTAAAGATCTTAAAACTAAACTAATAATAAACATTAAAAAATCTTAAGATGAATCAGTCTTCTGTATTAATTTAGCATAAAATAGCAATAATTTACTGCACAATTAATGCTTTCTTAGCTTCGGCTGGTCGTCCTCTTTTGCGCTTCATGCCAATCGGAATAGCTCTGGCTTCTGTAGGTGGCTGGACGTTTTAAGCCGAATCGCCAATCCAACAAGATGCTTGCAAATGAGGGGATTGCAAGCCGGAGACATAACTTAATATGGCATCATAATACTTTATTTGGTAATAAGCCTACATTTTATGGCAATCACAGTGGTTTATTTAGGCAGAAAAAATGCATTAATTTGCTCGCTAAGATTTGGTGATCATTTACTATATTTGGTGATCATTTACTATATTTGGTGGTCGTTTACTGTATTTGGTGTTTGAATACAATTTGAGTTATACTAATGTAATTTTAGACTTTATTTTTCTGGTATTAAGTTTTTTTTTTTTGGTTAAAGAACTAAGGGTATCAAAGCATTTTTTGGTGGTCATTATATTTAATCCCGTTTTAAATAGGTACGTACCTAGGTATCAAATAGGTTATTTCATTCTATTAGACGTAGTTTAGGTACCTACTTATACGTAGAATAAATCTGTAGAAGTGAAAATTCTGTACATTGAAAATATAAAAAAGCTAGCTTTTGCCCGCACGGTTTCGCTCCCGCTCTTCCCTACTCTACCCTTCTATACCCTACTCTACCCTACTCTACTCTACACTACTCTACACTACCCTACTCTACACTACTCTACACTACTCTACACTACTCTACCCTACTATACCCTACTCTACCCTCCCAAACTTCACATAAACCATCTACTAAATAGTTCGAACAAAGCCTAAAAATTTGGTTTGGATAGGTGAGCCCGTTCTTGATTTATAAAATAACAACGAAAAGTGGCATTGATTTTTATATATATAGATTAACGGCAGGGGGTGTTACTAGACCAACACCGAACTCAAAAATGTGATTAAATTTTTTTTTGTCTCTGTCTGCTTGTTCAGGCATCACGCAAAAACTACTGGGCCGATTACGATGAAACTTGGTATAATTATTCTTTAATATCCTGGGCACCACACTGGGTACTTTTTATCCCGGAAAAGTACCTATATACTATAAAAACAAACTTAATTTTGCGGTTCAATCCCTAGACCCGATTACTGTACCAACCGCAAATAATAAGTTGGTTGTAGGTTACGTCACCCGCTGTGGAGTTCACTAAAGGGCGCTGCACATGGCTAAGATACAATAATATTTGGGTAAATAATATGTAGTTTCCGTTTTCTAAACGTTTCATAAATGGCGTTGGCGTCGAATTAGATCACGCTATGGGAACACTTTTTGGGAATAAAGAAAGGAGCGCGTTTTCCTATAACCCATTTATTAATGACATCGAACACGGAGACATTGGCACCATGGCTAAGGTGTGTCACGCGCGTAAGTGGAAGGGAGAGATCTGGAACGTCGCAAATCGTCTCGCGCATCACGTTGTTTTCCAGTCCTCGGGCTCTTAGAATTCGACATCAGACGTTTCATATCTTTGATTTTGACGACCCCGTTGTCGCTGGCATAAGCAACAGGATCCGCGTACGAAGTCGCGGGCAGAAGCTAGTTATACATATAAACCTTTTTGAATCACTCTATCTATTAAAAAAACCGCATCAAAATCCGTTGCGTAGTTTTAAAGATTTAAGCGTACATATAGGGATATAGGGACAGAAAAAGTGACTTTGTTTTATACTATGTAGTGATTATTATCTTTCTTACAACTATCATTACAAGTAAATACCTAATGCGATGGTGTGGTCTTAAAATTAACTTAAATACGAACATATATGTATCTTTCGATATAGTCAACTGATTGCGATGAGACAAAGCCTAAGTAATATATCAAGTTACACATAATTTGAATGTATAAAATTTATCTACATCGATTTTGTACATTCTATGTGATGCTCGTACAACTTAAAACTTCTACAGACTTACTATATGTACAGGTTGTGGTGAGGCGTATGAAGTTTTTAGAAAAAGACTGCAAATTAATAAGTGTGAGAAACTCTAAAAATATGCAATTTTAAACATTAAACGAATAAGATACTGTTCGTTTCTCTAAAATACTGTTTAATATTCTTCTTAGACAAAAAATACCAGTATATTTCATCGAGTAGATCTCTATATCTTAGTTTATTGAGGAGCTATTTTAAAAAAAGGGTCCGATGACGAGTTTTTTTTTTCAAAGTGATATATCTCCGTTGATTTAAAAGCTAGAAAAATAAAACAAAATCCAGTGTTTATGGTACACTTTACAGTTTATTTTATATACATTTCCGTGAGCCAAATCTAATTAAAAATATTAAAAAAATGCAAGTAATTTTTTTTATTTCGATCGAATTGAATTACCACTTTGAAAAAAATTCTTACTAATATTTTGAGTTTGTTACGTCTGACGCCTAAATGGCAAAACCGGTTTTGATGAAACTTGGTACACGGATAGAAGATGTCCTGGAATATGTCATAGGATACTTTTTATCCCGGAAGTATGTTCCCTTGGGATAATTTTCTGCTATCACGCGAGTGAAGCCGTGACGTGAGTGAGCAGCTAGTATATAATAATTGTCTATACCTTGCCTATCAGCACACAAAGTTTCATTAAAATCCAAAAGGTGCAAAATGTAAAAAAAAAATGAAAGTACATAAGTGGGCCACCTTCTGACTTGCACCCTGTTGACGCTTTTACGAGTAACTTTTTTTTGTACTTTTTTTCAATAATATAGTACTTAATTAAATTGTTCAATATTGAGCTTGAAAAGTTCAAATGAAAATAGAATAATCTTTTCTCAGTAAAAAATAGCTTTTATTAGTCATCGCCACTATTGTCGTTAATTACAACGTGATCGTTATTTATAGAAAAAACACTGGATAATATTTCTGCTAGGCGAACTAAATGAGATTTATTTCTTACATTTGATAAATAATATACATATAATTGCCGCCACGTGGGAGCAACGCCCAACTGTTTGATTACCATTTGCACAGTTACAGCAATAATTCGTGGGCTCGTGGCTTTTTCTATTGGGGTTGTAGTCAATGTAACATCTGTAGGTTTTGCTAATAGTGTGTCGCGATTGTACTTGCACTTTTAGAATGTTAGGTTAATTTTTGGTGTACACTAGGTACATGAAAATGATTGTCTTTCCCCATGAGTTCAGCTAAATAAGAAATGGCTTGTGAAAGCTGGTAGGTGCCAGTAAAAAGTATTTTTAACTCGTCTTCAGAAAACTCAGGAGTCCTGAACTTCTGAAGCTAGAAGTCGTTGAAAGCGTTGTTTTCGCCGAAGCCAGTTGTGAAGCAGCAACTCGTCGACAAGTTTATTTTTCATAGTTTGTCCGACTTTCATAGGTTTCAATTATTTATATTTAAATCTAGGTTAGAAATATGTCACAACATATTTATTTTGTAGGAACGCAGCAATGCATCAAAAAGACCTTTCGTTCGGTAATATTTTGTTGTCTAAAACATTATCTAAGAGCTGAAACTTTTGCACCGTGAACCTCTTCGACAATCCATCTTACTTTTGTCACTTTCCTAGACTCATTAGGTTCAAAAGTTGTAAGTGAGTGTATCACGTGAGATAGACAAATGGATGTGCCATTAACGCTTGTGTGACAAGTCTATACTGCGACTCGCCATAGTTCGTAATGCACGCTTGTTCGACACGTTGAAACTCGACATTACTCTAGTGCGAAATGATGCTCAGTTAGTTACAAGTTCTTGGTGATGTTACAAAACTTGTTAGTACTAATTACAGATCGGTTAATTACAGGTAATATGGAAAACTTTACTTTGCCTTGTTTCCAATAAACAAAACATATTTTTAAGTCAAATAGTTTCACCTGTCCCCATGTTTGTCTGTCATTAAATATGTAAGGTTCCGGTGAATTTCGCCTTGGTTGCAATGACAAACTTTCTCCACTTGTATCAAATAGTGATGTTACGAATGTCTGATTTCTCACATTCGCGAATGTGAATGCGAATATTCAAATTCAATACTCGCGAATATTGACTTTCAAACAAAGTACCTAGGCACAAAATGTCATACAGGTTTCACATTTCGTGTCAGCCAAGTATAAACCGAACATAACAGAGCCGTAACAGACTGAAAAAGAGAGAATAAAGTTTTTCAGGAAACACAAAAACAGAATCCGGCAGGGAATTCCACTCCTTAACTGTCTCCTGTCTCCTTAACAATAGAACTTTGCGCAAAAAGGAAAAAATTAATAATGTTTGATTCAGTACCTAAAAAACCATATCATCACTTATAATTAGTCATTAATTCAAAAGTACTGATTATTAAGGGTCCTAAAAAACAATATTAGAACAATCATACCTTGCTTAGTTGCAGCCATGGTGCACTTCATTTAAATATGACGATTACTTGCAGAAATAAATATTTTAATATGCGCTACAAACTCACGAACGTTAACGGATAAATGATTAATGTGCGTCTAGAGTAAACTTTGAGCTGATGCACTGGACAGCAGATAGCAGGTACTGATTTAGTATTTGTAGAAATGATGTAACATTTCTTAAGTCTACCCTTACATATTTTTTTTTTTTATATATGTACCCTAATTTCGAAAATCGAGGTTTGAGTATTACGTTGTATGGACGGGTCCCAGTGTGTGCGGCGCTGTCGCCGCCGCCGGGATTCCGATCCCGATTTCCGGCCGCCGTCTGCGAGCCCGCGTCTACGGTGGTAATTCAATTCGATGTGATAAAAAAAAATTACTTGCGTTTTAAATATCTTTATTTAGGCTTATGCTATATCTATACCTACTTATAATAAATCTGTAGAAATGAAAATTCTGTTAAAAATCGGGTAAGAGCGGTTGTATGAAAAACAGTGAAAATGTATGTCGAGTTTCATCCCCTTAAGATACAATATCACTCGCCATACAATTCAATGAACTATCACACACGACGAAGATAATAAATAATACATTTAATATATGTATCTTAAGAAGAATTTGTATGGCGAGCGATATTGTATCAATACATATTATAAAAAAGTGCCCCGCCGCGTCTGTCTCTTTGTTCGAGATAAACTCAAAAATTACTGCACCGATTTTCAAGCGGTTGTCAGCACTCGATAGCGTGATTCTTAAGGGAGGTTTTAATATATAATTTGTTAAGGGTTTGTATTTATTTCTGTGTACATTAACTATATTTGTTGAAGTTGTCGGGAAAAAATAAGCCGAAAGGGGAAACGTGTTATCCCGAATTTAACGCGAGCAAAGCCGCGGGCAAAAACTAGTATAAAATAAACTGTAAAGTGTATTTTGCTAGCTTTAAAATCAACGAAGGTATATATGTCACTTTAAAAATAGTAGTCCATAGACACTTTTTTTCAAATTGCTCTTCAATTAACTGAGATATAGAGCTAATATCTACTCGATGAGCTACTATAAGTACCCTCTACCAGTGGCGTGCCAGGTGCCTTTAGAGGGGGCAAGCCAAGGAATCTTGACTCATCTACCCACACCTAATATCCCGAAAAAACAAAATTTCTTACTGTAATGCTGATTTTAATAGGTACATTTGATTTTTTTTACTGTTAGAAATTAAGTAAATATATATTGGTACTTAAAAAAAAAGAAAAAGAGCCATCTATTGATATTTTTGGCAACTCGCTCAAAACATTCTAGTTGATTTCAGAAAAATCCACTAGATGGCGCACAAAAGAATGTATTAATCCGTACGTAGTATTTAATAAAATTCATCATTAAAAATAATTGTTTACGATATGTAATATTATTGGCAAATACTCACAATTTAAACAGCATTTATTAGCTTTTCGTTCTTTATCACACACATAACACTTAACTGTCGAAAAAGAGAAATTACCTTTATTTAATGAGGTTTTAGACTCATCGTGAATTCGTGACCTCGAAAAGGAGGTTCCTGTAGCGCTAAGAAACACACAACATCAACTAATCTTTGAAAAACAACACCAACAGAATAATTATTTATTTAAATGCGAGCAACCTACAATCCACTGTAAACTGAGCGATGAAATTGCCTACTATGTGATTTAGTTTTCTGAGAAATATTCAAATCAGGGCTAGGTTTAGGTGAAGTTACGAGATCATATTTATCTTTAAAACTCAAAGGTTTTACCTGGCTAAGTATTTTTTCCACACATTTTAATCCGTCACAACTTCACAAGGAACAATTGCATGTGTTTCCGAATTCATTTCAAAGATACTTTAACTTTAATCACTTCAAAACCAAGTAAGTTACAGCAATAACTAATTATAACACTTTAAATGACAGAAAACTAAAAAAAAAACAATCAAAACATAATCCGATAACCGCTCAAAGCAAATTTGAACTGATTATAGTACGCGCGTCATAGAGGGCGTCTCGCTTTCGCAATATGCGTAAAAATTTCATTGATAAAATTTCCGAAGCCTGGCATTTTTGATCTTAAAACTGTTCGACGAGTGTTTTCACACATTATAATATTTACTCACACAAACTCACATTTTTTGTGTTTTTATAGGGTAAAGTGAAATGGAAAAGCAAGCCCCATAAATGCCTTATGCGTTAGAGCGAGATGGGAGATTACAACGTTGTTACGTTCCATCACCCGTGCGTTTCGAATTGCGGACAAAAGTGACCTTACCGCGAACCCGACCAACGCGCAACGTCACAATTATTATTCAATTGTCCTTATATGTTGTGACTATTTAATTTAGTCGGATTCGCGATTCACTTTTATTTCGATTTGGAACGCTGGGTAAGTTGCATAGAACTTGTATTAGCGTATCGTAACTAATGAATGAATTTTCAATTACGCGCGAAGTTTAAAGTTTAGATTTTATTTTAAATAATTATTTTATTAAGTTCAATGACTTAGATGTTAGGTGTCATGAAATTTTACCGCAAGCCGGGCTTTTTTGCTTGTATTGCTCGCACGTCCCTGCCCTCTACAATATATGTATATATATGTACGATATAGTTTCCTATGGGGGGCAGTTTGCCTATGGAAGGATTATGGAATAATCAAAAAGATTTTTTCCTAGTAATTGTTGGATAGTAGAAAAAAATGTAATACAGCGAAGGTTCAACATCTTACACTTTACTCATATTATAAAGAGAGAAATTTTTTATTTTTGTATGTTCGTTAGTAATGAATAAACTCAAAAACAACTGTGCCGATTTCAAAATTTCTTACACCATTTTAACGGTACATTCACCCTGATTAACATAGGCTATATTTATTTCCCGTGCGAAGCGTAAATAATATAAAGGCAAGTTTAGAAACGAAAATAAGAGAAATCATAATAATAGATCTAACACCCAAACCCCACAAAGGAACAGACCCCACCCCCTCCCACACGTTTTGGTTCCAACTTAAAAACGAACACAAAAAACATGTAGCTTTACGTGAAAGTCTAACACGCCCTCGCTCCACTTTGAGCGGGAGATGTCATGGGATGATTCGCCCCCTTAAAAAATCAGTGAATGGTGTTATTTATAACGATTCATTTCATATAACTAGCCGACATCAATAACATTTTCTAAAATTAGCAGTGGGACAGAGGGACAGACCGACAATTATAAGTAACACCAAAACAAATACTTTCTACAATACTATATAACTAGGCGCGGGCTTGCGGACGGCGAGCAATAGATAGCTCGCCGTCCGACCGTCCGGTAACCGTCCGGACCGAGCCCAAGTCGTCGACCGCGCGTACTGTCTGAGTGTCTGGGGCGGGTTTGTTACGGTCAGTGGGTCGTCTTAGGAGCGGATTTTTCTGAAAGGAAAACTAGGCCCTAGTATGAAAGGCAAGGAAGGAACAGGAGTGAGTTTTCCTCCCACACATTGTGGTTTCTACTAAACAAAAAAAAACAACCAAAAACTATTATTTCCCTAGCTTTACGTGAAAGTCACGCCCTCTCGCTCCACTTTGAGCGGGAGAAGCCATGGGATGATTTCCCCCCTTAAAAAAAATCAGTGAACGGCATTATTTATAACGATTCATATAACTTGCTGATATCAATAACGTTGTCCAAAATTAGCAGTGTGACAGACAGACCGACAATTATTACACTAAGTCACACCTAAACAAATGCTTTCCATAATACTATATTACAATGCGTGGGCTTGCGGACGGCGAGCAATAGGTAGCTCGCCGTCCGACCTTCCGGACCGAGCCCACGTCGTCGACGGCGCGTACTGTTCCACGTACGCCTAAAGATGTCAGTCATCGAAGCCGGGATTTCCCCCCTTACACAAATCAGTGAACGGCATTATTTATAACGATTCATATAACTAGCTGATATCAATAACATTGTCCAAAATTAGCAGTGTGACAGACAGACAGATCGACAATTATTACACTAAGTCACACCAAAACAAATACTTTCCATAATACTATATTACTAGGCGCGGGCTTCAGACAGCGAGCAATAGGTAGCTCGCTGTCCGAACGTCCGGTAACCGTCCGGACCGAGCCCAAGTCGTCAACGGCGCGTACTGTCTGGGGCGGGTTTGTTTCGGTCAGTGGGTCGTCTTAGGGACGAATGTTACTGAAAGAAAACTAGACCCTAGTATGAAAAGCAACGAAGGAACAGGAGTGGGTTTTTAGTCCGTCAAAGTTGGACACACCATCTCGCTCCGTACAAGAGCGGGAGATGAAAACACCCTTCAATCAATGTGCGTGGTCCGACGCGCACCTTGCCAGTTTTATTATAAAAACTTCGGCTTTGAGGAAAATTAGGATTATTTAATTAGGTTGTTTTTTCTAGTTAACTAGAAAAAACTAACTAAATTATGCGCAGATCAATTTTTTTTTAGAATTACATAATTGTCAAAACGGAACAGCCGATTTATGCTTTCGTACCTATATAGTGTTATTGATTTTTCATACGAAAGGAATTAATCAGAAAACCAACCCCAATTTTCTGAATAATATCACTGTATAATAGAATACAATCGAATAAACTTTATTGTACACCAAAATTGTAACAAAACTTCACAAACTTAAATCTATGGATACAATGGCAGTGTTATCGCCAGGAGCGTTGTCTACCGAACTACAGGGTGAACTATAAGAACTTAATATAAAATGCAAGTAGTCTCCAGTGTACCCCTAGCCGGTACCTTTCGAATACTCTTATAAGAGACACAATAGAAAGGAAATGAGAGAACGAACGCCGGCGGTCGCTCACCCATTTCTATTGTTTTTCTATTCAGTCTCTAATTGTAAAAACAAAAAAAGAAAAAAAGAAAGAAAAGTTACAATACAAGGTGTAACGTTAAATGCGCAAAACCTGAAATTAGTTTGAATCAGAATAACGAGCAGAATCAATTAAACCACTTTTTAATATAGGTTACATTTTTCAAAAAAATCTTCATTAAAAACTTCGACCTGTCTATTTATGAATAGGTCAAGCCATCACGTGCGCAAACGCGCTGAAATAGGTAAACGGACAGAAATTGCAGTAATCCAATCAAGTTTTCTCATACACGGAATAATAACAGTTCTTATTTCAATGCCGATATAAATTTCAAATTTCAAACCAACTAAAACTGCTCATAAAACCATAAATATTTTTAAATATTTTTTTTTCTCAATCGTATTAAAACTCATTTGGAGTGTCTGAGGTTTTGCGCATTTGATGTTACATATAGTATACTTCAATATTACATGGATATAAAATTATATACTTAGCTTTTATATTTAAAATACAATAGGTACATAAGCTTACGGATATTACAATTTTCAGCGTCTTGGTAAAATCATATAAAGCCAACAAAAACTCTTTCTCTTCTAACTTTTTCTCGTAGTTTTCATATTAATTATTATACTTTAGCTCCATTTTCCAACTATTTCCAACGAATTTCTTTCGCAAAATTAAATTTCGATTATTTGTAGCAAATATTATCTAGAGAGCTATGTTAAATGAGATCCGTGAGATACTGCTGAATATGCAAAATAAAAATGGTAACTAGGTATTAACAAGCTTTTAATGAAAATATTTTTTTCATAGCAAGCTTTTATTGCTCGATATACCTAATTAATACTTGTCAAGACAAATCATATGAGCCCAAACTTGATGAGGTGGTGTCGTTTAACTACCAAGTTCCTATAGCCATCTTCCGGTTCCGTCATCAGATCAGCTCCATGTCATAATAATTTTGCATTGTCATCTGATTTACACATGCATGCAAAATTTTACCTCAATCGGTAACCGGGAATTAGGTCAAATTTAATTTGCAAGATTTGATTACAGACTGACATCGCGATAGGTAAAACCTAGATAAAGGCTTGTAAAAACTGCGTGAGTTAAATATCCTTAATGAATTAATCACGTTATGTATAAAGTTATCATCTAGTGCGTACAGGCAAATGGTAGCCACCCTCTGGACCTTCTCGGGTTCTCTTGCTGGGTAACGTATTTGTAGTAGACGCGCTGTTCAACGATTCAGTTGATGGTTAGTCGCAGACGCGGCCGGTCGGCAACGCTGGCGTACTCGACAAAATGATAACTCGTTCAGCTTCACTACGTAGTCGGCAACTGCGACCGGTAGGCGTGAATAAGAGAAAAAAAGTGGGAAGAAAGGGGGCTAAAAAAACGGTTACAAAAGTGGTTCGAAAAGTGATTCAGAAAGTGATTGAAAAAGCCAGGACAAAAGTAGGGTTAAAACCGGAGACGAAAAGGGGGACAAAGGCGGGAAAAAAAAGGGGGACAAAGCCGACAACAAAAAGGGGGACAAAGGCGACGACAAAAAGAGGGAAAAAAGCGACGATAAAAAGGGGGACAAAAAGGGGGGCAAAGGCGGAAACGAAAAGGGGGGCAAAAGCGGGAATAAAAAGGGGGACAAAGGCGGGAAAAAAGACGGAAAAAAAAACCGGAAAAAAAGTACACGATTTTCATTATTTATTTATTTTAACATAATTTTTTTTTTTTTTTTTTGTCGGCGGGGAAAATCATCTTTGACATACTCGTATCTTGTTAATATTGCGCCACTGTATTCGGTACAAGATCGCCGAATTTGGAATTTAGACCTTGTTTTTGAGACTGAAAATGTTTTGTGCCTCCTACGTGAGTGTGTAACGTTTTGAATATTGTTGTTGTTGACATAGGTGTTGTGCCTGGAGCGACACATGGCATCGCGCGGATGCCGCTACTTGCAGCGGGCGCCTTGGCGCGCGCGGAGCGTATGCTTGACCAGCGTGAGCACGCACACTTCGACGAGGAAGGTGGGCCTCCTGAATCTTGGGAACACATGCTACATGAACAGCGTGATGCAGGCTTTGCTCGTCACTCGACAGTAAGTACATTATCGTATTTTTTTTCCAAAGTACCGTATAGTTTCATTTCTTTCATTTAATAAAAGGTCAGACAAAAATTTTCCAAGGCGTAATTCTTACATGTTTACACGGATTGTACTGATTTTCGTTATAGGGAAAATTTCCAAAAATAAACAACAAAGAATTCATACGAATCGATAAAAGCTTGATACAATATTTAACTGGAGTTGTAATTTTTTGATTTGTAAATTGTTTTTTTACTTTCCATTTCATGATATCGCTCATATATTCTACAAAGGGATAGCCAGAGTTCATAGATCTTCGTTTAACTTAGTACTTTGTGATACTTCGATAAAATGAGGTATCTTCCTAATTGAGAATGGCTGGCGACAGACTTAAGTTCGTAAATATGAAAGTGGTTCAAGCTCAAGAAAAGTAAGTTCAAGCATACTTTTCTTGAGATATCTGTGGGTACTTTTTAAACTTATTTTTCTATGCACGTGATTTTCGGCTTCTTTTGTTTTCTTTTTCTGATTGATTTATATTCTGCCGGAGCGAATATTAATTTGTGTGTGAGTTTACAATTTATCGACATTTGCGATTGCTAAATGACCACCACTGTACAGGAACACAAAACTCGGACGTCGGTCTTTGTATAAATTCAGATTGACTCCATAAACATTTGGTGCGTAGCTTTGACCTTATTTTGATCTACATAAAAACTTCGAGATCTCACGACACTAGTGAATTATATTGTGACAATACATCACAATATTAGGATTAAAAAATACAACCAAGAAACTAATAATGTGGCGTAATATTCTCGTACTTTATTACATGTTGCATTTAAGTCCATCTTTTACAAACAAACCCGGAATGAAAATTAATTGTCACCAAATACTCAGCTTTGCAATATTAATAAAAGATAGATAATAAATAATAATAGAATAGAATAGAAATACTTTAATTCGGTACAGACACAGCACGACGGTTCTGAATTTTTATTAAAGTCGAAGGTTTGTCTCTCTGTGATTTTTATTCCTGTGCATTTATAAATGTTTGGTGGCGTCATCTCGCTGTCCGTTTATGTAAAACTGATGGTCCTCTTTGCCCGCATAGTAAAAAAGTAAATTCAGGGGGCCAATGTCACAGCTTTGTGTTCAATGTTGAACTGATATCCTTTTTTTTTCGATTATGTATCATGCCTCTCCACATTGCATTGTGTGTAGCGGATAATGTTCTTGATTAATTTTGTAATATCAGCGAACGTCTATTCTTGCCCGCCTAAGGAGCTCTAAACTTATGCATTTTTAAAGCCAAGCCCTCAAATGCGACTATAGATATCGATTTTATGTTCGATGAAAGCGGTCATATAACACTAATACTCATTGTATTTCTTTAATTCATGATCGAAACTATGATTTGCTTGTAACCTTGAATATTTGAATATAAATTTTCAGGACTAGGATTGTTGGTTAAATTGAGTAAAAACATTGATAACGGTGGTAAATTATAAAGAAATACAATACAGGCGTCAATTGGAAAACGCAACTCATTGCAGTGCTCGTTGGCAATAAAAACCTTACATTACCGCATGCGTGTGACAACACATTATAACCTAATTGCAAGTTAGTATTGAAGATTTATAAATCTGCTTGAAAGCAATTGTTTTAAGAGTCATATCATATCTCCCTTTGCAAGGCGTACGAGTAGCCTAAACCAACTCGCAGAGGCCCTTTAGACACTTTTAATAGAACGTGGTAGCAACTGACGATTACCATTGTATGCGCTATGATTGTGTACCCAAAGACAACCCCCGGTTGGTGAAAAACTATTGCGATATTTAGAAAACAAAGATAATAAGTACTATAGTTTTAAAGAGACCAACAAAATAATCAGTTGTCGATCGGCCAACACCCAACTAGTTAGAAAAACTTTTCAAACATTTTTATTCTGTGTCGTACCTAGTCTTTAGCGCTTGTATTTTAATTCATGAATCCCCAAGCGACACCCGGTGGCCGCGCATCTATTGTCTTACTATTGTGTCTCTAATTGACGGTATCTGAAGGGTTAATATAAGGACAACCTTTGAATTCTGCTTATCATAGTAACTAACCGGGTATATAACTTGAATAAGATATACATCTAGTTCTAAGAATGTCTTTGCTAGATTTACTGTAGAATTTCCGTTTTTGAAATGGCACCATACCTTTTGCGTCTGAAAGGGATTTGCGTAAAATGCAGCAATGATATTCGAATTCACTGCTACGTAAAATCTTTTAATATCTAGTCAGCGCAGTGGACTTCGATAAAGGTTTTGGATTCGATTGTGACTACGTGTAATAAAATCTTGTTTGTGAAGATTTAAACTTTAACTTTAAAACTTTTATCATCATGGTGATGATGATTATTTTGACGGGTCCCAAGAATAAAATTGTATATGAAAAGTTATCAATTTACAGTATGTTTTAAAGTTCTGCGAAGTCATAAAATACGTTTGCGTCTTATTTTTCGATAAGATTTTGTTTAGGATTCGTCGATTTGATCATAATTTTGTGCTAATATTTTCTCTACACCAACCCAATATTTGTTACAAATATTGTAATAAATTTTAAACTAGTTGATCATGCGAACGTTGTTTTGCCATATAAATAATCATTAAAAAAATAAGAGACGAGGGGTAAGAGCGTAAAAACTAGTCTACGACTTATTCTCAGCCCTGTTAAATAAACAAAAGAAAAATCATCAAATTCGTTCAAGCCGTTTCGTAGGAGTTCGATAACAAACACTGTTACACGAATTTGTTATTATATATTAGACTAACTCGGCAAAAAAAATAGCCTTCTACCTATTCTCTGATTTATCAAATACTAGATTTTGCCCGCGGCTCCCGCTCTTCCCCACTCCACCCTACTCTACTCTACCCTAATTTTCATTTTATTTCCATAAGAACCTTCTTCTCACAATAACAAAAACAACAAAAAGCGAATTAGCGAAATCGGTCTAGTCGTCCACGCGTGATGGCGTGTCCACACACGTACCTATATAGATACACAAACAAGTATTATTTCCCACCTCAAAAAAGGAGGTGATCCCTACCTCCTTTTTTGAGGTGGGTAATAATCAAATGACTTCTCCCGCCCCCGGGTGGAGCGAGAGAGCGTGTCAAACTTTTACTAACCAATCTTCCAGTTACCCCTTGCGTTCTTTCAAAAGATTCCTTGGTTTGACACCCTTTGAACCATATTTTAGGTAGTTTTAAAAATAACTAACAATGCCAGTATTTATTATCCATTTCGGTTAGAATATGTGCCTAGATTCAAGTTTATTAATCACAAAAAATAAAAAAAATATTCTACAACTATCACACAACGCCGTCTAGTCCCAAGCTAAGCAGAGCTTGTGTTATGGGTACTAGACAAATGCTAAACATACTTATATATTTCTAAATACATACATAATATAGATAAATTACACCCAGACACAGAACAAATGATCATGCTTATTACATAAACATTTGTCCTGGGTGGAAATCGAACCCACGACCTCCGCCATATCAGTTAGGGCCACTAACCACTAGACCAACAGGTCAGTCGAAAAAAAACTCCATACAATGTTTAACTTTTCGAATACCGGAGCTACAGACATAATAAAAAGACAATGAGACCGAACGCCGGTTCGCTTAGCTTTTAATGAATTTAAGCTCCAAGTTAATATTTAGTTACGAAAATTAAATAATGACAACTTTTTTAAACTTTGTTCCTATTTGCGCCAACTTGCAATTGTGCATACGTTATGAGATTTTGCATACAACAGGAATATCTCCTTTTTACCCCTTTAATTGTGGTATTTCTAAAAATCCCTTAGTACTTGCTTTCGTCATGAAAGGAGTCCGTGTCCAAAATTACACGTTTCTTGTACTAGGTAACTACTAGGTAGTTTCCGCTGTAAATTAGATAGGTTCTGCTTTTATTTATACATCTAGCAGCGGTCCCATAAGACGTTGTCCTGCCTAAAAAAAAATGAGAAAGTGATGACAGCACCACCTACCGGGTCCAATTGTATTTTCAAAGTATCCAGAGACCCATTAAATATACACACAATTTGATGAAATTGGGGTCTAAGTTTGTACGGAAAAAGCTACTTTCATGCGGGTAAAGACGCTGGCAAAAGCTACTTAGATTTATATAATTATAAGTATATAAATTGGGTTGCAAAGGTCGGGCAGCCAGTCGGTCTACATAAATTTATGAGATTCAAATGCATCCGTTCAGACTGGATGTTCATCACTCAACATAAAGCAGACGATAAAATAGTCGAATCTCTGGGCAGTGACCTCTGTGGAGCCTGCTTACCTGGGGTAAATTGGTCCAGTTAGGCAGGTCCAATTTCGTCTCCCACATCTATCATGGTGTACCGAGAGGAAAGACAAACAAAATAGCCCGTTTTCACTCGGTTCATCATCATCATTTCAGACGAAATACTTCCACTGTTGGACATAGATCTCCCCCAAGTATCGCCATAATAACCGGTTCTCTGCGTCTCGCATCTTTAAAGGTTGAATGTCCAAAAAACCCCTCTTAGTGTTCGCTTACATCATTAAAGGAAGGTTTATGCAAAATTTCACGTTCCTATTTTTAGTAGTATTTCCCTCTGTTTGTTCTCTATTTAAGCACTAGATTTTACACACGCAAATTACTGAGGAAATTTTTGCTGAAATTAATTTAAATTATACACAGCGGTTTATTATACAACATTACTTTTAGTAGGTATGTGCAAAACCCGAAACATGTATCTAGTATTTTTATGTAAAGATTTTGTGTACAATATTTTATAACTGTGTCATGAAAAATCACAAAGCTATAAGCTTGTTATTGTTATCCGGGCAAATGAGGGGATATTTTGTTCCCGCATCCAGCTGTGGGCTGGATCATAATGCCCACTATGACCTGCCGTGAACTATGTTGTACTAAAGTATCGGTGGTTTCTAACCTATAACCTTTTTTAAATATTTTTGGGAAGAATTATAACAAGGTGTAAAAATTATTGGAATCGATCGATTACTGATTCTGAGCAAAGTAACAACAACATCGTGAGGGTTTCCTCACGATGTTTTTCTCGACATGTCCTAGAATCAAAAATATCGAAGATATGTGATATTCACCAATCCATACTGGGCCAGCGTGGTGCATTACGGCCCATTCCCTCTCCTAGAGAGGATATATTGACATTTCGCGTAATACAAAAAATAATATTTCACATTCATTGAAGAAGACAACGTAATCAGCTGCATCCACTTTTCAGTCGCATAGCTTCGATCAATCTGATGAAAGTTCGTAGAAATACTTCAGCAGCGAGAATTTCCTTTGAATAAACCTCGGGAACGCCGCCGGTAACTATTAAGTTGGAAATTGCTTTCATATAATAAAATATAGTGAGAGAAAATACATTCAGAGCGAGGCTGTTCCAATTATAAAAATTAAATTCATAGTTTGGTATAGTATAACTGAGATTGAGAGCCAAGACGAGATTTGTCTCTTGAAGAACAATCTAGGGATTACGTCAAGCGGGGCTTCCGCAAGTTTTATAAACGACAATAATTGCTTTCAGAAGTCAACGGCTGAAACAGTGGCGTAGCTAGTGTTAATGGGGCCTCATAAAATATGTTTGAAGTGTGTTTTTTTTGTACAAAATTACAAAATATTTTTCTCTTACATAGAAATAGTGCTTTGAAAGGTCTCAAAAATAATAATGAGCTTGTTTATTTTATTAACCTGAAGATACTTGAATAGGTTAAATATTTATAATCGTTTTATGTAGAAAATGCTAAAACGAGCTGAGTGAGCTATGAACGATTAGAACAGCCTATCACTTAGTCATCATTCATTAACTACTGGCCTTTTATCAATAGGAGAATATAAGATTGTGATAACATACTATGAATTCGGTCTCATGTTGGGGCCCCTGTAGCTCGGGGGCCCCGTGTCATCGACACTGCCAATACGGCGATAGCTACGCCCCTGGGCTGAAAAAAGTTTTGTGCTCCAAACTTTGATTGCTTAATTTATTCAAACTTAAATACAGTAGTAGTTTCATAGGCAGGCTTAATGCAACAATGGATTTTACAACCAGACAACCTCATTGAATGAACTCGACTAAATACTCTACTCAACAAATTTCAAACTTTTGAAATTATCTCACTAAGGTCTCAGCTTAGTATGTTGTTACATTTCTGACTATAAACACAAAGCGAGTTCATTAATATAAGTTTTCCATTAAATCTCAGTTTCCAGCTGCAGCGCTTGGGAAAATTACACTTGACGGGGGGGATGGTTGTGTGACTGGCTTTATTTTTGTACTGCGAGACTGTCACTTGGGGAGATTATTATTGCTGGAAAGTAGTCTTGCAGTGTTTTATTTTATTTAGATTGTGGAATTAAATAATATGGTGAGCAAAAATCAGCCAATGACAACCCCTGCTCTTGGACGGAGCGGGAGATAGTGTCAGACTCTTACTGACTAAAAACCCACCCCGTTCCTTTTAGCTTGAGCTCCCTTTCGGATAACCCTGGCCCGCGTAGGCCACCCAGTTGGGTGCTGTTGCTGACAACTCCTTGAGGCGCGCGGGAACAGTGCGCGCCGTCGACGTCTTGGGCTCGGTCCGAACAGTTACCGGAGGGTCGGACAGTGACCTACTCCGCAAGCCCGCTTAATTAGACTCCTTAAGAGTGTATTATTATCATAGAAATTAATTTTGACACATGTTTTTCGCTTTGGAACGAATCAACCGAAATGGCATTATTATGATGTGATCGTAACTGTCCGGAAAACATTTAGGCGAAAGATTAGTTCGTTTTTGTTAAATCCACCGGATAAGTCGGAAATTGCACCTGTTAGTTAAACTGTTGCTGTTTTTTTTTATTAGTCAACCTGATTACGCGTGATCTTTTGATAGCATAGTCAAATATTTTGCAAAAAAAAAGAATAAATATAGCCGTTTGACATATTTTGTATACGGAAACTGTCAATCCGCCATTTTTATTTCTTAGTTATAAAACGAGCGAATAAAAAAAAACTTAGCGTCGGATGATGAGATACTAACTTCTGTAAAAAATGCAGGACGTAACGTTGACACTCTGGTAACTCACCAATATTGTGTCTGTTAACTGCTCCACCTCTGTTTTAATATATATACATTTTTTATTTGTATTTTTTTTTCTATAGGACATTGCTTTTGCAATAAGTATTTTTTTTTTAATTTTTGAGACTTCAACTACCTTAAACTCGTTGATAATTTATTTTGTTATCAATTTATTGATAGTTGCAATTATCTATATTTCTATTGCTTTTTTTTTTATATAGCCTCTTTTTCGTTTTGTAATGTGAATGTGAGAACACTGTATACCTTACAAACCTTTAGATTACTTCCTATTTAAATTACTTTTTTATTTGAATTACTTTTTTTATTTTTTGCTTTTGTGTACAGTATTGATATGCACTGTTCTTACATACTATCATATTGTAACACCTACCACTTTTTTTAAAAGAGTAACCATGGAGTTTCTTGCCGGTTCTTCTCCATAGGAAACGACCAATTTGGAACCGTGCACTAGCTTCTGACGTTTTATAAGTGCCCATGTAGGCCTATGTGAAATAAAATATTTTGACTTTGACTTTGACTTTTGACTTTGACTCAAACAAATATTAGGTCGCACAAATATTATGAAGCTTCTCATTTTGTATTTTATGTAACTAAAATTAATGTTTGTATGTCGCTGTTTTACTTCTACACTTACTAGTTCTATATCCTAAATTAAATATTCTTGTCACTTAAAACTTCAGTTTACAATCACTCGTTTAAAAAGTACCCTCGATAAAAAACAGCTTTTAGTACAGCTTATGGACAACTGCTTTTTTTTTCAATCATGCATATCCATTAAGCTCATGCTTTTAAAATATTGGTTTTTGTTTGATGAATTTCATGCTAAGTCTATAAAGCCTTTGTACAATGTGTTGTCAGACCAATCTACAGTTTTTATTCCATTTCATAAAAGTAAATAAATAGGCAAATTTATTTACGTTTACGTTACGCAACGCTGAATAGCATTCTAGCGATTAAAATTCTGACGTGTGTAGCTGGCTGCTGGTGCTGACTTTTTAATTAAATATCGCGATTTTTTTTTTGTAAGTACCCTTGGCCTTATTGCTCTTGCACTATGTTGTATGTTGCCTTGCGTCTCTAATATAGTTAAGACAATAAATAAACTTGATCGATTACTTCTTTTAAAAAAATCTTTATAGAGCTTTTTCGCTAGTGCGAATATGACACTCTGTAGGTAAACATAATGAAATATAAATAAGTAGCTATGTATAAGTGTAATGTGGGGTGTCTGTTCTGTACCGAATAAAAGTATTTCTATTCTATTCTATTATAACAATAAAATATAAAATTATAACTTGGTTCTGGGTTGGTTTTTCAGAGCGATCTTAACCATATTTATTATTTGGCGTGTCTGGTTCGCACGCAATGTAATCCGTGCGGTTGTCATAATAGAACCCACCCTCCCGATAAACGTCACCCTCCCGGCTAACTGTCTTAACTAGCAATAGATATTTTTCCAGGGCAACCGTTTTTCGTTCGGGCGTTGCAATCATGTTTCTGTAGTTGCGTTAGCTGTAACTTTATTAATGAGTGAATAAGTGTTATATTGCTCTTGGCTTCTTCTTTAAGTTAGTAGTGGCCTTAAAGCCCTAAGGTATGAAGGTAGTAAGGGTAGGGTAAACAAATTATCTTCTAAACGGTAAACGACACAGATACGACGATTATAGAGAACTTATTCGAAATAATGTTATGAACACGTAGGTATTCGTAATATCAGTGCAGATACGCAAGTTTGTGAGATAGGACAGTTAGCGGGGAGGGTGACGAAAAGGCAACAATATAGGTGTGATTTTAGACGTAAAAATCTGACACGACTTCCCACTGCATCCTAGAGCGAGAGAAGTCATTAGATGATTTTCCACCTCAAAAAAAAAAAAAATGTTATGGTATACTTTTACATGTTAATTTTTACATTAACAACCATTTTAAAATGATATAGACAATGACATGACATACAAACATTGGATCTCCGTTACATCCCCTCAGGGGGTGAATTTCATTAACGTCTCTCTTAGTGCTCGTCTATGTCATAAAAGGAAACCTTGTGCAAAATTATACGATCCTAATCCAAGTAGTTTCGGCTGTGTGTTTATATGTCTGTCAGTCAGTTTCTCCTCATATATATAGATATTTTACTGTACAATTCCCTCTCCGGAGACTAGAAACATTATAAGGCTGACTATTCGTGTTTGGTCTCTGTTTTAAATGAACATTGACATCCAGAAGTCGCCTAACATTATTTTTTATTTATGTTACGCTTCCGAGTTTGTGTCACAAAAATTCACATGTGTATGTCCTAAAATAAGAGTCAATCTAACAAACCTTTTGATGTTGGGATTAAAATATTTTTTTTCGTTACTTTATAAGCAATTTATTGTGATATGGAAAGTTGTAACAGCGATATAGCAGTCCCCAAATTATAGTCGGCATACCATCTCTCGGACTAGGTCAAAGCGTGGGTCCGTGGGACACGGTAACTTAACTAAACTCATTATTTCTGCCAGGTTCAGCACGCACGTGGCGCTCAAAATGACCGCTGTGCCATACTGGGCGAGAATGGCCATACTGTTTGGCAAGATGATGCACTCAGTCACAACCAAAGTGAACCCCGACGAGTTCTTCGCTGTCGTCAAGCCACCTTTCTTCACCAGGGACAACCAACATGACAGCTCCGAGTTTCTTGGGTAAGTTTTAGTTGTTTAACACATTTCAGGGCAGGACAAAAGTTTTAAAGCCGTGTCCGCATGTGCGTACCACTAACGAACATCGAACACTCCTTCGTCAAATATGTTAGCGGTTATCCCATTAGTATGTTCGGTATGGACGGTGTTCTTCGCGAATCACTGTAGAAATAAAAAAAACTTGCCGCTACTTCAAAATAAAACATGCCATGGCTATTAAAGTAAGCGTTCACGACTGTTGTGCTCGAACTCGATTCGAACTATGTTAGCGTTCGTGTTCATATATACCGTCCATACGAACGAACTAAATGTTCAAGTTTGATATTTGTGTTCACTATGTTCGTGTTAGTACGTGCGTACACGGCTTTAGAACAACAATAATATATCAACTGGACGCCGATACAATACGAACACATTACACACGTTACACTTTCAGCCCTTCAAAAAATGGCGTTCTTGTCAATCGTTTTTAATGCACTTTGAGGCTGCTTTTCCACTCGCTTATCGTCAACACCGACATGGTTTACAAGCTTGTTGTTTTATCTAACGCAAACCAAAGCGATATTTGTCGAAAAGGTAACGCAAAAAAAGAAAGATAACGCCTGAAAACTCTCGGTAATTCTGTGATATGTTTTTTAATACCCTTAAAAGTTTTTGAAAAAATAGGCAATATTGTGTTTTTTTTTTGCAAATAATCACAATATTTGAATAAATTAGCAAAAAAAGGTAAGTATTATAAGATAACTGTAGGCGCGAGCTAGCGTCATGTCAGATGATTTTTACCCACCAAAAAAAAAGTATTATAATATAAACATTTATTTTCACGAATTTTTTCAATAGACTTTTTTGCATCAAACTATGTTTGACGTATTTGTCTATAATTTTATAACGTCCGAGTCAGTCCGCGTTTCGAGTAAGAGATCGCGAGATCTCGCCCTATTTTCGTCCGAGATCAATTTCGCTAAAAAAGGATGCGATCCCGGGAGATCTCGTTCTCGAACGAGATTGCATTCCCTAGTAATAACGTCATAATCAGGTAAGAGCAAGAAAAAGTCAAGTCAAGTATGAAAAATAGTGAAAAAGTGTGTCGAGATTCATCCCCTTAATAAGTGCATCTTATTATAGTACATTGGTACCGAATCATTAGCCAACTATGTTTATTTGTTTTAAATGTACCTCACACTTTTGCTTTGTTTTTGATCGATATTGTAAATGCTAACTTTGCATACGTCATCAGACGACGATTTATTTATGTTGAAATTTAAATCATATGTAAGTTAACTGTATCTGGTTCTGGTAATAAATAAAGATTCTATAACGGACGTTCTTTACCGACCATCGGTCAATATAAAGAGGGACTAAATGTATTTCGTCAACTCTATCACACCAATTAAAAAAATATTAAAATACTATTATTTAATGTCTTCGAGTAATAAGTGTGTGATAAACTTAAAATAAAAAAGAATTGAGAAACTTAAAAATGTTAAACGTAAATATGATATTGACATTAATTTCCAAGATGATTGATGATTGAGCACTGGTGTCCGAGTGGTAACGTCCCCGAGTTACGAGTTTTTAGGTCGCGAAGAAATCGAATTTTTCTGTCCATTTCCTTTTATAATGGCGGCGCGCAACTTGTTGCCATAAAAAACTGAAGCCGAGCTAAACTATTTATGAAATTATTTTCCAATTCACGATTGAAATATATTTTGTAAAGATGTACCTACTGTGGTACGAACAGTCGATCATACGCCTGAGGTAAAACTGCCCATAATTTGGCATGGCTGCCTACGCAAGGGCAATCAAAGGCGAAGCCAGGTTCTAGTGGGTCTTCTGCCAAAGGAGACGCTTCGAGCGTCGCCGTCGGGATTCGCAGGCTCGCCATCTGGTCGTCCGATAAGGAGCAAGCTCGAGGTGAGGGTGCGTTGTGTTCCACGTGCGCATCAGACCGATGTCAGCAAAATTAATGGGGCCCAGTAGCCGTCGTCGATGCCGGCTAGGGCGAATAGGGGCCGGAATGGTCGAAAGAGTTGTAATAGCCTTAGTACGCAAGTTTACTTACTAAAACTCACCTGTTACTTCAGGGAAACTGAAGAAACAGGTGGGTTTTAGTAAGTAAAAGTCTGACACGCCTTCTCGCTCCTCCCAAACCGAGAGAAATTATTTGATAATTTCCCAACTCAAAATAAGCTTATATTGGTTTTGTTACCGCTGACGCACGAACCTTCCTACGTAGTTTTTTTACGTCATATCAGGCTTGCTTTGAAATTGTGGTATAAAATAATTCCGTATGGGATGAACCTCCCGTACAAAACGAAAAAGAGATCAGTTTAAACTGGAAATGCCCTATGGCTTAATAATGTCGAGACAGGGGACTAAAACTCGTGTCGCGACCTCTGACAATTAAAGCCTTTACTTGAAAAGTCCTACCTGCAGTCTAATTTTTAGTCTTGATTTGATTTATTTGCCGTCGAGAGATTTATTTTCCAAGTCTATCTGTGTTAATCTGTTTTATGAAAACATTGTTTTTTATTTATTTTGAAAACTTTGTCGCTAACGAAATCGATGGCAAAGTGCTAGTTAGTAAATATGTCACAAGAATAATTATTAAAAAAAAAAATAATACATTGTGTTTTAGAAATTACATAAAGTGAGTGTGAGGTAAACACCTCACCCACACTTTACGTATTTTCTCCCTATAACATCAGGTCTTTCGTAAGTTATCAAAGGAATTGTTATAGAAAAAAATATTTTATGTACCTTTCATATATTTCCGTGACGTAATCGCGTAGAATACTTGTTTGAAACCGTTACTTAGGGTATGATTTGTGATTTATTTTTATAGAGCCAACTAATTTATATCATGTTTTGATTTTTACACAGCGGTTGGTCATATAGTCAATTTTAACTAAATAAAAGACATTGTCCAAAATGGCCCTGTGCAATAAAGAGTATCAGAATATACGATAATTAATCACCTATTTTATTATATAAGTTGCAAATACTACTGTATCACGGACTAGCTGTATTCCTAAATGTACTATTAATAGAATTTAATGCGACTAATAACATTAGATCGCCATCTTTGCCTAATGTCATGTCGTGTCGAAAGTGAAATAGGGATGTCCAATCAATTATAATCGATCGATTGAATTATTAATCGATCGATTGTGTTTTTTTTTCTAAAGTGTATTTTTAAAAACCTAATAAGAATACTTTATGAATGCAGTCATACTCCAATTTAAATATCTATACAATCATTCAAGCGTCTAATTCATTATTTACGACAATTAATACAAAAATAACACTTCTTTTGCGGTTCATTAAACGAAAAAATACTTATTTTTACTAAACACATCACAATTACCTAATGTTTTATTTAAAAAACAATATTGCAAACTAGATATAGATGTTATTATATATTATTATTACAAGTATAGAAGAGTGTTGTAATATGTAAAATAAAACATTGTCATACTTGTAATGTTATGACAAAGTTGATGTAACAGACAGTTTGTAATAATTTAAGATCACAGTAAATCTTAATCGAAAAAATCGATTAATGGTGTCGTATTAAGTACATCCCTAGTTTTGCCGTGAACATCACGTCATCCGTGATTGTCACTTTGGCAGAGTTATAGTTCTCTTTTTAAAAACTAACTGGATAGGTACCTAATTATCTAGGTAGGTACGAGTATTATGATATTACTTTTCAGTTTCTTAAAAATTACTCAGAGATATGAAAAATCATAGGTAGGTACATTTAATATTCGTAGTTATGGTTAGATTATAACCTCAAAATCTGATACTTTTTTTGAAATATATCTTTTCTGCAGCTAGTCCGCTATAAAAACAAGATCTTCTAGGAGTCTACAAATGATAGAGAATACAATACATAATTATCCGATGCTCTTTGGCTCCAGGGCCAACAATGTATGGACGCAGAGCAATGTCCTTTACATGGTGATTTCTTTTATAGTTATGCTTGCTTAGTAGAACCTAGCCTTAAAGTTTATTTTTGAACCACCACGCAATTGATAGGCTTCTGTTAATTTAGTGAAGATTACTCTCGAGATTTTTAATGTTACGTTAGAAATTGCGTTATTTAGTAACTTGTTATATTTTTTCACTTTATATTTTTGATGAAAATATTTAATACTAGCGGCCCGTCCTAGCTTCGCGCGGTTAATATAGCCTATGTTACTCGGGGTAAATGTAGCTTTTCAATAGTGAAAGAATTTTTGAAATCGGCTTTAGTATTTCAGTTTATTCATTACAAACATTCACACATACAAAAATACTCCCTCTTTGTAATATTAGTGTAGATAATTATTTCTTTTTCAGTAGTGCCAAAGTTTTCAATTTATAAATTACCAGCCGATGCTATAATAAAATCGTCCCAAGAAAACATACTCCCCGCTACAAAAAGTGCAGTTCTAAGACGTGGTCTACCCGTGTGCCAAGTTTCATCTAAATTCGTTCAGCCGTCCTGCGTGAAGGAGTAACAAACAATAACACGCTCGCCAACTTTCGCTTTTCCAATATTAGTGTGACGTAATTTGAAAATGACAGGTCCAACTAATAGAAGGGAGATATTACTTACAGAATACACAAAGAAGAAAGAAACCAATAAATGCCTTATCTCGAATAAAAAAGTACCTTTAATAAAGTTTCCTTTTAATACCTATAAGTTACCTTTAATAAAGTTAACTTATAATTCCAAGTTAATCTAAAGTCTCAATCGCTTCAAAGGAACTCGTTTTAAAAAGGGCAATTTCATAGGTAAAGACCTGTCAATTCAATATCAAGTTGCCAATATCTGCATTCAACAGAAGCGGCGAGCCCGCAACCGCGGTGGTGGCTGCGGGTGGAAACCGCGGCGTCGTTAGTTCTTAGCTTTAAGGGGATGTAACTCGACATAAATTTTCACTGTTTTTCATACAACCGCTCTTACGCGATTATGACGTTATTACACACTGTTTATTAGATATTTTGGAAACACAGTATCTTGTGGAAATTATCTAGGCTTATTTTGAAATCAATCAATATATTTTTTTTTAAACTAATCCATTAAAGACATCTTTAAATCTACTAATTTATTCAAAAAGTATAACAATTAGAAGCCTTGCAAATTTTATCAAGATTCTTAATGACGACAATTTTTTCAAAGACTTAGGTTTTAATAAAATACACATATTTCCTGGAACTGGATTTGTAAAAGAAAAAAAAAACCACGGAATTACCGAATGCTAACAGAGTTTTCAGGCGTCATCTATCTTTTTCAGCCTTGCCTTTTCATTAAACATCGCGAGTGGAAAAGTAGCCATGCTTTAGTATTATCAAAGATTTTTTTTGTTTTACGAGTTTTATTGATTCGATATGGATACCTGTCAAGTCTTTGGAGTTATTTCAAGTAATAAAGTTCAGTGCTGTAGATACTCCGGTCAAACCATGTCCACTGTTTCTAATTAGTACGGAGATAATAACAAAGGATATTTAATACTTTGAGCAGATAAATAAAATATTCATATTCACATAATTTCCAACCGTTCGAGTTTACCACGGCGCGGCGTTTGCAGTAACCCTTCTCTTTGAATTCTCTATGATTTTTAAGACTCCTACGTAGAAGTAATTTAGGGACTTTTGGTCACAGTAATACCATGCCAGCCCCATCGTAACCTAATACAAGCAAACCTACCTTGAACCTTATCTAGGGCTCTAAAATTTACGTTTTAATAAGTTACGAAACCAAGTAGATACAAAAAGCATTTTTCATTGCAGATCTTATGCTCTAGTGATGTTATCTATTCATATAAAAGGAGAAACTGACTGACTAGGAGATTGCAATTTTGCACAAGGTTTCCTTTTATGACGTAGGCGAGCAAGAAGAGAGGATTTTCCAAAATGCACCCCCTAAGGAAATGAAACGGAAGTCCAAAATTTGTGCGGAGAAAACTATTTACACGTGGGCGAAGCCGCTGGCAGAAGCTTGGAAAAAATGTATTTTCTATTGTTTCCAAGAATAGCAATTTGAATAGCGAGTACTTAATGAAACTCGCGATAAAAAGCTCGGCCAACCTTTGCAAACCTGTAATTAGTTCTTTTATTGCTTCTTAGAGGATTACTATTTATTGACTTTATTGGAAACCATAGAAATACACGGTAATTAAAATAGAAAAAATGAGGAAATATCGTTTATTTATTGAATACAGTTTCAGTTCTCGATTTCATTATTACAAGCTTGAATAACGAGTAATGAAACTCTTCGATAAAAAGCTCTGCAGACCTTTACAAACCTGTAATTAATTCTTATAGTGCTTCTAGAGGATTACAATTTATTCATTTCATTGGAAACCATTGAAATACATAGTATTAGATGAAAAGTCTTGGAAAGATCATTTGTTTATTGAATACAGTTTCAGTTCTTGTGTTCATTTTTACAAGCTTCCATGTACCTTGACATACTCTCAACTTTGTATGTACATATGTATAAAGTATTTTGGTTTAGTTCAGCTATTATATTGTTAGATTTTGAAATAGCCCGTAACCGGTTTTCGATATTTATATTTTGTTCTCAAAACGGTGAAGGAAAACATCGTGAGGAAACCGGCCAAAATTTCAAAGACATGACTTTCACCAACCCGCACTGGGCCCGCGTGGTGGATAACGTCCCATTCCCTTTCCTAGAGACGAGGCCAGAATCCCAACAGTGGGAAAATTATAAGGCCGACTATGCTATGCTAATCGATTTTAGAGCATTCTTCCCGTGGTACGTAAAACGGTTGTATGAAAATCATACAATGAATACATACGAATGCCAACAGGGTTTTTAGACATTATCGCATTACGCGTGGATTAAGCAACAAGCTTTTAAACCATGCTCACGTTGAATATGACAAGTGGGAAAGGGCCCTCACTGAAATTTGTATACCAGACCTAGTCTGATTATACAGTCAGATAGTGGCCATGGGAACTACTGAGCGCGACAAGATAACCCCATAGTGTTTGAAAAAGCTCTATGGAATAGTCCTGACCGCGCGGTAAAAGATTTTTTTTATAGTTTATTAGTACGCATTCGTAGTGATGCGCAGATTCGTTGACCATCACCTATTTTTATAACCTTTATGCTAGTTCCACTTATTCTATCACGCGGTGCACGTGAGATGTGATTGTTACTGAGCGATGCACCATTGGCCTGTCTACTCTAAGTAATTTTCATGTCACTGGGTATTTCCTGCGGAGGGACATTATCACACAATGTGTGCGAGTTAGACATTGTGTGTTAGTGTCCCTCTAATGATATAATAACTAGATTCAACTCTGTCTCATTAAATTCAGATTAAGTTTACGTTGCTAGAAATAAATCTCATTAATGATAAAGTATATTTATTTTGCTAATTGGTTACAACAACTTTTATTAATCAATCTATGAAGCCGGTTTCCTATCTGACTATTCTGACAAGAATTACCAAAACTAATTTTGAAATCAAATCCTAAAATGGTCGTAATGTATTTGGTCTAATCACATGAGATCCGTCTTTGGCGGTCTTATGAGAAAAACACCATGCAGATTTGAGTGAACATGCCCAGACTTTGCAAGTATTCTGTTATTGTGTTGCTAAACACATAAATGTATAAAAGAGCTCAACATTCAATCGAGCAATACCATAATAAAAACATCAAACTGCCAGACAAATGAAATCTGCCTGTAATATAATAATCCGTTGAAATACACGGCTTTTACGGGAATTAAATTTCTATTTTTACAATTTCATTGCGAATAAGTTGAAAACACGTGTTGGGGTGCTCGAATCTTTTTAGTTTTATTTTGGATCGATAAATGTGGAAGTTTTTAAGCTGACTGATTGTTATTTTTTCATTAGCCTTGTTTCCTTATGTGTTGTAAATGTAATACTGAAAAAAGCTCACCCACGGTCGACTTTTAAGTAGTTAATTCCTTAATTAACAGGCATTAAAATTTCGAAAACTATCCAATATATATTGTTTGTGCAGATTGATAATGTAGGTATGTTTTTTGGCAATGATATGTGCAACGCAAGCAAAGTCAACACTCGACAATTTTAAAATGCCACTCTTCGTATGTACCTACTTGCGAGTTTTTGAAAATAACCAGACATTCTGAAGCTTAATATCATATCTCTAATTGCCACATGGGCTTCAAAAAAACGCCGCTTCAAGCTTCATTTTGAGACGGCCTTTTATTGTGGCTTGTGTGCGGCGGTGAAACGCTAGAAGCGGCTTTAAAAATAACTAGAAGCCCCCGCAAAAAACGCTTGAAGCCGCTTCAAGTTTCTCCGCTGTCGCGCGCTTCAGCTGTTTTTTGCGGGGGCTTCTAGTTATTTTTAAAGCCGCTTCTAGCGTTTTTTTGAGGCCCGTGTGCGGGGACAATAAGGGCCTATTTCGCCACCCTCAAGTAAGGTGACGGGTTGGCTAATCGTCAGTTAAAGTCACCCGTAACTTCATGTGCGAGTTTCACGATGTTCGAGTTGCACCAATTTAAATAAATTAATTAACTGACCCGTAACTTCTTGCCACGTAGACCGCCAATTAGGGTGCTAACTTGACAGTTAACTGTAGCATCTGTTGTCATTTGTGCATATCACCTAACATATTTTTTTAAATACGTTAATAAAAATGGATTTTACTGATTTGATTGATCATTAGTTAGAAATAGAGAATGTTGGGCTGTGAAAAAGAAGGATGAAAAGAGATTGCACGTAGCGGAGATGAGAATGTTAAGATGGATGTGTGGTGTGACGAGAATAGATAAAGTGAGAAATGAGTATATTAGAGGAAGTTTGAAAGTGGCGCCGGTGACTGAAAAGTTAAAAGGGAATCGTTTGTCTTAGTATGGTCATGTGATAAGGAGGGACTAAACGCATGTTGCTAAAAAAGTTATGAGTTTACATGTGGATGGATGGAGGGGGAGAGGGAGGCCAAAGAAAAGATGGAAAAACGTGTTGCGCCTACTCCAAATAAAACGGGACAAGGGATTCGTGTCTTTTAATTCTGTGTTGATTATTTTACGGACCTAGATAAAACTGTTTTTTTTTACTAGATTTGGTTTTTACTTTTTTAAAGGACGCAGTGAATCAAGTGCAAAGGTAACTATATGAATAAAACAATGCCTAAATCGCAAAGGCGTATATTTTTAGAGTTCCGTAGCCAAATGGCAAAAAACGTAACACATAGAGATTAGTCATGTCTGTCTGTCTGTCCGTCCGTCCGTATGTATGTCACAGCCATTTTTTTCCGAAACTATAAGACCTATACTGGTGAAACTTGGTAAGTAGATGTATTAAGTGAACCGCATTAAGATTTTCACACGAAAATACAAAAAAAGAAAAACAATAATTTTTGGGGGTTCCCCATACTTAGAACAGGATGAAAAAATTTTTTTTTGCCTCAAACCTATACGTAATTTTTTATAATTTTTTTCCGTCAAACCCATACGTGTGGGGTATCTATAGATAGGTATTTAAAAATGATATTGAGGTTTCTAATATCATTTTTTTCTAAACTGAATAGTTTGCGCGAGTAAAATGTGTGTCGTCCGTCCATCCTCTGTCACCCAAAGCGTGGGGCATGTCTAACAGTCATCATGCTAATTGCAAAATACCACACGTCAACTTATAAAAGTTTTCGTAGCTGTATCCTTAGTGAGATGAAAACTTACACAAAGATACAATATATTCGAACATAAAGTACGTATGAGATTTTAGACAAAATGTCGAACGATGTGTAGACTCAATATTGTTACATTGTTAAACAAAGTTACACCTATCCTATATACATTTATATAATATAGACACGTGCATTCGTAGTACCGGGCGAACATGCGCAGTATAGCTGAAAATGATTGACCTATTTCCCTAGGTAAATACGCAAGCCTTAAGGCTTATAGTCCCTTGAACATCTGGCCCGAATTAAATGGACACAATACTCGTACCCGCTTAGGCGGCAGTACTACTATCTGTGCATTTAATTCCGGCCAGCTGCGCTCGGACTCTCTGTCCGCGTGTCGACCCATTGTGGTGCTCGACAAGGTAGGCAAGCTCTTTGAAAGAGCGTGCAAACCGTGCACACATGCACGATTTGCGCGTGGAGATGCAACGCCGCGCACTGGCGCGAAAGTCCGCTGCCGCGGCATGGCGCTCTGAGTTCCAGCGGGATCTCATGGTGAAATGGGGTCAGCGGCTATTCCAACCCATGACGCAGGTTCTCACCGGACATGGTAAGTTCGGGAGGTACTTGCGCCGAATTAGTGCGGTAGCGGCGCCTGGGTGTCGCCACTGTGTGGACTGTCCGGAGAACACGATGGAGCACACGGTAGAAATGTGCTCCGCTTGGGCAGAGAATCGCCGTGTCCGTGTTTGTAGGGGCGATCGACGGCGGTGATTTCTCGCGCCGAGCCTTGGTAGAAGCCGTCCAACGTGAGGAGTAGCAGGCGGTCCCTTCCTTCGGCGAAGCAGTAATGCTAGCAAAGGAGGAGGCCGACCGTATCAAACAACGGCGTTCACGCCCGAGCCTTCCGACGCGAAATTTTCGACCACCGTAGGCGCGGGCTTGCGGACGGCGAGCAATGAGTAGCTCGCTCTCCAACCGTCCGCTAACTGTCCAGACCGAGCCCAAGTCGTCGGCGGCGCGCACTGTTCCCGCACGCCTCAAGGAGTTGTCAGCAACAGCAGGGACCCAGCTGGGTTGAAGCGTACTGGGGCCAAGGGTCTGCTTCTGAAAGGAAGGCTCCGCCCCAGTATGAAAAGCAAGAAGGAATCGGGTGGGTTTTTTTAGTTAGCAAAAGTCTGACACTATCTCCCGCTTCGCCCAAGGGGTATTTTTATCCACAAAAAAAACCCACCTATTTTTATGTATAAAAATGTTTCTAAAGATCCAAGCCGATTCGAAGAAATAGAGAATAGTTGTGAAATGGCTAAATATATTTTTGTACAGAAGTATTAATAGCACGAAAAAAATATCAATAGTTGATAATGTTGTTCATGAATCTATAATATACATATATTTATTTTCAAACCTTTTAACCTTACCGTTACCGACGCTACCGACCGCTCGGGCGCTCGGGCCTTAACAATCTTATAGATTTTAGTTAGACGAGCCACGTCCCTAGTACTTATAGGACTTGTAGGGTTGTAGCTGTACAATCTTATTTCTTGCGCAGTGATTCCAGTTACCTGTTATCAACGTTGCGGAGATGAAATCTTCGAAGTTGTTACTAGCGTAGCTACGTCGGCAACCGTTCTAGTATTTTGTTTACAAGAATATATCCTGTGAGGATAAGGAGGGGGTGGGACTGCGGAACAGGGAGGCGTGTTGTTTACTTGTATTGTTGAAATGTTCGCAATACACGGTCTCTCTCAAAACGGTTCGCTTTTCAGTTAGGTTACATTAAAGGTGACAATACATTCTTAGCTGACACGTGTACGGTTTGCGTGTTAATTACTTGTGTTTATCATAGGTGGCCAGATTATTAGGGACAGTACTCATAGATATGTAATTTCTGATTGAAACATACTTTTTGAGCAAACCAATACATTTATATAAGGTTTTTTTTTATTTGGTTTTGTTATTGGTGTCATTATTATTGATTTTGATATGAAAAAAAAAAACATTTTTAGTTAGATTTTACTTCTTTTTTCTTGTATAAAATAGTCAATACATAGGTTATGTTTCTTATTGCGTTGCTTTTTTTTTAAGTTTTATACGTTATTTTTTCATTGTGGCAACGGTATATGGTGATATCTACAAAATTACTTCTTTTTAGTATGAGCAGGGCTTCAGATACGTCTCCAAGAAGACGTACACAAATTCAAACATTGTTTTTGCACTCCAAACATTCCCAGAGCGATTATAGCAGCTATTAAATGTATAATAGCAATATTCAGTTAAAGTATAATGTAATGTAATATGGCCACCTACTGTTGTTTTTATGAAGTCATCCAAATAAATTATTATTGATTACAAATAGCCTGGATTCTAGGATTATAAAAATCTACCAAAGTAGCATTCAAAGAGATTTTGATTTAAGATTTCAGGGCTATATAACTTCTGATTAGGACCTAGCATATAAATATTTTATTGCGAGTGAAAAAGCTTTTCAGTTTTCGCTAAGGAATAATGTCAGATTTGCCATTTTCCTGTACAACCCCTCGTTTTAAAAAAGAATCTACAGGTGGCGTAAGCAATATGCCAACGTGATTTGCTTGTGTTGAAAGTTTGCAACCCGTGCCTCTTGATGTTGATAAAGCCTTATACTTACCGCGTTTTTTTTAAATATATTAATGTACAACAATTACGCAACATACTTTGTAGGAGTTCTTTTTTAGTTTAAAACTATAATCGTATGTTGTTGTTTCACCATTAATTGTTATGGATTCGTCGCAATCAAACAGGTTTTTTTTTTTCAAATATTTTATTTATTATAGTCTCTTATAAGCTCATCGATAGCAAATTCTTTATTAGGTCAATTCGAAAAATACTGATTTTGAAGAAGCAATAAGAGTCCTTATTTATTGTTTAATTGATTTGACCTGGTCAGGGTCGCGGGATTCCGATAGTTGCGTGACGCATAGGACCGGTCGTTGTGGCGTCGCTTGGGGGAGGTTTATGTCCAGCAGTGCACGTCTTATGGCTGATATGATGATGATGATGATGATGATAATGATGATAATGATGATGATTTAGAATCCCTAGTCTAACCGAAATTATCACAGTGCAAAGTAGCCTTTTAAATAAATTCGAGGAATTATCTTAGGTTCAACTTTAATTTGAGATGGTTCGTTCTTTCTTTATTCTTTATTGTACACAACAGTTTATAAAAGTATAGTTTATAGATTCCTTTAAAGAAAACTTTTCACACTATGAATTAGGTACCTATCATGAATGCGTTTTCAAACATTTAAATTCACAAGACACCGAGACCCGGAACAACATTCTGTAGGCCATACAAATGTTTGTTATGTTCGGGAATCGAACCCGCGACACGGAGCGCAGCAGCCAGTTGCTTAAGCACTGCACCAACAGTGTCGTAAGACTTTTCGGACTAATTATTACTTATGTCTATCTCATTAGTCGACATTTTATTGGTCTGTGCAGTTGCTTAACCTGTAATTTTTTTAGCAACCATGGAACTGGAAGGAGAGGAGATTAATGCGCGCGAATTTTAAACTACTTTTTAAGAAAACTTTGAAGACTGTCACTTTCATGTTACGGATAACATTTTAATCAACAGAGCTCGACTCACTAGCCAAAAATATTTACTACGAGCTCTTTGCCCGCGGCTTCATCCGCGACATAAAATATAGCCTGTCACTCAGGAATAAAGCAGCTTCCTATCGATCAAATAATTTCTGTTATCGGATCAGTACTTTCAGAGATTACCTTCTACAAACAAAAGAACAAATTTCACCTTTTTATGATATTAGTGTAGACAGATCTTTTTTCTTGTCAGTTGAGTAAATCATCTAATGATTTCACCTGCTCTATGGCGGAATTGGAACCAGATTAAAAATGTTCAATAAGATTTCCGTATAAAAAGTATTCTGTGTCCATCTCTTGGTTCTAAGCTAACTACCCACCAATTTTCAGCCAAATCTGTTCAGACATTTTCGAGTTATAAATAGTATAACTAACACGACTTTCTTTTCATATCATAGATGTAAGGATGACAGTGGATGACCTTCATGATCTGTCCTGGCTTTGGAAGGTGCTTCTTCAACTCCATCTTGTGTCAATGTTTTGTTATTTAATAAGTCTACTAAGTATAAATAAGCATCAATTTATTTGTTTGTGCGCGTTTAATTAAGGAACTGTTAGAATTGAAAAATTCTTTTAGTGTTTTAAGAGTCCATTTATCGAGAGACATATATAACATCACGCTACGGCCAATACCTATGAGTGAAGCAGTATCGTAAGACGCATGTACTCACAGCTACGGGACTCTAGTGAGGACATAATGGATCTAACGCATTTGAATTGCAAAATTGCAGTTTGAATGAGTTTCTGTGTGACTGACTGGGCAGTCCGCTTGTAGTTGGAGTGCAGCTGGAAAGTAATTTGATACACATTCGGTTGGTTATTTCGATGTAGTTCCTGTCAACTGCATCCAAAATGAAATTTTGCTAAGTATACAGATAAAATTCTGCGTTGTGTCAGTATGAGCCTTTAATTCGGTTTAACAGTTACAGTTACCACCACGTTGTAATGTTTTCGATGCAAATACTAAAAATGATTTCCAAATCTTTTATTACGCTCAAGTACCCGGCCGTCCGGGGAGTGTTTATTAAAATGTATCCTTTTAATCGTCTAAGTACGTCCAGTATCTGAAATATATTCTCGCGTTTATTCCGCAAGGATTGCACATCCACGACCAAATAATCCATTTCATCAGCTTTTCTGTCACCTATAGGGATTGAAGAGCTAAAAGCTTTTTTTTTAATTATTGTTTTATGTTGTGGTATATTGTGTTGCTTGCGCCGAATAAATGCTATTCTATTCTAAACGAGATGAAGTATTCAGTTGCAAACACTCTGGCGAATAGTATATGAATAACATTTAGATAATGCGTTCATTAAGATATTGCGAATAGGTTGCCTGGCTAAATCTGGTGACAATGTTAAACAATAAAATGTGTTGTTACATTTTTGACATCAATTACCCCTCATTTGTTATTTGGGAAAGTCGAGCATCAGCTGAAAGAATGTGCTCCAAAGAACTGAAAAACTATAGGCTGCTTCCTTTTTTTGGTGCAAATAGGAGGGTTGCCTCGCTTCAAGATGTGAGTAAATGACCTTAACCCTTATTAATTATTGAATTGTTTTTTTTTTCATGTTAGTTAGTGTTTTTTAGTCTAATAGAAGCTATTAGTAATGAGAGAACTCAATTCGTAAGTATTTGGATAAAGTCGAAAATTATAAAATGTTCGCGATATCAGACGAATTTTATTGTTTAACATCATTGTCACCAGATTCAGCTAGGCAACCTATTCAGAATGTCTTCATAAACGCATTATCTAGCACATAATAATTATCATAATCCAATAACAGATGAGGGAAGAGATTTCTTCTACGGATCTCGTGCTACGACACAAGCAGTGGAAGGGATATTTCCCTACTGGGCAAAGACTTTATTTATTTACTATTAAACCAATGTCTTTTTGCCCACAGATATTTGTTCGAGTTACTGCAGTCATATGAGCACTGTTCAGATCACAACTTTGATTACACTCGCCCGGCGGTGTTGTCAAGCCACAGCCGACTACGCATCGTGGCACAGTCGCCTCAGCAAGCCTCACAGTCTACCAGGTAACTGAATTACTATTTTACCTGAACACTCACTGCAGGTTTGATGCCAATTATATTATTACTAGCTGCTCCCAGTGGCTTCGCCCGCGTGATAGCAGAAAATTATCCCAAGGGAACATACTTCCGGGATAAAAAGTATCTTATGTCCTATTCCAGGACATGGTCTATCCGTGTACCAAGTTTCATCAGAATCGGTTCTGCCATTTAGGCGTGAAGACGTAACAAATAAACAAACTCACTTTAGCTTTTATAATATTAGTAAGGATTGTAAGCCTATTCTGTCCCACTGCAGGGCAAAGGCCTACGTTCAATTTTTCCGCTTGTCTTTCTTTATCTGTTTAATCCTTAAGCTAGGAGTGTAACTCGTAACGCAAACTCATGACTTGCCGTGTCGCCGGTTCCTGTTGTTCGGAACCTAGTCAATGGTTGTTTTCACCCAATTTTGTTGCGACATGCGGCAGAAATGGACTGTCCAGTTCCATTTTAGTTTGGTGTACTACGTCTGCGATTGGTGTTTAAACTAAATTTAAAAAAATGCCTAAACATTTTCACCCCGGTTGTTTATTACGTAGAGTAAACGCAAAAAAGAAGCAGCCGTCTTATTTACGGAGTTTTAACTTGTATATTACTACTGGCGGTCACATAAGTCCGCTGTAGTCTGTAGAGTCTGTACCGAAAAATTATATACCAAATAGCACTACGCGTATCGCTCTCACGCTGTCTAATACGCTCCTGTTTTTAACACCTCTCCCTTTTTGTCATGTGATGGGTTTTAGACACCTGCAACTGTGTGTCGGAGTAGAAATGTCGTTTCGGCCACCACGGTCCAACATGGTGACTAATGATAGGTGATGATGATGAGTGATGGTTGTGGAATATTATTATTATATTACTAGCTTTTGCCCGCGGCTTCACCCGCGTACATAATCCCAGGATAAAAAGTATCCTATGTGTTATTCTGGGATATGGTCTACTCGTGTACCAAGTTTCATCGAGATCCGTTCAGTAGTTTTTGCGTGAAAGGGTAACAAACATCCATACATCCATCCATACATACAAACTTTCGCATTTATAATATTAGTAGAAAGTAGGATTATTATAATGTGTTATGAAAATAATCTTGAAGTGAAATACATAGTGAAATGATAGTTTACAGTACTGCGAATCCCGACCATTTGGGTCACTAGAATTACACTGCGCGCACGTGTGCCACACACGTCGATCTGGGAGCGTCGGTCTCCATTAACTTTATTTGAAAACTAGACTTGTAGAGCTACACTTGATCCACGCCACGGTATGTCTTTCTACGTACAAATCAGGCGTGTTTCGAGTGTGTGTGTATTCCGTTTAAATATACAAAAATATGAGGATAGTAGTCCAGTTGCTCTAAACGTCGAAAATAACAAAGAAATCAGATTTACAGTGAACCCCTCACACAGACATGTCAAAACTCATTAAGTATAGGTACATCTCGGAGGTCATCGAACTATTCCGTTAGATTTGATTATTTCGCGTTAAGTATAACCAGAACAATCACATTGGATTTATCCAAGAAAAAGAAAGACTTAAGCTGATGACAGACCAATTAGAACAAATTTGCAGCATGGCAAACAAATTTTTATCCTTACATTTCTATTGCAATCTACTCGTAAGTAAACAAAACTAAGTCTGTACTTCCAATCCGATCAACTAAACCGATCAACTGGTTGATCAGAATGGAACTCTGTGAAGGGTTTTTTTCCAATCTAATCAACTTTCAAACGGATCAAACTGTTTTCTTTCTCAAGTAAGTCTTGATTGAAAAATTTACCTGTTATTATCGAAGTTATTTCTTTGAATTGTTTTTATTTTTCTTTGGTACTTCGTTGCACTTTAATCAATGTTGATCAATCATCCCGCTTTGGCTGGAAGGAGAGGGAGCGTCAGACTTTTATTGAATACAACTTACCTGTGTTGACGGGCCTGTTGATCAAGTGTTTAGTGGCCCTGACTGCTATGCCGGAGGTCGAGGGTTCGATGCCCACCCAGAACAAATGTAATCATTTGTTCTGTGTCTGGATGTAATTTATCTATAATATGTATGTATTTTGAATGAAGTATGTCCAGCAGTTGTCTAGTACCCATAACACAAGCTCTGGTTAGCTTGGGACTAGACGACGTTGTCTGATAGTTTTGAAATATATTATATTTATTAGAATTAGCATTGTCATCCAACGTGGTAATGCTGCTAGTCTTAAGGGCACATTCCCGGATGACAGCGATGTGGAGGAGTACTTCGACGCCTGAGTGTATTTTGTGTTTTTGTATATTATTTATGTACGTTATTTATTTAGGTTTTAGTATAAGTAAGTAGTTAAGTTTTTTATGTACATATGTAAATTTTATTTAATACCTATATATATATTTAAAAAGTGGTTTATATTTATTTAACCACCATTTTGTTGTAGGGCCTTAGTAAATTTTTCGAACAATCCCGCAGCCCAATCTTTAAATTGCTGCCTGTTCACACATTTAGACGTCTGTGTTTACCGTCTAAACGTTTAGACGCACGTTATGGTTTTTAAACAAAACAGTGTCGCCAATATGCGATAAAAGTTGCAGACATTAAATGAGGATGTGGCGGACACTTCAACTCGTTCTAAGTTAAAATGACCGGAGAGGGAAGCTGTCGTGGACAATTGACGCTGGTCAAGTGCTGCTGGTCAACCAAGTGACAATAAGTCGAGATTGATCCTCGCTTAACAGGCCATGTAAATAGAATTGAATAAAATACGAGCCAAGCGTAGCGCAAGGGCACTACCTACCTATTCTCGAAGTGTTGCGTCGTTTTTTTGAACCCTCATAGAGTTGGTTTCCGATGTACCAGATAGTTCATATTCTCAGGATATGATGTCAATAATAGACTAATTAAACATTCAAAGTCTCAATTGAATAGCTCCAATAACTTAGATTTATTGATATCTAAAATACACCGATTTCGTCACTGACACACTGATGATCATCAAAATGTTTGGCTACTTCCTGAAGTGCTAGAAAGCTGGTATGTAATCTAAGTTTAGTATACATCCAACAAAAAAATTAATAAACTTATAACTTTCGCCCCCCATCCCCTAAAATGGAGGGGTGGAAGTTTGTATGAGATTTCAAAATGTTAGGGTACTTCCTGAAGTGCTAGAAAGCTGAAATAAAGAAGAAAAAAAATAAAGACTGCCTAGCAACTTACAAAAATACTTTTTTTACTGATATGTAGAATTTGTGAAGTTAGAGTCGATAGAATTAGGCCGTGTAGATTCAGAAGCTTGGCTCTACACGAGATCTGATATCTTTTTCACAGGGAAAACCTTATGTGGACGTCTTGGCAACATTTTACATGAAATGTTTTTGGTGGGATATTGTTTCTTTCTCAGTTGGTCATGAAAATACACATAAAATCCATAAATTTTTGTACGTATCAACTGCCTTCAAAGTTTTGGAAATACTTTTTATGTCGTGTACATTTCTTCATGCCATACATAACATTGACTTGTAATCGTCACCGGACTACTTTCAGATAAGTCTTCTCGATAGGACACAGTTAAACAATGTGTATTAAGTGAACCAAAGAATATGGATGATGCAAATTGCATTTGTACAAAATATTGTTGTAAAAAAGTTTATAATTTAGCAAGGTGTAAAGACGGTGGTAAAAGATAAACAGGAATAGATATATACTTTTATTCGGGCAGAGTTTCCCCTTACAATTCTTATCGAAATGAGTACTTACATCAAATCATCACTCTCGGCTTATATTTATATCTGGCTGGCTGGCGGCTACTTCACCCCCCTCCAGGCTCGGACTTTGGCAGGGCAAGGCTCACGTAGTGGGGAAGTGACGTAGCGGCCAGGCATGGCGGGCTAGGCAGCCGGCTTAATGGTTGTCTAGCGACATCTGGCGTTACAAAGGTTTGTTATAACCTAGTGATGTATACAAACAAAGACATAGACTTTGACCCAGGTAAACTAGACCAAAGGAGACGTTCACTAAATACATCATAGGTCTACAATACTCTCCTTTCTATCAATAACTTTAACTGTTTGCATGTTCCAGCTCCGACGTCAACGATAATAATAATGCTGAGCCGGGGTCCAACCGCCGCTCATTATCGCCTCGACCAAGCAGCAGTGCCGCTGGTAAGCTTACTTTGTGTCTTACCTGCTTTTGCACGTGTCTTCGCTCTCCGGGTCACCGCCAGTGCCTGTAAGGACCGTACTTGTTTTCGGGATAACATGTAGGGAAACTAGCACCCTTCGCCAACCCAGTCCGCCGTCCTTCCGTTTCCGTCAACGAGAACGAAGCTCGGCGGAAAATACGCTTGAAGCCGCTTTAAGGTTCTCCGGCCACAAGCTGTCGCGCGTTTCAGCTGTTTTTTGCCGCAAATTCTAGCTTTTTTTTTGTAGCCGCTTCTAGCGTTTTTTTCTGGCGGCATGTTTTTGAGGCCCGTGTGCGGACAGTTACTGATGCCGCGCCGCTCGTCGATAAAACCGATGTCGTGAACAGGCCGTGAATGACCGCCCGTACCTCGCTCGAGCCAGCCTGCGTAGCTAAGCGTGTAGTCTAAAATTCAACCCCAAATAATCAGTGCCTTCAGTGTCCCCAATCTAAGGCGGTTATTACACTGCCACGCACCACGCAGCGTAGCGCTTGAAAACGCACCTACGCACGTACTTGCGGGAGTGCAGATCTGCATCATCGTGCGGGTTTTTAACGCAATCACGCGCAAACGTGCGTTTTTTTTTTAAATTCACTCTGTCACGCAAACATTTCATACAAAATCACGCACGGTACTACGAGACTCAGTGTGGTAAACCTTGCGTGTCGCTCCATACCCACGCGCGTGAGTGCGTGTTTCTCCATATTATGTAATTTCGTGATCTGCATAAACGTGCGTGGATGCAGTTTCGGTGTGTTGGTTTGTGCGTGTTTCCTATACAAACGGAGATACTTACGCAACGTTAAGGCATGCATTCACACTCTACGCTGCGAGGTGCGTGGCAGTGTGATAACCGCCTAAGCTGTCTGTAGCTGTACTCTCCCCATCGACGTGGCTACGTCCTAAGCCAAGGTCCGTACCTCACAGAGTTGCCCTGTGTTTTACTTTAAGTTTTCTTTTTCATTCTGCATCATGGCAATCAGTTTAATGAATAAGCCTAATCAATCAATAAGCCTTGCTTCTGACTTGTATAGTTTAGATTTTTGGCTTAAATTTGATTTAAGCCATAAACAAGTCCGGTTAAGCAGACGAGTTTTTAGAAAACTTTGCCCTATAACTGCAAGGATGTCGGATAATTTCCTTTTTCTTAATTTTCCACGCGTCAATTTTGGCAAATTATTAATCGGACAAAGTCTTCTTTATGAAAATTCTTAATTTTCCGAATGCCTTATTTTCCTAATTATCGCCGACATCACTGCAAGTATATGATACATTAAAGGGCAAAAGTTCTCTCGACAAGCCTCAGATATATATTAAAGAATAAAATGGCCGAACTTGACGCTCAACGCTGTCAGGTTATCTAATAAAATGTCCAGCATCATGTGAATTCATTGTAAAATGTTAGGAGGTAAGTAACGGGTTACCGGGATATACGGGATATGTTGTGTCATCACGCACTAAACTAATATTTGAATAAAACGAATAACCCTGTAGGTTTGTATTTTTACAAAGGACACCGGCTAGACGACCATTATTCAATCTGGCACTGGCTTAGATCGTTGGGATAGGTAGTTACTGCAATGACGTGAATCGGCTATTATCCTTTAATCGTACAAAATGAACGGCCTATTTATGGAACAACTTTTTGGGAATTTTTTTTTTTTCGATATAAATCGTGCGTCTATCTATTTGATAACTAAGAACAATTGCTCGGGCTAACTAAGAACAGTTGCTCGGATCGTACCTCTATGTTCACATAAAAAAATAGAACCGACCACAAAATAAAAAAAAAACAAAATAACTTTAATTTCAAAAGCCTGTTTCTTGTTTGATTTTTTCGTTGTTTGAAATATTTTTCCTTTTTAAGGTTTTTATTCTGGTTGCACACATTGTTGTTATTATTTAATGAAAAATAAATATTACAATTGAAATTTCAATTGGTATTCTTCCCCAAGTCTCCGACGATATCTTTTTGGTGGCATTTTATCCTAAAACAAAAAAAAAATGATACCTAGATTAAAGATCGTGTAGTCCACGCGAGCGCAGTTGCGGACGACAAGCTAGTCTATACTAATATTATAAAGAGGTAAAATTTGTAAGTTTGTAAGTTTGTATGTAGGGGGTAATCTCTGGAACTAATAATCCAATTCTAAATTTTTTTTTACTGGCAGAAAGCTACATCATTCCTGAGTGCTATAGGCTAAATTGTTTCTATAGCATGTATACCGAGCTATCACAACTTTTGTCTAACAAGTCGGAAAAAAATACCTCATAAAATAGATTATTTGCGTGCGCTGCCTAAACAGTTGCTTAAAATTAAAAACAATGTATGGCTACCTGGTTCGTCTTAATTATTTCTACAAAAAAGTCCGCGGTACCATATCTCTATCTTTTATATTTCATCTTTTATACTTCTTTTGGAAGAAAAAAACATGTTGCGCCGACCCCAAATAAAACGGGATAAGGGCAGGAAGATGATGAGATGATGATGATACTTCTTTTATTGCATTAAAAATATTTTTTTTCGGCATACTTACGTTTGGTAGAGAATATATTTCGCAAGCACGCGCTAGAGAATCTAGCTCCCGCGCTCACAGCGCCTCGCTAGCCAAAATGTGAGGACATCGCGGGCCCGTGCTCGAGGAACTAGCGCTGAACGTGCGCACCGACTATCTGAGTTAAGGCAGCATGTCTCTGAGACAAGGGATAGGGAGACTAGCGCTAAACGCTCGCGGCGGCTTGGTAGGCAAAATGTCATAACATCGCAGGCCCGTGCTTGGGAATCTAGCGCTGAACGTGCGCAGCGTCCATCTCATTTAAGGCAGCATGTCTCTGAGACAAGGGATAGGGAGACTAGCGCTGAGCGCTCGCAGCGGCTCGCTAGGCAAAATGCCATAACATCGCAGGCCCGTGCTCAGGAATCTAGCGCTGAACGTGCGCATCGTCTAATCGAGTGTAATCTTATTTTAAAACAAGAAATTTTCCGCGGACGAAGTCGCGGGCAGAAGCTAGTATTTTTATAAAACTAAAAGTGAATGCTCAAAAAAAAACCAGCTCCGACAGAAACGAGATATCTGTCAAATGATAAATAACAGTAAGTAATAAAATAATAACCAGCTATTATTGTGATCCTTACTTGCAAACCAAAAAAAAATTGCAAGTTTTATTAGTAAGGCGTTGACTTTAAAACTGCTTGATTACAATTCAATATTCATTCTTTTTAACTGAATTTAAAAAAGGAGGAGTTTCTCAATTTGGTTGAATTTTTCATACTTATTTTTTTTTATAATTTTGTTTTTTTTTTTATCTTGTTACCTCGGAACTCCATCGTTTATAGACCAATTTGCAATTTTGTTTTTTCTCCTAAAAGGATATGCTTCCAGATTGGTCTTATATTTTTTAAATCCAGTTGTGATGATGGAATCCATGAGGAATCGAGGGAACTCATTAAATATTACAGGCAACCATATGGCGATTTTGATATTTTTATCGAGAAATTGAGCATTTACAGTCAAAAAGTAACATTTAATGAAGTGAAACTGATGAAGAAGACCAGGAATGGCCAACGGAATTTCATATTCACGTACATATCACAATGGAAGTAGTTAAGTGACTATGACAATACAAATAAATAAATACTTTTTAGCAAGTAAATACTTGAGTTCTCAATGAAAATATCATAATCACCAAATGGTTGCCTATAATATTTGAGGAGTTCTCTCGATTCTTCATGGATTTCATCATCAGAACTGGGTTTAATAAAAAATAAGACCAATCTGGAAACATAACCTTTTAGGAGAAAAAAATAATTGCAAATCGGTCTATAAACGACGGAGTTCCGAGGTAACAACATAAAAAAAAAACAAATGAGTATAAAAAATACAACCGAAATGAGAACCTCCTCCTTTTTTTTTAATTCAATCAAAAAGAATGAATATTAAATTGTAATTAAGCGATTTTTAAAGTCGCCGCCTGATTAATAAAACTGACATTTTTTTTTTGTTTGCAAGTAAGGATCATGATAATAGCTGGTTATTGTGTTATTACTTATCATTATTGATAATTACAGATACATCTCATTTCTGTCGGAGCTGGGTTTTTTTTCTATGGAGCAAGAGCATTCTCCGTTTTGTTGTGTTTTATAAGCAACTAGCTTTCGCCCGCGCGGCTTCGCTTCCGCTCTTCCCTACTCCACCCAACTCTACCCTACTCTATCCTACTCTACCCTACCCTACCCTACTCTACCCTACTCTACCTTACTCTACCCTACTCTACCCTACTCTACCCTACTCTACCCTACTCTACTCTACCCTACACTACCCTAATTTTATTTTTTTCCATAAGAACCTTATCCTCACAATAACAATCACAACAAAAAAAAATCAGCCAAATCGGTCAAGCCGTTTTCATGCCATGTCGTGACTACGGAAAACGGGTTTCATTTTTATATCTATAGACTAGCTTTTGCCCGCGCGGCTTCGCTCCCGCTCTTCCCTACTCCACCCTACTATACCCTACTCTACCCTACTCTACCTTACTCTACCCTACTCTACCCTACTCTACCCTACCCTACACTACCCTAATTTTTTTTTTTCATAAGAACCTTATCCTCACAATAACAATCACAACAAAAAAAAACAGCCAAATCGGTCAAGCCGTTTTCATGCCATGTCGTGACAACGGAAAACGGGGCTCATTTTTATAAAATAGACTAGCTTTTGCCTGCGCGGCTTCGCTCCCGCTCTTCCCTACTCCACCCTACTATACCCAACTCTACCCTACTCTACCCTACTCTACCCTACTCTACCCTATTTTTTTTCCATAAGAACCTTCTCCTCACAATAACAATCACAACAAAAAAAAAATCAGCCAAATCGGTCAAGCCGTTTTCATGCCAAGTCGTGACAACGGAAAACGGGGGTCATTTTTATATATATAGATAAAGTACAAGCCAATCCGTTGTTCCGTTGCGACGGAAACAGCGGATAAACAAACAATTATACTTTCACATTCTATAATATTTAGTTAGGAATTAGGATTAGTCAATTACCTACTTTTTATATTTAATTTCGTGTCAACCATTTGTGTCAACCCTAGGCATAGGTCAAGATGACTATATGCTGAAAATGGCAACTTGACCTAACGTCAACTAACATGACCTAACCAAATATTTCGGCAGATTGGCTTAAAAACGGATATTAAACCAGCTTAAATTAATCTACGAGATTTACTACACAACAAATATATAAAATTTTACTCACCTGAGATCAATAGTTTTACCGGAAAAACACAATTTTCACACACCAGCAAAAACACGTTTTGTCACCATTCGACTTTGAAACGCCATATTTTTTTAACAAACAGTGCTACCACAGTGGAAAAAGAAAATGTTGTCGTTGGTAACCATAAAAATCTACTAGTGGTAAAATTATACGTAACACTATCTCAAATTCTATAAATAAAAAGGTTTTGTTCGTAAACATCACTTAAGGGCAAGTTGCCCTGCATATGTCATGTTGCCACAGTTGACCGTATATGGCATGTATTTCAGAAATTCTGTATATATTTTTGCGAGGTTCTACAAAGCCTGTTCATCCTATTTTAGGCAGTTGACTCTGAGACCTATGGGGAAAGCTGAATAGATGGAAGATAAATAATTTGCATGACACGGGGACATATAAAAGTACTGTTTGTTTTGGTAGCATAACCACTAAGAATTCTAAACTTTGCTTTAAAACAGTTCAATATTCAATTAGTTGCAGTAGTAAATCGTCATCCACAAATTACTGCAAACACACAAAATAACTGTCTATTAAAGTACGGCGATAAAACTTAAGGTTGAAAATAAATGAAAAGGAAATAAATTTTAAAAAAAAAACAAAAGACAGAAGGCCCATTTTCATACAATGTTTAATTGATTTCAGGGTCGAGCTCCAGCGGATATAAGCGTTCCTTGAGTGAGAATTCACAGGGAGAAGGCGTGCCGCCAAAGAAACGCTTGCGTATGTACGAGTCCGCGTTCCTGCGCCGCGACTCCTTCATCGACAGCATGTTCGGTGGCGTACTGCTGACGCGCGTCGAGTGCACCGAATGCCACTCGTCGTCACTGTCACGCGACGTGTTCCGCGACCTGCAACTCGCTTTCCCCGACAAGCCTGAGGGCTGGCAGCACAACGTGCAGAGCCTGCTCGAGTACTACTGCTCCAAGGAAAGCCTCACCGGCGAGAACCAATACCAGTGCCGCGACTGTGGCGAACATCGGGATGCTGAACGAAGTGTACTCATAGAAACTACACCGAAATACCTTATCCTCATCCTAAAGAACTTCAAGTAAGTCAGCCTATCGAATTCCTATTAGGTTTCTATCTTTCCTCTTCTTTTAGTTTATCTTAATTTGACAATTAAACGTTTTCTGCTTGAAAACAGGGATTCGATTTTTAAAATTAGATCTAATGTACACAGATTCGACCCGAAGCTGAAAGTGCAGACGAAGCTGATGCACTCGATGTACCATAACCACACCATCACGCTGCCGACGGTGCGCTCGCAGGCGGTGCACGCCTCGTACACGCTGTACGCTGCCGTCATCCACGCCGGCACCACGCTCGACTCGGGCCACTACTACACGCTCGCGAAGGACAAAGACCAGTGGAATATGTACAACGACGATGTCGTCACGTCATCCGACGAGGGACAACTGAACGGCCTCGACCGCTCCAGCACGCCGTACATTCTGTTCTACAGGCGCACCGATATCGAAGAGGGCACTGCGCCATCCATGGAGGAGCTTCCCCCGAAGGTCCAGGAGACCGTGATGTCGCACAACAAGCACTACGTCGAGACTGTCCGCAAAATGCGTCTGGCACGTCCATGACGTTTAAGATCGGATAAGTACATCGACTTCTCGGTGTTGGATGACATCGAGGAAATGGATGACCCCGCCTTTATGCCTGATAAAAAGCCCTCGATGCGAATTTAAATTGAATGATACGTCTTTATAATCTTTACATCCTCTCTGCAGAGCCTGCATGGAGGAGGAAGAGACAGCAGCTCATCTGCTCCTAAGCTGCCCTGTGGTCGCTGAATACAGGGCAAAGCACTTCGGTAACCCAGGTAACCTTCGTGAAGTGGTTAGCAACACCAAGGCGCTGCTGGCCTTTCTTGAGGAGCTGGGGTGGATCGAGTGACCCAATTGTCCCACCCATACGCAAAATACGCGCTTTAGTCGTGGAGTTGCGGAAAACAGCCCGTTTTACCTATTACCTATTACCTAATCTTTACATCAACTCGGACTCAAAACTTTGCATGTTACGGTCGCTGAGGCGCCGGTGGCGGTCACGATCACGTCACTATCTACAAGACAGGATTGATCATCCAGCTCCGCCTATCTATCTCCTGGCTGACAGTCTCCCTCAGTGCTTCAACTATGAACTATGGACATGAAAGTGAAGGTTTATACTACCCACCATAAAATTGATAATGTATTATCTAGACGTGATCGCTATTGCTAGTTTCGTATTCTTAGTGTTAAGTACATATTTACTGGTTGGTCCGAGTTAAATAATCTCAGTTCTTTTTTTTTTGTTGTTTTTTGTTTATTTTCATAATATTGATAAGTGTTTACAATATTGTTTAATTATTGTATAATATATTTAATGCTGATTTGAACTCCTACAATGATTGAAGATTATTATAAAAATGGTTTTGATTATGGATTCAAGAGACAATTATTATTCCGTTTATTCATCATTTAAATATACATATGAATATTTGAAAAACAAAATATAAAATAATTCTTATTATTATTTACGTAATTTTTTAAATTGTATTATTAACATAGTGTGTCTTGTATATGTAATAGACATCACATGTTTACAGATTGATAAAGACATGAAGCTTATACAATTTTGTGCTGGGAACTTATTGTTATGAAGTGAAATGGATGCAAACTCTGTCGCGCGCACTGGCCAGCAGAGGAAGTTGTATTCCTTACTCTGCTCGGTTATACTTATAGCATGGACGTAGCTTGCATCCCAGGCTTCGGGCCGATTCAGAATCATTGTCGTGCAATCTATTGTACATAATACGTAGCCCATAACATTTATACATAGAAAGTTTAACATAGAGGATTTCTGTATATTATTTATGGAGTATTTATAAGTGAAGTATTTAAACATAAGAATCTTTATTACTTACGGCTCCAGTATTTTGCAAAAAACCTCGTTATATTGACTAAAGTAACATTAATGTTATGAGGATATCCGAAGAGGAACCAAGGTTACCGATACAGCACCAAGAATTGCCAATCTTAAGTGGCAATTGGCAGGGCATAGTGCTCGCAGAACAGACGGCCGTTTGGGCCGAAAGGTTCTGGAATGGCGACCACGTACCGGAAGACGTAGCGTTGGAAGGCCTCCTACAAGGTGGGCTGATTACCTGGTAAGGGTTGCAGGCATCCGATGGATGCGAGACGCACAGGACCGCTCATTGCGGCGGCACTTGGGCACTTGGGGGAGGCCTATGTCCAACAGTGGACGTCTTTCAGCTGAAATGATGATGCTGATGATGAACATGAATGTTAGAATAAATGTAAAATGATATTATAGATAACTATTCGTGTTGATATTACTTAATATATTAACTTGTAATGTATTAAGATTACATCAATATGACATATGAATGTTATGGTTAGATTATAAAATGGAAAGATTTCAGTGGATTCACAGAATATAACTAATAAATGTTAAGATTTATAGTGTAACCTTAGAGTAAGTAGGTGATCGGAGACGCGATCTGCGGCTGCTGTTATCTCTCGACCTAGAATTTTAACATTATTATGATGACATGTACATGTTGCGTATTTGTAATAGTATCCAACTGAAATCCTCCACTCTTATAAATCATCTATTTAATGTAGTGACGAGGTTTATTGCAAAAACTTGTTTAACAACATGACTGACAATTTTTTATTCTTGTTTACCTATCACAATTGTTTTTTCTGGCTTCCAACGATGTTTTTATCGATCGGACTATATAATTGTCATACGGCGATCAGGTACCTATACTTTATATTTTAGATAGCTTGTATAGTGTGCCAATTAACGTTACTGTAAAATCCCAACTACGGTAAAACCTAATTTACCTGTAAATCAGATTTAGTAAGTGTTACCGGTGAAAGTATGAACTGTTCTGTAAGATTTGTAAATTTCAAACTTTTACAAGCACTCGATCTATATTTGTTTATTGTGAGCCGTATCAATTTAATTACTTAAAAAAAAAATCTATTCAAACAAAAGGTACTAGTACTAGGTAGCACGGTTGTAACACTACGTGATTAACTAGCACCTACTAATCACGTAGTGTTACACTGTACTACTACTATAGCTAGTACCTACCTGGGTTCTAGCACAAAATATGTAGGTACTGAAGTCAATCTACATACAAAGCGCGCTCGAGCAACGCTCTCATAGACATCGCTAACGGACACGATGTGTCGGAAGCGTCTCGGCCCGCTCGTCGAACAGTTCCGGCTCAAACGCTCATTATTGTGCGTCCACCGAGCGTCGGTATAAAAAGTGAAGAGCATACATGAGATTGTCTTCTGTACCTATCTATTTTGTGGTTCTGGGATCAAATGAAAAGATTTTGATCCCTTGCTCTATAACATCAAGTGATTAAGAAAATTACTGACTGATGGAATCAAAGTGGTTCTTTGAATACCCCTCGATTTACTAAAACAATTAATCTAAGAACCGTGATATCCACTTTGACGATGATCTTATTTTTATCGACTTGTACTTGTAACTGAGCAGATTAAGCGAGTGCTATTAAAAGCCCGACACAAGTGACTAACGCAACAGTTTCGACTTTTGTAGGTAACATTTGGGAAAACTAGGATTTTCCTGGTAAATCTTAGGATTTGCTATAAATCAAGCTTTTACAGTAACATTTACACACAATTACTTTACATAAATGTATATTTAATGTAATACATAATGTATGTAGTGTTTTATACAGGGTGTAACGGAAAGGAGTGGCTATATTTAAAAAAATCTGCATCCTTCCATAGATATGAGCAACTTTCTCTTTTTAAAATATGTTATCTTCTTTCTGTAACATCCTGTATTATTTTTGATAGATGTAATAAAGTTACTCAACATAATCTAAGATCGCGTATTACCTTTCGCGATCTTACATTAAGCTCATGTTTCCTAAATCCCTTGGTTTTGCCACTGGAATGGCATTTTGTTTATCACAATCTTGATAAGTATGTTAACGGTGCCATATTGACGTCAGGTTGGCTGCAGTGGGCGAATTAACAGGAAATACAATAATTTTATTATTTTATAATATACATAATAAGCTTTTATAAAAAGATAATTGTTATTTAAGACTTGTCTTATAATACTGTTAACATACTTATTTACAATAGATAAATATACCGCTCTCACGCATGTTAGTTCTTATAGAGTTATTATCTAGTACTCCTGTTTAGTTTTTCGCCTGTTTTGTATGTCACTGCGGCGAAGTCACTGTCGGCTTTTCTCTTACACGCTGGCTTGCACACGATAACACGATAAGGACGTGTAGTTCTTATAGTGTTACTCACTGGTAGCAGACTCCTGTTTCATTTTTTCCCAGTTGTGAATGTTATTGCGGCGAAGTCACGATTATTCAAGTATACAGCTTTGGAAATAGACAATGGTCACATTTTTTTTCTACATGTGTAGACGTTATCATTCTCTATATAATGCATGTTCAGCTGTAATGTAATAGTTTTTCTTTATTTACATTTTTTACATTTTAATCTTCGAATAAACGCGACTTCGCTGACTTTATTTACATATGTTATGAATATTCAATTGTTTAGTTTACCTATCCTTTATGTAAATAATTAAAGCATTTAATTTATAAGTTAGTTAATCCCCATGGTAAACGTAGTATAGGTAGGTATATTATGTTGAATGTTTAGGGCATATCATCGGCCCTCACATACATCACTTTTTATAGTTAGACAACACATTATTATTATTATTATAAAATCGGTTTTTGGTTTAAAATAATAAAATAAACGTTGGAAAATTTTATTTTGTTGCATTTTTATTACAAGCTTTTATATATAGTTTCGCCTGTCCTAATATTTGTCTGTCATCAAATCTTGCAAATTAAAAGAGAATACCTGATTTTGTATGGGCACCGTCCCCACCCTCCAACAGACATGAGACAGGTGTCATTCGAAGCGTCTTGTTAAATAGAGTATTTTTTTATTAAGGTACTAAAGTATGGGGTTTAGGTTTTACAGAGCATTGTATTTTGACCTAGCCTAACTTAAAGTGTTTTGGACCTTAAATATACTCAAAATATAGTACTGCCATATATTTTTGAATACGGCTTTGAGGACTCTATACGATTCTGCAAAAATGTTTCAAAAAGGGCATTACGTAAAACTGTCTAACCTAACCTAGCCTAACCTAACCCAACCTAACCTAAGTTGTGCACATATATCCATTGTATGGCACAAGCGGTAAGCGAAACATTGATTTTAATGCACCAGCACAAATGCTTGATCATATTGTTATATGTCTATATATATATGTAAGTGTTTACAATATTGTTTAATATATTTAATGCTGATTTGAACTCCTACTATGATTGAAGATTATTGTAATAATATATATAGACTGACCTGTTGGTCTAGTGGTTAGTGACTCTGACTGCTATGCCGAAGGTCGTTCGATTCCCACCCAGGACAAATGTTGGTGTGATGAGCATAATCATTTGTTCTGTGTCTGGGTGTAATTTATCTATAAAATGTATGTATTTAGAAATATATAAGTATGTTTATCAGTTGTCTAGTACCCATAACACAAGCTCTGCTTAGCTTGGGACTAGACGGCGTTGTGTGATAGTTGTGGAATATTACAATTATAATAATATGGTTTTGATTATGGATTCAAGAGACTATTATTATTCCGTTTATTTAAATATACAATTAATTTTTTAATTAAAGACTACGATTTGACAATATTCGAATGTCGCATGTTTTTTCCATTTCATAAATAGTGAGGTACCGCAACCGATACTGACCAAAAAAACGAAAAATATTCGTAAAAACAATTCAATGTTAAAATACAACTAATTATGGTCAGCTTTTGTATTTATTATGTAATTTGATAGATGCAAATATTCATTTAAAAAATATAATTTAAGCTTAATAAAAATTGAATTTTCGAAAGACTAGCTAAAGCTGTGTAATTTTTTTTTTTGTTTTGGTGATAATCCAGACGAAAATATAAAACTACTCGAGCTGATATTTTTTCTGACACATTATTACAATATTACTAATAGGTATCTAATATCAATAATGACTTCGGTTTGAAAACTAATAATAGATAATTGTAAAAACATATCTAAGTCTTCTTCGTTTACTATTTTCGTGCGGATCTCTTAAAAATTGTATCTAGCAGTAAAAACGAATTGTGTCGGTTTGTTATAATGCAGACAATAATATATAATAATGTATTTACAGGTTGACGACCAATGATAACTTTTTTAATTCTAAAGCATAAACTGCGGCTGTCTCGTCCCAGTCTTTTTTTTTCGGTGGGCAAAAATCATCTTATGACAACCCCCGCTCTTGGGTGGAGTGGGAGATAGTGTCTAGACTCTCACTGACTAAAAATCCCACCCCGTTCCTTCTAGCCTTCACACCGGGGCTCGAGTTCCTTTCGGATAACCTTGGCCCCAGTAGGCTTCGACCCATCTGGGCCCCTCCTGTCGCTGACAACTTCTTGAGGCGCGCGGGACCAGTGCGCGCCGTCGACGTCTTGGGCTCGGTCCGGACAGTTACCGGATGGTCGGACAGAGAGCTACCCACGACACCCGGGCGTCTCTTCCACTTGAATCGGTGCAGGAACCTCTCGAACTTGCTATGACCGATGAGGACCTGCGTCATGCGGAAGGTAAGGACGCCGTGAGGTCTTTCCCAACCAAGGTGAAAGACCTCCCACCACCACCAAAATTATACCGCCACCACCAGCCACCACCATACCACCGTACCGCCATAATTGTGGCGTGCCCAGCACTGGGTTGCGATAGTCACTGACGCCATTTCACCAGGAGATCCCGCCGGAGTTCTGTCTACCATGCCTTGACCTGTCGTGGCAGTGAACTTTCACCCCGGCGTTGCATCTCCACGCGCATATCGGGCATGTATGCAAGGACTGTTGCCCCTAGATCCCATGGTGGTAGGCCAGCCAGAAGGCTCGCCGCTTATGGAGACACGACGACACGCGGCGACAGAGTGAGGCTGGCGAACGCCACCACTGATTCACCTCGCATCCGCACCAACGTGGGGACAGAACCCCGGTTCAGGACGACCAGGCCCAGTCCTCCACCATCCGACTCCGTTGGTTCGTGTACCGAGAACCCCAAGCCATGTTCCAGGCGTTGAAGTCCCCGCAAACGACCACGGGGAGGGAACCGAACCCGGTGACGACGGTATCTAGCTCCATAAGGGAGACGTGGAGATCGGGGAGAGATCTGCTTGGGGACAGGTAGACGCCTACCACTGCAATGTCCCCGGACCGTGCTGCCACTCAACCCCGTCCCCTCGTAATGGCCTCGAGGGGTGGGGTACCGGCGGTGGCCGACGAAATTAACGTCACCGAGCCGTCCAAGTCCTGAACCCAGTCTCCACGGGGTTGGACGTAGTACGGCTCGGTGACGACAGCGATATTGATCGACCACTGCGCCATGCTCTGGAGCAACAGATCCTGAGCTGGGGCGCAGTGGTTGATGTTCGCCTGGAAAAGACGTAAGGGTGTCGTTATTGACATTCCTTTACCGTCTCCTCCTGAGCCCTTTGTGAGGGTCCTGCCGCAGCGGGAGAAGCGGCGATAGCGGCAGCAGCCAGGGTAGTGACTGCAGCGGTGAGGACGTTACGGTGGATGGGCCTCCTGACCTTGCCCTTGGCCTTGGCGGAAGGGTCGAAGAACCTGCCCAGTGGTCGGCGGGCTTGCCCGCCGCCGCACATGCGTAGCAGTGTGGCGTTGATTGGTATTCGACGGCCTTATGACCGGGCTGTCCGCACTGGTGGCAGCGGTCATTGCGGTCAACCTCTGCGGCGCAATAGGCCCCCAGACAGCAATAGCACCGCAGAGGTCTGAGCTCCAGCATCTTGACCTGGGCTGAAACCCAGCCCACCAAAATCCTTGGGCAGTGGTGGCCTTGGCCGCCGACAAGGGGCAGTGTGATCAGTACAGCTGCGGAAGTTGGGGCGCGAAGTCTGACGGCCAAGGCGCGCTTCTTCCGATCCTATCGCCGCTTTCGCTTCTTGGCGGCCCTAGCCGCCTTGCTGGCATTCCTTTTGGCGCCAACTATCGCCGCTATCGTGGTCATGTCTGATAAGCAGACACGTACCCGAGGCGAACCCACTCTCCGAAATCGCTGTACAGAAGACGCCAACAGCTGTTGGTGCCAGCGCTACTGGACAGCGCACCCTCCGGGCGGTCCGTATAAACTCCGCCTGTGTGATCCTCTTGATATGGTCTCTCGCTTGAGGCCTTCCGGCATGAGTAGCTCTACCGGCATAGCCTTCAAGGTCACTGAGACGCGCAAGCCCACGACGACAACGTGGGAACACGGTGTTGTGGTGGTTGGTGGGGGTCTCGTCCCGATCTTGTAAACGGGATATAATATTGTGAAGTATTTTTAGATGTGGGTCTCAGTATATTGATGTATGTCTCTGCGATCAATCCAGTTGACTACTTATAATCAGATAGGTTGCAGTAAATAGAACTTTTGTTGGGTTAAAGCCACTACCTTAACTCTCCTTATAGTCATACAACACATTTGTCCTTTTCAGTCGAATGATTAAGTTTCATATTGGAAGTATGCTTGTCAGTGAGTTGGGATGGGACGGAGCTTTAATCGTTCAGCATAGTTATCTATGTATTTTGACTTCTTCAATGACAGTCTTTATATTTAGCACCAGGCACCACTTATGGTCCTTAGGATATTGTTTTGGGCTCTTTGAAGATGAAGTATGTTGGATTTGCTGGCTAAAGACCATAGTTGAATCCCGTAGGTCCAAATCCGTTTTATAACTGAGCTATAGATTAGGTTAATTGCTTGGATAAAGTAGACTGCTTACCAAGAATCCACAAAACGTTTTTGAAACTATTATTTACTTCGTTCCTATTGTGCTTAATATGGTCTTTTCATGTCATACGTTATTATATACTAGTAAAGTCCCAAGTATTTGATCTTATTAATCATCTATTTAATGTAGTGACGTGGTTTACTGCAAAAGCTTGTTTAACAACATGACTGACAATTTACTTTTTTATTTTTGTTTACTTAACACAATTGTTTTTTCTGGCTTCCAACGATGTTTTTATCGATCGGACTACTTATATAATTGTCATACGGTGATCAGGTGCTTATACTTTATATTTTAGATAACTTGTATAGTGTGCCAATTAACGTTACTGTAAAATCCCAACTACGGTAAAACCTAATTTACCTGTAAATCAGATTTAGTAAGTGTTACCGGTGAAAGTATGAACTGTTCTGTAAGAATTGTAAATTTCAAACTTTTACAAGCACTCGATCTATATTTGTTTATTGTGAGCCGTATCAATTTAATTACTTTAAAAAAAATCTATTCAAACAAAAGGTACCAGTACTAGGTAGCACGGTTGTAACACTACGTGATTAACTAGCACCTACTAATCACGTAGTGTTACACTGTACTACTACTATAGCTAGTACCTACCTGGGTTCTAGCACAAAATATATAGGTACTGAAGTCAATCTACATACAAAGCGCGCTCGAGCAACGCTCTCATAGACATCGCTAACAGACACGATGTCTCGGTAGCGTCTCGGCCCGCTCGTCGAACAGTTCCGACTCAAACGCTCATTAGTGTGCGTCCACCGAGCGTCGGTATAAAAAGTGAAGAGCATACATGAGATTGTCTTCTGTACCTATCTATTTTGTGGTTCTGGGATCAAATGAAAAGATTTTGATCCCTTGCTCTATAACATCAAGTGATTAAGAAAATTACTGACTGATGGAATCAAAGTGGTTCTTTGAATACCCCTCGATTTACTAAAACAATTAATCTAAGAACCGTGATATCCACTTTGACGATGATCTTATTTTTATCGACTTGTACTTGTAACTGAGCAGATTAAGCGAGTGCTATTAAAAGCCCGAAACAAGCGACTAACGCAACAGTTTCGACTTTTGTTGGTAACATTTGGGTAAACTAGGATTTTCCTGGTAAATCTTATGATTTGCTATAAACCAAGCTTTTACAGTAACATTGACACACAATTACTTTACATAAATGTATATTTAATGTAATACATAATGTATGTAGTGTTTTATACAGGGTGTAACGGAAAGGAGTGGCTATATTTAAAAAAATCTGCATCCTTCCATAGATATGAGCAACTTTCTCTTTTTAAAATATGTTATCTTCTTTCTGTAACATCCTGTATTATTTTTGATAGATGTAATAAAGTTACTCAACATAATCTAAGATCGCGTATTACCTTTCGCGATCTTACATTAAGCTCATGTTTCCTAGATCCCTTGGTTTTGCCACTGGAATGGCATTTTGTTTACCACAATCTTGATAAGTATGTTAACGTTGCCATATTGACGGCAGGTTGGCTGCAGTGAGCGAATTAACAGGAAATACAATAATTTTATTATTTTATAATATACATAATAAGCTTTTATAAAAAGATAATTGTTATTTAAGACTGGTCTTATAATTATGTTTACATACTTATTTACAATAGTATAAATATACCGCTCTCACGCATGTTAGTTCTTATAGAGTTACTATCTAGTACTCCTGTTTAGTTTTTCGCCAGTTTTGAATGTCACTGCGGCGAAGTCACTGTCGACTGCTCTCTTACACACTGCCTTGCACACGATAACACGATAAGGACGTTTAGTTCTTATACTGTTACTCCAAGTCACTCAAGCTACTTGGTCACAGATCCAGTCATTCTGAGAGGTAATGGCTTACCATCAGGTGAGATGGTGGTCAAACGCGAGCCTATCAATAATAATAAAAAAAAACCTAGTCTCCACGGGGTTGGACATATTACGGCTCGGCGACGACGGCGATATTGATCGACCACTGCGCCATGCTTTGAAGCAACAGATCCTGAGCGGGGGCGCAGTGGTTGATGTTCGCCTGGAGGAGACGCAATGGTGTTGTTATTGATATTTCATTACCGTCTCCTCCTGGAGGGTCCTGCCACAGCGGTAGCGGCGGCGATAGCGGCAGCAGCCAGGGTAGTGGCTGCGGTGGTGAGGACGTCAGGGTGGATGGGCCTCCTGACCTTGCCCTTGGCCTTGGCGGGGGGGTCACAGGATCTGCCCCCAGCCCAATGATCGGACGGCTTGCCTGCCGCCGCACATGCGTAACAGTTCGGCGTTGATTGGCATTCGACGGCCTTGTGACCGGGCTGTCCGCACTGGTGGCAGTGGTCATTGCGGTCAACCTCCGCGGCGCAATAGGCCCCCACGTGGTGGACCACATGATGCGGTAGCACCGCAGAGGTCGGAGCTCCAGCATCTTGACCTGGGGTGAAATCCAGCCCACCCAAATCCTTGGGGCGCTCAACCGTGGCCGCGGCGGCAGCTGCATAGGATACCGCCCTCTTCTGGCCGGAGGCCGCGAGAGGGGGGCGCAGGACGATGCTATCCAGAACGGAAAGCTGGCGCTGGATGTGCTCCTGGAACTGTTGCTGCTGCTGCTTCTGCTCCCTAAAAGCAGCCGCCAGCTCTTGCCGCAGCAAGGACAGCACCTCGCTTTCCGCCTAGGGCAAGGGTAGGGATCGGCCACCGTGAAGGCCAGCCACTGCCGCCTCGAGCCGACCAATTGTTGGCAACGCTCATAATGGCGGCAGCCACGACCGCTCGGAACTTTACCAGCGCCTCCTCCATGCCTTCTGGCAAGTCATTTTCAGGTTCTGGCTCCAAGGGGCTAGCCTGGCCACTGTATGCCCCGGGGTGGCGTCTCTCTTCGGCGATCTCGAGGGGTCGTCGGCTCGCTTCTTCAGCGTTGACCCTTTGCCCGTCCTTCGGGCGGCACCCCACCCGAGGTCGAGACCTTCCGGGCAGATCCCGCCTCGTTGTCGGACACGGAGCGCAGGAACTCCGCCTTCCTTTTGTTATTGGGGGTGGATTCTTCCACCTCCATAACGTCCGAGTTGTGTGAAGACGCGGCATCAGAGTCCGACGCCGCGTCTTCACTCTCTGAGGCCTCCACCGGCGTCGCGGACGTGCTGAGAACTGGTCCCAGGGACTCCGCGCTGCTGGTTAGTGAGCCACCCTGGCTCCCTGCGTCCACGGAGGACAGTAACTGATTCTTTTGGGATCTGGCGCGCTCTTTGCCCGCCCCCCTTCCTCCAGAATACGAGGAGCAGACCAAGCTCATCTTGGTGAGGGATTCTCCTCCTGCGGTGCAGTTGGTACCCATCTGGGGTAGTATTTCTTTAAGAAACGCGTCCATGATTTGCTAAGTTCAGCTTTACCTTTTTGGCAATGGGGTGGGGTCCCCAATACACGTTTGCCATCGTGGTCATGTCTGATAAACAGACACGTACCCGAGGCGAACCCACTCTCCGAAATCGCTGTACAGAAGACGCCAACAGCTGTGGGTGCCGGTGTCCGTATGGACGCCGACTGTGTGTTCCTCTTGGTATGGTCTCTCGCTAAAATCCCAACTACGGTAAAAACTCATTTATTTACCTGTAAATCTGATTTAGCAAGTGTTACCGGTGAAAGTATGAACTGTTCTGTAAGAATTGTAAATTTCAAACTTTTACAAGCACTCGATCTATATTTGTTTATTGTGAGCCGTATCAATTTAATTACTTTAAAAAAAAATCTATGCAAACAAAAGGTACTAGTACTAGGTAGCACGGTTGTAACACTACGTGATTAACTAGCACCTACTAATCACGTAGTGTTACACTATAATACTACTATAGCTAGTACCTACCTGGGTTCTAGCACAAAATATATAGGTACTGAAGTCAATCTACATACAAAGCGCGCTCGAGCAACGCTCTCATAGACATCGCTAACGGACACGATGTGTCGGAAGCGTCTCGGCCCGCTCGTCGAACAGTTCCGGCTCAAACGCTCATTATTGTGCGTCCACCGAGCGTCGGTATAAAAAGTGAAGAGCATACATGAGATTGTCTTCTGTACCTATCTATTTTGTGGTTCTGGGATCAAATGAAAAGATTTTGATCCCTTGCTCTATAACATCAAGTGGTTAAGGAAATTACTGACTGATGGAATCAAAGTGGTTCTTTGAATACCCCTCGATTTACTAAAACAATTATTCTAAGAACCGTGATATCCACTTTGACCATGATATTATTTTTATCGACTTGTACTTGTAACTGAGCAGATTAAGCGAGTGCTATTAAAAGCCCGACACAAGTGACTAACGCAACAGTTTCGACTTTTGTAGGTAACATTTGGGAAAACTAGGATTTTCCTGGTCGGTAAGTCCCCTCTTTGAGGCGAGGCTGGAAAGACCTCACGGCGTCCTTACCTTCCGCATGACGCAGGTCCTCACCGGACATGGCACGTTCGGGAGGTACTTGTTTCAGATTACGTCTGAAGAGACGCCCGGGTGTCGCCACTGTGCGCAACGCCCGGAGGACACGGTGGAGCACACAGTCGAGGTGTGCCCTGCCTGGGCGGAGCATCGCCATGCCCTCGTAGGGGCGATCGGCGGCGGCGACCTCTCGCGCCGGGCCCTGGTCGAGGCTTTGGTCCGGAGTGAGGCGGAATGGCAGGCGGTCGCCTCCTTCTGCGAAGTAGTAACGCTAGTAAAGGAGGAGGCCGACCGCATCAGGCTACGGCGCCCTCGCCGCCGCCGCCGGGATTCCGATCCCGATTTCCGGCCACCGTAGACGCGGGCTTGCGGATGGCGAGCCATGGGTAGCTCGCTGTCCGACCGTCCGGTAATGGACCGAGCCCAAGACGTCGACGGCGCGTACTGTTCCCGCGCGCCTCAAGGAAATGTCAGCAGCAGGAGGGGCCCAGCTGGGTCGAAGCCTACTGGGGCCAGGGTTATCCGAAAGAGAGCTCGTGCCCCAATATGAGGGCTAGAAGGAACGGGATGGGGTTTATAGTCAGTAAGAGTCTGACACTATCTCCCGCTCCACCCAAGAGCGGGTTTTGTCATATGATGACTTTCCACATCGACAAAAAAAAAAAGGATTTTCCTGGTAAATCTTATGATTTGCTATAAACCAAGCTTTTACAGTAACATTGACACACAATTACTTTACATAAATGTATATTTAATGTAATAAATAATGTATGTAGTGTTTTATACAAGGTGTAACGGAAAGGAGTGGCTATATTTTAAAAAATTTGCACCCTTCCATAGATATGAGCAACTTTCTCTTTTTAAAATATGTTATCTTCTTTCTATAACATCCTGTATTATTTTTGATAGATGTAATAAAGTTACTCAACATAATCTAAGATCGCGTATTACCTTTCGCGATCTTACATTAAGCTCATGTTTCCTAAATCCCTTGGTTTTGCCACTGGAATGGCATTTTGTTTACCACAATCTTGATAAGTATGTTAACGGTGCCATATTGACGGCAGGTTGGCTGCAGTGGGCGAATTAACAAGAAATACGATAATTCTATTATTTTATAATATACATAATAAGCTTTTATAAAAAGATAATTGTTATTTAAGCCTTGTCTTATAATACTGTTAACATACTTATTTACAATAGATAAATATACCGCTCTCACGCATGTTAGTTCTTATACAGTTATTATCTAGTACTCCTGTTTAGTTTTTCGCCTGTTTTGTATGTCACTGCGGCGAAGTCACTGTCGGCTTTTCTCTTACACGCTGGCTTGCACACGATAACACGATAAGGACGTGTAGTTCTTATAGTGTTACTCACTGGTAGCAGACTCCTGTTTCAATTTTTCCCAGTTGTGAATGTTATTGCGGCGAAGTCACGATTATTCAAGTATACAGCTTTGGAAATAGACAATGGTCACATTTTTTTTCTACATGTGTAGACGTTATCATTCTCTATATAATGCATGTTCAGCTGTAATGTGTGTAATAGTTTTTCTTTATTTACATTTTTGACATTTTAATCTTCGAATAAAACGCGACTTCGCTGACTTTATTTACATAAGTTATGAAATTTTCATTTGTCTTTATTCAATTGTTTAGTTAACCTAACCTTTATGTAAATAATTAAAGCATTTAATTTATAAGTTAGTTAATCCCCATGGTAAACGAAGTATAGGTAGATATATTATGTTGAATGTTTAGGGCATATCATCGGCCCTCACATACATCACTTTTTATAGTTAGACAACACATTATTATTATTATTATAAAATCAGTTTTTTGGTTTAAAATAATAAAATAAACGTTGGAAAATTTCATTTTGTTTCCTTTCTAATATTCCTGTACGAATGGTAAATGAAAATATCGTAAAAAAATGTAAAGACGTCTACCAACCCGCACATTCTCTCTCCTCGAGATTAGACTCCAAGCAGTAGATATTATAAGGCTGGTTATGCTATTATTGCAAACACTATACAGGGTTATTTGTGAAACACTGACAACCGCAGGACTGTAATATTGACATCATAACAAGAACTTTTGTTCTATGACTTTTACAAAACATAATAGGTACATTTATAAAAAAAACCAACAAGATTTTGTTATTTTATCTAACACATTTCAATTTTGTATTTTGCTATAACAACCTACGTCAGGTTTTTTATTTTATTTTGTCGGCGGGGAAAATCATCTTTGACGAAACCCGCTCTTGGGTGGAGTGGGAGACAGTGTCAGACCTTACTGACTAAAAACCCCGCGCCGTTCCTTCTAGCCTTCATACCGGGGCACGAGCTCCCTTTCGGACAACCCTGTCCCCAGTAGGCTTCGACCCAGCTGGGCCCTTCCTGCTGCTGACAACTCCTTGAGGCGCGCGGGAACAGTGCGCGCCGTCGACGTCTTGGACTCGGTCCATTACCGGACGATCGGACAGCGAGCTACCCATGGCTCGCCGTCCGCGAGCCCGCGTCTACGGTGGCCGGAAATCGGGATCGGAATCCCGGCGACGGCGGCGAGGGCGCCGTTGCCTGATGCGGTCGGCCTCCTCCTTTGCAAGCATTACTGCTTCGCAGAAGGAGGCGACCGCCTGCCATTCCTCCTCACTCCGGACCATGGCCTCGACCAGGGCCCGGCGCGAGAGGTCTCCGCCGCCGATCGCCCCCACGAGGGCACGGCGATGCTCCGCCCAGGCAGGGCACGCCTCGACGGTGTGCTCCACCGTGTCCTCCGGGCGTTGCGCACAGTGGCGACACCCGGGCGTCTCTTCCGCTTGAATCCGATGCAGGAACCTCCCGAACTTGCCATGTCGTGGCGTGCCCAGCACTGGGTTGCGATAGCCGTTGACGCCATTTCACCATGAGATCCCGCCGGAGCTCTATACGCCATGCCTTGACATGTTGCGGCAGTGGACTTTCACCCCGGCGTTGCATCTCCACGCGCATGTCGTGCATGTGTGCAAGGACTGTTGCCTCCAGATCCCACGGTGGTAGGCTAGCCAGAAGGCTCGCCGCTTCGCGGGAGATCGTGCGGTAACCCCGCACCATCCATATTGCCATGACCCACTGGCAGGCGTTCAGTATGGACGCCGGTCGCTTTGCCAGCGACGGCGCCCACACCGGCGCCCCGTAGAGGGCCATGGACCGAACGATCCCCGCGTAGAGCCTCCGGCAGGAGGCGTCTGGACCCCCAAGGTTGGGCAGGAGCCGCTTGAGAGCAGCCCCAGCCCGGAGAAGCTTGGGAGCCAGACGTCGGAAATGTTCTACGAAATTCCACCGGCTGTCGAGGACGAGTCCCAGATACTTCATCGTCGACCCGACACCGATGCGAACTCCTCCTACCGTAAGCTGGGAGTCCGATGGTGGCGCGTTCCGAGGGCCGTGGAAGCACATTGCCTCGGATTTATGCAGCGCCACCTCGATTCCAACTCCTGGATCCTACCAACGGCTATCGCAACCCCGCGTGTCGCTAGAGCGACCGCCGCCTGGTGCGACTCTCCCTGCGCTAGGATCAGCGTGTCGTCTGCGTAGCAAACCACGCTGTCTGCGTAGCAAACCACGCTGACCTACGTCAGGTGGATTTTAGTCAAAGTTGGAGGAGTATTATCGTCCAACAAAAAAGGCAGGGATAGCAGGAACTTCTTTACGGACGGTTTTAAATCCAGTTGTGTTCCAGGGTTATGGTGATTCTTTTGAACAATCTCGCAGCCCTGGCAGCTTACCTAGAGGGCCCCGTCAACTTTGCTGATGGCTCTGAGGCGCGTGTAAAACACACTAATGACCCAGCCTTTGTCCTTAACGGACGGTTAGCTACCCGTTGCTTACCGTCTGTAATCCTGCGCCTACAGAGGCTGCCGATCGCCCTGTGACTACCGACACTCTTCCTCTGCTACGTATGAGGCAAGAGAACGTCCTCTCTTTCTCTTTTTTCAAACAACTTTACTTTTTTTACTGTTTCGGCTATACTGGAAGCAAGTGACGGCTTTCCATTCCCATACTTGCTCCGGGTCAGGGCATAAACCAGGGCCGAACGCGAGAGGTCGCCGATCATCACCACGAGGACACGGCGTTGCTCCGCCCAAGTGGAGCAGACGTTAGTTACACGCAGTGACGCATCAGCTGACGAGGACAAGCATCATTCACGAATGTGTAAAGATGTCTGAACTGGTTCAGCACTGTGACCTGGGTGTGCTAATGCGATGCTTTTATGAGATAAGACGTCGCGGGCCGAGACATGAAATCATTAATACAATAAAGAAAAAGTAACCGTTGGCCGACTGTACCAGTCGCAAAAATAAAACAATAGTTTTTGAACTTAAAAGAATATAATTACTAATAAAAAAATTTACAATTTTCATTACTGTTGATGCTTAATATCTACTTAAGAATAACTTTAAAATAATTCTTGACTAAAGCAAGAAGCCTCAAGGGATGGTTTGTGCATGTGATCCTTGCCCTCTAACTTTTGAACCATAAGTTTAGAAAATATGAAAAAAATCTCTTAAGCAGAACTTTATAAAGATTTTCTCGGACAATTATTTTGAACTTGATGGGTTACACAGTTTTTGAAGAGTTGTACAAAATATTTTCAGAACTTAGTTTGAAATTTAACCGTACATACAAGCATTTTCTTAACTTAATTTACATATTTTATTATCCTGAACTTATCTTCTTTCAAATAAAAATATAATTATTAAAATTGGTTCACGCATTCCAAAATTACTACCGAAAACCCAACATACGTAATCCGTCTAGTGTGTAAATTAGTAACCCAATTTTCCGAGAGATGGCGCACAAAGCCCAAAGTATAGCTTAGGGCTACTACGCGCTGTTAAGATTTTTTCTGAGTAGATGGGGTTGGGGATACCCGTGTATGAGCTATTATATTGTCGAATTGTTCGGTTGGTCTCTCGTTGGCATTGGTTGTATTGGTTCTTGCTCGTTGTCTGTCGTTCTTTGTTATTAATAAGAATATTTGGTATAGTGGGAAATTGTAAACACTTATGGTCACGGACGGGGAACTACGGAAAGTACACTGAGCGTGGCCAGACACGCTCTTGGTCGGTTTTTGACGAGATTTAAAGAACACTGTAGACTCTGCGAATTCTTAGATTAGGGACTTGCTATTATGACACTTCTTTATTATGATTATTTTTATCGTGCTTTTGACTGCAAAATAGACCGGTTTACACTGTCCTTACATAATCTATTAATACTGTAATATGGAAGTATTGTAAGTAAGAACAACCATTTTTTACAAGAGTTACCATGGAGTTTCTGGCCGTTTCTTCTCCATAGGAAACGTTTTATAAGTGCCAGGTAGGCCTATGTGAAGTAAAACCTTTTGAATTTTAATTTTGACACGACACCCAGACCTGAAACCAATATCTGTCGGCATTCTTTCGGCCATACCAATATTTGTACCGTGCGGGAGTCGCCGACTTATTTTGGTGGATAACCACCAAAACAGTAGGTATCCTATAAAAGATAGATGGATGGAGTCAGGGGCGTAGCTTAGACCGGTAAACTATTTAAGACGTGGGCGAAGTCGCATCAGCATGGCCCTTTTCTTACATAAATTCGAAAACAAGACAGCGCCTGTCGTAACGCAGTGTTCAATAACAAGACGTCGCTTACTATCCTGATGGTAAAAAATCCTCTAAAATATTGGTCAAACACGAGTCTACCAATTCTTAAAATTTTCTTTGCTACGCTACTGGACGGGGTCGCGCCAGACTTATGAGGGAACGCTTTGGATGAATTCTGTCAGGATTGCCTAGACGAAGCACCACAGAGACAATGAAAAAGAATAGGGAGAGCCTGCCAGGGGTAGACCTTTCTTATATCTATGGCACCACACTAACAAAAACATAGGTGATCAGTTCATTTCGATTTCAATACAAATGAAGTAACATAAGTAGGTAAGTAGATAATAGAAACATCCCAAGTACCACAGCAAGATGTATAAAGGGGCGCGAGATGGAAATAACCCAATACAGAAACGCCTACCTACCTGCCTTATGGCAAAATAACAAGATACGTAGCAATACCTATATGTGATAATAATACCGTTAAAATTCCATGCTCCCTCGTGCTTGTCTCCCCTCGCCCGCCCTTCCCCCGCTCCCCCGTTGGCCTGAGCAACGGGGTAACGACGGGAAGGACGGGAAGGACAGGAAGGACAGGAAGGGTGTTCGGTCACAAAATAGATAAGTACAGAAGTTAATCTACGTACAAACACTGACTGAATGGCCTGTTGGTCTAATAGTTAGTGGCCCTGACTGCTATGTCGGAGGTCGTGGTTTCGATTCCCACCCAGAACAAATGTTTGTGTGATGAGCACGATCATTTGTTCTGTGTCTGGGTGTAATTTATCTATATGTATGTATTTAGAAATATATAGATAAGTATGTTTATCAGTTGTCTAGTATTCATAACACAAGCTCTGCTTAGCTAGGGGCTAGAAGGCGTTGTGTGATAGTTGGGGAATATTATTATTAATGCGCGCTCGAACAACGCACGCATAGACACCTCTCACGGAAACGATATCTCGGAGCGCCCAGTGCGAGCGCGAATGTAGCAGCTTGAGACACGCGCCTGTGAACTTTTTTGTGAAATAATAGAGCAAAAAAACTTATTACTGTTTCGTGGACGTTTTTTATATTCAACATTAATTGCTGAATTATTGTTTTTTAAGCTAGGTACCACTTTAAGACGTAATTAGGTAGGTATTTGCTTGTACTTTGATAGTTTGTTTTTATGTATTGCAGAACTGTTAGGTAGGTAGATAAGTACATGTCTTTGTGGCCATTAAATATTTTTACAATTTATATTAGGTATTTATCGCCGCGCCCGAGCGCGCGGAGAGATCGGCGCCGACCTTAGCGCGATTTCTGACGGTAGGTATGAAAAGTGAAGTACATAAATGAGATTGACTTCTGTACCTATCTATTTTGTGGTTCAGTGCCTGCTTCGCACCCTCGTCCATCCCCACCTCTGATGTCTAGACATCATTCAGGGTAATAAATCAATACAGGCAGCCGACTCCCCTTCCCGGGCGAGACTTACTGCGCATCTGCCGGTACCTGTGATTGATTTCTGTACGTATCTATTTTGATGTTCGGTGCTCGCTTCGGACGCACCCTCGTCCATCCCCACCTCTGATGTCTAGACATCATTCAGGGTAATAAATCAATACAGCCAGCCGACTCCCCTACCCGGGCGAGACCTACTGCGCATCTGCAGGTTCCTATGATTATATTATGGTACAATTTTCATCGCACAAAATTATATTGCTTTGGAGAATTGATTGAAAACAAGACTGTTTCTTGGCTGGTGAAAGTATCGCTTCACTATTACAAAACTACGATAGGTATACCTAGGTTTCCTACGACATTCAAATGGGATGAAAATATTTGGTAAAGTACCTAACTACTTAATTCTAATAGCACCATTAGTGATCAATTACAAAATAACTAATTATATCTACCTAATTAATTGGTAATTAGCAAAACTTACATACTAGTTTGGGTTATCATTTATGCATAGGTATGTTTGATTTATTAATAGTATGGTGAATGCCTTGAAAAAAATTTTAAGTCAGATATCATTAATGTCAGACTCAGTTAGTTTGCAACCGAAAGAGTTGTACTACCTATTACTACTTATTCTGTACCGAAAGTCAAGTCATTTGGAATTTCTAGATGTCTTCAGAGAATGTTTGAAAATAGTTAAAACGTTCCTCATACGATGTTTATAAGCCAATGAGTTTTCCTCCAATATTGTTAAGCTTCTCTGTTGCGGCCCGAGCGATCTGCTTCAAAACGGATCCTGGAACCTGTTAAAAAAGAATGAATATTAGGTAGGTTGATTGAGCTGGTCTGCCGTCCAGTTCCACTATTCGTCTATTTAACTAAACTGCTACAAACAGTCAAACACGTGCTTATAACTATATACAAAAGTTCTTTCCGCGCAAGTTTGAAGTTTTTGCGAGGCGTATTAACTAAGCAACTTGTCTATTAACATGAAAAAGTGAAATGTTGCGATAATCACCAGATTATCGCCAAGTCGAAGATATATTTTAGTGTGATTTTTTTGTAAGAAAAAAAAATCTAAACTTTTATAATAAACCATTTGCAGGCACTTTTGAATAGTCAAATGTCGGTTAGTCCAAAAAAGTGAAGCTAAATTGCATTTAGTTTCCGTACACTCCTTTGTTAATGTTGCGCAAATAAAACATATTTAAAGCACGAAAACTAAAAATGTCTCAAAGATTTGTTTTAGTTTTCGTCCATTAACGAATACTGAGGTGGATAAAAATTTAGCAAACAGTTATTCTTTAAAGATTCACAATTTAATTTTTTTAATACTTGCGTTGGGTTTTGCCCGCCGCATCGCTCCCGCTCTTCCCTACTCCACCCTACTATTATATCGACCCTAATTTTACAAAAGATTCAGCGAAACCGGTCCAGCCGTTCACGCGTGATGGCGTGACCAAGGGCAATAGCGATTCATTTTTATATATTTAGATATACTGTAATTTAATAAAGCGAGCGAATTTTTGTTTGTTAAAACGTGCTAGTCTCCGGAACTAACAGCCAGGATCATGACGAATAATATAAAGTACGTTGGGGTAAGAACGTATAAATATAAATTATACCACTTATTTAGTTTTATTTTTAGTGTTAGTCATATTGCGTGCCGAGTCATTATGTCCACTTTGCCCAGCAATGTGGCTTAGGTTAATTAACCTCACGCTACGACCAACGGAAAGAAAGCAGTAACCCAAGAAGAAACAGCCGCGGACAGTTAGTTATAGATAATGAAAAAAAAAATACTTGAACGATAGAGAGAGAATACTCAAAAGCTACAATTAAATGATAGATATTTTATTGACTAAATAAAAGTATTTATAATTAGTTTGTGTTTTTAATAATGCGCCTAGACTCCTTTTGCTAGGCTGTGGTCGAATACTAACACATTCGGACGAATGGACTAAACCATACTAAATATATATATATATTTTTTTTTAATAAAAAAGCCCTATATAAGCGGTTAATATTACATGGCAATAAATCACTTGTCATTGTAATAATAACCTAAACAAGACTAAATAAGCAATCATCATCATCATTTCAGCCGATCGACGTCTGCTGTTGGACCAGACTGGACTGACGAGACTGAACGAGACCTCGCTTAAGTTCTCGCAGTGCGCGCCGACTACGTCTTGGGCTCGATCCGAACAGTTACCGGACGGTCGGACATCGAGCTACCCATGGCTCGCCGTCCGCAAGTCCGCGTTTATGGTGGCCGGAAATCGGGATCGGAATCCCAGTAGCGGCGGCAAGAGCGCCGCGCCGTTGCCTGATGCGGTCGGCCTCGTCCTTTGCTAGCATTACTGCTTCGCAGACGGAGGCGACCGCCTGCCACTCCTCCTCGCTCCGGACCACGGCCTGACCCAGGTCCGGCGCGAGAGGTTTTCGCCCCCGATCGCCCCCCCCCCCCCAACTGTGTGCTCTACCGTGTCCTCCGGGAGTTCCGCACAGTGGCGAGACGCGGGCGTCTCTTCCCCTTGAATCCGGTGCAGGGACCTCCCGAACGTGCCATATCCAGTGAGGACCTGCGTTATGCGGAAGGTAAGGGCGCCGTGAGGTCTTTCCAACCACGCCTCAAAGAGGGGACACGCCATAATTGTGGCGTACCTAGGCCCCTGTTGTTGCTGACAACTCCTTGAGGCGTGAGCGAACAGTGCGCGCCGTCGATCACCACCACAACAACACGGCGATGCTCTGCCCAAGCGGGGCACACCTCCCCCGTGTGCTCCACTGCGTCCTCCGGGAGGTACTTGGTAGGTACCGTGTGGTAATAGTTTTTTGTTTTTGGCTATACACAAGCCAAAAACCAAAACTATTTTGGTATAACACCATCTAATTATAAGAGAGTAACATGTTTACACTCTCTTCAGAAGGTAAAACCCTCGTTTGTTCGAGGTCCTTTTGCTTGCGAGGCCGTGGGCGGAGGCCCACGCCAAGCCCAGGCACAGGGACGCAAATATTCTATATTTAGCCGTATTTTTATTGATCTGTTTTCTAGCGGGGCAATTATAGGAGCTCGCTCTGACGTAATACTCGCCACGTGTAACATTTGTATTCAAGGCTTTTTGCTTCTTCTCGAATAAATGATTTTCTTTACCTCTTAAGTTTTTTGGTCCAATAGGTAGCCACGTTTATAGCGGCGTCAGTGGCGCACACAGGGCACTCTAATAAGTCCATCGTCTAGCCAGAAGCACCGCACTCGCACTGGGTGTCGGAGGGGCTATAATCCCCAATATGGCAGGTTGTGTTTGCAGCAGCCTACAGACTTGTTTCATCATTTCAATCGAAAGACGTCCACTGTTGGACATAGGCCTCCCCCAAGTGCCGCTACAATGAACGGTCCTGTGCGTCTTGCATTCATCGGATTCCCGCAACCCTTACCAGGTCATCGGCCCACCTTGTAGGAGGCCTTCCAACGCTTCGTCTTCCGGTACGTGGTCGCCATTCCAGAACCTTTCGGCCTCAACGGCCCTTTCAGCTTAAAGTCACCCAAAGGACAATGGAAAGGGCTATGCTAGGCCTAAAGTCACCCAAAGGGCAATATAATAATATAATATAACTATGCTCGGAGTTTCTTTGCGTGATCAAGTCTCGATTTGCGTGATCGAGTCAGGAATGAGGAGAACCGCATTCATGCTATGTTGATAACCTTGGCTACCGACATAGCACGAAGAATCGCCATACTTAAGTGGCAATGGGCAGGGCACATTGCTCGCAAAACTGACTTGTTTGCGTAGACAAAAATATATACGCTTGTTACTCAAAAATATGAACTCTCACCTCAAGAACTGAGTTGACGAAATTGGAGACGCCCTCAGCGCCTCCAACCAGTGCTTTACCAGCGCTATAGAACTTGTCACCAGAATTGCCATACTTCTCCTCTTCACGTATGGTGTCTACTATGGGCTTCGGCTGTAAAACGAAATATAACCCGTTAATATCCTGTTTGGATTTATTTTTACAAAGACCTGCCTTGGCTTCGCTCGGGTGCAAATTATATACATACATAAATCGTTCTCTTTGTAGGTCTTTTATTGAAAACCATATCAAATGGTACGTTTTGATACAAGTGGAGAAAGTTTGTCAGTTCGACCGAGGCGGACTGTGTGCTGAAGTGATTATTTCCACGTGTATCAAATGATGTTTTTCAATACACTTACGTAAATATAAATTTGATTACATGACTCGTGGAGGTCGCTCAGAGCCTAACCTGATACAATAAATTGTGGCGGAGTCGAGCTCGCGCACTTTTCCGAACTAGTGCGGAAAACGGTAGGTAAATTGCGTGCCTAAAAACGGTAGAGATAGGAGCAGGTTTTCGAGTTAGTTTATTGAAAACTATTAATAATAGGTAGGTAGTTAATTTCCCAATATATGCACCTTTAGTAAGAAAGATATCAAATCATAAAGGCGGTGTTTGAACCCCCTTATTTAAATATATATTGTTGGCTATTTTTCAAGCGATCTCTAAATCTATTATGAATGCCGTATTCTCGCATTCAACTAGGCTCGAACAATAACTATTGTTTGAACCGAAATAGGGCGACACCATCTGTGATGAAAAAGGGTGATTTTATGCAGGTATGTCTTTGTAGCCATCCTTACATCCTTTGTACGTACTTTCATAAGGTTTAAGAAGAGGTAAAGTTATAGATACCAACCACTGTTTTATTTAAATCATGAACCATCTGCTTACCTGAAAGAATCCAGCAACTATTCCTTGAATATTTTCTTTGATCGACAATGTCTTACTTCCATAACCTTCAGTTTCATCCACTGCACTTTCTAAAGTAGGGACAGGAGCATAGAACACGCCTGCCTGTAACAATAATAGTACAGATTATGTGACTAGGGGATAAAGCATTGTCTTGAAGTTGCGGGCGGCATTATGAACAAGTTTTAATCCCGAACGCAGTGAGGGATTTCTATAATTAACTCCCGAGGACTGCGAGGGCCAAGCGTGGGTAGCCTGCTGGTTTTCAATCAGCAAAACAACAAGTTCGCTTTACTCACCGGTTAAATCCGCAGGCCATAGAATATAAGTCGATGCCGCCGGCGCTGGCGGCTTTAGAGTGTAGAGGCCTTGATTCAATGGTGATATGAGTACGATAGTGGTCATAAAATTACCTTAGCATTCAACAGATTTGATGCTGCTTGAAGTTTGTATGTTACCAAATTCCCTCCATTTGATTGAGCTTTGTTCACAGGGTTGCCTCCAGGGTAATTTTCGGTTTCTAGTGGTTGGGCCAGGAGCACCTCTGATTCGGTTTGAGGTTGATCGTAAACTGGCAGATCGATCCGAATTGGATCATCCACAGGCGCTGCGAGGCCTCTTGCGGCCAGCAGGAACAGTGTTACCATCTGTCTAAGAGCCATTCTGAAAGTATACAATAGACATTGACATATTGATCTTTTAATTTTATATGATTTGCGTATTAGATAGAGAATACCGGGCGATGGCGGTACACGGTACCCGCTATTTCCTTGATTTTTTTACCTACACACCTTTAGGAGGTGTACCATAGTGTTCTTAGGTTCGCGCAATCATCTCGCACGAACTTGCATTCGTCACGTTCATAATTACAATAAATATGATTGCGTCTTCGCCCCACTAGTGGACGTATATTTTGCAAAAAAAAAACTATTAACAATCAATTGGTTTGTATTCGGACGACGACGGTCCTAGAGCATTTAAATGCTTTAGGTATTCCACAAGCTCATTATATGATATATACTACAATTTTTAAACAACCCTGGATTATGTAAAACCTCTGTTGAAATCACTTATCTGTAGACAGACAGGGGAGCCAACATAACGCCGAAGGAACTTCTTAAGTGAAACGCTACCAAATATTTTATATATATATCCGGATATATAAAATCTTTGGTGAAACGCACTGTAGCGTAGAGGTCAGTGAAATTACTATACTCTTTGGTCCTGTCCTTGTCCTGTTGGGTCCACAGAACAAAGGAATCATACATTCTTCTGTTCTGTGGTTAGGTCGGTCGCAAAGATTTATACATCCTATGGTCGGTCGTGACTCGTGACCAAAGATTTTATATATTCTACTAGAGTAGACTAGATTGACTACGAAGAAATATGACACTCTTTAAAGTGTTCTTTATTCTCATTAGCATTAAGTTCATGTGTGTTATTGACACGCAAAAGGGAAAAATGCCCTGGAGCAAGACACTGAGATAAATCCTCTCTGTCCCTTTCTCACATACTACCAGATAAAAATAAAAAACAGATGGTAGATTTTAGATTGTTCCAGTTATCGTTAAATAGTCCGTGTTCATGCATTTTGATAGGTTTATGCAACATAAAATGAATTGCAACTAAATATTTTATTTCAAATATTGCTTCTTGAAATTTTATACGCTGTCTTCTTGTATTTAATGATGATTTCATTTAGATTTAGTAGCTATTCGTAGTAATTTTCAAATTATGAAAGGCAACATTTAGGAGGTTTCAATTTGACAGAATTTGACATCAATAAACAATATGGCTGATGCTTCATAGGGCTAAAGTTGTATTTTTAATTGTTACAAGTTTTTATCTCAATGTTTAGTAAAGTATATAGTGTGCAAGATGTTCAAAACGATGCTGTGTAAAGTTTCGCAATAGTGATGGGTATCCTGGTTGTGGAATTTCATTTTTTTTGGTAAGTTTTCTGTTTTGTTTACAAAATATTTATGTAGGGTGACAACAAACATCGTTTTGAATTTCATGCGGAGAAGGGGCATCATAAACGACTCAGAAGACGGACTGGGTGCAAAATTTTATAAAATTCGATTGTTCAAGTTTTACATTATTATAAGCAAATTTCTAAATATCTGAGGAGGCTCAATTTTTTTTTTTTTTTTATATATCAAGCGCGTACCAATTTTACTAATTTTATATTTTCTGTTGATCGGGCGCCTCTGAAAGCGGCGAGCAGCGGCGGCCAGAGTTGCGGCATGCGGGACGTGTCTTCGGACCAATTCAGTGTATAGTTATCTGTGACCACTTCTTAAAACGACGCGAGTGCGCTCCAAAATCTTCTCCACATCGATATAGTACTGTCTTTAAGTTTAGTCCTTAGGTAGGTCCCTAATAAATGCCGCACGCAATGCTGCATGTATGTGGCTTAACCGTTAACTACTAGTAATATATTATTTTTTATGTTTTGTTGTAATTTCCAAGAAACGAGAACCATCAGCAACAGTGGCTTTGAAGTTGTGCCATTTAATTTTTTTTTTCAGCAACAGTTTTATTTGTGGTTGCCACATTAAGTCTGAAGATGTAAAGTTAAATCAACACTAAAACCTAATTCTATTCCATCTATATACCCTTTTGTAAGTTCATCCGTTGTTAAAAATCCGTTCAGTAGTTTTTCAGTTGATTGCAAACAGATATAGACAAACGAACATAGTAGGAGACTTTTTTTGATGTGGTAAAATCTCCAATAACTTATCTAAGGTAGAGCGCCTTACGCTCCATCCTAGAGCGGGACAAGTTATTTGAGGTTTATACTGAATAAATCTACCCGAGTCCTTCAGTTGCCCCTTGTGTTCCAGGACCATGGTTTCCCTTTCGGAAATTCCCTGTGGCGCTAATGGGCATCGGCAATAATTAGTAGTAGTAGTTAGTATAAATAAATTTATAAACCAGTCGAGGATCATTTATTTAATGTATTATTTATTTGTTAGTTAATACGTGCAATTTGACGTAATAAAAAATGTACAACTTTATGTCACGCATCAGTCTATTTTTAATAAAGTAAAAATAAAAGAATAACATTAGTTTTATTATAAACTAACTAGTTTTTTCTTTCAGACAAACCTTATTCTGATAAGTGTAGCCGTTCAGAAGTGATCTTCTTACGTAGGTACACACACATTAGGCATTTTTTTATCAGTGTAGGTATTTCATACTCGCATAAGAGGATATTGCTATTATAATATATACGGACATCAGCTATTTCCTAGTCGTTACAGAGAAAACTCTGTTCCCTTTTGGTAAACATATTATACATATTAATTGTTTTTGAACTTGCATGTCTACATATTTTGATGTATCAAAAATATCTTTAACTAACTTTAGAGCAAAATTGTCCCGTAGTATGTAGCTAGTGTATGGACACACTAGTAGAACGAGATGACAGGACTCTTTCTGACTTTCCTTTTCAGGTACGCTTTTGAGGTTGTCGTAGTCAATCTAGTACTAGGATATATAAAATCTTTACTCGTGACATATTCATTAACAACCACAGAGTACGACAAAGATTTTATATCGCTACCGGCTCAATTGCCATTAAGAGGGTCCTTCTCCACTCGCTTATCGTAAACATCGAAATGGTTTAAAAGCTTGTTACTTCATTTAATGCAATCCAACGCGATATTTGACGAAAAGGCAACGCAAAAAAAGAGAGATAACGCCTTGAAACTCTGTTAGTATTCGGTAATTCCGAGATTTACTCGAAAATTTCACAAAACTTGCTCCAGGAAATACTTAGCTGTTTTTTTTAAACCCTTAAAAGTTTTTGGAAAAAGTTGTCATCATTTAGAATCTTAATAAAATTTGCAAGGTCTGTAGAGGATTACTTTTTGACTTTTTTAATTTTTAGGCAAATTATGAAGTGTCAAAGTTCATACAAAATAGGACATTTTCAGAGGTTTTTACTGGATTAGTTTTACACAAATTTAGAAATTGGTTTCATTAGAAACCTAGACAATATCCACAAAATACTGTGTTTCCAAAATATCTAATGAAAAATGTGTAATAACGTCATAATCAGTTATGAGCGGTTGTATGAAAAACAGTAAAAATGTGAGTCGTGATGCACCACCTTAATAATAATTATTATCTATTTAAGATTTTATATATCCTAAATCTTTGGTAACATACTGAAATTGACAACTTCAATGGCTACTTTTGACAATAACTACAAATCCAAAACAAATCATTATTCGGCTAAATATATTTATTAACTATGAATTTTGAAAATATCAAGTTACAGATACATAAATGAAGAAAACAAAATAATAATATATTCATAAATTTCAATGTGAATTGAGAACAGCGTTCATATGCAATCATGGAAACAGTACCAGAAGTCCAAAAATGTTGTGGCGTACTGCCACCAAATATTGCAGCTTATTTTATTTCAATATTCGGATTAGTTTGCGGAGGGCTGTTTCTAACGGCTATCATAATGTATGGCGTTGCGGAAGACAGTATCGTTGCCTATTTTTTTACAGAAAATCCTTTAGAGGGAGAAGTGAAAAAGTTTGTGCTTCTGTCCTTCGGCCTGAACTCGCTTTTGCTATTCGTAGGCAATGCGCTCTTGTTCATTGGGATTGTTTTCAAACAGGATAGGGCAGCCATTATGTCAGTATTTGTGATTTTCGGCATGTGCATGATAATAATCATCCTGAGTATGGGAGCCCCCGTGTGTTGCTTTTTCCTTAAAGACCTATGTGTAATGAAAAAAATGGCGAGTGGTCCGACCGCGCTTGGCTATATATTCGTGACGGTTTTTCTTTGGTTTTGGCTTTATTTTATGGTAGTAATATTTAATTATGTAAATGACATTATTTGAATGTAAATAAATATATAACTGTTGTATCACACAGTCTTTCGATTTGTAGTTAAACCATCATCCTTATCTTTTCTAAATTAACGAGTATTTAAGATGGAGCATTACTGAGCAAAGAATCAGAAAACTGTGGCAGTTTTCCCATTATGATGTATTTCTGTTGCCGCTATAACAAGAAATTTGAAAGCCCAAGTGCCCGAGAAGTGCCATAAACAGCGATCATCTGAAGCCTACTCCTCGGTAACGGCCAGGTTTATAAGATTGAAGAAATTATATGATTATTATGGATTCATGACCAACATTATCAACATTTGATTTTTTCGTGCGATTAATTCAGCTTCGCAACTTTTTCCTACTCCTTCGAAACGGCTTAGATCTTTAAAAACATTTTTAAACTAGCTTCAACTTTTTCTATGTGTATAGAATATAATATTCTTCAAAGTGAACATAGCATAATTATGTAAATTAATCAATATTTCCCAAAGAAAACGGATTTAAAAGTAAGTGGGGCTCGATCCGGGGTCCAGATATATAAATGTTTTAAAAATAAATTGATAAAGCCTAAACAATTTAGGGGCCCCAGTTTGTTTTTGCCCTAGATAGTTCAAGGTTTAGGTTTATCTAAGTTTGACGAACAACAAGAATTTTAACTTCCACTTCAACTCTTAATTAATGGCCTTTGTGGAAGAGACACCACAACTTTGCCAATAGCACGTGCAAACTGTTAATAGACCATCAAACATTGGAGAGTATTTAGCGTGAATTAACAGTAAAAAAAAATATCTTTCTATAAAAAATGAAAGTACAAAATGGTGCAAAATAAAAGAATTTCTTCGCAGATACAGACAGATACAGAATTGTAAGTGCATATAATCAATCTAAGTGACTTATCTGCCAATTACTATTTTTCTTTTTCTTTTCAAAATAAACAAAAATACACAACATTTTAATACACACTTTGAAAATAATTTCAAATATTCGCAAATATCTACCTATTAATTTTTTAACGCATAATTCATAAAAATACATTAGTTAATGTCGATAATGATTTAAATATAAATTCGCGACAGCTCATTCAGTAATCGAGAGTGTTGATGTAACATAGTATGAGGTAACTTACTTGCGAATACGGCCGGTGGTCGTCTGCGATGCGTACGCGCCGGTCTGCCACTGGCGCTCACCTACTGCTGGCTCACTTTCACGCCTTACGTCATAGAGCCTTGGCACTCGCACCAAATGGTTGTGGATGTGACCACACAGCACACTGACACTGACCACCTCCATACACATTAGAGTCTGTCTAAAAAGTCAACCGACTTGAGTAACTACTCGTATTAGGATTTATTGAAATCTGATGGCCTATGCCCAACAGTGGACGTCTTTCGGCTGATATGTTGATGATGATGATGATGATTGAAATCTGATGTAGTCAACACTGGTTCGAGAATCGATTAAGAGATATTGATCATTGTTTACTAACAGAAGAACCTTATAAAAAGTATCCAATATAAGTATTTTTAAATGATTAAATATTATACAAAATTCCCAGTCGGTTGACTTTTTAGACAGAGTATAACTCCCTAGTATTTACACTAGCTGTTTCTCGCGGTGTCACCCACGTATTCTACTTCTCCGCTCCCATGGGTTATAGCGAGGTGTTATGTAGCTTATAGTCTTCCTTGATAAATGGACTACCAAACACCAAATCCTTGACAAACACTATAGTACATTTTGATACAAGTGCATAAAATTTGTCATTGCGACCAAAGTGAAATTCGCACGAGCCGTAGGCGAGTGTGTTATGGAGTCGAGGGCTGCAGTGACTTTGCATATGTATTAAACGACTTTTTTCAATACACTTACGAAGAAGTACTTGCTCCGAAAATTACGTCGCATTTTTGATCATTTTGCACTGGAGAAAATTTTCCGAAATTGCCATACATTTTAATTTTGATTTAGAAGGCCGCAATCGCAAGTTTTTTTATTTAAAAAAATACGATGGTGATAAACATAGCGATTAGAACCTACATTATTTATTTCATTACCTCTGCTCTCAAAACGATGAAGGAAAAAATCGTGAGGAAAGCGGCATGTGCTAGAACCAAAAATTCGAAGACGTGTGACATCCACCAATCCACAATAGGTCCGCGTGGTGGAATGCGGCCCATTCCCTCTCTTATAGAGGAGGACTGAGTCCCAACAGTGAGAACATTAAAAGGCCGACTGCGCTAGATAGGTACCTACTACTTAATTCGTAATCCTTACTATTATAAAAGCGAAAGTGAGTTTGTTAGTTATGTGTTCACGCCAAAGTGGCAAAACCGATTTTGATGAATTTTGGTACAGAGATAGTTGGGACCCTGGAGACGGAAATATGCTTATATAATTTAAAAAAGAAAATGAGAAAAGGGGGAGAAAGAGGGAAGAAAAGGGGAGAGGAATTAAAGTATATTAATAAATGCGGGCGAAGCCGCGGGTAAAAGCTAGTCACATAATAATGATGTTAGTGATTCATGGTAATGGTGCATTTCTCCAGTCCAAGCTCCAGTCTTGAGCATCGACGCCGAGTTGCTAGCCTGTCGGTTTTCTATCGTTTACATTTCGAGGAGTGTACATTGGAATTGCACAATCTAATTCCGTCAAGTCCGTTCCATCATCGGACCACAAGACGTACGGCGTTGCGCCACTAGTACATGGTGGACATCCCACCCATACGTACAAAACGTTTTGGGAACTCATTCATTATGCGTACAGCTAAGGAGTGGAATTCCCTGCCTGAGTCTGTGCTTCCTGATAGTTATAGCTTCCGTCTTTAAGTCAAGAGTGAATAGGTTGCTTCTATGCAAGCGTGCTCCATCGTCGGCCACATCATCACTTTCTATAAGGGAGATAGTGGTCAAACGCGAGCCTATCCATAATAAAAAAAATCGGTATCGGGCACTGAGGGTTCCGTGCAAACTACAATTCCCGAATGGAATCTCAAAGATTTTTCCGAATTGCAATTTTTTTTTTTTTTGCAGCATGGGTAACAACAAATTTACTGTTTTCAGATTTATTCTTATATCTGTGCTGAAAGACCTTGCTTTGTGCAAAATTTCAGGATTCTGGGTCAACGGGAAGTACCTACCCTATGAATTTCGATCTTTGAGAGAATTTAAATATACTTACGTTTTTTGTAACATAAACGGCCGTATCTCATAGAAGTTTGATGTTTTCACAACTTGAAGGGACCGCTAACCTGAGTAATATGGTTAAATGTTTATGATGAGTATATGATTTAATTTTAACTCGATGCCAACCACGCGTTCTCGAGATAAAGGGTCTTGGCAGACAGACAGACAGACAGACGGACGGACAACAAAGTGATCCTATAAGGGTTCCGTATTTTCTTATGAGGTACGGAACTCTAAAAAAACAGTTTAGTTAATTATGGACAGTGTATCCATCATAGCTACTTATTTCAAAAAAATCCCACGCAATTTGTTTTTATTTTGAGGTGGAAGCAGGAGAATTGTTGTTGGAGAAGGAGAACAAGTCAAGATAGATACCTATACACCACCATGACTTCTATTCTGTTCCGGATTTACTATAAAAAAATGTAGGCAATCAGCTGTTTTTGGACTCATCGGTACCCCATTGTCTGTTTTAAAAATAAGATAAAGAAGTTTTAATTCATTAGAATACATAATAATATATAAAAGGAGAAACTGACTGACAGACAGATCAATACACAGCCTCAACTAGTGGGACTCCTTCTTCTTCTTCTCGAATCGATGGTATTCTTTTCCTTCAAATTTTTTGGAATACTATGAAGTTTTGTACAATGTTTTAATTTATGACGAGGAGGGCGAGCAGTGAGCACTAAGAGAGGATTTTCTAAAATTACTAAGAGGGTACTCTGAAGGGATGAAATGGAGGTCCAAAGTTTGTATGGAGAAACCTAGTTTTACTCGGATTTAAGCCGCTGCCAGAAGCTAGTCTACATTTAAACTAATATTATAAATAATAAAGGAAAATTTGTTTTTTTTTGCGGGTGTGTGTGTAATCAAAAAAAACTTTTTACAAAAAAAATATAACCGACTTCAATGATAAAAAACACTGAAAAGTATCAAATAACTTTAATTTTGGAAGTCGGTGTTTCTTTAATAGTTTAGTCTCTTCGTTATTTAACACCGACTTCCAAAATTAAAGTTATTTGATACTTTTCAGTGTTTTTTATCATTGAAGTCGGTTATATTTTTTTTGTAAAAAGTTTTTTTTATTTTACACTTTTTAGTTACGGTACCACCACTAAAAAGTACCCCTCAGTCAAACTTAAATACCTTATAGTCAGAGCGCATCTCATAACGGTTCTAATAATCCCAAACACGGTTAGATTACATTAATTTACCTTTCGGCTTTCATCATCAGATCAGTTCGATATATCCTCTCCCCCTCTTCTTTCAAACAGTCATTAAACTAGATGCTGATAATCCCGGCTGTAGCATCAGGCCAGATTTATGTCAACATTGCAATGAACTTAAAATTTAGTCCTGTTTAAAATGAGCCCAAACACGACTACGGTGCTGTAATTTCAAGGTTTGTACTTTTCCTGATGCTCCTGGCTTCAGCATCAGGTCTCTATGTACTTCGGTGTTCTTTATTAGCAGTACGTTTATCCACACATCGAGCCGTTTTCAATGAGCCTAAACTCGATATATCTGCTGTTTGTTGTCGAGGACTTAGGTACTCTGCAGACTATCCTGACTGCAGCATCAGGTCATGACTTGATGATCATGAGACCAAATGTGGCAAATGCCCTATCAAACATCAAAACAATTTACTAAAACAGTCCTTGCCTGTTCGAGTAACTTCTTACTGTTAAGGAGTTGTACCTTCCATCATCAGCCCAGCTACCTGAGATGGTGACGACCATACGCAAATACACAAGATACTTCATAAAATATGCGAAAATCAATAAGTGAGCCTATAAAATTTGAAGGTTGCCCTCGATTTCTCCAAGATCCCATCATCAGATCCTAATTTGGTGATAATGGGACCACCTCAGAGCTATCTACTTTCGAACAAAAAAAAAATTTTGAAAATCCGTCCACATTTGGGGGAGTATTCGACGAACAAACATACAAAAAAAAAAAAAAAAAAAACATACAAACAGCCGAACGTAGTACCTCCTCCTTTTTGGGAAGTCGGTAAAAACTACCGTGCCGATTTCAAAAATTCTTTTCCCATTGGAAAGCTACATTCACCCTAAGTAACATAAGGCTAAAATTGCCCGTGCGAAGCCGGGACGGACCGCTAGACATTTATAAAAATGTAAGGGCCGCTTTAGTAAAATTTGCCACGGGCTCTAGCTTGATCCGGCACTGGTTACGTGCCAAAGTTGATTGCTTCAAATATGAGATGGTAATAAAATAAGTGGGTTACCACCATGGCCACCAAGTGCATCAGACTTCTTGAAAACCGATCTTGTTTTATGCGAATTTCTGTGGTCAATCTATATTTGCATTGTACTCAGTTGAAATGGACAAACCACAATTCAGTCTTTTCAAATTAGAACCTCTGTGGTCTAACTTCGATTTTGTATTTCGAAATTGTGTTGTCAAATCTATACAACTGCCAAAGTCCAAGATTTCAAGGATATAAACAATGAAAGCATTTCGCATAGTTTTAATATTTTATAAATAAAGGAATAGTTTAATAAAGAGATGAACTTTTTAAATAGTTGCTGCGCTCGCTTCGGTGGTGTTACGTTTTGGACCACTCCATGTTGTCGTGGCGCCGTTAAAACTATGCAATTACTGAACCCTAAAGATGAAATATCGGTTAAGAAGAATACAAGCATTGTAAAAAACTTACAAAGGCTTCCAACAAAGTTATGCACGGGAAACCTACGTGTATCATTTGGACCCACAACATGGACGCAAGTTAGATTTTATAAAGATTGTCCACGTCTTCATCGAGACTTGGAATTTCCTAACTTTGATGTGTACAGAAAATCAGAATATAAAGATGTCCGAAAAACTAATTATGGTGCAGGTGATGGAAAACCAGGATATCTCTATGTAATTGGCCTGTTTGGTATACTTGGTGGGTTTTACGGGACGAAGGCTCATTTAATCCAGTATGTAGTTTTCATGGACGCTCCAGCAGACGTGATTGCGCTAGCTTCCATAGAGGTAGATATATCAAAGGTTATTGAAGGTACTTGCTTGTCCATAAAGTGGCGTGGGAAGCCATTGTTTATCAAAAGTAGAAGTAAATCGGAAATTGATCTTGAAGCGAAGACACCATTATCTTCGTTACGTGATCCCCAATCGGAAGCAGACCGGACAATAAAGAAAGAGTGGCTTGTGGTTATTGGTATCTGCACCCACTTAGGATGTGTGCCTATAGCGAACAGCGGTGACTGGGCTGGCGGGTTCTATTGTCCTTGCCACGGCAGTCACTTTGACAATTTGGGCAGGGCCAGAAAAGGGCCTGCTCCTACAAACTTAGAAATACCACCTTACAAATTTCTTACTGACAAACTTCTTCTTGTAGGGTAAATTTATTCAATATGATTGCACTTGTTTGTATTTTTTTCGTAAATATATTTCATATTTTAACTGTGTAACTTTATTCCTACCGCCCGCAATCGTGCAGCGAGAGTCATACTGGTATATGAATGGTTTTCCGTACTATTGACCGACCGTGCTTTTTGCGAATTTATATGCTCTTAGATCAACGGCAAGTACCCTATATAACTGTTCTCTATACAAGGTGTAAGGGACAGCCCGCCGCAAACTTTAAGGGCTTGCTCAGTAGACGAATCTGAATAAGCTCCCACAATTTTATTTTTTGTATGGTGAGGCTGATTTTTTTTTAGTTTCCTGAATAAAAATCTCTTGTGGGAGGTTATTCAGTTTCGTCTACTGATTAAGCCCTTAAAGTTTGCGGAGGGTGTCCCTTACACCTTGTATGGCTTTGTGACACTATCGAAATATGCGGCATTGCCAATCTTTTTTGGGTTAGTTTTTATTATTTGTTGTTGTAAATCTTTAGTGACCGTAAGTGTTTGAAAGTTTGAAACTTGTTGATTACCGTTTCAACGATAAAGCTAAGATAAAAAAGTACAGAGCACCGGCACTGTTCTGCACAGTATCGCAAAATTGCTAATTTTTTAATTTCTTATTTTTGAAAAAAATATGCCTAATTGGTGGAGCCGTTGAAAGTGATGTTCGATCACAATCCTAAATGAGGTATCTCGATTTTTTAATTTTAAATATCCGGTGATATATAAAAAGAAAGCGAAGCGTAGACGACTTCATCTGCTTGATCTGCTATTTTTAGTTTGATGACAAGATTATTTGAGTTCAACTCCTGGCCGGCGCGTCGTACTTCTAAAGCTCTACTCAACTCCGCTCCGCTCTCTTCCTCTCCTCTGCATTCATAGTTTTTTTTTACTACCCCAGTCCACTCCTCTCAGGGCAGTTGCAAGGTTATTGAGGAGTTCATACATCCATTTTTGGTACACTTTACTAAAAACGCGTTTATTGACGGCCTCCTGCGGTGCGTATCCATTGCGTTAGTCGGTAGGTACTGCGTATTTTTCATACAAAGCGCGCGGTGCGGCAACCGTGCGGCGAACGGTCGACAACAGGACGGCAACACCACAAGCACCACGAGTTCAATTCGGTGGTGAATAGTGCGCTGTTACAATAAATAGCGCATTACTGGTATACAAACGCAAATCAGCAGTTTTTAAATTAGGCGCTTGTGGTCGGACTGCTAATGTACTGAAACCGGTCGACTGCGGCACGGTAAACGTGCGGCAGTCGGCCGGTTGCAGTACGTAGAAATTGAAAGCAGCCCGAGTACACACACATCTTTAAAGTATTTGCAAAGTCTGTCCGTCGTCCGTGCCATCCGTTCTACTTTAAATCGAACAGCTGCTAGCTAAGTGAAAACCACACGGCTTATTATTTGTAAACCGCAGAAGTCATCGGAAAGTAAAAAGTGTAAAAACTATTAATACATCTACACAAGGTTATTTGTGAAACAGTAGCAACTTCTCAGGACTATGTTACTAACATCATAAACAACAACTTTGGTTCTATGACTTTTAATTTATCTATCATATTTTAGTTCATCAGATTTTTATACAAAAATAAATGATGGTGGTCAAACGCGAGCCTATCAATAATAAAAAAAAAAAAATTAAATGAAACGTTCTAAATATTACGAAGTACAATAACGAAGGAGAACGGAGATGGGGTGGCAGGGGGGGCCCTTGCGTCGCGACTCGCGTCATACAGACGTAGGTAGGTATTGCAAAATACAGAGCTCAATCAAATGTGTTAGATAATAACGAAATCTTGAAGGTTGGTTTTTGGTGAATAAACTATGTTTTGTAAAAAGTCATAGAAAAAAAGTTGTCGTTTATGATATTAATAATAATACAGTACCTAGATACTGCAAGGTTGTTGGTGTTGTACAAATAATCCTGTATACTATCTAAGATCCGATAGAAGAAATCTCTTCCCTCATCTGTTATTTGATTATGATAAATATTGTATGCTAGACTAACGACCCGCCCCGGTTTCGCTCGGGTAACAGTATTTCTGCACTATTTAATGGATGTTATTATATATATAAACCTTCCTCTTGAATCACTCTAGAACAAATGATCGTGCTCATAACACAAACATCTATCCTGGGTGGAAATCGAACCCACGACCTCCGATCTATTAAAAAAAACCGCATCAAAATCCGTTGCGTAGTTTTACAGATTTAAGCGTACATAGGGATAGAAGGACAGAAAAAGCGACTTTGTTTTATATTATGTAGTGATAATGCGTTCATTAAAACATTGCGCATAACATAAGCGCCTAGCTAAATTTGGTGCCAATGATGTTAAACGACAAAATGTATTATTAAATTTTTGACATCAATTACCCCTCTTTTGTTATTTGGGAATGTCGAAAATCAGCTGAAAGTTGTTGTTGCAAGTTGCCTCCTTTTTTTTGGTGCAAATATTGGCCGTAATTTACTCTAATCTCTTATTAAATCGACTAATTTCTTCATGTTAATTAGGTTAGTCTAATAGAAGCTATAAGTAACGATAGAACTCAATTGACAATCGACAAAGTCGAAAATATAAAATGTTCGCGATCTCGGACAAATTCAAATTCAAATTTCATTGTTTAACATCATTGGCACCAGATTTAGTTAGGCAACCTAAACGGAATTATCTAGCACATAATATTAATCATAATCAAATAACAGATGCGGGAGAGATTTCTTCTACAGATCTCGTCAAAGTTATAATTCATTAAATCAGACAAATTGTAGTCACCTACCTACAGATGTTGTATATGACCAGTCAGATAATAATAATTCCCGTCGCCCCTACATTTATTCCCCTCTCCCTACAACAAACCCTCGCTCCCCTGCCTTGTAACTATAGAAATATACACAATTAAATGTTATAGCAGATGGTATCGATTTTTTTCCCCTCTACCTACAATCCCTCGCTCCCTGGCTTGTTACTATAGAAATATCCATAGTTAAATGCGATAGCAGACGGATCGATTTTGTGTTGTGTCCGCGTCCCATAGGTAAGCGTTGCGGCGTTAGGGTGAAATGGCGAACGACATTATTTTACAACATTATTTTTAAATTATGCTAAACCTGATTATAGTTCGTTCAGACTCAGTGATAGTGCGCAAGGTTATCAACATAACACTAAGAATCGCCGAACAGATGGCCGTTGAGGCCGAAAGGTTCTGGAATAGCACCCACATACCGAAAGACGTAGCGTTGAAAGGCATCCTACAAGTTGGGCCAATGACCTGGGAAATCCGATGGATGCGTGACGCACAGGACCGGTCGTTGTGGTGACGCTTGTGGGAGGCCTATGTCCAACAGTGGACGTATATCTATTATCCATATATTGTCTACATAGGTGACCAAGGGCAAAAACAAACTGAGGCTCCTAAATTGTTTAGGAGTTCTCAATATATTTTAAAATATTTACATACATATTTTAAAAATGCAACGCTACGTTATCTTTTACTTAAATCGCAAGTTATAAGATTTATCATTAATATGCACACATGCACACACAATGATATAGAGACATGGTCGTCGCCAACAATATCTTTCACAACTTAGTTACAGAATCTTCATGAGTAGGCTTTGCAACCAATACTTCAGTGGTCAGATTATCTAATACACTAACATTATCAACACAAATATTTTTCGTTCATGCAATAAGCGGTTTGTTAACCACGTTTTGGGGATTTATTCCATTTTAATAACGAACCTCTAATACCATTAGTATTACTTCGAACGCATTTTTATTGCCTATTCTGAACGGAGACCACGCTTTAAAAAATATCATTTAATTTATGTACAAACCCATACCATGTCTTATCAGTGACTTGAATTTAACTCAAGTCAAACCTAATCAAATTTTGGTTTCTTAATATTGCTAAAGCTTGACCTTGACTTGCTGGTTATCAGAACACAATTTATTATTAAACTAGATATTTGTTAAAGAAATACTTTTTTTTTGGAATTAACTGAATTTTATTTCAATTAAAGGTCCTATAAAAACATGACTCTATCTCCTGCTTCGCTCAAGAGCGGTGTTTGTCGTTAGATGATTTATCGAGAGATGAGGTTGGCAGGTCCTAGCGGGCATTAGGCACCAGCAAACAGCTGCTGCAAAACAACCCCTCAGTCACCTGGAGAGTCTGGTGACTATTTATTTTTGCTGACATAACAAACTAAGTATAACTTGATGATTATTCATGATACAGATTCTTTGAATAAAAATAGGTACTAGACAGTAGGTACAAGTACGTGTTTCGTACCCGAAACACTATGTAACATATATAAGTATTTATGTCCTTCACCATTTAACACTTTGCTTCAGATTCAGTCCACCAAATATTATAATACATTTCGCTATGCCGTTTCCACTGACGGCTACGTATATGGACTTACATACAAACCGTAATTATAGCCTTACTAAGTAGTGCTGTGTAAATCTTCTTTCTGCCTGCGACAGTGACAGACTAACGATTAGGCACACCTATCTATAGTAGCGAGGTCCGGTGGATATAGTCCGTATGTCAAGAGTGAATAATTACTTCTAGGCAAGCGTGCTCCATCGTCGGCGGTTTGGGGGCTCAGACACCCGCGCCCGTAGGAGGATACCCTATACGTGGTCCCCGGGCGGTGCTAATCAGGTGACATTAACTGGTGGTAGGTTTCGACCGACGGCTTGTGACTACCCACTGGGCAAAGACGTACCGTCAAACGGCCTTGCCGTGTTTCGGTACGATTGGGCATCGTGTAGCCGATTCAGAGGAGTTGGGTCGAAGTGGCAGTTTTAATGCTTGCAGACCAGCCAGACTCGTGCTGGTATTGAAGTATCGGGAGACTAGTCATGGAGGGTAGCGGGATCCGAGACACGGTGCAGCGCTGGCCGACCGAAGTTAGGTGGATCCAGGCACATGGTTAAAATTATCTATACTTGTGTCTACCGTTCGCACAGTGGCGATCAAGAGACGACCGGGCTCACACAGTACCTTAGTGAGGCGGCGGATGCGGCTCAGCAGAGCTTCCCTTCCGCAAAATTGGTGTTACTGGGGGATTTTAATGCCCACCATCAGGAGTGGTTCTTCCGATACCAGTGCACAGACCATGCTGGTCGAGAGACGCGATACCTTGCGCTAGCGTTAAAACTTACCCAGCTGACCCAAGGAGCTAAAAGGGCGCCGGATGTTGATTCGCACACGGCCAGTTGCTTGGACCTTCTGCTGACAACAGATCCAGACCGCTATTCAGTGTCGATATCATTAACGTTAGGTGGACCCGACCACTGTCTGGTGAAATCTGTATCAGTCTACTCTCCTCCCGATCCCTGCCCTAGCGGCACTACGCAGGTTTGGCGATACAGGTCAGCAGATTGGGATGGCATGCGATCTTTCTTCGCATGTTATCCTTGCAATCTACTTGCTTTTTTTCGGAAGATCCATCGTCGTGTGCAGATGCTGTTACGGCGTGGAATGGTGTACAAAATTCCATTCCCCGACATTATCATGTCCGACGTCATCCTGGTAACGCGCGGCCCCCTGCTCATCCTGATGGTTGCGATACGAGTTTGGGGCATGCGGAACAGAGAGTAAAGTCCCACATACCTCCGTTGAAAAGGGAGGGTCCTCCGTCTAGACAGGTGTTATAGTCTGGTGGGCTACTGCCCGATAGTTGATGTCGGGCTGTCGTATAAGGTCAAATCGCGCGGAGAACTTTGATTGCGCGATGCAGGATTTCGTATTTTCTTCGTAGTTCTTATGTGGCGTCATAGATGTCGCTACATCACTCCCCTCCGGAGATCGGAGATCGATGGTTCTTGTTGCGTGCCAGGTCAGTGGTAGGTTGGTTCCAGTGAGTCGGAACCGATGCCGCATAGTTCTCGGTGAGTCGGAACTGTCTGCGGTGATGCCCCAGTGACTCGGGGTGATAATGTCCCAGTGAGTCGGTATGATGCCCCAGTAAGTCGAGGTAGTGCTGTCCCAGTGAGTCGGGATGATGACCCAGTGAGTCGGGGTGGTGCTGACCCAGTGAGTCGGGATGATGCCCCAGTGAGTCAGCATGATGCCCCAGTGAGTCGGAGCGGGACTTGTGCGACGTAGGGCTTGATTGCTGGCGTAGACCAGGAGAGGTTCTTCATGGCTCTTCATATGACTGGTTATGCCAAGGTCGCTGATGCGGCTGAGGTGATGACCAGGTATGACCAGGTAGGCATACTGGTGGCCAGGATACCCTTAGCCGTGGGTGCTGGCTGTATGGCTCGTTGCTCGAAAGCTTGAGAAAGTGATGATGACGTCACGAAGTAGTAGCTGCTCGAAGGCTGCGCTGACGTTCTTTGTCGAGGGTCACCAGTTTGGAGGCATGCGGAACAGAGAGTAAAGTCCCACATACCTCCTTTGAAAAGGGAGGGTTCTCCGTCTAGATAGGTGTTATAGTCTGGTGGGCTACTGCCCGATAGTTGATGTCGGGCTGTCGTATAAGTTCAAATCGTGCGGAGAACTTTGATTGCGCGATGCACGATTTCGTATTTTCTTCGTAGTTTTTATGTGGCGTCATAGATGTCGATACACGAGTACACGCGCTACACACGTACGAAGCACGGGGAAGCGCTTGCCGTCTCCCTCAATATCTCGAAGGCTTTCGATAGTGTTTGGCACGAAAGCCTTATTAGTAAGCTTACTTCTTTCAGTTTACCCGCTGGATTGTGTCTGATGTGTGCTTGGATCGCAAACTTCCAGAGTGACCGGTCGATCTGAGTGTTTATCGACGGCTGGTCGTCCGGTCAAATGGTCATTAATGCCGCCCTCAGGGGTCAGTTCTCGTCTGGCTCCCAAACTTCTCCGGGCTGGGGCTGCTCTCAAGCGGCTCCTGCCCAACCTTGGGGTCCGTGCCCTCGTGGGGGCGATCGGCGGCGGAATCCGGAGCGAGGAGGAATGGCAGGCGGTCGCCTCCTTCTGCGAAGCAGTAATGCTTGCAAAGGAGGAGGCCGACCGCATCAGGCAACGGCGCCCTCGCCGCCGTCGCCGGGATTCCAATCCCGATTTCCGGCCACCGTAGACGCGGGCTCGCGGACGGCGAGCCATGGGTAGCTCGCAGTCCGATCGTCCAGTAATGGATCGAGTCCAAGACTTCGACGGCGCGCACTGTTCCCGCGCGCCTCTGGAGTTGTCAGCAGCAGGAGGGGCCCAGCTGGGTCGAAGCCTACTGGGGACAGGGTTGTCCGAAAGGGAGCTCGTGCCCCGGTATGAAGGCTAGAAGGAACGGCGCGGGGTTTTTAGTCAGTAAGAGTCTGACACTATTCCCCGCTCCACCCAAGAGCGGGTTTTGTCATAAGATGATTTTCCCCGTCGACAAAAAAAAAGAAGGGGTCAGTTCTCTCTGCAACATTAATCTTGCTAAACATAAACGATCTGCTTAAGCCCAATAACTTTGGGTATGCAGACGACAGCGCTGTTGCTGAGAGTTTTATATCCAGCGCGCGAGCTAGTGAGTCACATGTATACATATGGATTGCAATAAAGTATGCTTGTGCTTTATTAACATACATACATCTTAATAATATGTACAAACGGGTAAAAAACAAAAGGAACTTATAGAGCGTCAAAAAATAAAGTATTAATAACAAAAAAGTGCGACTCGTGAAATCTTCGCAGACGCCACAATCGCTGCCGCTTATGGCATGGGCCCTACCTCCGTGGGTTTTTCCATCGTCAGAGACATTGTTTTAGAATGAAATGAAACATGTAGGGAAGTACATATGCCAGAGCACACAATATTATCATACAGTTAGATCAAGGACTGTTCTGAAATTATCATGTATGTATATGTATGTCAGTGTGGTAGTTGTGTTAGCAAGGAGTAAAATAAAACATAGGTCCTTAGTAGAAGTGTATAATTTTTATGTTCCAATACAATGAACAGGCATATCAAAAAGGACAATAGATAAAAAACTGTTTAGTATGTAGATGAATTTCTTGAGCACACAATAATTGTAACCTATACTTCGCAATTTTTACGAGACATAAAAAATCTTATTTGCTGAAGTATAGAGAAGAATATTACCCATTATGTCTTTAGGGTTGCTTTTTAGCGACCTTCTTTTTCGTGGGATCCTCGACGTTTCTCTTCTTAGCCGTGACACCACTCGGTGTCACTGGTGCCATTCCAGCATTCATTTTGAGGCGTTCTTCCGGAACTTTCAATGGGTTGTATTTGTCTTGATCAGTAAGATGGCGTAAAGTGCTCAGTTCCGGATCATCTGTTGGTCTGCCAGGAAATTTTTCCTGCACGAAGCTTTCACCAACTTTAAGTTTTCTTAGCATATCTTTCATTTGGGGATTGAGATTCCATTTTGCTCGTGCAGCAGTGTCATTGTAAGCCGCCTTGATAACGGCTTTCACTCCTGAATCGCCCACAATTGGTTTACCATCTAAAGCGTTTGCTAATTGATGGTACACTTCTTTAAAATCTATGTTTTCCGTTAGCTCTGGTGGTGGGATTTTTTCTAAATCGGCTATCATTCGCAATGCAGTAGAGATTTCCGTTTTCTCCGATTGACCAGGATTCTGCTCCTTGATTTTTTTCTCCCATTCTGTTAGATTTTTCTCCGATTTATTCACCAACGGCGTCTTCATCATTTCTACCGCTATACTTTTATAGTAAGCGTACGCCTCTCGAATTTGTTTTGGAGTTTTAGTGGAAATTATTTTGTACATCAAATCAATAGGTTCAATATTAGAAAATTTTTCATTTTTTAAAGGGAACTCAAAACATTCCGTCATAAGCCACTTCTCATATTTCGTCCAATCCTTAATTGCTTTGTGGTTTGGGTCACATTTTGGCCGGGTTACATCTGCATCGGACTTCGAAGCCATCCTTGATAGCTTATTGATACACAAAGACTGTATAAGGCGAACTGACTATTAAAATTCTTGTAAAAACTGATGGTAGACGCGACACGACCGACGCACCCCACGGACAAAAAGTACTGTGCTAGCTATTGGGTCTAGCAAACCGACAATAACCCCTCTTCACTCCCGCCCACCCTCCGGGAGGGGTGGGTGATTCTGGTATTCCCAGCGACGCTGGGATCAATACTAGTATTAAGTGAAGTCTGTCTAACGAAAGCATGACCTGAGAAAAAAAAATTGAGTGTGGTATTACTGACACAGTAAGAAAAAACGTTTTGATACTTTAGTATTTTTTGTATTTACAACAAGTAGTAAGTTAGTTAATTGTCTACGAACTATATTGCTAATTTAAGGTACGTGACAAACACGACATGTTTACCGCAAGTCTAACGAGCTGCGGGCACGTAAAACACTGGATTGGCATCCAGACATAGCAACGCGGGGCCGCGGCAGACCACGAAGGAGATGACGCGACCACCTGGATGTCACCCTTAGGAATTCCCCACCAACCGTGTTCCCACGTTGTCGTCGTGGTGGGGCTTGCGTGTCTCAATGACCTTGAGGGCTATGCCGGTAGGGCTACTCATGCCGGAAGGCCTCAAGCGAGAAACCAGACCAAGAGGAACACACGGCGGAGTCCAGTCGGACCGCCCGGCGGGTGCGCTGTCCAGGAGCGCTGGCACCAATAGCTGTTGGCGCCTTCTGGACAGCGATTTTGGGGAGTGGGTTCGCCTCGGGTACGTGTCTGCTCATCAGACACGACCACGATGGCGAACGTGTATTGGGGACCCCACCTCATAAAAAAGGCAAAGCTGTGGTCAGCCAACAATGGACGCGTTTCTCCAAAAGACACTACCCCAGGAGGGTACCGCCTGCCCCGCAGGCGGAGAATCCCTTCCCGAGCAGAGCTCGGGCTGCCCCTCGTATTCTGGGGGGGGGGGGGGGGCAAAGAGCGCGCCAGGTCCGTACCTGTCCGTACCGACCTGTTACCGTCCTTCGTGGACGCATTGAGCCAGGGTGGCTCACTAGCCGGCAGCGCGGAGTCCCTGGGACCAGTTCCCAGTACGTCCGCGACGCCGGTGGAGGCCGGGCGTAGCTTCGGCCTCAGGGAGTTGAGTGAAGGCGCGGCGTCGGACTCTGATGCCGCGTCTTCACACAACTCTGACGTAATGGAGGTGGAAGAATCTACCTCCATCAAAAGGAAGGCGGAGTTTCTACGCTCCGTCTCCAACGAAGACACGGCACCTGCCCGGAAGATCTCGACCTCGGGGCGGGGTACCGCCCGAAAGACGGGCAAAGGGAGAGGGCTCCCCGCCGAGAGCGCCAGCATGGAGGCCATGGCCAAATTTAAGGAGGTCGTGGCAGCCGCCATCATGAGTGTGGCCAACAAGCGGGAGAGAGTGGCCAAGAAGCGCTCCATCGAGTTGGCCAATGCCACTATTGGGGGGGCTCTGGGGTTCGTGTTTGAGCCCTACGAGCTGACCCTGAATGGGAGGATTGGCCGACTCGAGGCCTTGGCCGGTCTCCAGGACTCCCCTCCTGAACAGTCACCGGAAGGACGGAGCACGAAGACGGAAAACGAGGTGCTGTCCTTACTGCGGCAAGAGCTGGCTGCTGCCAGGGAGCAGCAGCAGCAGCAGCAGCAACGCTTCCAGGAGCAGATTCAGCGCCAGCTTTCCGTCCTGGAGAGCATCGTGCTGCGTCCCCCGCTCGCGGCCTCCAACCCGAAAAGGGTGGCGTCATATGCCGCCGTCGCCGCGGCCACGACGACTACTGCACCCAGGGCAGGTCCGTCGGGGCAAGTCGCGCGCAAGGCCGCGGCGCCGGAAACGGCGAGGTCGGGTCCGGTGACCAGAAAGCAGCAGCAGGGGAAGCCTGCCGCCCCCCCGAAGGGCAAGGTGGCGGCTGCCACCAAACTGGCGGGGCCTCCTGCCGCGGCGGCGACTAGGTCGCGCCTGCCGGCTTCTCCGCCCGAAGACTCCTCGGCTGGCGCCGAGTGGACGGTCGTCGGCGCCAAGGAGAAGGCGAGTAAGCAAGGAGAAGGCGGCTAGGGCGACCAATAGGCGCAAACGGCGACGGGAGCGTAAGAAGCGGGCCATGGCTGCCAGACTTCACGCCCCGACTTCCGCAGCTGTAGTGATAACACTACAGCCGGCTGCGGAAAAGAAGGGCGTGAACTACGACGTAGTCATGGCCAAGGCGAAGCAGGCGGTGGTGGGCCACCTCGACGAGTTCGGAGCCTCCGGGGGCTTCCGAATAAGGAAGACCGTGACCGGAGCCCGAATTTTGGAGGTCCCCGGGGCGGACAGCGGCGAACTCGCCGACGCTCTGGCCGACAAGATCAGGGCGTCCCTGGACGTCGAGGAGGCCCGAGGTATGAAGGCTAGAAGGAACGGCGCGGGGTTTTTAAGTCAAAGTCAAAGTCAAAATATTTTATTTCACATAGGCCTACATGGGCACTTATAAAACGTCAGAAGCTAGTGCACGGTTCCAAATTGGTCGTTTCCTATGGAGAAGAACCGGCAAAAACTCCATGGTTACTCTTTTTAAAAAATGTGTTTATTACAATATTCATTGATTTATGTAAGAACAGTGTAGACCAGTCAACACTGTACACAAAAGCACAAAATTAATCATAGTAAAATAAAAAAAGTTAGTCGTAATAGAAAGTTATCTAAGTGTTTGTGGATTATACAGTGTTCTCACATTCACATTCCAAAAAGAGGCTACATAAAAAAGCAGGAAAATTTTAAATAATTACAACTGTTAACATAATAAATTACTAACAAATTTAATGCAGTTGAAGTCTAAATAATAAAAATAAAGAAATAAAATATTGCAAAAGCAATGCGTTAAAAAAAGGAAAAATAAATATATATAAATTAAAACAAAGGTGGAGCAGTCAATAGACACAATATCAATGATTTACCAGGGGGCCACATGTGCAGAGGCAGTCATTGCCAAACAAGCGTGTCTTCGACATAGTCTTTAACCTTGTAATATGCTTTTTTGGTCAGTAAGACTCTGCTACTGTCTCCCGCTCCACCCAAGAGCGGGTTTCGTCAATGATGATTTTCCCCGTCGAGAGAAAAAAAAACCCTTAGGAATTGGATTGTCAAAGCAAGGAACTGTGATTGTCTGCAATCTGTTGGTTTGGCCAGCAGTGGGATAATACGGGCTAGCTATAATGACCAATTCAATACAAACCGAGTAAACATTTATTTATTTACTAGCTGCTGCCCGCGATGTCGTCTGCGTGAAGGCTCTACAGCACCAAAAATACCTAAGATGCCAGTGTCGCTATAGCATTATAAGTAAACAAATTTTAAAACAGCATTAAAATATAAGTTTTTTTGGGGAAGCAAGTGAAGAGAGTTATAGAAAAATATAATGCAGTAAAAATACGTATAAAGGTATCATACCTTACAACACTTGCCTATAAACTGCGTTGGTAGTTAATAATAATAATAATAATAAGGTTTTGTCTGTGCGATAATGGACGAAGTTATCTTGACGAAAAACTACCGGAGACATATTATGAAGGACGGGACGGTTGACGTGTGTCGGGCATGCCATCGTCCGGGTGAGTCTATCAGACATATTATCTCTGGTTGTTCTCGTCTAGCTAACGGCGAGTACTTGCACAGGCATAACCAAGTAGCCAGGATTATTCACCAGCAACTTGCTTTTAAATATAACCTAGTGGATACTGAGGTACCGTACTACAGGTATGTGCCCGACCCAGTTCTTGAAAATGACCATGTCACGTTGTACTGGGATCGGTCTATCATCACTGATCGGACTATTGTAGCCAATAAGCCGGACATAGTGGTGATAGACCGATTAGCGCGCCGCGCAATGATAGTCGATGTCACCATCCCACATGACGAGAATCTCGTGAAAGCTGAGAAGGAGAAACAAATGAAATATCTCGACTTAGCTCACGAGGTTGTTGACATGTGGAATGTGGACTCAGCTATCATTGTGCCGATTGTCGTGACCGCCAATGGCCTCATAGCCAAAAGCTTCGACGACCATCTGTCGAAGCTGTCGTTGCGCGGTTGGATCAAGGGCCTGATACAGAAGGCAGTACTCCTCGATACGGCTCGCATTGTGAGGAGGTTCCTGTCTCTGGAGCCCTAACCACCGGTAGCTTGGACCTTGCTCCCGACACCGGCGGAATACTATTTTTTTATATTTTTAAATGTATTTTTTTTTTAGGAATTTGTTAAAAAAATATTTAAAAATGTATTATAATATGTATACAAAATAAATAAAGAGAATAATAATAATATTGTTCAGAATACATGTGTTACAATAATTGATATGGCCCTAGTCTCCACACTAGGATCCCCTGTGTCGTGGAGACTAGTCTCCATCGTCTTACAAAAGTGAGCAGTAGTAAATATAAAGGTGATAATACTAATTACATCTTAACATAATAATAATATTATAGTATAGTTTTTAGATTATTATTAAAACGTGTGTAGCTGTATAGTGTATGTGTGTAGTGTAATGAGTGAGTGAATCTAGTTGAGTTTAGACCAGGCGGATACCGAAAAGTAAAAAATTTTTTTTAAAAAAAAACAAGCAAAGATCATTCTGGTCCAAATCAATCTCTGTGTATTTTAGTTATGCTGCTAGGAGCCAAAATGTAAAGAGAGTCAGGACTGGTGACGCGGGAGCAAGCGACGTACACTTGTCCGTGTGAGAAGCAACTCATCCCGAGGTCGACACACGCTGCCCTCAGTGTCTGCCCCTGCTACTTATTGATGGTCATCGCGAAGCAAACACTCAAGGAGAACTGTACGCCCTTGAACTGGAACGGGAAGTTATAAGGTATGAGGGGAATGCGTGGTATAAATTCTGCCTCACCGACGACACAACCCGTAGGAATTTCCGGCTCAATTGTGTGTCTCTGGAGCGATATGACTATAAGGCGGGTCCCGTTACACAACTTCGGAGGAGGTAGGTTCAGAAGAAGCATAATCGAGACACCGACCTTCAGCTTGATGGTATACGCTGGCTGACAGGGAGTTCAAAAATTTCACGGGATAATGTGCAGCGTCATCTTGCTCGACAACAGTGTTTATCGAGGTGTAGACCACTTCATTCTCCACGATTACCGAGAGAATGCATTCGTTAATTGCTGCGGCCTGATCATTTTTGGGCGTCAAAATGGCCCGCTCACACACCCAAGAATTCCCGTACACACGGCGAATGAGTTCTTCTAAGCTGGATACCACTCTACCGAGAGACAGGTGGTGCTTCCAGAAGCACCGCCTGTCCACCTCTCTCTTCTGGCAGAGTGCCTTCGCCAAGACTTAGAAGGACATCGGTAAATTCTTGAGCACGTGCATTGTCACCGCTCTCATATTAAAGGTCAAGCGCAGCGTAAAAAACTCGTGACCACAACGAAGATCGTTTCAACGAAGCATTCACCTCGTTAGCCCGGGATCCCTTCTTTTTGCATAATATTCTTTGTCCTAATATACTTTGGCATAACGATTTCGGCATAATTTGGTTTGCCATAATAATACTACTAATACGTAATAATACTTTGGCATATTTTTTTTGACATAATCATCTTTAAGGCTAAGTTACATAAATTTAATTCGCATAACGTTACTAGGCCTAATGACTATTAGCATAATAATATTTAGGCACAATATATACAATTAATATAACATAACATAACACCACATAGCTATAGTTTCTGTAACAATTCAATAATATTGTTGGTTACAAATTCAACATGTTGTGCTACAAAAGTTAGTGACAGAACCGAATCGCTGCAAAACCGACTCCACGTAGTCTTGTCTGCCCTACCCCTAAAGTGTAGGGGCGAGGCGGCCCTTGGGCTGAGGAGCAGGCGGCTGCAAGCTTCGGCTTGCTAGCCGGCTCAGCGGCGGCGGTGACCGAAAGCCGTCTGCGACGATGAGAACGCGTGGGGCTGCCGGAGGCCCGCAGCGCCGGAGCCGTGACAGAAACCATGCCTGGTGCATGTTGCATGTTCGCCTGAAATTTGCATGCTTGCTTGCATGCTGCATACCTGCTGCATGTTGCATGCTTGCTTGAATGCTGGATGCTTGCTTGCATGGTGCATGTTGCATGCTTGCTTGTATGCTGCATGCTTGCTTGCTTCCATGCCTTGTGTTCGCTTGTTTGCATGCTTCTAACTGTAAAAAAAAGCCTACAAAATTGCTGCATGTTGCATGCTCGCTTAGAAGCTGCATGCTTGCTTGCATGCTGCAAACCTGCTGCTTGTTGCATGCTTGCTTGAATGCTGGATGCTTGCTTGCATGGTGCATGTTGCATGCTTGCTTGTATGCTGCATGCTTGCTTGCTTCCATGCCTTGTGTTCGCTTGTTTGCATGCTTCTAACTGTAAAAAAAGCCTACAAAATTGCTGCATGTTGCATGCTCGCTTAGAAGCTGCATGCTTGCTTGCATGCTGCAAACCTGCTGCTTGTTGCATGCTCACTTGAACGCTGCATGCTTGCTTGCGTGCTTCATGCTTGCTTGTATGCAGCATGCTTGCTCGCATGCTGTTTGCTTACTTGATTGCATGCTGAATGCTTGCTAGCATGCCTGCTGTATGCTTGTTTGTTCTTACTGTGGAAAAAGCCTACAAAATTGTTCAAAACAAATATGTTATGTATGACTTGCTTCAGGAGATATGGGTTTTTTTTCAATCGTCGAAATAAATTGGTATATCCTAAATTTATATTTTAGAATATTATGCTTGATAAATTTAAGCTTTAGAATGTTATGCTTAATCATTATTATGATTAGAAAAATTATGCGTAAGCTGTTATGCGTAAATAATATTATGAGAAAATATAATTAGGACAAACAAAAGTATGCCAAGTTATACAACGTGTAACGTTAATTGCGCAATCAGGTCGACATTTTTAATGAAGTTTTTTTTTGAAAAACTTTTTACAAAAAAAAATATAACCGACTTTAATGTTCGGTTTAAGTCGGTGTTTCTATAATAGTTTAAAGTCTTTTCGTTATTTAACACCGACTTCCAAAATTAAAGTTATTTTGTATTTTTCAGTGTTTTTTTAACATTGAAGTCGGTTATTTTTTTTGTAAAAAGTTTTTGTAAAAAGCGAGAGGAAGTGTAAGACTTACACTGACTAAAACCCACTAGTGTTTATCTATGCACTCTGCCTTAAAATTAACCTATGTCCGTTTCCACGGTCCCAACTACATTTCTCTGTACCAAAATTCATCAAAATCGGTTTTGACATTTAGGCGTGAAGACGTAACAAAAAAATAAACAAACTCACTTTCGTTTTTTATAATATTAGTAAGGATGTCGTTTATTGGTAGTAGAATAATCATTCACGATATTATAATTCCATAAAAAAGTACAGCAATCGCAAAAGTGGCTTATACTTATTCTCAAACTAAGAGTCGATTGTATTTTGGGACACAGTGTTTTGTTGTGAATATTGTTACAATTTACTTCCTTTTAGCTACATTATCGTGAATGTAAATAACTTCAAGGGGTTCATATAAAGGTGAAGGTGTGGCTGTTTGTGCCTGTGAGTGATTATATTATATTATGTTTGACTGGCATGTTGGTCTAGTGGTTAGTGGCTCTGATTGCTATGCCGGAGGTCTTGGGTTCGATTCCCACCTAGGACAAATGTTTATGTGATGAGCATGATCATTTGTTCTGTGTCAGGGTGTAATTTATCTATAATATGTTTGTCAAACCCTCAAAAAATCCATCTAAAAAATTCTCAATAAAAAATAGGCATATGCACAAAGCGTCGAGCACAGTTTTGATGGTTTGCACCAGGGGAGGCAGGAGACTCCCAACTCCAGAACTTGCCGCCCCCCTGAATTTGCCACCCTGGGCCGTCGCTCCATCGTGCCCCCCCCCCCCGCCCCTAGCGTCGGCACTGCCTAACATAACTATAGTCTAGTTCACATTATGCTAGTAGCGAGTAATTTAGAGCTAAAATATTCGCTTCTGCCACAAAATCGTTCACACTTCGTTCGAGTAGTTTACAAATAAGTTTTTTAAATTATCAATTTGGACTTTCTTCCTAACTATTCGAAAAAGCTCGTTTGACGTACATTCCAAATGGATAATTAAAAAAAAAATGGCCAAATTTGACTTACTCTCGATTCTAGGCCAGAATAATGTAAATAAATATAAACATCATACTTAATCAAATTTGGTAGGTAGGTAGAAGAGACACTGGAATAACACAGTCTACCTATAATTCCACTGCTGAGCACGGGTCTCTGCTCGCGCGATATAAACTGTAGTCCACGCGGGCGAAGCCGCGGGCGAAAAGCTAGTCTTTTTTATAACTAGATGTTCTAGATGATTTCCCGCACCATTTAATTGCACAGGAACTCATTTTTGCTTCGGTTTTAAATGTTTTTTAAGGCACCAAAAAATCTTTTTACAAAAAAAATATAACCGACTTCAATGTTAAAAAACACTGAAAAGTACCAAATAACTTTAATTTTGGAAGTCGGTGTTTCTATAATAGTTTAGTCTCTTCGTTATTTAACACCGACTTCCAAAATTTAAGTTATTTGGTATTTTTCAGTGTTTTTTTAACATTGAAGTCGGTTATATTTTTTTTTGTAAAAAGTTTTTTTTATTTCACGCTTTTTAGTCCATGGAGAAATCCAAACCAAAATCGTTTGTACTGGGTTTCATCGCGTTAATAATATGTCTTGGATGACATAGATGGCGCTAGTATAGTAGTCGGATTGAAAAACATACATCTCTCGTTAAAGAATATTATCTTGCTTTTTGCTAGTTACAATATTACTTAATTTTAACACAAATTCTCCTACGACATTACAAACCTTATAAAGCAAAGCACGTAATAACTAGGATTTGAACTCGGTAGCATAAAATTTACCGATATCATAAGCCACTGGACCATTGCGTCATTACGCAATTAGTTGAAATTATCCTACTCTTTATTATATTGAAGTTGTTTAGAGACTTTAACCCGTATCATAAATCTCAAAAGAATTGAGGGTAGTTTAATATTGGCTGTATAAAAATTAAATCTTTTTGTTCAATCATAACGTTCTTTACTATCTTTGAGTGAGTTCGGTTACGATTGCGTTTAACAAGTTTTTAATATTTATTTTTATCATGAGTTCCCGTTCAAATATTGATATGGCTACGAGGGCCCAAATAATTGCATAATCAAGGCTTAAATTATTCTGAAATTTTGAGAGAAACTGGCTTAAACGTAAGTAATGTTTTAAAATCACTGTCCGTTATTTATTTTATTATCCCTGGTTATCGATACACGAAATATCGAATATATAATTATATATATATATATTTATATTTTCCTTACAGGTAAAGACTCACTTTATGGATAAAGCGGTTTCAAGAAGAGGGTTCGTTGGAACACCGTAGTAGATCTGGCAGAAGACGCCATATTGACTCAGACCAGCGTCAACTTATGGTGCAAGGTTATGAGGACACCAACAAGATATTACGCAGAGTTGTTTGATACATCTTTGCGGACGGTGTATCGTACTCTTCACAGTGAAGGTCTGCATTATCGTCGACATGCTATTAAACCATTGCTTACCGAAGCTAATAAAAGAGCACGATTGGAGTTCGCAATGAAATACAGAAATTTCGACTGGAGCAACGTCATCTTCAGTGATAAAAAGCTTTCAAGTCTAGCCAGCACGGGCGAGTTATGTTGTGGCGTAGGAATAATACGCGTTATGATAGTGTTACGCCGATAAAATTTCAACACGTCATATCTCCAACAAATTAAAGAGTAGCAACGAATAATTAAAACGCATTACTGTTCGAAAGCTCTAGAACCAAAGTACCTACCTAGCCTGGCAAGATCTGGAACATTCCGTCTTAAGTACTTGTTGTACCTAGTATTTAGTAGGTATGTAATCTGTAGGTATCCGTAGGTGGATAAGGGAAATGGTACTTTCCGACGTTCACAATAGAGTCGAAATTTGCGTGAGTGACTCGCGAAGGACAAAGCAATAAAATTGATTTATGGCCCCGCGACGCGACTCTATTGTTCTGGAACTATCCCGAGACGTCAGTATCTAGAATTTTCTTTGTTCCGCGTATAAATACGAGCCCCCGAACGGAAGTGAGTCAGTTCTGATTTCGACTGCGATCAAGAGCGATCTACCTAAGTGAGCGAAGTGATTTTATCTAACGACCGAGGCGATAGTATAACGGAACTCTAGTGCTAACTGTGATTTGGATTATTGTTGACTGGACTAATTATTTATTGTTTGTGGTAAATAAAGTTCTTTATTGGTAAATCGGCATTTAGTTACCCACGTACGTAACAACTGGTGTCAGAAGTGGGATGCCGTTACCACAGAAGGACGACGAACAGCGACCACGAACAAGGAGGCAAGCAGAGATGGATGCTGCGCGTCATCGTATGGAGGAGGAAGATCAGGCTGGCATGGGAGCAACGGCAGCTGCTGAGGTGCCAACAGGACCATCCTCAGAATTGAACCTCGCTGCGGTGTTGGCCGCCATGCAAGCTAGTATTGAAGCCGCCCGTCGCGACCAGGAAGCTGCCCGCCGTGAACAAGAGGCTAACCAGCGTAAGCTTCAGGACCTAATCGCAGCTAACCAGGAAGAAGCTCGCCGCGAACAGGAAGCCGCTCGTCGCGATCAAGAGGCTAAGCAGAACCTGATCCTCGATAAAATCGACCACGGCCTCGTTACGTTGGGTGAGAAGGTAAAGAATCTCACCTTAGAGGTAAAGGAGGTTTCCGCCCGAGCTGATAGCCTCGAAACAAGAATTGATGGCCATGAAGATCGACTGCTGGACATCAATAAAAAAATTGTCAAGCTCGAAGCACGCGAGCCCATTGCTGTTGGCTCACCATCGCACACCCCCTGTGCATCGGCCGCAAAATTTGATGTGCCGCGTTTTGATGGCACGTCTTCCTGGACGGCATTTAAGTACCAATTTGAGACATTGGTTGAAACAAACCGCTGGGATGATAAACAGTCTTTTGCGGCATTAACTTTGGCTCTACGAGGGGACGCTCTGCTAGTCCTAGAGAACCTACCTCCGGACGGCAGGACATTGGCGCGCCTCATGGAAGGACTGGACACTCGCTACGGTGACAAGCACCTCGAGCATGTTTTCCGTGCGCAACTTCGCGAAAGAACGCAGAGGTCGAACGAGAGCCTGCAGCAGTGGGGAGTCGAGGTTGAACGGCTGGTTCGGCGTGCGTACATGTCGATGACACCAGAGACGGTGGAAGTAAATCTGGTGCAAGCATTCATCGACGGTCTACGGGATTCTGAAGTCAGGGCTACGGTGCGGCTCGGACACCACCAAACTTTAAAGAGTGCGATGGCACACGCTTTGGAAGTGGAAGCCGTACGACAAGATTCTCGTACGCACAGAGTTCGGGAAGTGGTGGTCTCGCCTACAACGCAGCCACGTCAACGAGAAGTGGTGGCTTCTTCCTCGACAAAGTCCCGCTATATTCCGACATGCTACGGGTGTGGGGAAAAAGGGCACATTCGTACCGATTGCCCCAAGAAGAAAAGGGGAAGTGTGGACTCCGGAACTCAAGTTAACGAGGAGTCGTTAAACTAAAAGTCGCCAGGGCCGCGGGGCGGGTGCTGGCTGGTCAACTGAAGGCCCCAACCATCACCATCAATCAAGTTCACGACGGAAATAGTTTGATAGTCGAAGGGACGCTGAATCATAGTGCTTGCAATTTTACCGTTGACACCGGGGCGTCGCGAACTATTGTAAGACCTGAGTTGCTGAAGCGAACCATCTCGTGGCAAAGAAAGTCTCCATCCTGCCAACTTCAGACAGCAACCGGCCAGTCAGTCTCCGTCCTCGGTGATACAGAAATCAAGTTCAAAATTGGTGATCAAGTGTATACCCACCCTGTTTTAATTGCAAATATTACGGACGATTGCATACTGGGTCTCGACTTCTTGCAGAATAACCGATGTATTCTAGATATCGATAGGGGAGTACTGAAGTTCCCAGATCAAGAAGTCTTCCTGCGAGGAAATAATAATAATAATAATAATAATAATAATATTTTTATTCAAAATTCTTTAAAGCATAAATTACATACAGTCTTAATTAAATATCTTAATTCTGAGTCTTACGTGCCTGAACTAGGAAATCCTGTGTTTCAGGCAAGAAGAGCTAAAATAATTTAAAATTAACAAATAATCAAAAGAATTTTAAGTACAATACAAATGTGTAAAAAATCTGTAATGTAGACATGTCATTATTATAATATTAAAAAGTTTAACTTCTAGTTTCTTAATTATCAATATAGGTACTTAAACTAGGTAATTTTTTTATAAAAATAGTTTCTTAAATAACAAAATACTTAAACTAGGTCAACAATTGAGTAAAAACACAACATATAAACAAAATCACAAAATATAAACAAAATCATTTTAGCACAATCAGTAAATTCTCTGTATCATGGTATGACATTTTTTGAAGAGTTTCTTTAAGAATTCTCTTACAGTAGACTTGATTCAAGCGATAAATATTTGCTTTCGCGTTCAATCTATTGTAGAGGAGAGGACCGAGAAAAAGGTAAAATTTTGACGTGAAAGCATGTTTGGTATGATTTTGAGGACAAACTAGGTCTTTACGTCTTTTGTTAGTAAAATCCGTGCTATATGTTAAATCTGCGTGCTGTTTTAATACAATACCCATTATAAATAATTGCCGGACTGTTAATACTTCACATTCTTTGTATAGGAGGTTAGTGGGAAAAAGGAATGGACGGAAAGTAGACACTTTGAGAATTGCCCTCTGGGCTCTCTCGATAGTTAGTAACAATGTTTTACCCGCTCCACCCCATGTGGTAATACAGTAGGTTACTATCGATTGACATAGAGCGAAGTAGACTTGTCGAACTATTTTTGGATCTGCAATGTAGCGCAACTTTTTAAAAACAAATATCAATTTACGAATCCTATTATTTATAGCTTCTATATGATGTTTAAATGAAAGTGTCTCATCGATTATAATTCCAAGGTACTTTACTGTATTTGACATGTTAATATTAGGACAAACACATTGGTTATTTGTGTTAGATGTGCAGTTATGAGCATACAATGTTGAGGTAGTGCCGGTTAGTTTTTGCTTGCGCATCGAAAACTTGACGTAATTTGTCTTGTCAGCATTTAAGGTTAGTGAATTATTTTGAAGCCATTTATTAATAACATTGAATCCGTGTTGCGCAAACTTGTAGACATTTTCTTCTGAGTCAGCCGAAAACAAAAGAGCAGTGTCGTCGGCATAGCTAACGATATGGCCGTGATCTATATTCAGATTACAGAGATCGTTTATATAGATTAAAAAGAGTGAAGGTCCTAAAATACTTCCTTGGGGAATTCCGAAAGCTGTGCTTTTTTCCTCATCGCTGATAACATTCCCAATCTTCACACATTGCGTACGTTCTTCTAGGTAGCTCTTAAATAGTTTCAGCTGAATTTCCCTGATGCCTATGGCCTCAAGCTTGCGCAACAAGATGGGAATAGAAACTGTGTCAAACGCTTTGGCGAGGTCCAGGAAAATTCCTACTGTGTGGTTACCCTTATCAAGTTCCTGTGCTAGGTAGTCAGTAAGATGGTGTACGGCATTATCTGTAGACATTTTAGGTCTAAATCCAAACTGCTGCTTAGAGAGAATTGATTTATCCTCCAAATATTTATAAAACCTATTGTTTATAATTTTTTCTAATATTTTAGACATGGCAGGCAGTAAGGAAATAGGCCTATAATTAGTCACTTGGTCTTTACTTCCTGATTTGTAAACTGGGACAACAACAGCTTTTTTTAAGCACTTGGGGAACACACCTGTGGTTAAACATTTATTAAAAATGCAAGTTAACGGTGGTACTAAAAGGTCTTTGAATTGCTTAATAATTTTACTAGATATGTTATCCCAACCAACTGCACAGTCAACTTTTAGACCCATAATAATCCTTTCCACTTCCGCCTCGTCAGTATCTAGTAAAACAAAGGATGATAAGCTAGTGTTGGATGCATATAATGAGCTCGCGAGGTGCTGCGTTTGTCCACGAATTTTTTCAGCTAGACACTTGCCCACATTAACAAAGAAATTATTTGCAATATTCGCAGATGTTAACTGTGATGAATGTGCTTGTAATAAACTTGAAGAAGACTGATTCTGTTTTGAATTATACGTCACATTTTTAATAATCTTCCAGATCTTTTTATTGTCTGTACCAGCCTCTCTTAGTGCAGTGTTATCGTAATTGCGTTTTACTTTTAAATAACTCATGCAACCTGTATTGTTTAAAGAATGTTACACTGGCTCCAAGAACCGAAACCTTAGTCGAAGTAAAATTTCCTAAGAAAATCAGGCAAACAAGATGTGTTTTGGTTGAAGATACTGGCCGGCACCCGGAGCTCATCACCGCGAGAACATTAGTAATGACGAAAAGGAGATCCAAGGTAAGGATTGTGAACCTTGGGAAAGAAGAGGTCCAACTAAAGAAAAACAGTGTTGTTGGGAGATGTGAAGGATTGAATTATCTCCGGCAAATCAATACATCTTCAGTGAAACAAGACGTAATAAAAGGTGAACCTGATCACATCCAGCAACTTCTGGAAAATTCTAAGAGCAATTTATCGGCTTCGGAACTACAGCAAGCCAGGGAATTTCTGCTACGGTTTCGAGATATCTTTGCAACGGGAAAAGACTGCGGAAGAACAGGTCTCGTCAAGCATGAGATAGATACAGGTGATGCTAGACCAATTAAACAGAGACCGCGCCGTATACCCTGGGCTAAGGAAACTGAGGTAGCAGAAATGGTAAAGGACATGGCTGATAGCAGAATAATTGAGCCTTCTACGAGCCCATGGTCTTCTCCAGTCGTTCTGGTGAAGAAGAAGGACGGCAGTACAAGATTCTGTGTGGACTACAGAATGCTGAATAATGTGACGAAGAAGGACAGTTATCCCTTGCCGAGGATAGACGATACGCTGGATATGCTCAGTGGTATGAAGTGGTTTTCAACCATTGATTTGAAAAGTGGCTATTGGCAAGTGGAAATCAGCGAGAAAGACAAAGAAAAGACAGCGTTCAGTACGGGCATTGGCAATGGCCTGTGGCAATTTAACGTTATGCCTTTTGGGTTGTGCAACGCTCCAGCGACGTTTGAACGCCTCATGGAGAGAGTCATGGTGGGCCTTCTTGGTGACGTCTGTCTGGTATATTTGGATGACGTCATTATAATGGGCCGCACTTTTAAGGAAAACCTAAGGAACATGGAGAAAGTGTTCATCAGGATACGAGGGGCTAACCTAAAACTAAGCCCAAAGAAGTGTGCCCTGTTCAAGAGGGAGGTCAGCTACTTGGGACATGTTATTTCCGCCGATGGGGTGAGAACCGACCCTGAGAAGATAAAGGCTGTCCAACAGTGGCCAGTTCCAAGGAACAAAACAGAAGTACGTGCATTTTTAGGGTTGTGCACATACTATAGACGATTTGTTATGAGTTTTTCGGACATTGCAAAACCGTTACACCAGCTGACGGAGGATAAACGAGATTTTATCTGGGACAAGAACTGTGAGTCAGCATTCAACAAGCTAAAACAACGGCTACGTGAAGCGCCTATACTGGGGTATCCGAGCAGAGACGGAAGATTTGTCGTCGACACCGATGCCAGCAACACGGGAATTGGAGGAGTGTTGTCACAAGTGCAAGGTGACAGACAGGTCGTGATTGCTTACTTCAGTAAGGCACTTTCAAAGCCAGAACGGAACTACTGCGTGACTCGACGAGAACTGCTGGCTGTGGTAAGAACCTTGCAGCATTTTCACAAGTACCTCATAGGAAGGCAGTTTACGTTGAGGACGGATCACGCTGCATTGAAATGGCTTCTACAATTTAAAAACCCGGAGGGCCAAGTCGCAAGATGGCTCGAGCAGCTGCAGGAGTTCAACTTTGTGACGGAACATCGCAGTGGAAAAGGGCACAATAATGCTGACGCCTTGTCGCGACGTCCGTGCAATGAGGACTGTAGACACTGCCAACAGAATGAAGCCCGAGAACAAGTGAATTTAATTAGGACTGAAGGCAACTTCAAGAAGTCCCAGGAAGAAGATGAAGATATTCGACCTATACTGGACTGGAAGCGTAACGGAACTAGGCCTCAGTGGAGTGAAGTATCGTCACATAGTCCCGTCACAAAGAGCTACTGGGCACAGTGGGACAGTTTAGTCCTAGAAAATGATGTGCTTTGTAGGAAATGGGAATCGAACGATGGCAAGGAGGTGACCACACAAGTGATAGTACCACGATATGAAGTGGTCCCCCTGCTACAAGAAATACACGATGGCGCTTCTGGAGGACACCTGGGAATTAAGAAGACTCTACTGAAAGTGAGACAGCGGTATTACTGGCTCAATTGTAGAGATGACATAGAGCAATGGTGTCGGAAATGTACAGCGTGCGCATCTGTGAAAGGACCACAGACTAGAAGTAGGGGCAGGCTTCAGCTGTACAATGTGGGAGCCCCCTGGGAACGCATTGCCATCGACGTCGCTGGACCTTTCCCAGTTACGGATGACGGAAACAAGTACATAGTGGTGATCCAGGACTACTTCACAAAGTGGCCCGAAGTCTTCGCCATACCCAATCAGGAAGCGACGACAGTGGCGAAGAAGGTGGTCGAGGAAGTAGTATGTCGGTATGGCGCACCTTTGGAAATCCATTCCGATCAAGGCCGTAACTTCGAATCTGCGCTGTTCCAGGAAATGTGTACTCTTCTGGGAATTTATAAGACACGCACAACACCTGCGCATCCTCAATCGGACGGAATGGTGGAAAGGTTTAACCAAACCCTGGAGAATCATCTGGCTAAGGTTGTCGATGACCATCAGAAAGACTGGGACCGGTATATTCCACTATTTCTGATGTCGTACCGATCGGCAGTGCATGATAGCACGGGACATACCCCAGCAAGAGTGAATTTCGGCAGGGAAATAAGACTTCCAGTCGATGCCGTAACTGGCGTGCCACCTGACAAGACTAAGCCAGTTACGGACTACGTAAGTGACCTTCAAGATCAATTGGACGAAGTGCATAAACGAGTACGTGAGAATAGCATGAACACCAGCGTTAAAATGAAAACGAGATACGACCGTAATGCCAACGCCCAGGGATTTGAGGAAGGTGCACTGGTTTGGCTCCACAACCCGCTTCGACGAAAAGGGAAGTCTCCGAAACTTCAAGCTCGATGGGAGGGACCTTACACCGTACTAAAAAGGATCAACGATGTAACCTACCGCATCAAGAAAGGGCTAAGAGGGAAGCCTAAGGTTGTCCATGTGGACAGATTGGCGCCGTATCACGGATCTAATAATGCTCGGGACGAGCATGACTAAGAGGGGGGCACTGTTACGCCGATAAAATTTCAACACGTCATATCTCCAACAAATTAAAGAGTAGCAACGAATAATTAAAACGCATTACTGTTCGAAAGCTCTAGAACCAAAGTACCTACCTAGCCTGGCAAGATCTGGAACATTCCGTCTTAAGTACTTGTTGTACCTAGTATTTAGTAGGTATGTAATCTGTAGGTATCCGTAGGTGGATAAGGGAAATGGTACTTTCCGACGTTCACAATAGAGTCGAAATTTGCGTGAGTGACTCGCGAAGGACAAAGCAATAAAATTGATTTATGGCCCCGCGACGCGACTCTATTGTTCTGGAACTATCCCGAGACGTCAGTATCTAGAATTTTCTTTGTTCCGCGTATAAATACGAGCCCCCGAACGGAAGTGAGTCAGTTCTGATTTCGACTGCGATCAAGAGCGATCTACCTAAGTGAGCGAAGTGATTTTATCTAACGACCGAGGCGATAGTATAACGGAACTCTAGTGCTAACTGTGATTTGGATTATTGTTGACTGGACTAATTATTTATTGTTTGTGGTAAATAAAGTTCTTTATTGGTAAATCGGCATTTAGTTACCCACGTACGTAACAATAGTGATCACGTTGTGTCTAACTGTGAATCCGGTCGTGTAACAGTGAATATGTGGGGATGGATGAGTGCTGCAGGACCTGGAGAATTTACTGTAATACCCAGTCGTGCAAACAGTGTAAACTACATAGATGTGCTGAATGACGTTATGTTATCTACCGTGCGGAATGTTTTTCCTGTAGAAGACGTGCCAGTGATAACGTTCGTGCAGGACAATTGTCCTATACACCGTTCCATAATTGTGCAAGAGTGGTTTAGCCAGCAATCGGACATACGGATTATTCCTTGGCCTGCGAGATCGCCAGATTTATACCCTATTGAAAATTTATGGGGCGTTATGGTTCAAAGGTGGGACAATAGGAATGAAAGGACTAAGGAGGCACTGAGTACTCACTGCATGCAGGTATGGGATTCTCGGGATGGGGTTAAAATTTATGTGAAAAATGTATAAACTCCATGGGTTCGCGCTTGTAAGTTGTCAGCGATCAAAATGGCGGACACACGAGTTATTAAAAAAGAATATAAAGTGTTGACTATTGGATTGAGTATTAACAAAGACCGGGGTAGCTATAATTTATTTGATAAATTACAGTATTCAAACTTAGCGTTAGTGGGATACATTTTTTTACTACTTTATAACAACAAAATGTTATTACACTAATGATTTTAATTTCTTATAAAATATAAGAAATTAAAATAAAAACAATTTAAATATAGATTCCTTTCCAATATAATAAATTATTTATTTATTTATTAATTCATGAATCCCCAAGCGACACCCGGTGGCCGCGCATCTATTGTCTTACTATTGTGTCTCTAATTGACGGTATCTGAAGGGTTAATATAAACAACTCGGTCCCAAAATGACAGCTATAACCAGGTCTTACAATTGTTATTTTGATTTGAGGTTAAGCTTCAATTTCTTCCTCGTTTTGGAACGAATACTTAAGCTATGAACCTTAGTCATAACATAATGCACAAATCAATCATTATAGTCAATATCACTAACCATAATTATATAAAACGTAATATTTTTTTATAATTTATGAGTAAGTAAAATATTAACAGAACTAAAGTTGCATTATAGTGAAAGGTATTATAACATTATGTAAATAAAACTAAATAGTAGAAGAATAGCACAACATTGTTTTGATTTAGAATACTTATAATTTCTATTAAACAGTTTTGCTTTGTTAATGTCTTCCATTTTATAATGTTTTAGTTATAAATTTCGTTATAAATTCAGTTATAAATTTTACTTGTATTTCTCATAAAGAGTGAATTAAATAATTGTCGATTGAGTGTGAAAGCTGTTAGGTTAGGTTATACATAGTATAAGAAAGAAAGAAAGAAACAAATTGTATTTTTCTTTGAGAATTAAAGGTCTGAAACTATAATATCACTACAATAGTTTTATTTCTTATCCTTTCGAGAATTAAACTTCGTAAATCTTAATCTGTAAGAAAAATATGTCTAGATTTTCTTACATATTTTTTTTACTAATAATACCTACTAATACTTACTACCAATTCATCATCATCATCATCATCTTCCTGCCCTTGTCCCGTTTTATTTGGGGTCGGCGTAACACGTTTTTTTCTTTCATATCACTTCTCACACAATCCATCCATCTTTTCTTTGGCCTCCCTCTCCCCTTCCATCCATCCACATGTAAACTCATAACTTTTTTAGCAACATCCGTTTCGTCCCTCCTTTTCACATGACCATACCAAGACAAACGATTTCCTTTCAGCTTTTCAGTCACTGGCGCCACTTTCAAACTTCCCCTAATATACTCATTTCTCACTTTATCCATTCTTGTCACACCACACATCCATCTTAACATTCTCATCTCTGCTACATGCAATCTTTTTTCATCCTTCTTATGAAAGTAATTTTTATATATATAAAATTTATATACAGGGTTATTTGTAAAACACTAACAACCTTGCAGGACTGTATTAGTAACATCATAAACAACAACTTTTGTTCTATGACCTTTTTCAAAACATAATACATTTACCAAAAACAACCCTTAAATATTGCCTTGTTCTATTCGGCGGGCGTGCTTGACGCGACGCTAGCGCATCAAACACCCCTGCCAACCAAACCTCCGCTATTGTATTATCGCTTGCTTCGCATAAAATTCGTAATATTTAGAACATTATTTAATTATTTTTATTTTTGTATGAAAATCTGATAAATAAAAATATGATACATTTTTAAAAGTCATAGAACAAAAGTTGTTGTTTATGATGTTAGTAACATAGTCCTGAGAGGTTGCCAGTGTTTTATAAATATCCCTGTATGTTTACTTGTATAATATGTCTTTATTCATTTATACATCTTATACCTCATATTTTTATACTATTTATATAAAAATAAAATAAAAAATGTTTAAAATTATAAAAAATAGAATATAAATTATATTACACTTAAAAAAAGTCGACAGAAAACTGGGTTTCGAACCGGTGCCCAGTGGAACGAACTGTGTTATTCTGCCATGCATATCCACCTGAGCTACCGATCCAACTACTACAGAATGCGAAAATGAGAGCTAATTTGTGAATGTAAGGATTCTTTATTATTTATGATCTACGCCATCTGTAGTCAAATTAACTAAGATACCAATTGACTTATTTGGTTTGGTTTAGATGGCGCTGTATTAAGTACTCGGAAAGAAGAAAATAAAATAATGTATGGTTATTTGAATATAAATATATTATTATTTCTAAGTAATTATTTTAGGTATTATAAAGCCTATTATGTGCCTCTGCATAATAAGGTTTTTAAGTTTTGCAGTGTTAATTTCATTTTTGAACAGCGCCATCTAGTCGTCTCATGAAAAGTAATGCAAAACCTCACAGCCAAAAATCGACCTTAAAATACCCATGGACTATCCATGATAGTACCACCACTAAAAAGTACCCCTCAGTCAAACTTACTCGTAAATACCTTATAGTCAGAGCGCATCTCATAACGGTTCTAATAATCCCAAACACGGTTAGATCCAGTTCGATATAACCTCTTCTTTCAATCAATCATTAGACTAGATGCTGATAATCCCGGCTGCAGCATCAGGCCAGACTTATGTCAACATTGCATTTAACTTAAAATTTAGTTCTGTTTAAAATGAGCCCAAACACGACTACGGTGCTGTAATTTCAAGGTTTGTACTTTTTCTGATGCTCCTGGATTCAGCATTAGGTCTCTATGTACTTCGGTGTTCTTTATTAGCAGTACGTTTATCCACACATCGAGCCCTTTTCAATGAGCCTAAACTCGATATATCTGCTGTTAGTTGTCGAGGACTTAGGTACTCTGCAGACTATCCTGACTGCAGCATCAGGACTTGATTATCAAAACAATTTACTAAAACAGTATCAAACATCAAAACAATTTACTAAAACAGTCCTTGCCTGTTCGACTAACTTCTTACTGTTAAGGAGTTGTATCTTCCATCATCAGCCCAGCTACCTGAGATGGTAACGACCATACGCAAATACACAAGATACTTCATAAAATATGCGAAAAACAATAAGTGAGCCTATAAAATTTGAGGGTTGCTCTCAATTCCTCCAAAATTCCATCATCAGATCCTAATTTGGTGACAATGGGACCACCTCAGAACTATCTACTTTCGAACAAAAAAAGAATTTTGAAAATCCGTTCACATTTGGCGGAGTAATCGACAAACAAATATACAAAAAAAAAAAAAAACATACAAACAACCGAACGTAGTACCTCCTCCTTTTTGGGAAGTCGGTAATTAAGGAATGTGCACAGATCCAACAACTAGTCAGTACTAAAAAGTGCACTGATATCGGCATCTAATATAAGTGCAAAATTACATGTGTTGTGAGCCAGAGTCGCCCGTACGAGCGGTCAAGTGGTTGTATAATCATTGCGGGTGGGTCTGGATACAACATCATTAAACAAGTCAAACTCATGTCTGTTTTGGTGTACAAAAATACATATTTCAAAAATGTATAGTGCTGGACAAAGTGGCAGTATTTTATGTTTTTTAAATAGTGGAAAACAACTGTCCAGTACGTGCGCTCCGCAAATTGACCAAACTCAAATGGTTTAAATACATCTTAATCTATAATATAAAAATGAATCGCAAAATGTGTTGGTAAGCGCATAACTCAACAACGCCTGGACCGATTTCGCTAATTCTTTTTTTGTTGTGATTGTTATTGTGAGGAAAAGGTTCTTATGGAAAAAATAAATAAAATTACGGTAGAGTACGGTAAAGTTGTGTAGGGTGGAGTAGGGTAGAGTAAGGTAGAGTAGGGTAGAGTTGGGTATAGTAGGGTGGAGTAGGGAAGAGCGAGAGTGAAGCCGCGCGAGCAAAAGCTAGTTCCTTCTATATAAAATTCAATTTACTATCTATTTATTTGGCAAGTTTAGGAAAACAAACAGTTACAGAAAAATGGCAATAAATATATTTGAGTCAACAAGTTTTCTAGTGACTAAAACATTTAACTCATCTCAAAAACTACTTCGGATTTTAATGAAACTTGTACTGATGATTGCCCTTTTCAGCAACAGCAGGGGACCACAGCTGGGTCGAAGCCTACTGGGGCTAGGGTTATCTGAAAGGAAGCTCGAGCCCCGGTATGAAGAAATGGGGCTGGTTTTTAGTCAGTAAGAGTCTGACACTATCTCCCGCTGCGCCTAGGAGCGGGGTTTATTATTGGATGATTTTCCCCACCATAAAAAAAAGACAGGTGATTTTTTTTAAATATTTTATTCACTTTCCGGATGTTTTTATAACAGTTCCACTAGATGACGTGTAAATGGGACAGTTTGTTTCTCTGTTTTCATTGGTGACACTGATCTGGTTCTGAAACAAAGAAAATCGGTGTTAAAAATCAAGTCATTAATTACTTGCAATCCTCACCAATATTATATAGAGGTAAAGTTAGTTCTTTTTTGGTTTTTAGGAGGTATAGTAAACGCTACAGTTATTGGCCCCTTTACAGTTTTTTGCCCTTTGAAACTTTGAATGCCTAAAATAAGCAATTAATTACTGAGTCTAGCTTTGATGTTGAAAGTTCTACAAAAATGAAAAGTAATTATATATTTTTGCCAATAAGACCACTTGGTAAAAAAAAATATATAAAATAACTAAATACACACAACAACGCTTACTAGGTTCATATAAATTCTGATAGTAGTCATGTTTCTTTTGTATAATTGAATATAATTTTGTAAACATAAATTATATCATTAAAGTTGATCTCTGCAATATATTGTGAAATCAGAATGTGCTACTTATACACTTCTTACCAATATGAGAGCTGCACAGTGTCTTCTGGCTGGTAATGGTGGCTATTGGACAATCCGTAATAACGTGAGATTTTCAGACTTAAAAAAGCCGTTTTCTTCAGTAGAGTGGTTTTTCTTTTGTCTGAAAATTGGGTCTGAAAATTCTTGTTCCTGACCGTAGTTCAACAACATAATCATCTGATAGGCCTGTTGGTCTAGTGGTTAGTGAATCTGGCTGCTATGCCGGAGGTCGTGGGTCGTGGGTGTGGGTGTCTATATATGTTTATCAGTTGTCAGTTTGGACACTTCGTGCAGAAGTGTGATTTTCAGACTCAAAACTGCCGCTTTCTTCAGACTCGTAATAATAGCCGTTTTCTTCAGTGGAGTTTTTTTTCAGTTTCCTGACGCTTACACACCTAAAAAATGAGTGACGAGTTATTTTTACTTATAAATTACACAAGTTAAAGGTGGCTGGGGTGAACTTAGAAAAGCCGTGCTGTTCCCATGGACAATTGTATGTAGCATGGTCGCGTGGGTCAATGAACCTCTGGCGCTCGAGGAGTTAATGTCTTTGTACACGTGCAGGTAGTTCCCGGCATCACTACCACGGTAATAGTATCATACAGTATTGTAACTCGGTCGTATCTTTGAAATAAATGCCTACAGCCGCGCGGTACGTAAACATGCGATAGGGCTACCCGCCTCCAGCATTCTAATTACATTTGCCTGCCTACTTTGTGTTTCCATTTAAGTTGTGATTGTAAATATATTATACTTATTTTATTATATAAACAAAATACTTTGTGGATTGAATAGGAAGTATTCAATAAAAATGCGTGTTGTTTTTTGAGTGGTAGATTTAAATAAAATGCTTTTTCTAGTATTATTCATACACATAGTACAATAAACCACTATTATTAATAATAAAATACCACGTCTTTACTTTGAATTATATAAACTAACAATAATCGCGCGATTATTGTTAAAAAAAACCGTCGTGTCCGCTCGTCACTGCGGCACAGTTGCGACGGCCGCGACTGTCTACATGCCGAGCCCATGCTACAAACAACCGAGGTGCGTAGGTATAGTTCGCGTTTCGTCCGTTTGTATGAAGTTGGAATACTGTCTGATATTATTACCGTGTCACTTAAAACTTAAAATGAATCAAACGTTTGGATACTTTAGTTAGGTACCTACTAAACTTCTTTTTAATTTTACCAAAACTATGCACATTTTTGTATCCTCCAAAGACATTTTGGTATCCACATACATATTTCATTGAATCTATTGAATAAGGGTTAAAATCCCTACTTATTTTTTCTCATTTCATTTTATCAGTACTTACCTAATTTTTTTTATCTTGTTTTTTTGTTGTGACTATTAGGACAAAATTTTCCCTTCTCTCCTTAGGGGGCGTTCAAATATTAGGTACCTACGTAACGCAATTTGGGGGGAGGGGGGTGGTCTCTTAAAACGTTACGATGCATTACAGGGGCGGGAGGGGGGGTCTCTTTCAACACGTTAAAAATAAATATAAGGAAATGAAAACTTCCAAATTGGCAACCATTTGTTTTTTTTTTTAATTTTTTTTTTTAAATTTTGTTAAAAATACAATTTTATTTCGAGTAAAATGTTTAATTTCAGTTGGGTTTCCATTTATATTGCATTGCCAACTTTTTGCGACTTTAGGGTAAAAATGATCACTTTTGTATAGTTTTTCTATCGTTACGGTGCGTTGCAGGGGGAAGGGGGGTGTCAAAACATCTTCAAAAACTGCGTTACGTAAAACTTGAACGCTCCCATATAAAAACTTAATTAACGAGATAGTTACGTATTTAAACAGGGAATTGTTAGCTATTTCATATGGTTAAAAACATCATCTACAAAAAATCACGTATTTCAAGACACTATCTCCCGCTCCACCCAAGAGCGGGTTTTGTCATAAGATGATTTTCTCCGAAAAAAAAACCCGTAGGCGACCCTAAATTTTTAAAAGTAGATAAAAAATTCTGCACCGTTTAAAATAAATAAATCAACGCATTAACAATATTAATTCATGAATCCCCAAGCGACCACCGGTGGCCGCGCATCTATTGTCTTACTATTGTGTCTCTAATTGACGGTAAGTATCTGAAGGGTTAATACCAAGAGCAAAACTTCAGTACATATTAACACTATTTTACTAACCTTAAATTTATCATAACGGTGCCTCCTTCAAAACTGCGACCAAAGAGCATGACTGACTCACTTGACTGACTCAGACAGACTGCGACCTGCGGCTACTGCGACTGAGCCAGTATACTATAGTAGTCTTTGTGCGACTGCCTCATGTCGGCGACTTGTTAGACTCGCCCTTTTATTTAGGGATGCGACGGACTTACCGTACCAGGTTTGAAAACCTGGGCTTTACTTGAAAGTACAGCGCCCTTTATTTATTCATGTGGTTCTGGTAAGAAATAGGAAAAACTTGCAAAAAGGTTCGAAGTATTTTGTATGCTATTGGGCATCGGCAAAGCTAGAAAATACTTTCACAGAAAATTGATCCATTTCGAATGAAAGTATTTTTCATTCGCAGATGCAATTGTGCTCCTTAATGTTATAACATCATGGATTAATTTCCTATGAAAGTATACCTAATTTAGGAATTAGATTTATGGCCGGCTTAAACCAACTAAACCAATCTCTTTTTTAATGAAGAAACTGTTTAAGACTAAAACAAAAGTTTTTTTTTTTTTTGTTAAAACGATTGTTGTTGATGAATGGTCTTCAACAACAATCGGGTTAGGAATGTAAATATTTAATTAGGTAACGTTTTTTGAACCGTAGTTACTTAAGTGTTTTCTTTTGCAATATACATTAAGATTTACTTGATGTAATTAATAATACAATTACAAACCATAATTTTGATCATTTTGTGGACAAGGGTGAAAATAAAAGCTGAATGTAATATGTAAAAAGTAATTATATCATACAATAACAGTCCTATACCTCTGATTAAAGTTGGAAAGAAAGATTTCATTTTCATCTACAAAAGCCGTATAAAATTGTCGCACGGTACGAATTAGACTAGTGAACTGAACTACGCATTTGGCTTAAAATACTTTTTAGTATTTTAATATCAGGTTTCTGACTCTGGTATTTTTACAAACTCGTACTTGCAAGCCCTGGTATGGATATTTGTAAGTATACCACAACCCTATTTATTCAGAGTCCCATGACTGGATAACTTGACAGTGACATTGAATGATTTGAATGAAAATGACACAAATTAAACTTGACTTTAAAAAAGACTCATCCATGGATTGTTAAACAGGATAAAGTGTCTGTTTTTACATTACATACTTATTTGAATAGTAACAAAATAGTTGTGGCTATAATCCTACTAATATTATAAATGCGAAATTTAGTATGTATGGATGTTTGTTACTCTTTCACGCAAAAACTACCGGACGTATTTTAGTGAAACTTGGTACATGGGTAGACCATGTTCTAGAATAACACAACAAAAACTTTTTACCCAGGGATTATGTTCCCTTGGGATAATTTTTTAACCCGCTGACAAATCACAGCAACTGTCAAATACTTTGACAGCATGTGTCAAATATGTTTATCCTAATCATTCCTTCGTTCGGTCAATCATTCTATCATTCGGTCAATCATACCATCATTCGGTCATTCATTCTACCAATCGGTCAACTATTCCATGTTTGCCAACATAGAATAAATGCAAAATCCTAAAACCTTAAATAAATAAAACAAAGTAGTATTAGTTCACTATTTAGTAGTAGGGTTGAGCGTGAGCGATGCCGGGGGCAAAACCTTGAAAGGCTATATTTTATGAGTGCGTGCGAAGCCGCGGGCAAAAGATATTTAACTATAAACGGCTATTACGTTACGGCCAAAATTATAAATAATTTTAGCTGTAACGTGGTGTTCATATTGGCTATTCAACTCAATCGCAGTCGCGAATGGAATAAACAATTGATACCCGATTGTGATGGCCTACATGACCAATTGCACGTAAGTACGCTGCGGCGATGAGCGAAGCAAAACGGTCTCGATCTTGTGATTTGATATTTTCTCACGAACTCTTGCGATGCGATGATTTGTTCTTTTTTATAAATGACGGTGGTGATTTCACGCACCCGTAGGACTGAGCCACCGCACCGTGTTGAAGTTGTGTGAATCACATCGAGTCTCACCGTCGTGTTGAATATCCCATGGAAGACGCTGTGTAAACCTTTGTTGATATAATTTATAGCCTAAAATTTTGACACCTAATTGGCAACACTTTAGTTTGGTATCTGTCATCCTGTCTGACATTTCATTTATCATTCATTCGTTTGGTTCACTTCATCACTCGTGTATTAGCATTAGTATTCTGTGGTTCGGTTTCGGCCTAGCCGTAAAACGAACGCCTTTCGGATTTTAGCCAAAATTATAATTTTGACATCAGAGTTTCTAGATTATGTATTAAATACTGTAAACGTTGTGCCAATTTAAGAAACGATAATTTATTTGATATCTGTCGTTCCTTTTGTAACATTTGAAAACTATTAAATTTTTGTCAATTTTATTTGTCGTGCTTTAGTAAAATATTTAAAAGCATTATCTTTAAAATAGAAATGGTCAATTTTCTAAGAAGAATGGGGAAATTTAATAATTCTTTTCTTTGGGGTATACTATTCGCGTCGGCGACCTGGAGTGTATCTTTGTATTTGTACTGGTTGCTGAACTTGAGCGGTGAGTACCTTTCAGCATATCTTTTTATTAGTATTAACTTTGAAAAGGAATGGTTTGTTTTGTTATGGAGATTTGAAAAGGGTAGGAATGATCATACATAAAAGAGTTATGAATAAAAATATGCATGGATGGAGGCCAAAGCAAAGATGGCAATTGGATGAGCATTGTTAATTATATTAGAAGAAAAGGGATATTGATAACGTGATGGTGGACAGGATAGAATGGAAGGGGAAAAAACATGTTAATCCGAACCCAGGTTACCAATAAGGGCAGGAAGATGATGATAGTGCTTGCGTAAGAATATGATGACTTGTAGGCCACTGTATATGGTACACTTTATCTGTAGAATCATAACATGTCCACGGCGGTCCATAAAACCATCCTCATATTGATTTATTTTCTCGACGGGCTGTTGTCCGCAACTCCACGACTACTCCTAACACTCATTTACTAAACATTCAAACATCTATGAGTACTGACTTACTAGGCTATACTAATGTTTGCATGTAGGTACCTTCTCAATAGGTGAGTGTCTTGCTTGGTGGTGGTCAGGTAGATTGATTCATATAAGATCCTGATACTCAGCTGCTCCAGTTACAACTGGAACAACAAGAAGCCTACTCCAACATGAAAAAGACAGTGGCGAAACTATAGGGTGACTAAACTGGCAAAAAGCTACAGGCCTCTGGTCCGTGAAGCCGTGAGCTCGGAAAAAGTAACATCTATATATATAAATATCAATGCCACTTTTCGTTGTTATTTTATAACTAAAGAACGGGCTCACCTATCCAAACCAAATTTTTAGGCTTTATTTGGACTATTTAGTAGATGGTTTATGTGCAGTTTGGTAGGGTATAGTAGGTTAGGGTAGGGTAGAGTAGTATAGAGTAGAGTAGTGTAGAGTAGTGTAGGGTAGAGTAGGGTATAGTAGGGTAGAGTAGGAAAAAGCGGGAGCGAAACCATGCGAGCAAAAGCTAGTAGTTTACATTTATTAAAATTAATTAACAATGCAATGATTTTTCTGAGGCTTGGTCCTTGGATGAATTATGCCACACGGGCCTCAGATGATATAGTTACACACAAAATATTAATTTGCCTAGTCTTTTCACTAGGCAAATGACAATATTTTAGTATGCTACTTAAGCATTCCATTGTGCTAATAAAATTATGTAGTGTCCGCAGTATTGGCCCAATGGTCACAAAATAGGGTCTTATTTGAGTAGTATGGCAAACATTCTAACTCAGCCAAGAGTTTTAATTATGTATATTATCCCTGTTCTCAAAATAGTGAAAACAAAATGTGATTCAACTGGTACATACCACTTGCCCTAGAACCAAATATTCAAAGACATGCAACATTCTCTCTCTCAGAGAGGCCCCTGATTATATGCTTATGCTAATAAGACCTTGGAAACAGTAAATGTTTGGTAAACCGAAAAATAAAAAAAATCACAAATCTTCAAAAAATATTTTGTTTCATACTGTGTGAAGCAACAAAATTCAATTTGCTTATGGATAAAGCACTTATAAGTGCTCATCCAAATTCAAAAAACATCTTGTTGGTGTAGTGTGAACTGTTGTTTGTTAGGTCCTCAAAAGTATTACGAAACTATACCAGCATATAATATCTTGTGGATAAATTCATTCCATCAACACTAATGTATCTACTTGACAAGGGATTACCAATAGGATAGTAGTTAGTATGTAGCAAAGGCAAGTTCATGTGTTGCTATGTCCTGGCCTGAAAAGTGAATGGACAGCCATTAAAACCAGAGTTTAAAGAAAACAGTTCATACATGTCCTGGAATAGCACATATAATACTTCTTATGCCAGTATTATGTTCCTTTGGATAAATTTCCTAATTTCACACAGCAGGCATGGCATGGCAGGAGCTAGTAATTCATAAGACCTTGATTAATAACATAGCCTCGCAATGTCTAGCTTTATTGGGAAAGCTCCCAGTGCAACCCTGTTTTATTCTTATTTATCTGAGTCTGGTTTCCGCAAGGTAAAAAGTGTTGTTGTGAAAAATCATGCAATCACCATATTTATATTGTCACTGCTCCTGACAAGTTACATTTGTTACTTTTATATGGTTCTAATAAACAGCGAAAATACTCGAAACTTGTTGGCAGCTGCAACATTATATCACATTCAGTAGGATTACCATAATCTACATTTGCATCAGATTTTGTTCTTACATTGAGGTAAAATCTGTTGCCAAAGTTATAGAAGACTAAAAATTGCACATTAAATGAACACTTTTTTGCTTACTTTTTGACATGATATTACAATACATGCAGCTTTTTCATAAATAAATTCTAGATTTAGATGAGTTTATCAATGTCATCTAAAGCATTTGATTTTTTTAAATTATTATCTGCAACAGAATCTTGGCTATTTATCAACTTATTAAATCAGAATGAAGTATCACCTGTTTTTGAGTTGCTTGTAAAACTGATTAGGTTATATTAAAAACTTTAGTACCTATATTAAAACAGAGGTAGAGCAGTTAACAGACACAATATTGATGAGTTACTAGGGGGCCACATGTGCAGAGGTGTCTTCGACATAGTCTTTAACCTTGAAATATGTATTTTTGGTTAGGACACGCGGACAAAAATTCAAAACTCATATTAAGAGTTTTGAATTTTTCCTCACTAAGTTCAGTTACTTCCTTTGCCAGATCCGTATGCTATTTAATAAAAATGACTTGCTGGTCTTCGCTAATCTTCATTTGGGTAATACAATTTCGTGTTTACTACGCGTATTTTTGTTGTGAAAATCACTTCTAATTTTAAAGAGTCCTAAGTTTTTACAAAATGCTTTCTATGATATAAAGAATGCAGAGTCAGTATATCGATTTCTGTGAATTTATCTCTGAGGGACTCGCGACCTATTTTATAAATAGCCCGGATAGCTCTCTTTTGCAATATGAAAAGTTTGAGTCTATATCAGCTGCAGATCCTCACAGTAAAATGCTGTAAGACAATACTGTGGAAATAAGAATACATATTAGCTGTGGCTACATCTGTCAATTGCCTTATTTTTCTAACTGCAAAAGCAGCGTGAGCTTAATCATCCTGAGAGAGTTCTAATATGAGCGTCCCACTGCAGTTTAGATTCGATAGTCATACCTAAGAACACAGTTTACGTAATAGCATCAAGTTTTTTGCCGTCAAGAATTAGACTGACGACGCCAACTTGAGGGACATTCGGTAGTAAAAACTATACATTTAGTTTTATTCGCATTTAAATTCGCATGAAAAAATAAACCATTAAACCTGAAAATGAGTTTATATCATCTTCACGCTGAATGTCATTACACTTATCCTGAGGCCTCACCACCAACTCTTAATGCGATCAATTTGACGATCTATACTGAACTGTTAAAAGGATGAAACTATATAGTGCGTCCATCTTTCATTCTCGCTTGCATGTCTGACATTTTATCACTTTTTTTTGTTTTTTTTTTTTTTTTTTATGGTAGGCAGAAAACATCCAATGATAACCCCCTCTCTTGGGCGAAGCGGGAGATAGTGTCAGACTCTTATTGACTAAAAACCCAGGCCGTTCCGTGTAGCCTTCATACCGGGGCTCGAGCTCCCTTTCGGATAACCCTGGCCCCAATAGGCTTCGACCTAGCTGGCCCCCTGCTGTTGCTGACAACTCCTTGAGGCGCGTGGGAACAGTGTGCGCCGTCTACGTCTTGGGCTCGGTCCGGACAGTTACCAGACGGTTCGTCGTCCTCCGTCGTCGTCCGCAAGCCCGCGTCTACGGTGGCCGGAAATTGGGATCGGAATCCCGGCAGCGGCGGCGAAAGCGCCGTAGCCTGATGGGATTGGCGTCCTCCTTTGCTAGCATTACTGCTTCGCAGAAGGAAGCGACCGCCTGCCATTCCTATTCGCTCCGGACCATGGCCTGAACCTAGGCTCGGCGCGAGGGGTCTCTGCCGCCGATTGCCCCCACGAGGGCACGGCGATGCTTCGCCCAAGCAGGGCACACCTTGACTGTGTGCTCCATCGTGTCCTCCGGGCGTTGCGCACAGTGGCGACACCCGGGCGTCTCTTCCGCTTGAATCTAGTGCAGGAACCTCCCGAACGTGCCATGTCCGGTGAGGACCTGCGTCATGCGGAAGGTAAGGACGCCGTGAGGTCTTTTCATTCACGCCTCAAACAGGGGACTTAACTCCATAATTGTGAAGTGCCCAGCACTGTGTTGCGATAGTAGCTGACGCCATTTCACCATGAGATCCCGCTGGAGCTCTGTCTGCCATGCAGTGACCTGTCGTGGCCGCAGACTTTCACCCCGGCGTTGCATCGCCACGTGCATATCGTGCATGTGTGCAAGGACTGTTGCCTTCAGATCCCACGGTGGTAGGCCAGCAAGAGGGCTCGCTGCATCGCGGGAAATCGTGCGGTATCCCCGCATCATCCATATTGCCATGACTCTCTGGCAGGCGTTCAGCATGGTCGCCTATCGCATTTGCAGCGACGAGTTTGCGGTTTGCAATTACTCTTTTGTGCTTGCCCACCTCGTCGAGCAGCACAATGGGCGGACGGAGAGTCCGCAGGGCGCCCTGGCTTCGCGATTAGGACCAGTTTCCCCATCTTCCAGCGAAGTGGGAACTGGCCCCTCTCCAGGCATGCCGCTGAAGTACGTAGTCGAGGCCCGAGAGCCCCCATGGCCAGGACCCAGGCTTTTCCAGGCAAGCCGTCGGGTCCTGGGGCGGTGTTCTTGGCATTCAGCCTTCGCACTGCTACTCTCAGCTCTACCTCGGTCACCTCTGGAGCATTGCACACCATTGGCCCCAGTTGTATAATTATAAAATTGCTTGCTAATAAACTGCCAATAGAATCAAATTATAATGCTTGGCTTCTTTAAAACACTGCCTCACCATCATTTCTCATACATTTTAGGTGACAATTCCATTAACAGCACTGAGCACCGGATCCATTATCGCCTTGCGAATACAGATGAGAAGAACCGTATAAAAAATGAAATGAAATCTATTGCAGCGTTAGAGGGAAAAAATTTGCTGTATGATAATTCAAAAGCATTACAAAAGTATACGGGTAATACTTGGAAGCTCCACAAAGGAAAGTCTGATTACCTGAGTAAGATGTTATTGAAAGAGAAATACGCTAAACACCTTGGACTGAAGATGACTGCACACCCGGATAATGCCTTGGGTAAGTTGATGAAGTATTGTATAGGCACCGGCACGAATCTTGAGCGCTCGGCGTCAGAGTGGGGATCGCTTTGCGCATTCCATACATTAGCGAGCCAATCGTCGTCTTTGTAAGCGCAGAATCACGAGTGACGTCTAGGTCGCGATGGCGCGGCGAGCCAATCACTGACTCTTCCCGCCCCCGCGTCTCACTTCATACCACTAAATAGGCTCGATATTAATTTGACTTCTGCACAAGTGAAGGTCAGCGCTCAAGTTTCGTGCCGGTACCTATAGGTATTGAAGCTGTGCTCGCACTGGCGTATCTTTGTAACTATACAATCTGTGTACTCTTAATACCAAAAAATTATAACTGATATTTGATCTATGGAAGTTTAAATTTTCTAAGATAAGGTGCTAAAAGCAGTTGCTCCAGGAATATAAATAAACATTCCAATGTGTGGTGTATACAATTGGGTAACTGACAATTTTTTTTTATTGTTGGTATCAAAAAGTAACTTTATCCAAAATCGCAAAGATATTTTCCAATTTGTTCAATATTAATCAAGTTAGAAACCTTTCAAATCTGGTAGAATGAGAAACAGTCTATTAACGATATAAGGATGTGACGTCAGCGCCATTAGGTTACGTGTGCACAAATGAGATATTTCTACCACGCCCTAATCAATATTTCCCCTTCCTCCAAGATGGCTGCTTCATTTATTAACCAACTTTGATGCTGTTTTCAAAAAAAGATTTCTTTATAGTGATATTTATTGTTTAGTATAAAATAAGCACAAGCGAAAACAAGTACAAAATAAATGATTGATAGATTGAAAGCGAATACCTAATTGAAACATTTCAGCTCCATTACGCGTAGCTACTATTCCAAAACTAACATTTCATCAGTTACACTTTAATAGATTGAGCAAATACAACATGCAATATGTCTTGTGCGCATATCAAGTTCACTGCATAGTGGCATAAACACACCAAGGTTCTTTATTTTTCTGAATGAGCGACTTACTACTACGACAATTGAATTTCATTCTAACGAGGTGCAATTACTCTATTGATGCGAGAGCGACCTTCCTCCAACGGGGCTGATTCATTCAATGGGTAAAAAGCGTTGAATGTTGCTAGTTATATCTATTTTGCTCAGCGAGATCTTTTTTCCGTGGATTTTCATGTTTATTATGGCTTCAGCTATTGAAATTATAATTTAATTTATTTGCGATGAAAATATTTAAAGTGACTGAAATGACAATTGAATCAATTTATTTGCCATGAAAATATTTGAGTGATATGAAAGAAAAGGGAGTTAGTGCTACCGTGATGGGACAGGACAGAATGGAATAAATAAAATAGTGTTGTGTTGACCCCAAATAGCACTGGGCAAGAGCAGGAAGATAATGATGATATTAAAGTTAAAAATAATGCTGTCTCAAAGATTGCACATTCCATTCTGTTCAAAATATATGTATTTGTGTCATACTATGCTTACATTACTACATGTGATATTATAATGTACGTGTCATCATAAAATGCTAATTTCCTCATTAATTGATAAAAAATGTTATGTTCTAAATAGACAACCAGTTTGGCCTGATACGCAATGCTGAAGATGTCAGGATCCGTGACAGTGGCTATAACGTCCATGCTTTTAACACTTTGATCTCACAAAGAATCGGAAATCATCGAGGCTTACCTGATACTAGGAATAAACAGTAAGTACTTGATACAATTTATTCATACTAATATTATAAATGTGAAAGTAATTGTGTCTGTTTTTACGGTTATATTTGGTCAGCTTGAGCCCAAAGGGAGGGCATCAGCTAATTTTAGGGTTCCGTACCTCAACAGGAAAAAACCGAGCTCTTATAGGATCACTTTGTTGTCCGTCCTTTTGTCAGTCTGTTAAGACCCTTTATCTTGAGAACGCGTGGAGGTATCGAGTTGGAATTAAAACTATATACTCGGGTCTGCGGTCCCTTCAAGCTGTGAAAAAATCAAACTTCGAATAAAAAAGATACCGAAGGCCGTTATACCGCAAAAAAACGTCTATTTGGTACTTTCTGTTGACCCAAAATCCTGAAATTTGGCACAAAGCAAGTTCTTACAGCACAGGTATACCTACAAATAAATCTGAAAACAGTAAATTTGTTATTGCCCAAGCCACAAAAAAAAAAATTGTAATTCGGAAAAATCTTCGAGAATTGTATTTCGATTTCGATTCGGGAATTTTAGTTTAGCACGGAATCCTCAGTGCGCGAGTCCGACTCGCACTTGTTCAGCTTTTTTATCTCAGGACATTGACGTCCTGGACCTTTGGAAGGCATACGAGGGGCCGATGCCTACTCGCAGGCAGGCAGGCCTCAGAGAGGTCAACAAAAGGAACTCCAAAAACGATCGCTAGCTCAAAGTGACGTAGCAACAAGAGGGCAATATATCCTGAGGTGCTTGAGTAGTGGAGAGGTGTACCACGGCAATCAGGATAATTCCGGAAGTGCGGATAAGATCCTTGCTAGCCCTTTACTTAGTTATAATCCTACTCCCGAGCACGTTTGCTCTTGCGAATCTCTACTCCAGACAGCCAATAAAGGCAAGAGAGAGATGGAAGCTCTGTTTCTCGTCAGTGTTCACTACGGCTGGCCAATAAAGGCAATCTGGAGATGAGGAACAAGATTTTTCTCAGGAAATCGGATCCGTGAGGTCGCTAATGCCCATCAGTTCGCCACAAAACTGCCCTGCGGATTGTATCTCTCTTAGTCTGCCCCTTACCCTAGGCATGTTACGGCAAAGCAAACTCTACCGGTGCAGACCTAGGGTTTATTGGAGCGCGTAAATGCCGCCAAGACGTCGCCGTAGAGATAGGGTGATGGAATTATATTATTATTATTTTAGCCTATTCTGTCCCAATGCTGGGAAAAGGCCCTCTGCTAAACCATTTAACGGGCCTGCGCTTCCTCTTTCCATTTTGAAAGTTAATTCTGATTCGTCCCGCCATGGCCGCGATCTCCTTCATGGTCTGCCTCGACCCTGTCTCACTATTTCAGGGCACCTAATTTTTGTGCGGCAGACATGTCCTGCCCAGTCGCATTTACCTATGTAATGTAGCTTATTAAGCCGCCTCAGTTATCCTGATTTTGGAGGAACTCGATTAGGTCTTATTATTATTATTTTTAACTTATTTCCAGATGTCGAATGAAAAAATATACTGAGCGACTCCCGAAGACCTCCGTGATCATCTGTTTCTTTAACGAGCACTATCACACTCTGATGCGTTCCGTTTACTCAATACTAGATCGTACTGATCTTAAATATTTGAAGGAAATAATCCTGGTTGATGACTTTAGTGACATAGACGGCTTACATGATGCGGTGCAGAAATCGGTCGATGAATTGAACTATCGCATGCGCAAGGACGAAGAGATGCTTGATACCAACAATATTGATGTTGAAAATGTAGTGGATTATATAAATGATGACAACAGCGTTGCGGAAAAGAAAACAACTGAAAAAAATAGGGATGAATTTAATATAAGGCTTTTGAGGACCAGCACGCGCGAGGGTCTGATACGGGCGAGGCTGTATGGAGCTGAGAATAGCGTCGGTGATGTGAGTATTGTTGAGGGCGCAGTTATAGAATTTATTTCCATAAGGATACTATTTAAAAAAAAAAACTCGGTCTACTCGTTTTATATACAAGCTTGACAGCCGTCCTAAACTCATCTGACTAAAAAACTTTTTTTAGTTTAAATTTAATTCAATTAACCTATTCCGGGCCGAACCGAATGAGAGCTATTTTGCATGCGACAAATGCGTTAAATGTTTATTTATGCAGGTTCTAGTATTCCTTGACTCCCATATTGAAGTGAACATCGACTGGCTACCTCCGTTACTGATGCGTCTCTCAGAGGGAGTGGACCAAGTTGACGTGAGGTTCTCCCATCGCGCAGTCACCCCAGTCATCGATGTGATTAACGCCGACACTTTCGAGTATTCTGCCAGTCCATTAGTCCGAGGAGGTTTCAACTGGGGACTACATTTCAAATGGGACAATTTACCGAAAGGGACATTGAAAAGTAAGTGCAAGCCGCCAGTCACCTACAGTTTTATCGATTGTTGCCGTAAATTTAGCTCGACGCACGACGTATGAATTGTTGATGTGTTTCGTTGGCTGTTGATTGAAGCTATGTTTAGTTTAATCGATACGGCTTTAAGTTTTCGCATATACCTTTACTGTAAACATTGCATTGTGTTCATATTTTTTTTACCAATGAGGTACTTTTCTGGGTTGAAAAATGCCTTGTAAAACAGAGTATCAAATGAACTATGTTGTAGTTCATAACGATTAGTTACGGAACTATAGTATACTAAGCTATGTTTTTCTTCAACAAAGCGGATTGGTCTTGGATATCATCATCTTCTCATCATCTTCTTGCCCTTGTCCCGTTATTTGGGATCTGTGCAATACGTTTTCTCTGTCACCAGTCACACTGTTACTAACTCCCTTTTTTTCGTATCACTTTTCACACAATCCATCCATTTTTTCTTTTTGATATTTTCTTCTTTTTTTGACTGGCCTGTTGGTCTACTAGGTAGTGGCCCTGACTGCTATCGAGTATAGAGTAGCGAGTAGCGAGTTCGTGGGTTCGATTCCCACCCAGGACAAATTTTAACGTGATGAGCATGATCATTTGTTCTGTGTCTGGGTGTATTTATCTATAATATGTATGTATGTAGTAAGTATGTTTAACACAAGCTCTGCTTAGCTTGGGACTAGACGGCGTTGTGTGATAGTTGTGGAATATTATTATTGGACGCCCTCTCCATCCATTTACATGTATATTCGTAATTGTTTTAGAAACGTGCGTTTTATACCTTCTTTCACATAGCCACCAACACAAACAATTCTTTTTTAACTTTTTAATCAATGGTGCCATTTCAAACTTCCTCTAATCAGTGGCTGTTAAGCCAGCGCGGGGCATTCATTCGACCAAGGGACCTATTTAGCACTATTATTCTAACTCTTAATAACCCATCGGATTTTAAGATTGGGTGAGATACCTTGAAATCACAATGCCCTACTCCTGCTCTTACCCCATCGGATTTTAAGATTGGGTGAGATACCTTGAAATCACAATGCCCTACTCTTACTCTTAATCTCACTCAGACGTGGATCAGTACATTCAAATCTGAAAGTTCAACCATCATCTTTACTTGTTCTTCATCGTTGAGGATATAATATCCATGATCTATGCTCATGCTTTGTCACAGTTTTTTTTGTCTACGAATAGCTTTGGCTTTGGCTTGATTATTGATTGTACATCACTGATCTAGAGGTCAGAGATATGCATGGTGTTTAATTTAGGAGCCGGTGCTTCGAGGGCAGATCAATTTTTTTTTTTACTACCGCCCTACCTGTAATCAATGCTGCCCTACCTCAAATTCGATAACTCATACTAATTGTAACTCATAAAATGATTTAAAAATAGTGTCCATGGAGTTTCTTGCACGTTCTTCTCCATAGAGGTCTACGCTTTAGAACGTGCAATTTAGCTTCACTTTTCTTGGACAGACCGACATTTAACTATGCAAAAGTGTCTGCAAATGGTCTATTGAAATAAATGTTTTTACGTTTTTTGATTCGATACTAGCCACTGCCCTGTTTCCTGAACACCCGGTGCATTTAGCATTGGTTACTTTTGCTACATGGTTTATCCACCTTGGTCTGTAATATACTAATTTCTCACTTTATCCATTCTCGTGATGTGTGAACCTTTTTACTGTGTGCACTTGTAATAGAACTAGCTTACGTGCATAGAAACAATTTATCTGTGAATCTTTAGACACATGCAAGATCCAACCGGTTTTCGTGAAGTATGTCACTAGAAGACAATATGTTTTTGGTATTGAAATACAAAACTACTATTATTATTACATTATTATTATATCTAGCCAATACTGTCCCACTGCTGGGCAAAGGCTTTACTCCTTCCAATGTTCCCGGTTTTGAGCCACTTCTTTCCAATGCCTAAGGAAGACATCCAAGTCGTCCCGCCCTTTCCTTCTTGGTCTGCCGCGACCCCGTCGTGCGGTTTCAGGGCACCACCATACCACCACAGAACTACTATATCGCTTAAAATATATTTGACGCAGCCATCTGGTTATATTAACCAGCTAATTGGACGTCTAGCCCGTTCATTAAACGGCTGAAGGACAGTTGCCTCGTAATTCAGTGCAACATTTAACCAGATGGCTAATTGAATGAATGAATTGGCTAATTTAATCAGATGGCTCGATAAATATTTACGCATTCGGCATTTAAACTTTGAACGTGTTGTCATTTCAGCTGACGAAGACTTCGTAAAGCCAATCAAATCACCGACGATGGCGGGGGGATTATTTGCTATTTACCGCGAGTATTTCAACTACATCGGGAAATACGATGAGGGCATGAATGTGTGGGGTGGAGAAAACTTGGAGATCTCTTTTAGGGTGAGTATATTTAAAACCGCCAAACTTAAGTGGCAATGGGTAGGTTACATTGCTTGCAGAACGAATGGCCGTTAGGGCCGAAAGGTTCTGGAGTGGCGACCGCGTACCGGAGGTCGCAGCGTGGAAGGCCTCCTACAAGGTGGACCGATGCTCTGGTGAAGATTGTGGAAATCCGATGGATGCGGGACGCACAGGATCGATCATTGTAGCGCCTGCGCCGTAGGTGGCAAAATAATAAACTTGATTGGAAAATTTATATGGCGGAGCCGATTTTTTTAGTTCAGTTTCGTCTACTGAGAACTGCACTCGAGTTCTCAATTTTCTTTTCTCATGAAAATCTAGTCTTCGGGCAGGATAAATAAAAACTGAAATGACCTGACCTAGTTTTTTTATGTACCTAAATTGAAGGAGGACCACCAGTTGAAGGAGGGGTTTCTTATGGTGCGTCTAGATCTGGGGAATGCGCCGCTCGTGAGCCGTTCGCGAGCCGCTTGCGAACTGCGCGCGTGTATTTCATGTTCGTACGAAACGCACGCGGCGCAGGGGCTTCGTACAAACGAGCCGTGCGCGAAATGCATGCGAGTCGTTCACAAGCGGCTCGCGAGCGGCGCATTCGCCAGACCTGGACACACCATTATGGGAGCAAATTCTACATAAAGAAATCTTGTTTTTCTCGTTTAGAAAACCGCATCAAAATCCATAATTAGCACCGAGTAAATGGGCGAGCCAGCAAAACGTTGCTTGGCCGAGACAGTGATGTTAGCGAGTTTTAGAGATAAGTGCTTGGCCGAGCACTCGGCGCTGTGTATACACGTACTGAGTACTCGGCCGAGAGCACTGTCTTGCCCGTTTACCCGGTATGTGTGATCAAGGCATTAGTTTAGAGGAGTTAGCGAATAAACAGACAGACGCGGTAATCGGGTTTGTTTAATTTTCGAAGAAGATGAATGATATCTCTCTTCTTCTCAGTCGTACACTCTTGACAGAGTGGTCGTGGTCATGTCTCGGTCGAGTCTCGCACCACCGCCTCTTTCGCGATATGACGCCATACAGCTCTGTGTTTGAATGAATGATATAGTTGTCTGCGATAAGACCACCTTTAAAGCAGTGTCACAATTTGTTATACAATAAAGTGAAGACTATGGTTAAAAGAATGAATATCGTTTTTTAGGTGAAAATGATTTTTAGTGCCAACTATAGACTGTTTGATTTATGTATTGGATTCAGTAAAATTGGCATGCACAGGTGCCAACATTAAAAATTTTAATACCAGTTTTTCTTGTTTGTTTTTCCTGAGGAGTTTTCAAGTATAGTCTGTCTAAAAAGCCAACCGACTTAGAATTTTGTATAATATTTAATCATTTAAAAAATACTTATATTGGATACTTTTTATAAGGTTCTTCTGTTAGTAAACAATGATCAATATCTCTTAATCAACCTTGATTATTGAACCAGTGTTGACTACATTAATTAAATACTAATAATTACCCAAGTCGGTTGACTTTTTAGACAGATTCTACTAGTATAATATGTTCTATATCAATCTATTTTTAAATTTTAAGATTTGGATGTGTGGCGGTTCTCTGGAGTTGATCCCGTGCAGCCGAGTCGGCCATGTTTTCCGGAAGCGCCGGCCATATGGGGTTGGAGAGAAGGAGGATTACATGCTACGTAATTCTATGCGCATGGCCCGCGTTTGGATGGACGATTATGTGGTCAGTACCTTTTGTATATCCTTTTTATAAGGCTGTTGTAATGTAATGTTTACATCAGTCAATTATATAAAACTAGCTTTTGCCCGCACGGCTTCGCTCCCACTCTTCCCTACTCTACCCTACTCTACCCTACCAAACTTCACATAAACCATCTACTAAATAGTCCGAACAAAGCCTAAAAATTTGGTTTGGATAGGCGAGCCCGTTCTTGAGTTATAAAATAACAACGTAAAGTGGCATTGATTTTTATATATATAGATGTGAACTTGGCTTTGCTGGTTTTTTTTTGCCAAAACTGCGAAATTAAAAAATAAATGTATGTAGGTTGATTTTTAGTCAGTAAAAGTCTGACGTTCCCTTACGTGTTCCGTTCAGAGCGGTAGAGGTTATTTGATCATTACCCAGTAAAAAAAGGTGTGTTCGAAATATAATCGAGTCTATGTCTCCGGAGGGAAATTCCTGGGTCCTGGAACGCAAGACAAAAAGGAACATAGGTGTGGTTTTCGTCAATAAAAGTCTGACACGCCCTCCACCTTCGCTCTAGAGCGGGAGAAGTCCCGCCATTATTACAATCAGTCAATTCTATGATACTTCCTCGAACTTTAGGTAAATATACTTTACCTATTCCGAGTGAATAGAGACACTTTACTCAAGTTTGAACTAGAAACATTTTATAGCTAAACTCTACAAAATAGGCATCCACCCACCTAGGTAGTTTGTTCGGTAGATAGACTAATCAGAAAGAAAAGAAAGTTTTCAATTTATACTATGGGCCATTACTGGTAATTTTACCATAATAAAAAAAATAGCTTTCTGCACTCCTTGTAAAGTTGGGTTGCCAAATCTTCTAAATCTGTACCAGCAATATACATAAAAAAGGGGTACGTAGTTTCCTCTTCAGGAATCTCTAATAGATTGATTGAAGTATACGCTGAATTTTGATCGTTTTAATCCCGTGAAGGGTCGATCCGGTACATGGAATACTATCGTTTTGTAGTGGAGCGGGAGGGTGTGTTAGACTTTTATTGACTAAAAACCCACTCCTGTTCTGTCGTTGCCTCTAACAGGGCCGAGGTTTCCTTTCTGAAACAAACTATTGGCGCCAGTAGGCTTCGACCCTGCTGGCCCCCTACTACGACACTCGTAGTTCTAGTGCTGTCTCTGTTATTCTTAAAATAAAATTTAATCTGTCACAACTTTTTTTTTTTGATTTTGAGTTTTGTAAAAATCCAGTCAAATATCGACTTGATCAGTTGCAAAACAGAGCGTAAAAAAAGGCCAGAGGTCATCGACATACTATAATGATGATTTCATCATGTTGTATACTTGTTCTAATTAGCTCACAGATGATATTTATCTATCACGCTTGTCCCAGTAAACTTTAAACAGTCAGTCAATATCAATAATAATCGATTTGTTTATTCATTTATTAAAAGGCAGCACCATAACGTTATTGATGTATCATGAGACCTAAGTTACCCACGGTAGTCTAGAACAATGGGCAAGCATATACAATAACATAGTTATTTGTAAAACACTAATGACCTTGCAGGACTGTATTACTAACATTATAAAAAACATTACAAAACAATTAATTTACCAAATACAAATTTTCGAGATTTTGTTGTTCTATCTAACACATTTAAGTTCTGTATTTTGCTATACCTACCTTGTATCATGGCCCCCGCCGCCCGATCCCCACTCCCTTCCACTATTGTACTATCGCTTGCTTCGCACGCTATTGTACTATCGCTTGCTTCGCATAGACTTCGTAATATTTAGAACGTTTCTTTGTGAAATAAGCAGTACCTTTGTACATAGTTTTATTATATGTTATCTCCTCTGGTATTTTGTGTGTACATAAATTATAAAATAAATAAATAAATAAATAAATAAATAAATAAATAAACGTTTAATTTTATATTTTTATTTTTGTGCGAAAATCTGATGAACCAAAATATGATATATTTTTAAAAGTCATGAAACAAGTTGTTGTTTATGATGTTAGTAATACAGTCCAGTAAGGTTGTTAGTGTTTTACAAATAACTCTGTGCTATGTTATTGTATATGCTTGCCCATTGTTCTAGACTACCACGGGTAACTTAGGTCTCCATTAGGTATACCATAGTCCTGAGAGGTTGCCGGTGTTTTACAAATATTCCTGTATAATAAACCTATTACAGATTGTTTTATGATTTGAATAGATAATGCTAGCCTTCTAGAATCCAAAACGTTTTTATTTGGTAAGCTTATCTGAACATTGCAGCTCTCATAACATTTACAATACCAAGGACTTCTAAGTCAAACATAAACTTGCGATGTGATTTCGTGCAGCAGAGTTCAGGTGTATACAATGTGCGATGCGAATCAACTCGCAAGTTGTTGCGATGCGCCGTGCAAGCTTGCAGATTTTTACTATGCGACGTCGCATTGCAGTTTTCTTTCTGAGCATACTTAAATTTGGCTTAGTTAATTGGGTGCTGGCAGTGACGTAACTAGGGCGGGCGGTACCAGGGGTGCCCATGCACAGCGTGCAGGCCCTGGATGGGCGCAACATCTTTATATCTATTCTCTTTTTGTTAGTTATGGTAGCTCGCACCGGGCGTATAAAAGGCTAATTAAGGCAATGAGTGCTGGGAATTGACTAAAGTCAATTATAGTTATGATAATTCGAGAAGGCGAGCTGCGGCCACACAAACGAATTATTGTTTCTTTATGTCATCGAAAGTGTTATACTATAATTTGTGATAAAAGCGAAATGAAACTGAAAAACATCATCACCATATTCAACACTAAACATGTTTTTCTTCTATTTTCAGAACCGAGTAATAGAACACAACCCAGAGGTGGCTCACATAGAACTCGGTGATCTCACCTCGAGACACAACTTACGTAAAAGTCTGAACTGCAAATCCTTCAAGTGGTACCTGGAGAACATTTACCCTGAACTGGATTCTGGTGAGAACACTGTGGCTAAGAAAAGGATTGCTGCTCTGAACGATGTTGAAAAGAATAAGTTCCAACCTTGGCATTCGCGGTAAGTTTTATCTATTCTGATTTTTTTACCCCACTTTGCGATGTAAGGGAAGGTGATGTGTCTTTGTGACGCTCTAAAGACCAAATGCGTTGGCCGTTTTTGTTGATTCTTACGTCTATCGATTCGTCTTAGTCACATGAACAGTCATTCCAATTTAATATGGTGCCAACCAGATGCCATATCTTAAAAAAGAAAAAAAATATCGACGAAGTATGCCAAGCGAGGTACCGCTCTTTCTAAACTTTTCATTTGAAAAGACCATTTAGGATTTATATCGATTTAAATTTGGTTAGCTATCCATTCTTTCTATTTGGTCCTGCGCCTGATATCTTTCCTGTTGTGTCGGATTGCCGTCCTATAGGACCATGACAGTAAGGCTGGTTTTAGAGTCACGCTGACAGCTCAGCGCTGAGGTTTAGTACTAGACCTTTCAGTATCGTGCTGATCACTGTGGAGTACAGACGCACAAATAATTGCTGCTTTGTACTGACTGACTGCTCACGCTGACGGTGTCCACTCGGCTCGACACTAGAACGCCCACTGAAGAAGTGAAGACAGAGGAGCATGTGCGTTGGTCAGCGCCGACGGCTACAGCCACTGACCAATGCACGCGCTGATAGTTAAAATTTTATTCTAAAATGCTTCCTAGAAGTTAATTTATTTGCGGGCGTCAGCGCCAATGATCAGCGCACCTCGTAAAGCACCGGCCACACAGAACAGACGCAAGGCACGGACCCGTCGCAGTCGCGAAAAGATTACGTCGATTCGATTATTTACGTCGCGACGGCTGTATACATTTTATATGCAAGTAGATTAAACGGGCGCCGCGACTGCGACGGGTCCGTGCCTTGCGTCTGTTCTGTGTGGCCGGTGCTTTAAACCAGCCTAAAAGGACAGAGACTGCACCTATGTTTGCGTACGCACTTTTGTACTATAATATTTCCTGCCTACTTGCCTAATCTCTGTTACGAGGGGCCACCGTGAACGAAGAAAAACGGTCGGGTGGATTGTTTTCATTTCCTTCTTCACGCTAAAATGACTGGTCCGATTTGGATCTGAAATTTGGGACACGGTTAGACTATGTCCATAGAAGCACATAGATTTTTTATGTCAATTTCCTACTTCCGCGAGCGAAGTCGCCGGTAGATGCTAGTACAATATGCAAATAACGAGCATCTTAATGAACACATGAACAGTAACGTTATCACTTGGTAATGAGATTTTGTCTCTGATTAGCTCACTACATTAATTAATTGTCATCTTATAGAAGATATCTTGTGTAACTCATCAACCCTTACCGGGTTGATGAGTTACACAAGATAATGGGTAATTTAAAACGAAATAGTAATAATAATAATATAGTGTCGCCACAATGATCGATCCTGTGCGTCTCGCATCCATTGGATTCCCGCAACCTTCACCAGGTCATTCAGATAAATGATAATGATAAATGTTATTTATTTTAATGCTGCACTGTGTCGCGGGTCCGATTTCTGAAAACAAATATTTGCAAGGCCTAAACATAGGTGTTCCGTGTATGGGTGTCTTGTGTATGTGAGTTCACAAACATGTAAAGTTTGTGAACGCCCCCAAAACAGTTTTCCTAGGCAACGATTTTAAAATACTAGTAATATTATTGGTCAATTTAAAATAGATGGGGCCAGAAATCCGAGTACAAGAGCGTATCTCTTTTGCATCATCTGGAAAATGCTGTGTTATTAAAGAGTCAGCTTGAATGTGCTCGTGTTAGAGCTATGGAAACTGACGGAGAAAACGCCACGATTTTAAAAGAAAGTTTAACGTTTTACCGCGTTCAGTGCCGTAATTAGGGCGGTGCACGCGGTGCCAAGGCACAAGGCGCAAATCCCAATGGGGCGCAGTAATGATTACCAAGGATAAGTTTTGTATCAATAATTTCATCACAAGGAGGTTACAGCCCCCCCCCCCTAGCCAAGGTACAACCGTTTCGCTTGCTTCGAACGCTTCGAGTTGACCTTGCCGCCAATTCTTTTGTTCTGACCACGTGACTGAGCGTTGAGGTGACGTCAATCCCGTACATTTGAAGCTTTTTACTAGCGTTAACTATTGCAGATTAACAACTTGGCTAGGGCTACTGTTTCCTATTCCTAGGGGTACTGTTTCCTATTCCTTCTCGCTCCGTACTATGGCCTGACCAGAGCCGGAAGTCCAGGTGGCCACTGTCGAAAGCTTTCACGAGGATAAGATGGAGTTCGGTCTAAGCGGGGCAAAGTTCTTCTCTATGCTTCATCGTATGCCCCGCACAATGGTGACACTCGAGCGTTTCTTTCCGCCAGATCAGAAACAGGTCCTTTCCAAAACACTAAACCAGAGAGAAACTGCGTCAGTTATTAAACGTACCCAGCTAGGACTTTCTTTAGGAGCATAGTTTCAGAAACTGACACCAAACATATAAAAGGTTAGTTACGGCACTATCCGCGTTATTAAAGTCTTTAACTGATTTTGCACATGGCTGCCCAGCTTAAATACCGGTCACATCTTCCGTTTGACGAGTGAGCTATGGTTCTAACTATACTCCACAATGGTTCAACAGTAGCTATTGATATGACCTACTTAATTGTAATTATTATTTAATTAGGGAATTTTATAAGCGTATATAAATTCCATAGGTAACGTCTAAAAAGATATTAAAAAACTTCGCGGTAAAGTCATTTGAATTGTAATTTAATGGCAAACTAGCATACAGGATCCCTAAGCCTTAGGAGCCCTACCACGACCTCTTAACGGGATGAACTGAAATATTAAAGGGATGGAGTTATATAGGGTGTATAGTTTCATCCCTCTTTTCATATACAATATTAGAGTCCAAACAATTACCCAGACCAGACACAACGCCCGTCGAGATTTGTTCGGTGGACTATCCCTTTTCAAAGGAGGTTTGCCTTTACTTAACACCTTGTCTATATTACCTCCATAGTATTACCAGAGCTATTGTTCCATAGTGGCAGACATATGCAATCTTACCTTACATGTGCTCCGTTTTTTATAATGTAGTGTCCGACCGAAACTGCTTTTTCAACCGTAACCGAAACTTCGGCACCTGTGTAAGTTTCGGCCGCAATCGAAATCGAAAATTCCTTACAAGGATCATATTTTGAGGAGGAAAAAATAAAGAAAAGGTTATTATAATCAGTCAGTACTTTTTTTAATGCATTTTATATTTAGATATTTATATTCGTTGACTATCATGAATTTGACTGCACTTGACTTTAGTTTGGGAGTAGGTAAAACGAACTGCAAAAACGAGACAGTCATGACATGATTAGGCACGTGAACACGGCAAAATGTCTTCGTTGCTTACTCGCTTGGAAGGAATTTAACGCGCTGACCATGACCGATCACAGCGCGAGAACTGTGAACCGAAACCGAAGAACCGAAACTGCACTCGGTGCAGTTTCGGTTTCGGTCGTAGTTTCGGCAGGTTTGCCATCGAAACTAAACCGAAACTCGTTTTATTGCCGGATCTTGACCGAAACCGAACATTCGGTCGGACACTAAATATAAATATAGTAGTGATGCAATCGTAGCTTATTTACGTTGACATTTTTAACATATTTTTTCAGCAAGCGTAACTACACTGATTCGTACCAAATCCGCCTGAAGAATACTTCGCTGTGCATCCAGAGCGAGAAGGACGTAAAGACAAAAGGTAGTGGCTTGGTACTGGCTAGCTGCATCAGGATTTTGAGTCAGGTATGTTTTTTTTTTCATCAGCCCCCGCGGCGGAGCGGGAGATAGTATCACACTTCATCATCTTCCTGCCCTTGTCCCGTTTTATCTGGGGTCGGCGCAACACGTCTTTTTCTTCCATTCTGTCCTGTCACTCGTCACACTTTCACTAACTCCCTTTTCTTTCATATCACTTCTCACATAATCCATCCATCTTTTCTTTGGCCTCCCTCTCCCCCTCCATCCATCCACACGTAAACTCATAACTTTTTAACAACATGCGTTTCGTCCCTCCGGTTAACATGACCATACCAAGATTGTCTTGGGGCCGAGCCTCCGTTTCGGAAATCGACCCTTGGCCCTATTAGTCAGGTATGTGTTTGCTTACCACTGTAATTCACTTGCTTTTTCCTGCTGTATTATTATCTCTACAAACTAGAAACTGGATAACTCGGTACCACTTGCCCCTCTTGGCAGAGTGGTGTTAGATTTTCGACCTTCTGACTATATTATGAAGGGCCAAAGTTCACTCAAATTATCAAATTTTCAAGAGGTCTTTACTGAATTAGTTTTACACAAATTTATATTTTGATTTCAATATAAACCTAGATAATATCCACGAGATATCAGTGTTTTCAAAAAATCTAGAGAAAGATGTATATTAATGTGATAATCACGTAATATGTATGGAAATGTATCTCGAGTTGGCCGTTCCTAATATGTTATTTTAAATGTATTTCAGATGTGGTTTGAAACAAGCCGTAACGAATTGGTATTGGGTCGCACTTTATGCCTGGACGCGTCGAACAATGTGGCACCGAAGCTGAGCAAATGCCACGAACTCGGAGGTTCACAGGAATGGAAACACAAGGGATCGGTGAGTCCATTTTTATATAGCTGGAACTACATTAGACCACGTGGGCCACGCCCAGCGTTGCCAGACGTCCCGATTTTACAAGCTTTTATTTAGTTGTACCTGTCCCGATGTCTGTCTGAAACCAAATCTTGTAAACTGAATTTAACCCACTCCCCGGTTACCGACTGAGCTGGAATTTTCCATGCAAATGTAAATCAGATGACAATGCAAATTTATTATGACATGGAGCTGGTCTGATGATAGAACCGGTGGCTATTGGAACTTGGTAGTTAAACGACACAACCCCATCGAGTTTGGGCTCGTATGATTCGTCTTGACGAGTATTAATTATAATATAGGTAATGAAAAAAGTATTTTCAGTCCCGCTTTTTGGGAAAAACTCGACCGTGCGTGCGTGCGGGCTGGTGGCTTAGTCAAGTGCTGGCTGCCAGCCTTAAAACGCCATATTTTTCTAATGAAACAAACTATTTTGATTTCTGTTTTATATTAAGAAGAATAAGACTCAACTATTTAACGATAGAGTAAATCTGGCAACGCTGGCCACGCCTGTTTTCTACACAGCGGGGCGTATAATGCTTAATGTATGGAGACCGACTCGCCCAGCTTACGTGGCAAACGTACGTCGCCCACGTGTGTTTTATGTATTTCTGTTTTCCATTTTATTCATCTTTTCGTGTATACACTCTCTTCTATGGGCTAAAACTCTACTAGCATGAGGTATCTATCGATGTGCGACTTTTTTTTATATATTTTGTGTTAGTTAATGTACTTCAACTGTAGGTCAAAATTATATATATATATAATTTTATTTATATATAAAATTATGTCAAAATTATATAGCATGAGGTGAACAAATTTTGTTCATATTGTGTTGTTTACTTTTATCTTGTACTAGCTTTTGCCCACGCGGCTTCGCTCCCGTTCGCTCCCGCTATTCCCTACTCCACCCTACTCCACTCTACTCTACTCTACTCTACCCTACCCTACTCTACCTTAGTCTCCCTTGCTCTACCCTACTCTACCCTACTCTACTCTACTCTACCCTAGTCTACCCTACTCTACCCTACCCTAATTTTTTTTCCATAAAAATCTTCTCCTAACACTAACAAACACAACAAAAATAGAATAAGCGAAATTGGTCCAGCTGTGCACGCGTGATGGCGTGACCAAGGGAAATAGGGATTCATTTTTATATATATACATAGAATTATATATCATATCCCTTACAACTTTGGATCTCAACAGTACAAGGTTAGTAAGCGATTTTTTTATATCTGAAGGGCAATTCTCTAACTTAAAAAAGTTTTTAAAATAATCTCAGCGACAATCAATGGAGTTGTTGATAGATTGAGAAACATTAAGAATACGTATATTTTATGAAAAATGGAGAATTGCTCCTCGGTTGTATTAGTCGACTGTCACCAACGATGGGCCGAAATAAACTGACGTGAGACATCGGTGACCCACACTCTATAGGGGGGAAATATGCATGTGATTCAAATAAAGATAATTTTTTACTACTTCATAATTAAGCCTCCGTTAACTCCGTAACCTCTCCAATTGAAAGTTGGTTTTCATAGATTTTAACATGACACAGACGGATGTTTATACTGACTGTGTCGGTTGACTGTTTTAAACTATTTAAAAAATATATTTTCAAGTACTTTTTTGAAGTTATATATTTTTTTACTAACATAACAATGTAAATTACCGAATACAATTCTAAAAGAGGGATATGCATATTTTTTCTTATGTAAACTATTCTGCTGAAAACTGAAAGGTATGTATCCCTAGACTTTCCCAACCACGTTAGATTTGTTATCTCAATGCGTTTGGGAAGCTTCGCGGTGTTTTGTCGTGTGATAGCTTATTGCTCTAAAAGATTAGCCTTATCAGAAGACTTAAACCCAATAACCAATAGGGCTATGTTCGGAGTTTTCTTGCATAATCGAATCAGGTATGAAGATATTCCGCAGGAGAATCAAAGTTACCGACATAGACTGAAGAATGGCCACACTTAACGGGTAGGTCGGCGAGGTTCCGGTGTTGCAAACGCTTTTCTGAAGACACAGCGTTGGAAGGCGTCTCACGATTTGAACCGATGACCTGGATCATGTAGGACTTGATCGTTGTGGCTTTAGGGGAGGCTTATGTCCAGCAGTAGATGTCTTTCCGACCTCCTAAACGTAGTTACCGAGTAACCACGTGCTAAGACTAGTTTATTTTATACTTAAAGACTGTGGGTCTCTGCTGTGAAAGGTAAGTATGAAGTTTGATCTAAGATCCAATGGAAGAAATCTCTTTCCTCATCTGTTATTTGATGCTGATAAATATTATATGCTGGATAATTCGTTCATTAAAACATTGCGCATAGGTTGCCTAGATAAATTTGGTATCATTACATTTTTGACATAAATTACCCCTCTTTTGTTATTTGGGAATGTCCAGCATCAGCTGAAAGAGTGTGCCCCAAGAAACTAAAATACTATAGGTTGCCTCCTGTTTTTTGGTGCAAATAGGAGGGTTGCCTCGCTTAAAGATATGAGTAAATGGCCATACTTTACCGTCATTTTTTTTCATGTTACGAGTAATTAGTATTTTTTAGTCTAATTGAAGCTATTAGTAACGATAGAACTCAATTTGTAAGTATTTGGTTAAGGCCGAAAATATCAAAATATTCGCGATCTCAGACAAATTTTATTGTTTAACATCATTGGCACCAGCTTTAGCTAGGCAACCTATTCGGAATGTCTCAATAAACACATTATCTAGCAATCATAATATTTATCATAATCAAATAACAGATGAGGGAAAGAGATATCTTCTATGTATCACGTACTAGTAGTTAAAAGTATTTCGAACTGCTTCAAGTAGTGTTGTGCATGATGTGTGGGCTGAAACGTTTGTAGACGTCGTAGTAACATTTGTACGCATGAGTATTTCTCAAACTCAATTGGATGAAAGATAATTAAAATGTGTCCAATATGCGTACAATTGAAAATGTTTCGTTTCCAGCCTGCATACAAACAGGTTTCATTCATTAATAACGTTAAGTACTGGGATTTGAGAGCGATAAGTATCCAGCTGGAAATGGGACACATACTGTGCTATGATGTGTTCGACAACTTGGTGGTTAGCCATGGCAAGTGTAATGAACAGCCAACTTCAGAGCAGTGGCAGAAAATGTTTGGCGGCGTGAGTACATTACTTTACTAGTAGATTAGGCCCCGTAGTTAATAGTTCCCTGTCGCAAAACTGCAATTGTAAGGTAAGTAACTTGTAGTTTAGATCCTGTAGCCGTAGTTTCCTGTGTCTTCCTGTAAGGATCGAGCTCGAGTCGTCGATGGCACGTAGAATTCCATGCGCGCTGCAAGGAGACGTGAGCAAACACTAAGGGCACAAAAGTGCTGAAGCTGTTGTAGGTGTTTTTTTCAGTAAAAGTCTGACATGCCCTTTCGATTCGCTCTAGAGCGGGACAAATTTTTTATATGATTTCCTATTTCAAAAACAAAGTGTAATGTTCACTTAGACGAACATAATGTCTTGCTCTGTGTCTAACTGAAAGTGAATTCCTTACAATATACATCTCTTGGTTCTTGTAGGTATAACGAGTGTATTGATAATAACATTGAAGTGCTTATTTTATGTCCATCTCTCATGCATCATCATCATCATCAACCTTTTTAATGTTCACACTGCTGAGACTCAGGCCTCCTCTCTAGGAGAGGAAATGGGCCCTAATCGACTACGCGGGCCCAGTGCGGGTTGGTGAATGTCACATGATTGTATTCCAATTTTTGGTTCTAGAACATGCTGGTTTCCTCACAATGTTTTCCTTCACCGTTTTGAGAGCATAAATTACACAAAGTAATGCGCCTGTCAGGGTTTGAACCCGCGTCCTACAACTCGTAAGTCGGAGCTATTACTACTCGGCCACCACTGCTCTCAACTGGGTCAGTTGAGAGCAGTGCGGTCTCAAGCCTCAATGAAATCCTCTTTAATTTAAAATGATTTTGGGTTAGCTTGCGAAGTCGTAAAAACCTCAGGTTTTCACAATTTTCTGGCTGTACGTTTATATGTCATTCAGTCAGTTTCTCCTTGTCTAAGTCCGTTGTGTGGCTCAGACGTGAACAGCAACTTGATTTTACTTAGGGCGTACAGTTTCTGGATTCTGATAAATAAGACTTACTTACATTTATTGTTTTTCAAAGTATATTCTCTCGCAATTGTTTCATTGCTGCATTCGCTGAAATCATTGTACAAAGCAGTTGGACCAGACTTTTTTAGGGTCCTCTTCTATGGCTCCGTGGCACGCATTCACCGCCTTTTCAGGCTCGTAAAACGTGTGTCTAAGTGTGTTTAATCATCGCACAAAAATGTTCTCGTTGCAGATCCATTTTACAAGCTTTTTATTATTTTTTTAGTTGCACTTGTCCCAATGTTTGTCTGTAATCAAATCTTGCAAATTAAATTTGATCCACTTCCCGGTTACCGATTAAGCTGAAATTTTGCATGCATGTGTAAATCAGATAACAATGCAAAATTATTATGACAGGGAGCTGATCTGATGATGGAACTGGAAGGTGGCTATAGGAGCTTGGTAGTTAAACGACACAACCTCATCGAGTTTGGGCTCGTATGATTCGCATTGACGAGTATTTATTGTATAAGTATTTCACCGTGCTATAAAAGCTTGCTATGAAAAAAATATTTTCATGAATAACTTGTTATGAAACACGATAATTTGATTTGGCTCTCAAAATATGTCGAAGGAAATTCAAATTTCGAACAATGGTGTTTTTCTAACATAGGATGTCACGGTTCTAACCTAACCTGACCATTTTTTTAAATAACTAACAAATCATTTCACCAAACGTTTATTGTCTGAAGATTTTTTGCTGTAATAAATCCACTCAGACATTTATTTTTAAAGCCATCATCCATCCATCATTTTCACCGTTCATTCAGTTATTGGACTGCTCAATTATTTTTAGAATTGAAATTGTATGATAAAATAACCGACAAATTGTTTTTTTATTACTGTCCATGTTTTACTGTCTCAATAATTAATCAACTGCCATTCAATTAAATAACTGCTCAATATGTTTTTCAACTGATCATAATAACATCTCGAATATTTAAATAACGGCTCAAAAAATTACTTCCCATTAAAAAGTAACATGCCATTTTCGAATTGGTTTTTTCATTCTTTTATTATATTTGGCCTGATTCAGAGACTTGCAGTGTGCCCCACGTACAGTGCGTTCACATAAGAAGTTCCTTCGCCGTAATGTTGGCAATACGGAAAAACAGTGTTGCTATATTTTTTGCAATGAAATTACTTAATATTAGGGAGATTAATGGATATGTCGTTACTTTTAATTATTGCATTTGTTTTTTTTATCTATTGGTAACTGTGAAACCAATATTTGAATAAAATTGTATACTTTCTCGCTGGGCTCCATTTGGATTGTCCTACAATACTTTTATATCGTACCACTCCATTAACAACTTAATTTTAGACCTGCTTTTTTTTAATAAAATCTCATTCCACTTATAATTCTCCATAAATGACTACCGTTAAAATCGATTTTGTTTCGCATTTCGTGCAACAATTTTGCTAGAGTAAGCAAGACTTTTCTTTTTTTCCCTTTGTATTTTCTGTAGACAGACAAGGGAGCCAACATGACGGCGAAGGAACTTCATAAGTGAAACGCACTGTATATTATATAGAAACAGTTCCAATATTTGACTAACCTGGAAATCGCACAGCCAGTGAAAATCAGGGCGGAAATTAACAAGCGTCGGAAATTATGTGAAAACTAAATCTACATAACGATCAACGATCGAATCGACACAGCACAGTACTGCGCTGCGTGTCGTGGGTTTAATTCCCGCACGTAAAACATATTTTATGGCCTACAGAAGTGTTCCAAAACTGAGTGTTATGTGTAAATCAGTTTAAATGCTTTGCGTATTTTATTTTAAAATCAAAATCAAAGCGTGTTTCAGTCAATTATTTAACTGTGAGTTAAATAATTGACTGAAACACGCTTCATTATCTACAGGAAATTATTAACATTATTCCGTATTCTTTTCAGGCTGGCAGCCCAATATACAATACCGCTGCAGGCATGTGTCTTGGAGTCGACCGAGCTTACAGGGGTGAACCTCTTATCATGGTAATCTGTGACAACCAACCTACCAACCAATGGGACTTCATCCGATCTTAAACGACCAATTACATTGGCTATCGATACACCGGAGTAAACATATATCATGTTCTAAGTAATTTTGATGTAAGCAGGCTATAAAGCCGATTCGAGCTTGTAGTATTAGTATAGTAGTCTCAGCTAATGTTCTAAATGAAATCATTAAGCACTTCAATAGTATGTTCAAATATTACATATGATCTCTAACACAAATGAGAATGTCTGTTTAACCAATTTATATCAATATTTAAACTATATTCACTACAATCACATTAATACAACATAAAATAAAATAAAAAAACAGTAGTTTTAGCTGGATTAGACATTTAAGAAATGTATGGATAAGATAAAACAATAGAATTAAACCCGACTGCGCATATAAACGAAATTCTACTGTAGATTTATGATGACAGCTTTTTTATAATATGTTTAGTGATTTGAGATTTTTACTGTTTATTAGTGGAACTGTCTTTCTTGGCGTTGGAAAACATAATAATATAGAATCTCAATTTAAGTTTTTATTCTTCATTAAAGCTAGAATGGCTCGTGAAAAAACGATACCGTCCCGTCTTGTTTTATGGTTTGTTCCTATCGTGAAGAAAACAAGTTAGGTTTTAAATATTTACTATGATATTCTTGTGTAGATTTTTTTGCTACTAATAAACCTATAGTGTCTCGAATTCTACAGATATTTTATAAAAATATCTTTTTAAAATTATAGTATCTTCTGTGATTATTACTGTTTTTTTCTGAAGTGCACTATTTCAAAGTCTGATTTTATATTGTTTTACGAAATCCTCGTAATTTTTCTGCTTGTGACGTCTTCGTTTTTCATATCTTCTTTATTTTCTTTTCCATTTTGTGATAAAGACAGATTTTTTTTAATTGCCTTATCGTGTACAATTTATGTTTTAGATGGTATTGGTTGGCAAAAAGGTGTTGAAATGGGCTCTTATTTTATAGCAATGCGACTTGACGAACTATACATCGATTTTATACTTAGAAGGCAAATTCTGTCTGAATAAGTATGCTAGCATAGAAAAATAACAATCCCATTTCACTACACTTTGGCCAAACTGTACGAGTATTATCCAAGTACCTATAACAGAGTACCTTTTTACACCCGTGTATACTTTATATATATATTCGTACAATCGTATTATACAAACGTAGTGTACTGTAGGTTAACTTTACAATATTCACTTGTATACCCTAGGGAGTAGAATTATTCAACAATTAATAGCTATTTAAGACCAAGTTTTAGTTGCATATCATTAAGATTCTTTTTTATAGGAGTATTTTCTCATTAATAGTTACATGTTGCTGTTGAAGTGAGTCGATCGATATTGATAATGTTTCGGGAGCGTTGTGATTTGCTTATGATAATCTAATTTAGAAACTATAATATATAGAATAACCTATGTAAGTATAATATAGTTTCCAAGTTGCGAGTATTTTTTTGCGGATTGACTGATGATTAAGACTATTATGTTAAATAAGCTGCTAATGCTAATCACACTTCTAATGTCTAAAAGTTTAGATATACGCTTTTTATGCTTATATGTAAGACATGTCCTCACTGATTGGTTGTGGAATAAATAAATTTTCCTTTCAAATCGTCATTTAATTATTCTGTAGATAGACTGACATTGTTTAAAATGCTTTGAGTATTGGTAAGTTTGTTACTCTACTACTGTAGTTACTTGTGGACAATAAATAATTATTAGTTGTACCTAAAATTGTATCCCGTTTAAATAATTTGTCTTAAGTTTAAGTGTATTATTAAAGAAATGCTTGGAAAAGATAGCAAGTGAATGAATTTATAATGTGTTTATTGCTATTTTTTTTAGGTACTGATCACAAATATTATAACATGTTTTTTTATCACCTAAAAGTACATGACATTAGGATTTTTAATTGATATAAACCCGTTCTTCACTGCGATCCCATCTAATGGTAAGCAGTGATGCAATCATTGATGGTGAATTGCATTAGTTTATTGTATGAAATAATTATTTTATTATAGTGCAGTAACTACGTGTTTATTTTTAAGACACGTCTTGTGATGACGTAATCTATCTTTATGTCGTTTTATAGTCCATAAACGTTAAGAAAATAGTGACTGACTCATTAAGCAAAATACGCGCTTTGGTCGTGGGGTGGCGGAAAACAGCATACCTGACTCATTAGCGTAAATGTAAAGTAGAAATAATTCATACTGGGGTAAAAATTAAACAATTCATATTAAAGCAAAATTATTGCCCAAATATAAAACACTCGAAAAAAATACAACTATTCGTAAAAAATAAAAGTTAAAAATTAAATATTTATTTTTAAATTGACAAAAGATGCATCTATACTCTCAGACTTTATACTGTGCTCATGACTTTATACTAAGATCTCATTGGTCAAAGAGCTTGGCTATGCTATGTGACAACGATGAATCACTATTTTCTTAAAGCGATTGGTATGGTACTTTGATCATGATTTTGATTGGACCGTCAAACCGATGAACATGTAAATAAGATTCTGAACTTGTAATGGCAATTCTAAATAATTATACGTATATCTTAAAAGAGCATATCAAGGTTCTTTAATTAATTTATCCTTTACCTCTAAAACTCATTGAATGTTGATAATGACAAATTAATTTTAAATACCTATTATATAATTTTTTCCCACCGATGTCTGCTTATATTTAGGGGTAGTTGGAAACCCCTGATAAGGCCTGGATATACGTAAATACCCTAAAGGTAGTTTTGTTTTAACGCACTTGCTTGCTTGTTCAAATTGCAATTGAGTAATAGACATTTTTTTTTTAAATTACTGGTATCAAAAAGTAACTCTGCCCAAAAACAAATAAAATTTATTTTTTAAATAAGCCGAGCAATTTGTGCTCGGCTTATTATATAATTATAGCCGAGCACAAATTCGTGTAGTGTGTACCGACAAACAAACCTCAAACGCGTTTGGTTCGTGCTCGACTGTGCTTCGCCATTGTCGGTTTTTTGACAAATACACAATATCTATTGCTGAAAACTACGTTAGTACGTACTGTTCTAATGGACAGTGATTGTTGTAGGCTCGTTGGGTGTTCACACTCCACACTTGATACCGCGAGTAGAGCGGCTCGGCTTGTGCTCAGCTCAGAGATAACGATATGTTTCCGACACGCGCCCACACTGATTCATACCTACAAATATTTGGAATGCAAATTTTGATGCAATTTTTACCAAAAGATTCAATTTTAGTTTTTTTTTTCTTTTAAAAATTAAAACAAATACCCAATTTCTGAAAGTAAGAATGAGCGTATAACCAGACCATTCGACATATGGAATCTTTCCTTTATACCTAAAAATACCGACTGTAAAGTCCGTCCTCTCTACCCTGATACTTTTAAGGCTTTTATAGTGCTTATTAACACTCTGAACAGAAATAAATCAATTGAACTGAGGCTCTTAACGCGACCCATTTGGCGACCTTAACTGAACTCAAGGGATGGAGTTGTTATACATCCTTTTTCCACACTTTAATCCTTCCACACTTAAGTCCTAGTACTATTGGATAATAGATGTTTGACGCAGAATTGCGGTCAGCGGTAGAGAAACAACTGTAAATTGCTCGAAGTTTTCTTTGCTTTGTTGATAATGAACTATAATGTAATTCTTATAGAGTTCTTAGTAAAATTGTGATTCTGTACTATGCTTTAAGTCGCCTGTCTTATGTAAGCTATGTATTTCATACTCTTCTGAAGTAATAGTACGAGTATATTTCGTTATCAACGTACTAATGGAAACTGCTGCAGCTTGAAAGATGCACTGCCGTCCACTAACTAAAAGGCCGTTAAGCCACAGTTGGTCGTTTTTCACTTCTTAATGTAGTCTTATACAACTTTCGATGCTCTATCTTTTGGTCTAAGACTCATTTTTCTATGATTGATAGTTTTTGAGATACAGAAAATTAAATCACAATGTCTGTGTTTAAATAGCTTAGCTAAAAGTTAGAAAATGAATTTAAATAAAATATAATAAATATGAATGAATAAAATATATCACATATTGTGCACAAAGACTATGCCTACATATATAACTTGTAACCTTGTTCCTAGGTAGCATAGTTTTCAAGAGACATCAATTCCCAATTTTTGTGTTTTCTCGAAAAATACTTTTTGCACTTAGCTGCCTTTTAGTTAGTGGACGGCAGTGCAGCTGTCTTTATCTGATCTTATTTTTTTATATGATCAAAGTAAAATAAGTTATTTTTCTTCGTCTTGAATTTTTCTGTTCTGCATATTTGCTTACTTTGCATTCTAGCTACAATTTTTCATGAAATTCTTATGATCTTTTTATGTTGATCTATTGCATTCTCGCTCCTTTGAAACAACTTTGCACCTCCTCGAATCTAAAGTCTTTGGTTTTACTTGGATACTGGATTTTTTTTAAAACGAATTAACAAAATAAACCAATTTTAGAATGTAATTTATTAAAAAAGTAATTCGAAAGATTTTAGAACAAACTTAGCTCTTTATTTATTTATTATTTATTTATTTATTTTTCCAAAATCAAATGTTTAAAAACTAAATTATGAGAGCAGTAGCAGTAACAAGACTACTGCCTCTTCTGTGTAAAATAATTGCCACACCGGAACAAAGGGTTTTCAGTATGACAAATTATGAAATTGGGGTTTATTTTCTTTGCTGTAGTCTATTGCTCTCCTGTGGTTACACTGTGTTGTAACAACTTTTAGTTATAGCGATAATAAATTCAAGTGTTACTGTTTTTTACAAGTTGTATGCGCGGATGCCCTAGTTTTGTGCAACTTGTATGCGTAGGTGCCTAGTGTTTTCACCGAGTACATAGGCGTCCTCTCGTGTTGTATTAGTTAGGAGTTGTCAGTACTATTGTACTAAATTAATCGGATAATGAATGAAATATTGTATAAGGTGAGGAGTATAATAAATAAAGGAATCGCACGTAAGGACAAATTATATGTTATCTCTTTCATATTATTTTGCGAATATTTTCAATTTTGTAAAAGATGTAATACTTTTTAGGTATTGGTGAGGAATCGTGTGAACGAAAATATGTGCTAAACGTTTTTTTTTTGTAATGCCTAATTTTTTTAGATAATGAACCAATATTTTAATGTTTTTTTGCAGTAGTAGGTACTTTGAGATACATTTAAGCAGGATATAAGTATTGTGAACCTTAAGTTCAAATTAGTTTATTATCTACGACTTATCAATAGCAGCCTATTCATATAACTCATGAACATCATCAAATATGTAAGTTTTTCGTAACACTAGAAGTCAACCCTACTATGTAGATGCACGAATCCTTTTACTGATTTTGTTGTTTATATAAAGATATTTTGAAGATTTTATGTATGTTATATTTAGAAAGTACTTGATGAATAAAGGAAATATGTGTAATTTTTTTTATTTTTTTTATTATTATTATGGCTCCAAATACCCAAGGTTGGAAGGCCTCCAACAAGGTGGACCGGCGACCTGGTCAGGGTCGCGGGTATCCGATGGATGTGTGATGCACAGGACCGGTCGTTGTGGCGTCGCTTGGGGGAGGCCTATGTCCAGCAGTGGACGTCTTTCGGCTGATATGATGATGAAATACCCAAGTATATACAGCTACATAGGTGCCACTGCCTCTTTTTGTTACCAATATAAACATGTTATCTAAATAAAAACTATCCAGCTGCCTTGCTTGCGCCTATATACCATGTCGAAAGCATAATAACCCCCAATTTTATTGCTAATCGATTAATTTATTTTGGGAGAGAAAAAATGCAGAGATTTCAAAGGAGGTATTCCGTGAAGCACACCCAGACGAAGTACACCTAAAGTATTCCACTTAGCACACCCGTAGGTGGGCATCATTTAAAATAATTAAAAAATAAAAATGTCGAAAGAAGAAAATATTTATTATTTGAAAGACTAACTCAAACTAACATCTGTCAGTGTAAAATATAAAAACGGATGCTGTTTTTATATTTTACACTTTTTTGTTAATTAACGCGTAGATCCCCTTCAAACTTTTGTTCCTATTCACCTCCGCGTTCCTATTCACCCCGTTTGACTGTACTCATTTTGTCTTGCAGGGTTTTAATATTTAGTTTAGGTTTGAGACAGGTGACAGACTACTCTTTGGAATCATCATCGTCGTTCAATAATCATGGTCCTCGGCGGACCGAGGGCTTTAAAGTAATCATAGCTCATTTCTCGGTAAGTATGTTTTAGTTACTTAAATCGTTTGAATGACTCCGACGACGGTAGGTACCTATTAATTATTTGTACTTGGAATAAGTGTAGTAGGTACGAGTATACCCTCTTTCTCGATGTGCTAGGTGTAGAGGCGTAGCGTGGCCTGGTTTAGACGTGGGCGAAGGCGCATCAGCGATGTCTTTTCTTTTATAAATTCAAAATCGAGACAGCCACTATGCGATAGTGGCTGTCTCTGACCGACTCAGCGTTCGACAACACCGTCGCTTACCATTAGGCGAAAAAGTAGTGTGGATGCGCGAGGACCCAGTGTTCGGCGATGGGCGAGAGCCCACATCGCCCACGCGTAGCTACGCTACTAGCTAGGTGGTCCTACAAATGAGAGTTTGACTACCACAGTTCTATCTATGAAGTCGATTTTGTTAAAAGGGTACATCATTATCATCATTTCAGCCAAAAGACGTTCACTGCTAGACGTAGGCCTTCTTCAAGTGTCACCACAACAACCGTATAACATACAACGTATCAACCGGAATCCTCACCAGGTCGTCCGTCCACCTTGTCATACTTCAGAAACTTTCGATCCCATCGACTATCTGCTATGCGAGCAATGTGCTCTACCCACTGCCACTAAAGTAAGTTTGGCGATTTCTGACTCGATCACGCAAGTAAACTCCGAGCATAGCCCTGTCCTTTGGGTGACTAAGGCTGATGATTCCCATTGTGTGCGACCACGTTCAGGAGTCATACGTCATCACTGGCAACATACACTGGACACAGAATTTTGATTTGACTTCAAACACTGCGGTAGAAAATCAGTCCAGTAGTTTTTGGGATTAGGTACAGTAAAGAGTAGATATAACCTACCTATTTAATGTCTTTGATTGAATATTATTGTAACTCCTAACTTTGAATTTCGACTTGTTTTTAGGTTTTATAAATAAGTACGTAAGGTAAGCTTATTGTTTTTTACCTTTTTATCCTGCAAAGATGAATAGATATCTAGCTGGTTTACGAAGTAATCGTCAGAAGCGACTAACAGTAATCGTTGGATAATGGCTAATCCAATCAATACCCTACTTTTGTTGGTAGATATTTCATTAAGCTACTGTTTCTTCGATGTCTGTAGGGATCGCTTTGATTCGTCTCACGATTATTCCCCATTTTTCTTCTTGCTCCACCAACTACGCCGAAAGACGTCCAATGCTGGACATAGGCCTCCCCCAAGCGTGGCGATTATGGAAAACTCCCCCTATGAAGTACACAACAAAAAGATAGCCCCTAGTGCCCGGCAGCCCGGCTATCCTTGACTCCGGTAGCGGTCAAGACAATGGCGAAGCAAGGGGTGCTAAGAATCTCCGGAAGGGATCCGGCTACCCCTTAAAAGGAAAACAACTGTACCTGGCAACATACAACACGCGCACACTGAGGTCCGATGAGAAGGTCACCGAACTTGAAGAGGAATTAAGGTTACGTTGGAGTATTGTAGGATTATCTGAAGTCCGAGGACAGAGGGAGGACACAATAATTCTCAAATCTGGTAACCTGCTCTATTTTCGGGAGGGTGACCACCAGTCCCTGGGCAGTGTCGGGTTTTTCGTCCACAAGTCCCTTGTGAACAATGTGGTGAGGATCAAGAGTGTGTCAACCAGGGTGGCGTAGCTTATACTCAGAATATCATCAAGATATTAGCTGAAGGTCATACAGGTTTATGCCCCGACCTCAAGACACCCCGACGATGAGCCATGCATGGTCATAAAACGACGTCAGAACCACCGGGGTCACCTACTGGCCAGCTTTATGGAGAAGGAGGACCTCTACATGATGAACTCCTTCAAAAAGCGTGAGCATAGAAGTTGGACCTGGCAAAGTACTGACGGTGCAACTAAAAATGAGATTGACTTCATCCTGTCGAAGAAGAAGCAAATATTTAATGATGTCTCTGCGATCAATGCGGTGAAAACTGGAAGCGAACACCGCATGGTAAGAGGCACATTGAATATCAACATCAAGCTTGAAAGGTCTCGACTGGTGAAGTCTGCGCTTTGTCCAGCATTGATCCAGATCCAAAACTCCGAGTGCTTTCAGCTCGAACTCCACAATCGTTTCGAATGCCTCGGGAGCTCCGTGGACGAATATAATGATGGGTCCGTGGAAACTGTCTACACGGTTGGGTCTAAATTTTTCCAAGCCTCACCGTATAAATAAGAAAAAAAAGGCTCTCGGATCCGACCCTCGAGCTCATGAGGAAGAGGCGTGAGATGATTCTGCAGTCTTCAGGCGATACGTGCAAATATCGGCAGCTCAATTGACGGATATCAAAGTCTCTGAAACGCCACCTTCGTCGCTTTGGTACCGAGAGAATTAAGGAGGCGATTGAGCGGAACAAGGGCTCTAAAGTTTTTGCACGAGATTTGTCTATTGGACAGAGCCAGCTAACGAAACTGAAGACCGACGATGGCAGAGTCATTTCCGTCAAATCGGAGCTTCGGGGAGAGATCGAGACATTTTATGGACATTTTATACACATCTATCACTATCACAAATCTAGCAAATGACCCAAGAGCTAGAATGACTCGACACTATACCGAAGATATCCCGGACGTCAGCCTGTACGAGATTAGGATGGCTCTGAAGCAGCTGAAAAACAACAAGGCGTCGGGTAAGGACGAAATTATGGCCGAACTCCTGAAGGCGGGTGGAAAACCGGTCCTTAAGGCCCTTAAGAAGCTATTTAATTCCGTCATCCTCGAGGGAAAAACGCCACAGTTATGGAGCAGAGGTGTGGTGGAACTCTTCTTTAAGAAGTGTGACAATTCCCTGCTTAAGAATTACAGACCCATCTCACTTCTGAGCCATGTCTAAAAGCTGTTTTCCAGAGTCATTACGAACTGTCTCGCGCGCAGGTTTGACGAATTCCAGCCTCCCGAACAAGCCGGATTCCGAAAAGGCTTTAGTACCGTAGACCACATACATACGCTGCGGCAGATTATACAGAAGACTGAGGAGTATAATCAGCATCTCTGCTTAGCGTTTGTGGACTACCAGAAAGCCTTTGATTCGATCGAGACCTGGGCTGTACTGCAGTCTCTCCAACGGTGCCAGATTGACTATCAGTACACCGAAGTGCTGAATTGTTTCTACAAAAACGCCACCATGTCAGTCCGACTTCAAGACCAGACATCGAAACCTATCCTCTTGCAGGAAGGTGTGAGGCAGGGAGACGTTATTTCTCCTAAACTGTTCACGGCTGCAATGGAGGATATTTTCAAGGTTCTGGAATGGAGAGGACTAGGCATTAATGCCAATGGCGAGTACATCACTCACCTTTGGTTTGCCGATGACATAGTAGTCATGGCTGAGACTATGGAAGAACTCAGTACAATGTTCGGTGACCTCAGTAGAGCTTCCGAAAGAGTGGGTCTTAAAATGAACATGGACAAAACCAAAGTTATGGTTAACATCCATGTAGCACCCACTCTTATTAAGATCGGAGACTCGACACTCGAAGTTGTGGACGATTACGTTTACCTCGGACAGACGGTCCAGTTGGGTAGGTCTAACTTCGAGAAAGAGGTCAATCGTCGTATCCGACTCTGCTGGGCAGCGTTCGGGAAGTTGCGCGGTGTCTTCTCGTCTAATATATCACAGTGTTTCAAGACGAAAGTCTATGACCAGTGCTTGTTGCCAGTGATGACTTATGGCTCCGAAACGTGGTCGCTCACAATGGGCCTTATCAAAAGGCCTAATGTCACTCAAAGGGCAATGGAAAGGGCTATGCGTTTCCTTGTGTGATCGCATCAGAAATGAAGATATCAGCAGGAGAACCAAGGTTACCGACGTAGCTCGAAGAGTCGGCAAACTTAAGATTCAGTACCGAATCGAAAAATAACTGCATGCAACATGGGCGAGAAGAACTAGGAAATGTATGAAAAGCTGACCATTGAAGGTAAGATTCTTCATAATTTTGTTCAGCGTCCCGTCGCGGTAAATCATCTGTACTATTCAAATGCATAGTTCTATAGTGAATGTAGGGTTAACAAAGTTTATTTGAGTATTCATAGATGGCGCTATTTTCAAATATAAAACTATGCAGTTCCAAAGGTTAAACCCATATGGCGTTGCTTTCAAGATAATAAGAGACGTGATGATCTACCACAATCGGCCAGCATCATCAGCTTTGTATTGGTTGAGAAAAATGGCATCAGTCTTATGTTGTGGTGTTATCTTTTTATTATCAGCTGTCTACCTGCTAAAGCGCATTGAAGAACGGTAGGGTTGTTGTGTGTAATAAATAAAACACGAATTATCATGTTTTGATATGGTTTTTTTTTTTTGTTTTATTTGTAACATTCAAAATACATAAAAAGAAGGCATTTTGCCTTAAAAGTCTTTGATTAATTATGTACCTACCGAATTGATTTCATTTATAGAGAATATGGTAATACGTCGAATGACAACATGCTGTCTGATATTTTGCTAGAAACAAAATTAACTTTTTATAGTTCCTAACTGTGTAATTTCAACGTTTAGAAATTATCTCACTCCAGCAATACCTATTTCATCAAATTCCAAAAAAAAGTAGGTATAGGTTAGGTAGGTACTTACCTACCCAAAACTTAAAGATAAATAAAAACAAAACTTTCTTAATTTGCGTTAATTAGTTTTGCGTACAGTTTTGTAATAAATTGCAAAATGTCCAGATAGCATGTTTAGCACTTGAGTATCGAAATAGGTACTTAAATTAAACAGATATGTTTGAAGTAACGATATATCCAATGTTCTTGGGCAGCTATCAAAGTATAAAAGTAGACATATAGTAGGGTTACATTTATGACATTTTAATAAATTATACGTAATACCAAAATTGGTTAGACACTTACTTACACAAATACTTAAGTTCCTAAAACACATTGAACTTAATCTAAATCCAAAGTAATCAAATAATAGTGACAATAATATTGTCCAAACACCAACTTACAATAATTTACACGGACATTTAATAAGTAGTTATAAAGTAGATGCCATCAATCTTCTCGACTGGCTAGCCAACTGTTGGCTCTGTCGCATCAGATGAACATTGCCAATGGAGGCAGAGATCTAATCCGTGTTTATATTGGTCCCAACGCTTTGCAAAGGGGTCTATAAACATAGATTTTTTAAGAACAATTTACCATTTTGATTACGAAAGCCAAGCGCTTGTGGTTTACTATCAGACTAGACCGTTCAGCAAGAACGTCTGTCACCCGAAAACTGTGTTCGGCACCTACTTATAGTGCACGTATTTTTACAATAATTTGGGTAGTCGAACAATTTTTTAAAATATTGAAGTGCCCAAAAGGACCCCTTTATCTATTCAGTACCGTCAGGCGAATAAAATGTTGAAATTAGTACATTTGACATCAAAATACTTAGTAATGACGAAAACGTTGACTCCGTGTATAAGAACATTATGTTTGATGATATGACGCGATGATAATGATACATTACTAACATTAACTTGATTTGAATCGATAAAAATCTGGCATACAGGAAACGGATTTCAAAGATGCAGACATATCTGTTTCTGAAGACAAAAGGATAGACAAATCGGTACAATGACCATAATACATCGAATATAAAAGATTACGAAGTGTTGTTTGAAATACCTTAATGATATAATGACACTTAAAGTAACTTGGATAAAACACGTGGTAACTGGATATACTTGTTACATTTATTAATATCTATTGTACAATACGAATATAATGCACAGTTAAAAAAACATTTCGAATACATATACTCGTACACTTATAATGATTGAATTAACATCGAACATTTAGTACAACATTGAAATTGATATAATGATAAAACTGAATCACTTAGATGTGGTCAACCTGAAGGGAATGTAGCGCTAGATTCAGGGTATGAACTCTCACAGTATTAATGGCAGCAGCCTTGGGTGGTAAAACCACTTATTAGTTGGCCCGGGGAGTACCTATATTCTACACGACATGAGCTATTGAGTTCTCGCAATGAGTGTCAATAAGCGCCGATGTTTTACGCCATAATTCTAATCAGTTTGACCAGTTCATCAGATACCTGTTACATTATCAGAATACAAGTGATTCATTAACCTATATAATTATTGATAGGTGCGTCTGATTAGTGTTTGGTGTAGTGTAATTAATGTTATATGACATCCAGTTTCTAAGCACGATCGCATTGCCGTTTGCTTGTTGCTAATAAATAATTGTAACTTTCGTTGTAATCAACCCACAGTAAAAATATCAAGTAAACTTTGACATCGTAATTACTGTTTAAATAATTATTATTTATTAATATTTTACTCTATAGAATGCAAATCAGTTCCGTAGGAACTTACACTTATAATTAAAAGTTATCCTTAGCTACCTGTTTTCTTTAAAATATTATGTATGGTTGGTTATGTGTTTATGTTAAATATAGAGGGACAGATTGAGCTAGAGACGGACAGAGAGGTGCATAGGATCCCTTCTTCTTTCACCACTTAAGTTGTTGCACGTGGTGGCCACTCTTTCCTGCTTATATATAAACGCTTATAAATAAACACCAATGCGTCGTTCCGAACGCCAATTACTATAATACAACTAAAATAATTTATAACAGACAGTCAAATATGAAACACCAATAACATTACAATTTCGGTATGTAACCCATACTTAATTGAACAAACATACTGAAACTAATACGGTTAAACTCAAATGCGTGCAGCTACTGGTGAAATATGATTTTGTAAATGTACACGAATGGTTGTTCAAATGTTTGTAATTTCTGTGATGGTAAATCTGATTCTTTTGAATATGTATTAATTCTAGCGATGTATATGTACTTTTTACACCACCTGCTCAATAATGGTCATACTTAAAGCAAATCATTCTATCCCTAGGGAAATAATACAGTATGGCCGATACCTAGGGAATAAATTTTGTTTTTCACTACCCCTTTTGTGGTATAATGTTCTGTGACCATAAATCTTATTGCCGTCACTCTAGGTCGTCTAACATTTTACTTTCCTAATTTTTGCTGTCCTCCCCGCAGGTGACCTGTAACACAGGTTTTTAGCCAAAAACCTATTTCAGACACCAACCTCTTACAATAGTGGAATATAGACTATAAGTCACATTGTTAACTGTCAAAAAACCTAATGTGAAGAGTGGATAAATAAATTCAATTGATTGAATAATGAGAGTTGAAATTGGAACATCAAAAATCGTCAACATTGTGAATTAAAATGTATGTACATCGAACAAATTGACTCGAAATTAAAACTGGCCACTAAAAAAAAAAGAAGATGGAGTAAAACGTGCTTACGGAGCGTTATAAAAAATTGAAACTATAGAATCTTGGAGTAGTGAATTTGGTTTGTTTGATGAACTCCTAAATATATTACTTATATTTCTCTAACATATGATTTCTTTTACTAAATTGTCTTTTAATTATCTCACAGATGGTGTAAAAAGTACAGTATCCAACACGGGAATGAAGCTGTCTTTGTCTTGGGCAGCTTTGTCTTGAATTCCTCACTTCACTCAGGTTACTTATAATTTTTTTTTATTATAAAATTCCCTCAGTTTCGTTCTTGATTAAAATTAGCAACCTTCGTTTCGTTCAGAATACAACATGTAGCCCGCGACTTAAAGACACTGCTTTATCCCCTAGTCACTTAATCTACTATTATACCTAAGCTTAAATTAGGCGCCGGGGCCGTAACCTGTGTTTTTTTTTGTGCTGCGTAAAACGTTTGGACATGAAACTGGAATGACATCAACTGCCTTCTGATTCTGCTTTCCAACCTGTTTGGATGAGTATTCAAACAAGAAGAGAGGCAGCATTATTTGGTTAGAGGATCCACTTTCAAAGCGGATTTTCTTGTCCAAATCGAAGCTCATACCCATTTAGAACTTGTGGATGTTCAAAGTAACTATGGCAAGCTCTCTAACTCAAGTTGGAACAGGAGGTCTCCAAATGACCATGTTTAGCTACCTTTTGCTCAAATAAGACAGGTTTCCGAGGCTTTTCAAGGCAGCTGATGACATTGGTCTCACCGTCTCAAACCTCGACAGCCAGGTTCCAGCTCCGAGGCTAATGCTACAACTAGCTAACAACGCTTATTGCTACGTTTTTAACCTAATTATTGCTGGTGAAATCCATGTGAGATTTTAACAATTACAAACTAACTATAGCTAATATTGCATGCCACAGATGGAATATGGCTTTGTACTTTATTAAGTACTGCATCTTAAAACATATTTTTGTATTTTTTTTTTTTTTTATCTTAACCTATAATTGGATGACAGATAGACGACCTTGATGGTAAATGGTCACCATCACCTATAAACATCTGTACTGCCTTTGGTGCTCGAGCAGGCAACCCTGATTGTAGTTGTGTATAGAGATCTGTACTGTCTCTGGTGCTCGAGCAGGTGACCCTGATGGTTGGTGGTCACCGTTATCTATAGACATCTGTACTGTCTCTTGTGCTCGAGCAGGCGACCCTGATGGTAGGTGGTCACTATTGTGTATAGACAGTTGTACTGTGTCTGGTGCTCGAGCAGGCGACCTTGATGGTAAATGGTCACCATCACCTATAGACATCTGTACTGCCTCTGGTGCTCGAGCAGGCGACCCTGATAGTTGGTGGTCACCGTTATCTATAGACATCTGTACTGTCTCTGGTGCTCGAGTAGGCGACCCTGATGGTAGGTGGTCATCGTTATCTAAAGACATCTGTACTGTCTCTGGTACTCAAGCAGGCGACCCTGATGGTAGGTGGTCACCATTGTGTATTTACAAACTAACTATAGCTATTATTGCATGCCACAGATGGAATATGGCTTTGTACTTTGTTATTAAGTACTGCATCTTAAAACATATTTTTGTATTTTTTTATTTTTTTTTTATCTTAACCTATTATGGGATGATTGATAGACGACCTTGATGGTAAATGGTCACCATCACCTATAGACATCTGTACTGCCTATGGTGCTCGAGCAGTCGATCCTGATGGTAGGTGGTCACCATTGTGTCTTTACAAACTAACTATAGCTAATATTGCATGCCACAGATGGAATATGGCTGTGTACTTTATTATTAAGTACTGCATCTTAAAACATATTTTAGATTTTTTTTTTCTTAACCTATAATGGGATGACTGATAGACGACCTTGATGGTAGGTGGTCATCGTTATCTAAAGACATCTGTACTGTCTCTGGTACTCGAGCAGGCGACCCTGATGGTAGGTGGTCACCATTGTGTATTTACAAACTAACTATAGCTATTATTGCATGCCACAGATGGAATATGGCTTTGTACTTTGTTATTAAGTACTGCATCTTAAAACATATTTTTGTATTTTTTTTTTTATCTTAACCTATAATGGGATGACTGATAGACGACCTTGATGGTAAATGGTCACCATCACCTATAGACATCAGTACTGCCTCTGGTGCTCGAGCAGGCGACCCTGATGGTAGGTGGTCACCATTGTGTATAGACATCTGTACTGTCTCTGGTGCTCGAGTAGGTGACCCTGATGATAGGTGGTCATCATTGTGTATTTACAAACTAACTATAGCTATTATTGCATGCCACAGATGGAATATGGCTTTGTACTTTGTTATTAAGTACTGCATCTTAAAACATATTTTTGTATTTTTTTTTATTTTTTTATCTTAACCTATAATGGGATGAGTGATAGACGACCTTGATGGTAAATGGTCACCATCACCTATAGACATCAGTACTGCCTCTGGTGCTCGAGCAGGCGACCCTGATGGTAGGTGGTCACCGTTATCTATAGACATCTGCACTGCCTCTGGTGCTCAAGCAGGCGACCCTGATGGTAGGTGGTCAGCATTGTGTATAAACATCTGTACTGCCTCTGGTGCTCGAGCAGGCGAGCCTGTTGGTAGGTGGTCACCATTGTGTATAGACAGTTGTACTGTGTCTGGTGCTCGAGCAGGCGGCCCTGATGGTTGGTGGTCACCATCACCTATAGACATCAGTACTGCCTCTGGTGCTCGAGCAGGCGACCCTGATGGTAGGTGGTCACCGTTATCTATACACATCTGTACTGTCTCTGGTGCTCGAGCAGGCGACTCTGATGGTTTGTGGTCACCGTTATCTATAGACATCTGTACTGTCTCTAGTGCTCGAGTAGGCGACACTGATGGTAGGTGGTCATCATTGTGTATTTACAAACTAACTATAGTTATTATTGCATGCCACAGATGGAATATGGCTTTGTACTTTGTTATTAAGTACTGCATCTTAAAACATATTTTTGTATTTTTTTTTTTTTATCTTAACCTATAATGGGATGACTGATAGACGACCTTGATGGTAAATGGTCACCATCACCTATAGACATCAGTACTGCCTCTGGTGCTCGAGCAGGCGACCCTGATGGTAGGTGGTCACCATTGTGTATAGACATCTGTACTGTCTCTGGTGCTCGAGTAGGCGACCCTGATGATAGGTGGTCATCATTGTGTATTTACAAACTAACTATAGCTATTATTGCATGCCACAGATGGAATATGGCTTTGTACTTTGTAATTAAGTACTGCATCTTAAAACATATTTTTGTGTTTTTTTTTTTATCTTAACCTATAATGGGATGACTGATAGACGACCTTGATGGTAAATGGTCACCATCACCTATAGACATCAGTACTGCCTCTGGTGCTCGAGCAGGCGACCCTGATGGTAGGTGGTCACCGTTATCTATAGACATCTGTACTGCCTCTGGTGCTCAAGCAGGCGACCCTGATGGTGGGTGGTCAGCATTGTGTATAGACATCTGTACTGCCTCTGGTGCTCGAGCAGGCGAGCCTGTTGGTAGGTGGTCACCATTGTGTATAGACAGTTGTACTGTGTCTGGTGCTCGAGCAGGCGACCCTGATGGTTGGTGGTCACAGTTATCTATAGACATCTGTACTGTCTCTGGTGCTCGAGCAGGCGACCCTGATGGTTTGTGGTCACCGTTATATATAGACATCTGTACTGTCTCTAGTGCTCGAGTAGGTGACCCTGATGGTAGGTGGTCATCGTTGTGTATTTACAAACTAACTATAGTTATTATTGCATGCCACAGATGGAATATGGCTTTGTACTTTGTTATTAAGTACTGCATCTTAAAACATGTTTTTGTATTTTTTTTTTTATCTTAACCTATAATGGGATGATTGATAGACGACCTTGATGGTAAATGGTCACCATCACCTATAGACATCTGTACTGCCTATGGTGCTCGAGCAGTCGACCCTGATGGTAGGTGGTCACCATTGTGTCTTTACAAACTAACTATAGCTATTATTGCATGCCACAGATGGAATATGGCTGTGTACTTTATTATTGAGTACTGCATCTTAAAACATAGTTTAGATTTTTTTTTCTTAACCTATAATGGGATGACTGATAGACGACCTTGATGGTAAATGGTCACCATCACCTATAGACATCAGTACTGCCTCTGGTGCTCGAGCAGGCGACCCTGATGGTAGGTGGTCACCGTTATCTATAGACATCTGTACTGCCTCTGGTGCTCAAGCAGGCGACCCTGATGGTGGGTGGTCAGCATTGTGTATAGACATCTGTACTGCCTCTGGTGCTCGACCAGGCGAGCCTGTTGGTAGGTGGTCACCATTGTGTATAGACAGTTGTACTGTGTCTGGTGCTCGAGCAGGCGACCCTGATGGTAGGTGGTCACCGTTATCTATAGACATCTGTACTGCCTCTGGTGCTCAAGCAGGCGACCCTGATGGTAGGTGGTCAGCATTGTGTATAGACATCTGTACTGCCTCTGGTGCTCGAGCAGGCGAGCCTGTTGGTAGGTGGTCACCATTGTGTATAGACAGTTGTACTGTGTCTGGTGCTCGAGCAGGCGGCCCTGATGGTTGGTGGTCACCGTTATCTATAGACATCTGTACTGTCTCTGGTGCTCGAGCAGGCGACTCTGATGGTTTGTGGTCACCGTTATCTATAGACATCTGTACTGTCTCTAGTGCTCGAGTAAGCGACCCTGATGGTAGGTGGTCATCATTGTGTATTTACAAACTAACTATAGTTATTATTGCATGCCACAGATGGAATATGGCTTTGTACTTTGTTATTAAGTACTGCATCTTAAAACATATTTTTGTATTTTTTTTTTTTTATCTTAACCTATAATGGGATGACTGATAGACGACCTTGATGGTAAATGGTCACCATCACCTATAAACATCAGTACTGCCTCTGGTGCTCGAGCAGGCGACCCTGATGGTAGGTGGTCACCATTGTGTATAGACATCTGTACTGTCTCTGGTGCCCGAGTAGGCGACCCTGATGATAGGTGGTCATCATTGTGTATTTACAAACTAACTATAGCTATTATTGCATGCCACAGATGGAATATGGCTTTGTACTTTGTTATTAAGTACTGCATCTTAAAACATATTTTTGTATTTTTTTTTTTATCTTAACCTATAATGGGATGACTGATAGACGACCTTGATGGTAAATGGTCACCATCACCTATAGACATCTACTGATGTCTATAGGTGGTAGGCAGTACTCTGCCTCTGGTGCTCGAGCAGGCGACCCTGATGGTAGGTGGTCACCGTTATCTATAGACATCTGTACTGCCTCTGGTGCTCAAGCAGGCGACCCTGATGGTGGGTGGTCAGCATTGTGTATAGACATCTGTACTGCCTCTGTTGCTCGAGCAGGCGAGCCTGTTGGTAGGTGGTCACCGTTGTGTATAGACAGTTGTACTGTGTCTGGTGCTCGAGCAGGCGGCCCTGATGGTTGGTGGTCACCGTTATCTATAGACATCTGTACTGTCTCTAGTGCTCGAGTAGGCGACCTTGATGGTAGGTGGTCATCATTGTGTATTTACAAACTAACTATAGCTATTATTGCATGCCACAGATGGAATATGGCTTTGTACTTTGTTATTAAGTACTGCATCTTAAAACATATTTTTGTATTTTTTTTTTTATCTTAACCTATAATGGGATGAGTGATAGACGACCTTGATGGTAAATGGTAATCATCACCTATAGACATCAGTACTGCCTCTGGTGCTCGAGCAGGCGACCCTGATGGTAGGTGGTCACCATTGTGTATTTACAAACTACCTATAGCTAATATTGCATGCCACAGATGGAATATGGCTTTGTACTTTGTTATTAAGTACTGCATCTTAAAACATATTTTAGTTTTTTTTTTTCTTAACCTATAATGGGATGACTGGTAGACGACCTTGATGGTAAATGGTCACCATCACCTATAGACATCAGTACTGCCTCTGGTGCTCGAGCAGGCGACCCTGATGGTAGGTGGTCACCATTGTGTATAGACATCTGTACTGTCTCTGGTGCTCGAGCAGGCGAGCCTGTTGATAGGTGGTCACCATTGTGTATAGACAGTTGTACTGTGTCTGGTGCTCGAGCAGGCGGCCCTGATGGTTGGTGGTCACCGTTATCTATAGACATCTGTACTGTCTCTGGTGCTCGAGCAGGCGACCCTGATGGTTGGTGGTCACCGTTATCTATACACATCTGTACTGTCTCTGGTGCTCGAGCAGGCGACTCTGATGGTTTGTGGTCACCATCACCTATAGACATCAGTACTGTCTCTGGTGCTCGAGCAGGCGACCCTGATGGTAGGTGGTCACCGTTATCTATAGACATCTGTACTGCCTCTGGTGCTCAAGCAGGCGACCCTGATGGTGGGTGGTCAGCATTGTGTATAGACACCTGTACTGCCTCTGGTGCTCGAGCAGGCGAGCCTGTTGGTAGGTGGTCACCATTGTGTATAGACAGTTGTACTGTGTCTGGTGCTCGAGCAGGCGACCCTGATGGTTGGTGGTCACAGTTATCTATAGACATCTGTACTGTCTCTGGTGCTCGAGCAGGCGACCCTGATGGTTTGTGGTCACCGTTATCTATAGACATCTGTACTGTCTCTAGTGCTCGAGTAGGTGACCCTGATGGTAGGTGGTCATCATTGTGTATTTACAAACTAACTATAGTTATTATTGCATGCCACAGATGGAATATGGCTTTGTACTTTGTTATTAAGTACTGCATCTTAAAACATGTTTTTGTATTTTTTTTTTTATCTTAACCTATAATGGGATGATTGATAGACGACCTTGATGGTAAATGGTCACCATCACCTATAGACATCTGTACTGCCTATGGTGCTCGAGCAGTCGACCCTGATGGTAGGTGGTCACCATTGTGTCTTTACAAACTAACTATAGCTAATATTGCATGCCACAGATGGAATATGGCTGTGTACTTTATTATTAAGTACTGCATCTTAAAACATAGTTTAGATTTTTTTTTCTTAACCTATAATAAGATGACTGATAGACGACCTTGATGGTAAATGGTCACCATCACCTATAGACATCAGTACTGCCTCTGGTGCTCGAGCAGGCGACCCTGATGGTAGGTGGTCACCGTTATCTATAGACATCTGTACTGCCTCTGGTGCTCAAGCAGGCGACCCTGATGGTGGGTGGTCAGCATTGTGTATAGACATCTGTACTGCCTCTGGTGCTCGACCAGGCGAGCCTGTTGGTAGGTGGTCACCATTGTGTATAGACAGTTGTACTGTGTCTGGTGCTCGAGCAGGCGACCCTGATGGTTGGTGGTCACAGTTATCTATAGACATCTGTACTGTCTCTGGTGCTCGAGCAGGCGACCCTGATGGTTTGTGGTCACCGTTATCTATAGACATCTGTACTGTCTCTAGTGCTCGAGTAGGCGACCCTGATGGTAGGTGGTCATCATTGTGTATTTACAAACTAACTATAGTTATTATTGCATGCCACAGATGGAATATGGCTTTGTACTTTGTTATTAAGTACTGCATCTTAAAACATATTTTTGTATTTTTTTATTTTTTTTTTATCTTAACCTATAATGGGATGAGTGATAGACGACCTTGATGGTAAATGGTCACCATCACCTATAGACATCAGTACTGCCTCTGGTGCTCGAGCAGGTGACCCTGATGGTAGGTGGTCACCATTGTGTATTTACAAACTACCTATAGCTAATATTGCATGCCACAGATGGAATATGGCTTTGTACTTTATTATTAAGTACTGCATCTTAAAACATATTTTAGATTTTTTTTCTTAACCTATAATGGGATGACTGATAGACGACCTTGATGGTAGGTGGTCATCGTTATCTAAAGACATCTGTACTGTCTCTGGTACTCGAGCAGGCGACCCTGATGGTAGGTGGTCACCATAGTGTATAGACATCTGTACTGTCTCTGGTGCTCGAGTAGGCGACCCTGATGATAGGTGGTCATCGTTATCTAAAGACATCTGTACTGTCTCTGGTACTCGAGCAGGCGACCCTGATGGTGGGTGGTCACCGTTATCTATGGACATCTGTTTTGCATCCGGTGCTCGAGCAGGTGACCCTGATGGTAGGTGGTCACCATTGTGTCTTTACAAACTAACTATAGCTAATATTGCATGCCACAGATGGAATATGGCTTTGTACCTTATTATTAAGTATTGCTTCTTAAAACATATTTTTTTATTTTTATTTTTTTATCTTAACCTACAATTGGACGACTGATAGACGACCTTGATGGTAAATGGTCACCACCACCTATAGACATCAGTACTGCCTCTGGTGCTCGAGCTGGCGACCCTGATGGTAGGTGGTCACCATTGTGTCTTTACAAACTAACTATAGCTAATATTGCATGCCACAGATGGAATATGGCTTTGTACCTTATTATTAAGTATTGCTTCTTAAAACATATTTTTTTATTTTTATTTTTTTATCTTAACCTACAATTGGATGACTGATAGACGACCTTGATGGTAAATGGTCACCACCACCTATAGACACCTGTACTGTCTCTGGTGCTCGAGCAGGCGACCCTGATGGCAGGTGGTCACCGTTATCTATAGACATCTGTACTGCCTCTGGTGCTCGAGTAGGTGACCCTGATGGTAGGTGGTCACCACTACCTATGGGCTGAGATGGAATCTCTCATGCACCCATAATCTTTGTACCGGAATGGTGGATGGCAGATAAGCAGGTGACCGTGATGGTAAGTGGTCGCCAGTGCCTATAGATATCTGTATTGCTTCTGGTGTTCAAGCTTTGGATCTAGAGGCATAATCATCCTAGAGACAGAGATGGTATGTCTCGTGGGCCAGTAAATATACCGGCACCCATGACCTAGCTGGTAAAGGTATGGTGGTAGTACCTCCCCGGACGAGCTCCGCCACTAAGAGCTCTACTACTACTGCAAGTGCTTAAATCTGGTTGTGGAAGCTGCCCATGGGCTTGCCGCACTGCTTGACGATGAAGGAACGCTCCAGACATGTGGTTTAAGTTTCCACGACCAGATTCATGCTCTTCTGTTTTACTCTTACTATACTTACTATTTTCTACCTTATAATTAAAACATTTCTCTCCCTATTGCTTTACGCTCTACGTTAATTAAACAAAACATACTATTTCCCATTTTCTGTCGGGGATCAAAAAGGTTAAGCATCGTAACTTAGATTACAAAATTCTGTAAATAGGTACTTATGGGAACAATACAACAAATCAAAAATATTTATTTTAACTGTCTTTTTTAAATAATTTTGAATCAAAATTAGTCTCAGTTAGTGTTTGTTACTCGTACGTGCTCGAACTCAGAAAACAAATGTACAGAAATTGCTTAACCTTTTCTTTCCACAAACAGCACTCTGCTTATTTCCATCTCACGGAGACTGAACGAGTTATTTTCGAAGTAATGACACTGGCGTCCTTTTTATGCTTGTCACCTGGTGTGTAGGTGGTAGGGCACGGGGAAAAAGGTAGAAGGAAATACGTCTTTTTGTGTTGGATGCATGTTATTAAAAGATCGAAGCTACCCGGTGACGAGGGGTTGCATTTGCTCTCACTTATTAAAGTGACAACAATTTTCAATCTTAAAACTCAAATCAAATCGACATTTAGATCCTTCTCTCAGTCTTATTTATTGTAAAATGGTGGGTAAAGTAAGTTAGATGACTTGGTTTCTGAGCATAAGTATGCCTGACGGTCTATTTTTCAAGCTAATATCAGTGTCACAGTCGACCTCCGATGTTCTTGGAGTTACCTCTCGTTGAATTACGCACCTAAATTATAACTCATCATAACAAATATATTTTTTCTGTCTAGCGAACTACGAAACTTAACAAAATTTATAAACTCTATAATTTATTCGGGGAAACAAAAGGTTAAGCTTTTATAATGATACTAAGTCTTGCTTTTATGAATTTTTTTGTATTTTTTTTCGACTTAGTACCTATTAAATGAAACTTAGAGTACAATAAGTAACAATGAACCAGTTTTATTGTTGACATATATCAGAAATTTAAGAAAAAAAAGTTTGATACATTATTGATTATTTTGGAATTTGCTTAACCTCTTGGTTCCTTGATAACAACTTTCCTTAAGGCTATACCTGACTGTTTTTGCTCATTCGTTATTATTGAGCTTCGACTCCTTATAATCTTATAGAGCCGGTCTTTCCTAGGCCATGACATAACCTGCCTTCTGGTTGTGTTCATCAACCTGCGAATGGGCACAGGAGACGAGATCTGAAGGCCAGCATTATTTAGTTTGAAGAGCTACGTTTTGAGCGGATCTTCTGATGGTTGTTGATGTTCCACTTATTCCTGCAGAAAACATGGACCAATCGACTTGATGTTCAAGTCCAGGTCCAGGGGCTTAGGTGGTAGGAGCCTGTTAGCAGGATTTGTGGGAGAAGCTCTTGGTAATTATGGCTAAACCTCAACTAAATATGTCTCTTTATAAAGTCAAGAGAACGCACACTGTTTATGGTCACTATTTATTATTGCAGTGATCATGGTGTATGCGATCTCATCAGACAATATTAAATTGATTATGTCTTAGAAGTTAGACTTTGGAAAGGGGAGTCTGACACTGATCATTTCAGTCTTTCTCCACAGTCAGGAGTAAGCTCCGACGGTGATGGAGCTTACTGCTTATGGTGAAACGCACCTAATACTTATAATCTATCATCTAGCCGTCTAGAAAAAAAAAACGAATAAAGCCGGACGCACACATTCAGTTTCCGGATTAGGCTTTCCGATCAGGAATTTAGATTCGGAAACCTAAATGCTATTATCTCACGTTCTTTCTGAACGGAAACAAACCTGACATACGGAAATTTTCTCCGTGCGTCTCTCATCGGATCGGAAAATCTAATGCGGAAACCGAATGTGTGCGTCCGGCCTAATACAACGAATAATACAGTGATAAGATTGGTTTATTTTGCAAGTCAAGACCATTTCGTCTGCTGTTTTATGTACAGTAAATATTGGTAAAGTTACCAAGTTGTTACCGCATTTTTTAAATTCTGGAACTAGACATTACTAGTGTTCATTAAAATTTTATCATTATTTAGTTAAATTTGTGTTTCTACTGTATGATTGTTTTTTTTGCCAATTTTATATTTTGGTTCTAAAATTATAGATTCGACGATGGAACCTCATGTTTATCTTGCCACAAAAGTAAAGAAACTCGTTTATTTTTCATTATGTCGTGCTGATGTTTTGTAATGATAATAATCAGTATTTTCCACTACAGTCCTTACTAAGTGGAAGAGTACATTGAAACTTCAAACCCACTGCAATAAAACAGCTAAAAAACCATACCCTATACCTCTGCCCCTGATAGTTAAAAAGACGTATTTATCAAAAAGTAAAACCGGATACAAAAATATTTTAATGGATGAAACGGGAAATCGGGCCTTTTTTCCTTGTGTTAAAACCGCACTGGAGAAAGTAAGCAAAATATAAAAAATACAGGCAGACGCGCCTTTTTTTCCTGATTCCGGCAATGTATATAACTCAAATCTGGAAAAAATGTTAGATGCATCTTTTTTACTAACGGGGGCAGACTTAGTCAAGTCATAAGTATTGTCACACAGTAGAAACTTTGTTTTTAGAATGCTGGCCAAAAAAGTTTATGGAATTCGAATTTCGAATTTTTCATGAAAATAAAAATGTGTTCTTTTTAGAATTTTACTCATTTTTAAATATGGAGTGGACGCTTAAAGAAGACCGTGTTGCAGTTATTGCGTTGCATCGTTGCGGTTGTGCGCCAATTCAAATTTTCGATATACTGAAAATTTATTGTATCATCAAACGATACAATGAAGACTACTGTAGATGACAGGTCAAGAAGTGGTCGCCCGCGCTCTGTTAGGACTCCAGCAGTGATCAAAGCTGTGAAGGCGCGAATTCAAAGAAATCCCAAACGTCAACAGAAGCTGTTGGCCCTTCAGATGGGGTTAAGCAGAACCACGGTGAAAAAGGTGTTAAATGAAGACTTAGGGCTTGGGGCATATTTATGACCTGACTAGGTAACTAGGATCGCGTGACTGCAACTACCAAAAAGCTTACCACTGTATTAATCCTCATATCTCAAAAAAAAAAAAACTCTACTGAAGCAATATACAGCCTACTTGGTTTGCTCTGAACTTACATCTAATAAAATTTGAAACTCACATAGATTTCGGTATTGCTTTGGAATGAATGCACGCACATGTTTGTTTCAAACAATTGTTTCTTAAAATTAACAACAAAATTATATTAGTAAAAAGCACATGATTCACGGATTCGCAATCAAATGAAAGATATTAATATTTGCCTTACTTTATTATAATATGGCGTATTGTACGGGATCAGTATCGAAATAGATATGCGTATTAATAATAATGTTGAAGGAACGGAATAAATACAAACCAATTGAAAGTGCACCTAGAATTTTTTTTTTAGTACCCATCTCGGTACCCATGAATCTCTAAATAAATAAACTCATATCGGTAATAGAAATGGAAGCAGTTGTTTTTTGTAAAAGTCGGAAATTAATTTATTAGATCCCTGTTCGACAACTTTTTTATTAATACGCATCAAGATGACATTAATTTTAGATTAGAGAGGTGAAGCGAAACTATAATTTAGCAAATTGCATCAAAATTAAAATAACCTTAACTACTAGACTACACTAAAAATTATAAGTTCATACCAAAAAACTAAAGAGTGGGTAAATTAAAGATAAGGAAATCATAATAGAAACGCTTCAATGTACTGGTTACATTAAGCGCCCTAAACTAACTAGCCTAACTTAATCTACTTAAAACTACTTACGGTCTAGCTTATTCTAAGCGATACTGTTCAACACTGATCCCAGAAAAATTATACTTTCCACATCTCTCTGTCTCGACGCTAGCTCAAGGGAACAACAAGACGACATATTTAATATTATACACCTTAACAGGTAATTGAAGAACAGCAAGCACCCCATTCATCGAAGTATGTAAACACATTAGGTTTATGTAAACTATCCCTCTCATTACCCTGGATGTTTGTACGTTTACTGGACGTCAGCAAAATCGGCTACCTTCGTTGTGCCTTCCCGGAGAGGATGTGTTATGTGTGTTGTGTACGGTTAGATGTTTCAAATTCCTTCAACAATTTCACTTTCAACAAAACTGATCGTTGATGTTTGTAAGTCATGGCCACCGCGGATCATCTGCTACGAATGGAGACTGAACGACTTGCTACTAATTTGTAAACTGTTTACAAATAATACTATTACAGGTCAAATTTTTGTCAAATTAAACTAGAGAAATAATGTAGAAGGAGTGATCCGTAATAAGGTCGCTGGTTCAGATGCAGACGTTGAGCATCACCATAGTTAGTTTATGGTATATAATCATATGTTTCTGGGATCACTCAGAACTTTCTACACTATAATACGACCAGGGCTTTCCCGGCTCCACGTCTTCTGGGTATAGTATCCCGTCAGAGATGCGTAGATATCGCATATTACGTAGATGATGTTAAAATTTCTTCACGCATGTCTGAACATGAGTGAAGGCCGGCCCATTGTGACCGGATGACCCGGAACCCGGAAAGCCCTGAATCCGGAACTTCAATATTATGTGTGTACTCGATGGTAATACTAGGTGCTGACCACAACCTAAATTTTCTGCAGTCATGGCCACCGCGGATCATCTGCTACGAATGGAGACTGAACGACTTGCTACTAATTTGTAAACTGTTTACAAATAATACTATTACAGGTCAAATTTTTGTCAAATTAAACTAGAGAAATAATGTAGAAGGAGTGATCCGTAATAAGGTCGCTGGTTCAGATGCAGACGTTGAGCATCACCATAGTTAGTTTATGGTATATAATCATATGTTTCTGGGATCACTCAGAACTTTCTACACTATAATACGACCAGGGCTTTCCCGGCTCCACGTCTTCTGGGTATAGTATCCCGTCAGAGATGCGTAGATATCGCATATTACGTAGATGATGTTAAAATTTCTTTTCGCATGTGTGAACATGAGTGAAGGCCGGCCCATTGTGACCGGATGACCCGGAACCCGGAAAGCCCTGAATCCGGAACTTCAATATTATGTGTGTACTCGATGGTAATACTAGGTGCTGAACACAACCTAAATTTTCTGCAGTCATGGCCACCGCGGATCATCTGCTACGAATGGAGACTGAACGACTTGCTACTAATTTGTAAACTGTTTACAAATAATACTATTACAGGTCAAATTTTTGTCAAATTAAACTAGAGAAATAATGTAGAAGGAGTGATCCGTAATAAGGTCGCTGGTTCAGATGCAGACGTTGAGCATCACCATAGTTAGTTTATGGTATATAATCATATGTTTCTGGGATCACTCAGAACTTTCTACACTATAATACGACCAGGGCTTTCCCGGCTCCACGTCTTCTGGGTATAGTATCCCGTCAGAGATGCGTAGATATCGCATATTACGTAGATGATGTTAAAATTTCTTCACGCATGTGTGAACATGAGTGAAGGCCGGCCCATTGTGACCGGATGACCCGGAACCCGGAAAGCCCTGAATCCGGAACTTCAATATTATGTGTGTACTCGATGGTAATACTAGGTGCTGAACACAACCTAAATTTTCTGCAGTCATGGCCACCGCGGATCATCTGCTACGAATGGAGACTGAACGACTTGCTACTAATTTGTAAACTGTTTACAAATAATACTATTACAGGTCAAATTTTTGTCAAATTAAACTAGAGAAATAATGTAGAAGGAGTGATCCGTAATAAGGTCGCTGGTTCAGATGCAGACGTTGAGCATCACCATAGTTAGTTTATGGTATATAATCATATGTTTCTGGGATCACTCAGAACTTTCTACACTATAATACGACCAGGGCTTTCCCGGCTCCACGTCTTCTGGGTATAGTATCCCGTCAGAGATGCGTAGATATCGCATATTACGTAGATGATGTTAAAATTTCTTCACGCATGTGTGAACATGAGTGAAGGCCGGCCCATTGTGACCGGATGACCCGGAACCCGGAAAGCCCTGAATCCGGAACTTCAATATTATGTGTGTACTCGATGGTAATACTAGGTGCTGAACACAACCTAAATTTTCTGCAGTCATGGCCACCGCGGATCATCTGCTACGAATGGAGACTGAACGACTTGCTACTAATTTGTAAACTGTTTACAAATAATACTATTACAGGTCAAATTTTTGTCAAATTAAACTAGAGAAATAATGTAGAAGGAGTGATCCGTAATAAGGTCGCTGGTTCAGATGCAGACGTTGAGCATCACCATAGTTAGTTTATGGTATATAATCATATGTTTCTGGGATCACTCAGAACTTTCTACACTATAATACGACCAGGGCTTTCCCGGCTCCACGTCTTCTGGGTATAGTATCCCGTCAGAGATGCGTAGATATCGCATATTACGTAGATGATGTTAAAATTTCTTCACGCATGTCTGAACATGAGTGAAGGCCGGCCCATTGTGACCGGATGACCCGGAACCCGGAAAGCCCTGAATCCGGAACTTCAATATTATGTGTGTACTCGATGGTAATACTAGGTGCTGACCACAACCTAAATTTTCTGCAGTCATGGCCACCGCGGCTCATCTGCTACGAATGGAGACTGAACGACTTGCTACTAATTTGTAAACTGTTTACAAATAATACTATTACAGGTCAAATTTTTGTCAAATTAAACTAGAGAAATAATGTAGAAGGAGTGATCCGTAATAAGGTCGCTGGTTCAGATGCAGACGTTGAGCATCACCATAGTTAGTTTATGGTATATAATCATATGTTTCTGGGATCACTCAGAACTTTCTACACTATAATACGACCAGGGCTTTCCCGGCTCCACGTCTTCTGGGTATAGTATCCCGTCAGAGATGCGTAGATATCGCATATTACGTAAATGATGTTAAAATTTCTTCACGCATGTGTGAACATGAGTGAAGGCCGGCCCATTGTGACCGGATGACCCGGAACCCGGAAAGCCCTGAATCCAGAACTTCAATATTATGTGTGTACTCGATGGTAATACTAGGTGCTGACCACAACCTAAATTTTCTGCAGTCATGGCCACCGCGGCTCATCTGCTACGAATGGAGACTGAACGACTTGCTACTAATTTGTAAACTGTTTACAAATAATACTATTACAGGTCAAATTTTTGTCAAATTAAACTAGAGAAATAATGTAGAAGGAGTGATCCGTAATAAGGTCGCTGGTTCAGATGCAGACGTTGAGCATCACCATAGTTAGTTTATGGTATATAATCATATGTTTCTGGGATCACTCAGAACTTTCTACACTATAATACGACCAGGGCTTTCCCGGCTCCACGTCTTCTGGGTATAGTATCCCGTCAGAGATGCGTAGATATCGCATATTACGTAGATGATGTTAAAATTTCTTCACGCATGTGTGAACATGAGTGAAGGCCGGCCCATTGTGACCGGATGACCCGGAACCCGGAAAGCCCTGAATCCAGAACTTCAATATTATGTGTGTACTCGATGGTAATACTAGGTGCTGACCACAACCTAAATTTTCTGCAGTCATGGCTACAGCGGATCATCTGCTACGAATGGAGACTGAACGACTTGCTACTAATTTGTAAACTGTTTACAAATAATACTATTACAGGTCAAATTTTTGTCAAATTAAACTAGAGAAATAATGTAGAAGGAGTGATCCGTAATAAGGTCACTGGTTCAGATGCAGACGTTGAGCATCACCATAGTTAGTTTATGGTATATAATCATATGTTTCTGGGATCACTCAGAACTTTCTACACTATAATACGACCAGGGCTTTCCCGGCTCCACGTCTTCTGGGTATAGTATCCCGTCAGAGATGCGTAGATATCGCATATTACGTAGATGATGTTAAAATTTCTTCACGCATGTCTGAACATGAGTGAAGGCCGGCCCATTGTGACCGGATGACCCGGAACCCGGAAAGCCCTGAATCCGGAACTTCAATATTATGTGTGTACTCGATGGTAATACTAGGTGCTGACCACAACCTAAATTTTCTGCAGTCATGGCCACCGCGGCTCATCTGCTACGAATGGAGACTGAACGACTTGCTACTAATTTGTAAACTGTTTACAAATAATACTATTACAGGTCAAATTTTTGTCAAATTAAACTAGAGAAATAATGTAGAAGGAGTGATCCGTAATAAGGTCGCTGGTTCAGATGCAGACGTTGAGCATCACCATAGTTAGTTTATGGTATATAATCATATGTTTCTGGGATCACTCAGAACTTTCTACACTATAATACGACCAGGGCTTTCCCGGCTCCACGTCTTCTGGGTATAGTATCCCGTCAAAGATGCGTAGATATCGCATATTACGTAGATGATGTTAAAATTTCTTCACGCATGTCTGAACATGAGTGAAGGCCGGCCCGTTGTGACCGGATGACCCGGAACCCGGAAAGCCCTGAATCCGGAACTTCAATATTATGTGTGTACTCGATGGTAATACTAGGTGCTGAACACAACCTAAATTTTCTGCAGTCATGGCCACCGCGGATCATCTGCTACGAATGGAGACTGAACGACTTGCTACTAATTTGTAAACTGTTTACAAATAATACTATTACAGGTCAAATTTTTGTCAAATTAAACTAGAGAAATAATGTAGAAGGAGTGATCCGTAATAAGGTCGCTGGTTCAGATGCAGACGTTGAGCATCACCATAGTTAGTTTATGGTATATAATCATATGTTTCTGGGATCACTCAGAACTTTCTACACTATAATACGACCAGGGCTTTCCCGGCTCCACGTCTTCTGGGTATAGTATCCCGTCAGAGATGCGTAGATATCGCATATTACGTAGATGATGTTAAAATTTCTTCACGCATGTCTGAACATGAGTGAAGGCCGGCCCATTGTGACCGGATGACCCGGAACCCGGAAAGCCCTGAATCCGGAACTTCAATATTATGTGTGTACTCGATGGTAATACTAGGTGCTGACCACAACCTAAATTTTCTGCAGTCATGGCCACCGCGGCTCATCTGCTACGAATGGAGACTGAACGACTTGCTACTAATTTGTAAACTGTTTACAAATAATACTATTACAGGTCAAATTTTTGTCAAATTAAACTAGAGAAATAATGTAGAAGGAGTGATCCGTAATAAGGTCGCTGGTTCAGATGCAGACGTTGAGCATCACCATAGTTAGTTTATGGTATATAATCATATGTTTCTGGGATCACTCAGAACTTTCTACACTATAATATGACCAGGGCTTTCCCGGCTCCACGTCTTCTGGGTATAGTATCCCGTCAGAGATGCGTAGATATCGCATATTACGTAGATGATGTTAAAATTTTTTCACGCTTGTCTGAACATGAGTGAAGGCCGGCCCATTGTGACCGGATGACCCGGAACCCGGAAAGCCCTGAATCCGGAACTTCAATATTATGTGTGTACTCGATGGTAATACTAGGTGCTGACCACAACCTAAATTTTCTGCAGTCATGGTCACCGCGGATCATCTACTACGAATGGAGACTGAACGACTTCCTACTAATTTGTAAACTGTTTACAAAAAAAACTGACCACAACCTATTTCTAGGAGACTATGCTGATAATGATGTTGCAGGATGTTATTATATGCCAAAACGGAGATTTATGTTTAAAGCAATGAGTTTGCTAGAACACTTTTTCCTTGTATATGAATTGTTCACTCGGAATGTACTTATGATTGCCATCCACTACATCGTATAAGGTGCAAGAATTGCACGGTTTTTGACGCTGCGTGATTGCTAGTGTCTGTCGCATTTGGAACAGCAGCACGTTTGTTCTCCAGGCATCCGCTACTCGTGCGACGCGGATCATCCGCGTGCCATGCGGTGACATTAATCGTTAACTATTTGTTGAAAGTGACTTCGTTTATGGAACTCCGATAGACTGGATTAATGTACAATCTTCATGTGAATTAAATCAGTGAAACCTAACATGCGATACTTTATTAGTATACAGTGCTTACGGCAAGTTTTCATTGTTCTTATTTAGTATTGATATTAATTGAAGTGAGGTGCTGTTGCTGAGGAATTTGGGGTGAAGTGTGGGATTGACTAGTCTTACAAATGTACGATATATAGTGTGTGTAGTACACGGTGACATTCAAACATCGACTGTATAATATGTGAATTCTTAATATCTATTACATTTATATACTGGGGCCACATGGCAAGATCAGATACTAGAGTAAGTTAAACGATTAATTCGGCTTTGGTAAACCTTGTGACCTAAGATCACACGCCGCATCCGAAAATATTGAGTTAAAAGCAAATAGAAAAATCACCTTTCAATATCATTGGCCCTTCACTCCGGTCGAAAGAAGACCGTATTCACGTTACTAAAATACATTACTCTCTCTCTCATAAATTTCGCTTTGTTTCATCGATATTTACGGAGGCAGTGTGACCTCGACATATCATGTGCATTACCAAGAAAACAAGAAGCACAGGGGGGCCAATATCGCCCTAGAGGTCTTACCTACCTCTCGAAGTATACAACCTTAACATTTAAAACAGGTTAAAAAAATAGGAGTTAGACTTTGGATATACTATAGAGCAGAGGCCGCGCGCGCGTCATCTCTGCAACACATAACGCCGAATTATATTGTGCCTGGGGGATTATACGAACCAGACGCCAACTATATACGTAATTCCTAATCATGTAGAAGCATAAATTCAACGCGCAGTCAGCCTCTGCTCTAGAAGATGACTGCTTCAGTGCGCGAGCAGCAACGCCTCACACATTCCAATGTTTAACTTGCAAGTGCTGGTCATAAAATACATCACAGTGTTTTGATTAAAATACGAGTTCCTGTCGCATACTGAAGTAGTAGTCTGAAGTTAGGGGTTTGCCATACAGGCGGTGATAGTGGAAGATCATGGGAGCGCTAGGCGAAGGGCGCTGGGGATAGCGTGAAGAGTTGCGCGGCCGCGACGCCTACCAACGTTATTATGCTAGTATAAACATACATTGATTTAATGACTAGATTGCTTGCAAACAATAATATTGGCAAAAACTTCGGTACTTCGCTACAAATAAATTTCTGTTTCGCAATCGCATTCCTTAATTTTAGACCATCTTTCTAAACGCAAATTATCTAAATATGCATTCGTTCCTACCTAACGTTAGCGCGTATCAGAAATCTATTTCTAGATGTGAAACATCGACATCCTATATAAAACATCGATTCTATCGGTGTTATTGAGATCATTAAAACAAAATCCCTTATTGGGGTGACTAAACAGAGTCCTTGTGACGCGGTCTTCTACAGCGACCGACGTCACGAAGTATGCGAAAGTTGAAAAGCGGTACATCATCTAGGTCCTAGACGCTAGGACGTACAATCTTAGAATCTAATAAAATCCTTAACTAAAATACTGATAGTCAATACTGTTTGATTCCTATCGTATCGTCTACGCAGTCTGTCCTGTCAACACTTAGGTGTGACAGATGAAAGCTGTGAAGATATGCTAGTATTCTTAAATCTAAAATATGTATACATAATGAAAGAAGCTCATGTCGACATTTTCGCGGATAAGAAAGAAGGACGAACCTTGTCGACGATGTGATGATGATGGCCGATGATGATGATGTTGTCAGATAGCAGCTGGCATCTTAGCGGTTGTTGGGGGGTTTGTATCCGTGGGTCATGCGCTCGAGGAAGCGGTGCAGGTCGTGGAAGCGCGGGCGCTGCATGGGCTCGCGGCGCCAGCACTCGTGCATGAGGTCGTACAGCTCACGGCGGCAGCGCGGCGGCGGAGCGGCGGGCACGCGGGCCCCACGCCCGCCGCTGCGCCATTCGCTGGCGTTGGCCACAACCTGGTTAAACAATCATCCTTCATATAACTTTTGTTTTCTTCTCCTAGATTAATTCGACGTTCATATTAAAGAACCAGAAACAACAGCCTGAGTGACTAGCCTGGTGGTTTGTTCTAAACCAAAAAATAGAACGAATTATGTAGTAACGCTTTCTTCTCACTGAAAAATCCACACACAATCAACTTTTACGTACTAAGGAAATAATGATCCTTAAAGCCTACCTGATCGTCGTTCATTTCCTCAAAGGGCTTGGCCATGCAGTAAGTCAACACTTCCCAAACTGTAACTCCGAAGGACCAGACATCGCTTGCGGGTGAACACATTCCCTGATAACAAAAGCGTAGTTGTTAATTTGAAAAATCCTTAAAAAAGTAACTGAGATAATATAAGGTTGTATTGTGGTATTAGTGTGTGCCATGTCTTCATTGGAGTGGGTGCCTAAGTTCCACACAAGATGAAACGAGGACCAGCAGATGACAAAATTTGTGTAGACTCTGGCAAAGTATAATTTTACCAGTGAAACCGTTGTCAATATAAAAATGAAAGGATCACGTAATACGTTGAAACCGCATTTTTTACTGTCACTATTTTAACAGTCATATCAGAGAGTGATATAGGCCGCACGTCACAGGGAAAAAATGTAAACAGTTCTAAGTTGGCGATAGTTTGGGTCCTTACTGAGCTTAGAGAAATTTGTCATTTGGTTATGATGGTATTCATTAGCACTTACCATTAACAAGCTTTCCCAGGCCATCCATCGGAGAGGCAATCGAGAGCCGTCGGCCATAACGTGGTAGTCGGTTACAAATTCCTCACAAAACATAGCGTAGTCAGATACTTTAACAGATAGGTCTTCAGTTACTGTCACGTTCCTGTAACAATATTGGACATTAGTATTATGTTCGACTCGGATATTAGTATTATGTTCGACTTAGACATTAGTATTATGTTCGACTCTCCCTCCTCTACCAGGGCTGTTGGATCGTTCGAAAAAGATAAACCCTTGCAAAGGCCAACTGAATTGAGTAAGGTAACCCAGTAAAATCTCGCGAGAAGTCATTTCATAATTTTTCTCATAAAAAACTCTAATTACAAATAGCGCATAGGACATACCTATTTCACAAGTCGTATAAAAATAGGCAAAATAACTGAGAAATTCATGACTTGTCTGTCAGGGAGATGAAACCTTCTATGTTTTTATCCTTTTCGGTGACATAGAACGTGCATAGAACCGCCATTCACTAGATCGAGAAAGAAAGCGGGCATGCGACCGCATGCGGTGGAATCGACGATTTGCTCAGTAACACTGCCAAAGATGCGGCCAGTTGTCGCACAACCCCAAAAACACGCTACTAATAATGCTATTGATTTGATTGGAATAGATTTTATAAGAGTAGTTTTAAAAATAGCTGATATCACAAAACACAGAAACGTAACTACTAATATCGTAACTTTATGAGTTAGTAGGCACTTAGAATCGACTAGTCATTAAAACTTGATGACTGTGCAGTATATCCAGATAAAGATGTTACAACGGTCCGTTATGAATTGATAAATTTTATATTTTTCTTCCTTCGAGTAGTCTCGGTTTAATGGCAAGACCCGCAATGCGGCTGGCTCTTCCCTTCTGGCTTAAAAGAAGCCAATCAGAGAAAGGTGACTGTAAGATTGATAATAATGTTTGACATTTATAATTCTATATTTGAAAGAAGAATTATAATTCTATATTTCACCTATTGCCAACCTACTCATTACTAAATAGTTGTGTTTGCAAAACACTTTATTTACAAACCATAAAATAATTAATTCTAGATATAAACTTAAATTAATTAAAACTAACTTAAAAAATTAAAATAAAACGTCAGATAAACGTTGATGGAACGTCAACTGTCAACTAAATGGCTGTATAAAATTTTTCAGCTTTATTATTTTTGCTGTTTGTCTGTTTATTCTTTATGAATTCAGCAAAGGTTTCGCCAAACCCAACCGTTGAATAATAAAATAGGTACTAAAGATTTTAAAAGTAAAGCTCCATCATTTTAAATAACTATATAAATACCTATTTCGAAATAAGATTGGTAGCGCGTGCAGTGCGTTTTCATCAATATAAATATATTGCAACATAATCATCAAACTATTTATTTAAAAGTTGTGAACCCTGAAAACGCATTGATCAAGAAAGTACCGGTAAAAAATTATTGTTATAAGTGCTGTCAGGAGGTGACGCCGAGAACGCTGTTGCTGAGCAACGGTAGTCAGGGCGCCGCCGCCGAAGTGCCTTCGTCGGTGCCGCGGCGCCCCAGGCCGCCAGCATCCACTGACATCTGTCACCGATGACATTTTGTGTTTTTATCAGTTTTTTCTACGTTGTTGTTTCTTTCAAATTATTTATTTAGTGTTTAAGTGAAACTTTTGTACATATTTATATATATACACGTCTAAAATAGTTACATACAATACATGCAGTTAAGTGGCAGCAGTGATGTTGCGGAAGTCAGTGCAAGTCAACCTTCGACATCACTGAATGTTCTGGAGAGGTGCCCTCTGTGCACCCAGGCACGGTTTTTTAAAGGTAAGCGGGGTCTGAAGGTGCATATTGGGAAGGCACACAAACCTCAAAATGCACTCACTTCAGACCCTGTTATTGGTTCTACAACTCTTACGCCGACTACATCAACATTTGACGCGCTTTGGAAAACTCTCACAAAATTCAAAAACTCTGTTTCTGTTTTAAAGCGAGTTCCTCGCGGCGCTAGGCCTGTTGTAGCGCAACACTTAGCAGGATGCATTCGTCTTGCTGCCCGGGAGAACTCGCTAAGTGCCTGGGAACAACTGCTCACCTTCCCTTACAGAATATTGCATGTTGAAAAGAATTTGGCAACCAAAAAGACCTTAACCACACAAATTAAAGAAAATTGTAATATTTCGGCTTATAATTTGGATTCAAAATTTTCGACACAGACACAAAGTTATACCTCTGCAAGAGGTATTCCATATCTGGTCGAATCTAAATTAGGGGAAGGTGACATTAGCGGAGCAGCCAGAATTCTTTTCAGTAGTGATGTGATGGCTCCGTGTTCTCCAGAAACTCTAGTAGCTCTGGAGAGTAAACACCCTGCCCCAGCGGATGGCCTCTCTTTTCCTGACCCTCCTGATTCGGACGTTTATACCCTCACCGTTACAGGTCGAGAGGTAATCTCAGCCGTTTACTCCTTCCGGAGCGGCTCTGCTGGCGGCCTCGACGGCCTAAGTCCTCAACACCTGAAGGACCTCATGTGCTCAGGCGCCGGGGAAGCTGGTGAGTTGCTCTTGAAGGAGCTTACGGCTCTGGTTAACCTAATGCTCTCAGGCAAGGTGAACGAGGCCGTCATCGACACTCTGTACGGGGCCAATTTATGTGCCCTTCGCAAGAGAGATGGCGGCATCCGACCCATTGCCGTGGGCACTACATACCGTCGTATGGCAGCCAAGATTTGCTGTAAATTTTATGGTGAGGCTGTTTCGAAAAAATTTCAGCCCCTGCAGCTAGGCTTCGGCTCCAAAGGGGGCTGCGAGGCTGCCGTACACGCCTTATCGACCTACCTAAATTCTAACTTAGGAGGGGTCATCCTGAAAGTTGACATAAAGAATGCCTTCAATTCGGTTAATAGGGACACCTTGCTGGCAGAATCTAAAAAAGAAGTACCCCAAATTTTTAGTTTTCTTTGGCAATGTTATAGACAACCTTCCAAATTACTATATCGGGAAAACCTTTTGGAATCCGCAGTTGGCTGTCAACAAGGTGATCCCCTCGGGCCAGTGATCTTCAGTTTAGCCATTCACCCTATTATTCGGCAGTTAAATTCCAAATTAAACGTTTGGTATCTCGACGACGGAACCCTAGGAGGCGATGCAGACATAGTTTTTAATGATTTAAATTTCCTAAAAAATCAACTTCACTCAATAGGACTCGACCTCAACTTTTCTAAATGTGAGTTATTCTTATCTGACAGTACTGACAGACAACAGACTCTTTCCAAATTTAACACAATAGCCCCGGATATCAAAATTATAGACAAAAACTCTCTTCGTCTCCTTGGGTCTCCTATTTTCGAGGATTCCTTTCCCAATTTCGTTGAGGAAAAAATTCAAAACTTTAATGATGTTTCGGAAAGATTGCTTGAAATTAATATGCATTCGGCCATCACTTTAATTCGCTTTTGTTGTTTCGGCCCTAAATTAACATATTTCCTCCGCGCTTCTCATTTATGGAAACACAACCATCTTCTGGAAAAAATGGACCAAATTATTCGAAATACTCTTTCATCAATTTTAAATGTGGCTTTGGACGATCGAGCTTGGGGTCAAGCTACCCTTCCAATCCGTATGGGAGGCCTCGGTGTCCGTAAAATTACCAGTATCAGTTTACCAGCTTTTATATCTTCGGTTTACGGCACTGAAAAATTAATCAGGAATATCCTATCTTCCTCACTGATTGATTTTGATGTGCCGTGCTTCACCGAGGCTATAGACGCTTGGAGACTCGCTTGCCCGAATTCTAAACAGCCCGACAACCTTTCTTCCCAAAGACGGTGGGATGAGCCGCTTTGCAAAGTAGTAGAAGAAAATCTGTTGGCAACATCAGAGACTACTGCAGAGCGTGCGCGCCTGCTAGCTGTGGGTGAATGGGAATCGGGACTCTGGCTTCACGCACTTCCGTCGTCGAACATAGGCACCTTGCTCGATGATACTACCTTCCGCCTCGCTACTGCCCTACGTCTTGGCGCTCCTTGTTGTTCTCCTCATCGCTGCCACTGTGGCGAAGTTGTCAACAGCCTCGGTCACCACGGTCTGTCATGCAGCCGAAGTGCGGGACGCATAGCGCGGCACGCAAATATCAACGACATCATCCGTCGCGCTCTTGTCACCGTCGGCGTTCCGGCCGTATTGGAACCTCATGGCCTGGCACGCGACGATGGCAAAAGACCGGACGGTATGTCTCTATTTCCATGGAAGATGGGTAGGCCTTTAGTGTGGGACGCTACTTGTGTCGATACTCTTGCGCCATCCCATCTTCCTAGCTCGTCGTGCTGTGCTGGTGCTGCTGCAGCGGCTGCAGAGAACCTCAAGCGGCGGAAATATAATAACCTTGTTGGTAATTATGTTTTCGAGCCGTTTGGGGTTGAAACTCTTGGATCGTGGGGTCCGAGTGCTCACAAATTATTTAAAGAACTTTCGAAACGCCTCGTGGACACTTCGCGTGACCCAAAGGCTGGCTTTTACTTCGGTCAAAGGATAAGCATTGCCATTCAGCGTGGCAATGCCGCCAGCCTTTTGGGTACATTACCAGTCGACAGCGATGCGGAGGAATTTTTCGACGCCTTACATTAAATTGCCATTTTTTTTTTTTTTAGTTCTCTAGGGTTTTATTTTAATTTTTTAAGTTACTAAATATAAATCTAAAGGCTTACATAACATCGAGAAGAATAAAAATACAAAATATTTTTCATAAAGTACAAAAAATATTTAACGTGTGATAATAAAAAGAATTCTGTTCAAGAATTTATGATACAATTTTGTATGGGCTCGCATTTCTGTGGGTTGTTAAGAACGTTATTCGAGAAGATGGTTAGTGTAACGATTATAAAAATGTTTTATTTATAGATACTTTTTTATGATAAAGGCAGGGTGTCTAGACAGATAGTACCTAACCTCTAAAACCACTGCACCCTAAAAATGGTGGAAATACCATTTTGAAGTTTCGGCGTCATCTGGATTTCAACATAAGTAGAATGCAGTAAACCATCTTTTTGTTTGTTTTAAATAAAGCTATCAGGTGCCTATGTGTTGCGTAAATAAAATGAACTTACCTCGCTGAGAGGTCGCGGTGAACTAATTCGAATGATTCCAGATATTTCATGCCAGCTGCTATCTGACAACATATGTGTATCAGACAGGAGTAGCTGCAACAAAAAATGTTTATTTAGCACCTAGCCTAGGTACACAGAAACTTTCAGAACAATGTCCCTAAATGATAGTGAAATCGCGTGAAAAGTCATCAACTTTAGAAGAACTGAGTCAATATGTAGAAAAAGCAACGTACATTTATTCTATTTACACTTGAAGATAAACGAAGAAGAAAATATACTCCAATTTGATAGAGTTGAACAAAAAGTCCTAGAGTTAAGTGAATAAACTATCAAGTTCTCAAAGTGTTCAAGACAGACTTACCTCAGTTTTCGGTCAGATCGCAATATCGTCGGCAGGGGGGCGGCATCGCCGCGGTCCAAGGCTGCGCAGGGGGGTTCCAGTAGGCTCAATCCAAGTACACGGGCTAGTTGTGGATGTTTTAAACCGGCGCCCCATGTAGCTTCGCGGGCAAATGCCGCTCTATAATAGGAACACTCATTAATACATGTTATTGCAATGCAAGTATAGCCTTTTTTTATTTTACGGTGGGCAAAAATCATCTTATTCCCAACCATTGCTCTTGGGTGGAGCGGGAGATAGTGTAAGACTCTTACTAAAAACCCTCCCCGTTCCTTATAGCCTCTTCATTCTCGAGTTTCCTTTCGGATAACCCTGGCCCCAGTAGGCTTCGACCCAGCTGGGCCCCTCCTGTTGCTGACAACTCCTTGAGGCGCGCGAGAAAAGAGCGCGCCGTCGACGTCTTTGAGTCGGTCCGGACAGTTAACGGACGGTTGGACAGCGAGCTACCCATGGCTCGCCGTCTGCGAGCCCGCGTAAATATAGTCCTTGCCATCTCAAGAGCGTGGATCGTGATATGTAGCTCTAATGACATTGTTTCAAAGTTTGAATTCCGCGCTCGAAAAGTGTAACAACTTTAAGCTTATTTACTTCGCTTCAAGATTATTTAGTAAGAAGGTGGTTGAGGATGTTGAATTAATTATGAAATTTTTATTGTTATAATTTTTTTATAAATATATTTTTATATTTAATTTTATAATTAATTTTTATTTATAAGTATACTTATTGTTTTTATAAATATGTTTTATATTGTAATTATTTTTTTTTTTACGAGCGCGTGTTGAGTCATGCGACACTAATAATGTAGTCATGTTATTTTTTTTTAACTACTGCAATATTGAATTGCGATCCTTATATTCTTTCTCTTCGTTTCCAGATCTTCAAAAAGATTCTCATTTGGAGAAGTAAAGTATCCACAGGGTTCTCGAATTAACTAAGAAAATTTTACTTACGGTTTTATTTTGTGAGGTTATAATTAATTGTTATAAAGTTGAGAGCGATAGCGACTGTTCAGAGATACGTCGTATAGAAATAAACATGTTATGTAAATAAAACAGAAGAACTTGTGTACATCAACAAGCTTATTAACTTCGTTTAAAGATCTTTAAGAAGCTTGAACTTTGAAGCAGTGAAGTGTTCTCGAATCGAATACCTGTAAAATTATTAGTTACACGTGTGTATCGTAAGTATCAAATGAGTTGGAGTGTACTCACTAAATTCATTATATTTATAAACCATTTTAAACTTTTACTTTTACTCAAAAGTTTACTTATTTGGAGACTATAGTCAGTTCACAACTTTTTAAATTTATCTTACCTATGATATTACCATCTTTTATTGAACTGTATTTTTTATGTGAGTTCATATTGGTGTTGCTGTAACTTCTTGGGTTAATTATAGGTATTGAATTCTGATTTTTTTATATTTTTTTTTCTCAATATTAATTGACAAAGTTTAAACACCAATGATATGCTAAACTAGGTAATTCAATGACTTTTGAATCGAGAGACAGGTAGATTGTACTTGTGCAAGCAGTTCCCTCCATCACTACCACAAAACTGCGATGCGATCCGATACAACGCCGCATCGAAGAAACTTCCGTTGCGAATTACTGCGGCGCGACAAAGAATCGGTTCAGGTGACCACACAATGTGCGATGCGAATCAACTCGCACCTTTTCGTAAATTTTTTCGATGTGACGCCGCATTGCAGTTTTGTATTTAGGCTCTATGAAATATATTTGGTGAAGACAAGTGATAAGTTTGACACTCACTTCACTTCATTGTGGCAGCCGCGCCACAAAGTCTTGACAACAACGAGGCGGCGGCGTCCTCCAGTCGGGGATTCTTCGTCGCTCAGTTCTTCGATACCATCCGTTTCGCAAATCTGGAGCTGCGGACAAGAAAATGACGTCACCAATCCAATAGCGAACCAACCCAACCCACGTACAATTACCACGCGGTCAAATTTTCATTTTTATTCCACGGCCAGCAGTAAATGCCAAGGAAATAGTTCTTAAGCACGTAATATAGTGAGGGAACGAAGAGAATTTCCTGTATATTTCGCAAAAGCCTACTTTGGCCCAGTTTCTAAGTTTACCGAGCGTGGAAAATGGCTTGGCGCCTTGCGGATTTACAGGCCTAGAGAAAAACCCTACCTTCCGTTGTTTAGAGCGAGCCGAGGTGCGCGTGTTTGATCTGAAATATTTCACCAGAATAAGCCTTTCCTTTAAGAAATATTTTTGAAGTGTTGTTCATGTTTGTGGAAAGCGGAACGGAATGAAAATTTTACATTCAAAGACGGTCGATGTTACTTTCCTCAGTGAGTAACTCAAACACAGATGGGGTCGGAGATAAACGTGAAGTACTATTATGATTCAGCTCACACGCTTGTTACAAAGTCAGCTAGCATTTCAATGACTAGTTTTTAAAGCATTTTCTGGAAAGACAATGAGTGCGGACTTGGCAACGAGTCGTTTCTATTTGATATAATATCTACTCTCCAGCTCTCAAAATAATTGAAAACGAACGTTAAGAGTGCCGCAGGCGAATTCAATATGTTTCAATTAAAGCTAAGTGGCTAATAACGAAAAACTCGCAATGGAAGAGTTGCGTTCGTTTTGGTGGCAACAAATCTCTGTAAATCCAGAAACTAATGGAATTAAAGTATTGTTTGTTCAGGTGGCTCATGGCTCGTTGGACGGCGCCGGTAAATAGCCCCCCCTTCCAGGAGCCGGTGCCGCAGCGGGGAGGCTGTTATCCTTCCATCAAAACTGAAATAACTCCGCCGAATGTCGTGCTCTTAACCAAATTATACATTTATTTTTCTCCCTCAATGTTTGCGGTTATCTTCAAAGAAGAGTAGGTACGCGTGTCGCGCAAATGTAATTTGGAAAATAATTAAAACAACCAAATTATTTGCTTTGTAAATTCATTTGAGTGGCTTGAACGTGATCTTGAAAGAATAATAAAGGAGCCACTCTCGTCGAGGACCACTATTACGATGGGGAACCAGGCGACGAAGCAGTCTGCCCCCGAATTTTGCGGTGAATTATGTTTACATTAGGTCAAGTATTATTGTCCTTGAGAATAGAGGGTAAGCAGAGAGCGAAAAGCGCTTAAACTGCTCGCTTGCCCGGAGGGGCCAATAATGTAAATGTAACTGACATCATTTTGCACTAAGCTAGCCGATGAGTAAAATGAATAATTAAATAAACTAAAAGGATTATGAATATTCAACAGTGATCATGAAATATGCAGTAGGTAATGCAGTTAATTGATTGAACATCAACAAATTGATATGTTTTCTGAACACATGCAGAATTAATGATGAAAGTGTTCCATCATAAATAATAACAAGGACTCATCCATCATTTAAAACTCCCACATTTTATAATTACATGGAAGTGGAGCTCCATTTGAATAAATTAAAGCTCTTTATGAACACAAGAATTATTTTTTAATATCGTTCTATTAACAAAGAGTCTAAGTGCTCTGTCTACCCTTTTATTTTCTTGTCCATTAGCGATGGCGGTATCGATTTGCATTGAAACTTACATTTTTGTAGTTTTGTAGAACGAGCCGAGTCAGTGCTATAACTGTGATTTTGTTGCGGAGCGTGTTTTCAGAAATTAATTTGGTATTGAACAAGTTTTGCCCTTTCCTCGGCTATGCAATTTAAAATTTAATTTAAGTAGCAGCGGCGTGCACACATTGAGTAGGTACGTCGTTAATATAATAAAAATATGAAAAATAAACGCCCCAAGCTATTAAACCGTGTTGTTGGCGGGTGGGGGGCCTGCCTGCGCCCGTCGGGGGGGACTGAGCCAGATTGCATTTTCTTGCCACGGTCAGTAATCAATTTTTATGGGCATTTTTGTAGAGCAATGTTCTGGACGAGTCTCGGGGAGTGTTGTTGGATAGTGTCACCGCCTGCTCGAGTAGCGCCGTCACCGCGTCACCTATCTCGATATTATCCCTAAAACCTTCGACCCACTGGCTCATGTAATATGATTTTAGTGGCCTGGCAACCTTTATATTGTGCTGCGGATTATCGGATTAACTACTTTCAATCTAGATTGGAAAATACTAATCTCGGTTACGCAAATTTTAGAAAAGGTCAATTTTTATTAGATTCGCTCTGAATTCTGACACAAACGACAACTTTGTAAAGCTGATTGCCTCGAATTACTCAGAAAACTAGTTACCAGGTTATGGTATGCTGGAGATTATGTCCGAAGGAGAAGGTCCAGAGTTAATTTTTCCGATGAGTTTAGATTTTGTTTATCTACACACGATGGAAGGTGAGGAGTATTTAGACGATAAGAGAATGAGATATCAAGACAGTTTTAAAAAAAAGGTGCCATTTGGTGGATATAGGATATAGGAGATATACGGACATAGTCGTAAGGAGTTAGTGGAAATAGGAAATGGTTCTCTGGCTGCTCCCAGATTCATAGAGATGATTTAATTGTAACCATGACAAGTAACCTTAGAGTTTCTTGCTGGTTCTTCTCCATTGGAAACGAGCAATTGGCATCGTGCACTAGCATCTGTCGTTTTATAAGTGCCCATTTTGATTTGAGTTGTGCTGGTATATTGTATATTTTTATGCTCTACATTGCGCAGTGACATATCGCTCATTTGGTTAATGTGTTTATTGAAGACATAAATGCATGGAGTGACCAGCTCGCAACCAAGATTTAAATTCCATAAAACCTGCATGAGACAACTTGAGAGATGCTTTAGACCACGTTCTTCAGTTTCAGCTACCTTAGATGAATTTTTACAAATTAACAAGGCATCCCAAACATAAATACCTCTTCCAGATCCACGAATTCATCTTATATTATTTAAGAAACTATTCCACTTTTTATTAGTGACCCGGATATTTTGCGAGCCAGTGTAATAACTTTATGCGACCTCCTTTCTAGTGTAATTGCTTTTGTATTTAGATTAATCATAAATCAATCAGTTACTTAATTACTTCTACTTCCGATATTGGGGCGTTGCTTTTACTGGGCCGGTTACAGGATTAATGTTATGGCTGAAGCGTGTAGACGTGTATTAAATTAGGATTCGCACACAGGCAGTCATCGGAGTTAGCCACAGAGCATGGAGATAGTAGCGAAGACGGCACTGTTGAAATCATAGAAATCAGGAATGTTTTGTATATGAATTTTTGACTTCGGATATGGATGTAGGGATAATACATCGACTTATATTTTAGTGATAGACAAGCAATTTTATCGAAACTATTTGTCAAAATACTGAAAATTAAAGTCAATAGTTCGCTGCAGCGCTACATTGGCATTATGTCGTCTATCAAAACGATTAAAACATATAGCGCTAAGACAGCTTTTAGAGAATACATTTTCGCGACCAAAACGTCGTAACCGCCAAGAATTTCATGGCACTTACGCGTTTGGTTAGCATAGTGTAATGTTCAAGGACTACATTACACCTGAGTCGACTGAAGTGAGAGTTCGGCACGCCTAATCTAGGGCGTAGTACATAGGTATATATAATATATATGGGATAATATTATACCTACGATCATGGATACGAAATTATTTCGGATTATACTAGAACTACATTAGAGCGACGTGTTCGACACGTCTAATTTGTGCGTAGAACGACGTCGCTTGGTGCCCCGTGACGTGGATCTAGTGTAGCTCTACAAGTCTAGTTTACTTAAAAAATGTATGGACACCGACGCGCCTAGATCGGCGTACATGCCTCGGAAGGTACACCCACCAGAAATCTATTCTTCTAACGTCTGCAAAATTTGATCCGAATCCATTCAGCCGTTCGAGCGTGAAGAAGAAACAAACATACGAACACACTCTCAAACTTTGTTATAATATTAGTGTGCTGGCGTTTTTAGTCGCTGTCAAGACTGGCCAAGGGATCACGTAATTTCAAGATGGAGGTCAGAAAGAACGTCACTTTAAGTACCTACAACCAATAATGCACCTACAAAAAATTTCGTTGTATAGGTATTCGGCACAGGCACTTGCTTCAATTCCAGTTACCTCAGTATGAAGATCTAGTGCGATTAGATCTGTCTCATGGAATATGCAGAGAATCCTCTCGAACCGATGGTTGCAGCTCCGATATGGATACAGCAACTTTGAAAGGAATCTATTGCTACGATTAATTATGTAAGTTTCAATTGGAATGCTGCTATTCTGCACGAATGCGGGTAGTTTGAATAATAGTAAGTAATTTATGTATATAGCAAGTAGCTTAATAATGCTGGAATCCACTGGGGCCCACTGCTGGGACTCATACCTCATCTCTAAGACTATGGGTTCACTTCCGAAACGGTCACCCGGAACGCATGATAAAGAAGGAACACAGTGTAGGTTTTAGTCAATAAAAGTCTGACACGACCTCCCACTCCGCCCTCCTTAGAGTGGTAGAATTCATTGAATATTTTCATACCTAAGAAAATATCTCATCTCTAGGAGAATGTAATCCAACACGTGGGTTCAGTGCGGGTTGGTGGGTGTGCAGATAAAATTATATACATATAAACAAATAATAGATTTTTCAGGATCAGACAATAATGAGATGTAATGAGATATGATTACCGAAAAAATAGTAATGAGAAAGGCCAGGAAAATATAAGGTCAAATATCAAAATATCAATGTCTAGCTAACACAAGAATACGAAGTAAATAATCTCAATAAATTGTCTATCATTCCCGCATAGTTTATATTAATCGTGATTCCCCTCGCTTATTACAAGAAGAGGAGGAAAATGAAAATGAGTGAGCATAACATAAAACATTCAACAAGGAGCGCAGCCGGAAGAATTAACAAAGGCTAATTAAGAGTAACAAAACATTTGGGAGCAGTTAAAACACACTCGTAACGCAAAGAGGCCATATCTGCGGTATGCGGCAAACTGCGAGTGTGTACAGGTGGCCGCGGTTCACTAATTCACTCTGTTTGTTCGTTCTTAATGAAAATACAACAGGCGTCTCTATTGTTTACTCTATATTCCAGCCGGTGGCGTGGCGTGGCGTAAGTGACTGCGCTCCCGTGCGCCGGCGCGCGATCCACGCGGTGGAACTCCCGAAAGATCCTAATTAGATCCGTCGCACCTCCAACGCCCGACTGCGATCTACCAGCGCATTTAAACCGTTTCGATTCATCTAGTCTAACTGCTTATATTAAACCTACATTGAAATGCCTGTGTCGCGTCGTTCCCTCCATTAGCAGCTCTATTATTCATCGACAAACCAACAGACTTCCTAATTTGTTTTCGCTACTATTACCATTTACCAGAATATTTAAGTTTCGCTTCGAGTTTGCACGCAAGAGCGTGACTAGAGTTAGGATTCAATATTGACCTGCAAATGGAATCGGCTTCTCGTATAATTACTGGAAACGTAGACAATAGAATTGATTAAAGAAGATAGTTGTAATAACAAAGGATAGACTAAGTTTGAACATCGAGATTGTTTTAATAGTTCATTAGTTATTTCGGTAAAACGGTTGAGAACCTTTGCCTTATAATCGAAACTTTGAATTGGAATTGAATCGAAAAAGAAAGTATAATTCTGTGTGTATGAATTTCGAACACACATAATTAATTATTTCGTGACCAGTCTGTGATTGTGGAACATAAATAAGATCCTAGAATAGGTTCCTAATAGTGGTAGAGATCTAGAAAATTCAATTAGGATAAGAAAACCCTTGAAACTAGGTTTCAAGGGTTTTCTTATCGGGAAAGAATTCTATGATGATCCTTATCCCTGACTAACTATCTGCTCTTGAGAAAAGACGCGGGATAATGTTGGAGCACCGCAGTCGTCTCCTTTAGATGAATAATAATTTGTGAGAACGGAAGCTAACTTCAGGTTTTTTCATTTTCATTTGATGGTAAGGTAATAAAAATTAAGGAGAAAAATTCAGCGCAAAATTTCTGGAGCTGGGTGTGCGGGTAGACTGAGGTGAGCATAAAAATATTTCTTAGTAAAGTACGTTTGAATATTTTATTTATTCCCAGCTTTCATAATATAATTTAGGGCCGTGTTTCCCTTCTGAGTGCAGCGGATGGCTCGCGTCAGTTTTCATGTATCGATTCCCGCTCCGAAATTAAGTTCCCACCTAAAACGAGGTAGGCGATTAGGCCGGGCTGACCGGGTTGTAGGAAAACCAAGATTCTTCTATCGTTTAGGATTATTACTTTGTCCTATATTCGCTTTTTTACACAATGACTTTCAGAAAATAGGTCATGATTTTTCGCTTCATTTAAAATCTGTGTTGTGTAGACGCAATTAACTTTTTGCTTCATAAAAATGTAACAGTAATCTCTTTCACTAGCAACAAAGTTCAAATGAAAATAATTTCATTGGGACATTGATATCCACGAAATATACGGGTGTATATTTTTGTATTTGACAATAAAGCTCCAACAAAACAATTCAACAAGCATAAACTGTAACATAGACCGTTGCCCGCAGCGGCCCATTTATTTCAAGTATAGCGGTATTACAAACAATTTTTGGTGGTGTCCCGATATAGCGGGGCGCCATGGTGACAGTACCCCCCGACCAGTAACAGCGTGTGTAATTGCCGACCCGCCCCCCTCCCGCACCCCCGCACACTCGCTTTATAATAACATAAATACATTATAATGTATTAACGAAGGGATATACAATTTCTAGGCGTTAAACTTGAGATAAGACGGTGAAACAGTTTTTGCTAAATTGTTATTTAGGTCTTGTTATATTTTGAGATTAATATTAATGATCATTCCTGAGATTCTTTAAGGGCAAAAGTAGTCCATGATTTATTTTGCGACGATTATGATATGTAACCTTTTGGTTTTTTTTTTTCTATAAGGAACATATTTTATTTTGACATCCTCTTTTCTTAAACTCTCAAAGAGTTTGTAACCGAAGAGCTACATATTTTTTGGTAAATAAGACAGTATGACCAAAGAATTTATTAAGGAAAAAAATCGTAAAGCTGTCAATATTGACAAAACCAAAATGCAAATGTTGTAAATTCCCATTGACTTTTATTCTATTCTAGTACATATATATCGATGTAAATTCCGATAAAAATGGACGACTTTTTCAAGAAAATCAAAAATAATGAACCATCTCTTAAAAATTTTGAAGTTGAAGTGAATCCGAACGAAGCAGGTAAGTTGACTGAGGTTGATTATTTTGTCTATTGTACTGCAACGGAGAAAGACATCATTGATTTAAACCATAGAATGGTTATTCTTGAATAGAGATATGGCAGAGTGAAATAAATAGCTCCTGCAGGGTAGAATGCAGAAATGCACTAGATTATGACGCTTTATAAGTGCCCCTGTAGGTCTATGTGAAATAACACACCACCTTGTATATTAGTTTTCCACATGTCGCAATAGTTCCCCATCAACAGGGAGCATAGCGCGTACAGGAATAATCTCCGGTTGGTAATGCGTTACTTTAAAAGCGTCTAAAAGGGCCTCTGCGAATTGGTTTCGGCTCGTACGCCTTCTAAAGGTCCAGGACCTGAGGATCCTAAGATAAATAAAGAGTTTGTGCTCAACATAAAGGTGGAGGACCACATGACCAAACTTTTGATGTGCTGCAATGTAGGTGTATACGATTTGTATTTTTAAAAATTTGTTATTAGACATAACAAAACAGCAGATTAAGAACCCCTTAAAATGCATCCAACCAAAATAAACATTAATGATATATTTGTTTCAGCCGGCCAAACTAAAGAAGAAATAACTATAGAAGCTAAACTGATAAAGGATAGTCATTCAGATAACTTAAAATTTGTTGGAAGCATCACAATGCCTACTGAGATGCCGATGAAAGAGGATGTGAATGTGAGCCACAAACCTGTAACTATCGATGAATTAGAAGAAGAGCATAAGTTTAATTATTTTCCGGAACTGTCATTAGAAGAACCCAAACCAAAAGAAAAAGAAGTAGTTAATGAGCCTAATGACCTTGAAAAGATGTTAGAAAAAGCTGGAGAAACGACAGATTTCCTCAGCTAGGTTGATAACAACCTAACCTAACAAAGAATGCAACTTATCAAACTAACCAAATGATGGCTCATAGTATGAATTCATAGCACACAAATTGACCCTGTATCTTTGAACTGTTTATTCTGACTCTCATTTGTAATAATAATAAATGTTTCATGGTTGCGTTGCGAGTGTTGTGGATTAGATAAATTATACGTAAAGTTTAGGGTTTAAATACATTTTGAGATGATTTATGCATTGTGATGATTTTATTCCACCTCTATCCTATAATCTTACTCAGATGCTTGCAAAAAGGTACGACTTCGTCGATTCGATTTGTCTTTAAAATAATAATCGCGTTGGTGTAACTTCTTATCATAATTACCTTAATGCTTTGTTGGAGGCGAATGAAATTTGCATGAAAGAACTAAAGTGACTAAGGAGCACAGACAGGCTACAAACCAAAGAAGTGGTCGTAATATCGAACAGCAAGGAACGTATTTCGGTTGAATTATGGTGAGTGGGATTAGTTCCTCAAATTCCCACGAGAATCTAATGTCTTGCTGAAGATTTTAAAAACACAGGATTGGAGGCATCTTTGGAGGCTAATGTCTATTACACGTGTTTCCTATAATAAGCAGAACAGAAGAGAATAATGAAGATTAAGATGAATTTAGTTCTTGCATTGGTATAAAGACCTGATGTCTTAGTGAAGCTCGAGAGAACACAGGGTCGTATCGACGTATCGGATGTGTTTCGGCTGCATGCTGAAAATTATGAAGAGAAGTTGGTACTCACATTGCCATGAGGCCCCTCGCCAAGGAAGGTGACTGGTCGCATGCGCCCCCGCGGGAAATCCAGCAGGGGCGCCACCCCGTTTGGGGGCTCGGCTTCAGGAAGTTTGATGGATGTGAAGAGTCCAGGAACTGGCTTTTCACGGCGACAAGCGCGTTCTTCCGGGTACGTCTGTGAACAAACCATAAGTGTAAATATTTGGGGTCACAAGTTTACCATATCAGTTATATTTGGTTGGATTGGACCGTGTTGTAGGCGCTCTGTGTGAAGGTAAAGGTTGGAAATAAGATGAACAGTAGGCGAAAAGTACTTTCTGTTATGATCATAGCAAAAATGAATTAATGCAGAGAGTTGATTCCATGATCTGCCTATTTTTTGCATTTTGATGTCAACGCCTGAGTGAAACAAAATTTATTACTTTTCAATACCCACTCCTAACCTTACCGCTTTTAATTTTTTGTTCGCAAGCAAAGCATAGCGATACTGTACAGAAGTATTGGGGAATGTTGGAGTAAGATAGCTAATAATTATTTTATAATACCTAATAATTATTAATAGTATAATTATTTTTATAACTGATAGTTGTAGATAACTTAGGAAGAGGAACTTGGTTTGAATTGAAGATATATTTTTGTGTAGGATGGCTCATTTATCGGGGACGAGACTATATGCTATCGGGGGTGAAACTGTGGGGACAGCTAGCCATAATATAAATATCAAATAGAATATAGGCTTCGAATTTGTTTTTTGACAAGTTTATAATACGAGACAAAAGGAATGGAAGAAAAATACGTGTTGCGCCTACCCCAAATGAAACGGGATAAGGACAGGAAAGTGATGATGACGATGATGAATTTACGTGGAAAATTAGTGTAAATATAGAACAGTTTAAAGCATCCAGTGTGCACCGGGTTGATTGTAAGTAAAATGCTATAAGAGTGGCGAGTTGTTAACAAAAGATTCGATCAATAGGCACTGTTTCCACACGTAATGTTCGATAGCACACACATTTTATATGTACCCGTAAATAACCTTGTTCCCGCTTAATTGCTATTCCCCTTCCAAGACTGCGTTGCTATAATTTATACTGTACCATGAATTATTACAGACGTAGGTGTATTATATGTGTGGACTGCAGTTATTATGAGGCCATCCATTATAAATAAAATTACGAATGAGGTTTATTTGATACTCTTCGCGCAACAAAACATTTTCCTTCATTACGAATAAATCCATTTATATACTGTTTGCCATATAAAATGATAAGCTACGTGGTCAGCAACAAAGTTTTATATGTTCAGCGGTTACTTAAATCTCAAAGAATTAGCTCGACCGCACGCGATTGAACAAACTCGCCGCGTCGAACTTAGCCCACACAAAACAAACGTTATTCGGAATAGAAAGTCGGCTGGCAAAGCCGGCGACTTAGTAGTAAAGCCGAGCAAAGCCATAGTAAAACATTAACAAAACACGATCGACCACAACGAATCGCTGGCTCATAATACCTCGTGTACTCATTTATCATTTCGTAAACGACCGCGTAATACCCATAATGAGTAAAATCCAAGCATACCTTGGGCAATACCATTAATATTACAAAACCCGGTCTCTCCCCTTCAATGGATGTACCGACAACCGAGCGACCGAGGTACTATAGTTTGAAGACCTTTGTGGTGTACAAATTTGGTGTAGGTACACTTTATGTGTAAACGTTTGTGAAGAGGTGTGTGTGGACTGGATGTTCCGTAGTTTTTGTCGACGGTCGTGGAAGGTTGGCGTGAATTTACGTCAGGAAGGTGGTGGCAGGTGGAAAGATACTTTAAGGGGGACTTGTGGTTGGTTTTTTAATAAGACATTTTCGAGTAACTCATTTCAAATTTAATTATCTCTTCCGGTAGGTTCTTTGTGTGTTGTAAATTAGTACCAGGTGTAAAATATTTCTGAGACGGACGTAAAATTCTGCGGGTTTGTTCTGTAAAGAGTAATTGTGGGAACAAAAAGGTTTAAGCCAGTTAATTCATTTTCGCTTGACCCTGAACTGGAGAAGTTAGTTTTTTGACTGGTCAGTTTCTCTAGTGGTTAGTGGCCGGGACAGTTATTGGACGATTGGATATTGAGCTATTCAATGCTCGCCGTCTGCAAGCCAGCGCCTATGGTGGGCGGAAATCGGGATCGGTATCCCGACGGGCGGCTGGGGCGCTAAGAGCGTCGTTGCCTGATGCGGTCGGCCTCCTCTTTTGCTAGCATTACTGCTTCGCAGGCGACCGCCTGCCACTCCTCCTCGATCCTGACCATGGCCTGTACCAAGGCCTGGCGCAAGAGATCGCCCAAGCGGGAGTACTAATAAGGGTTGAAAAAGTGTACCTAACGTGATTTGTTTAGCGTGGGTCTGGTGGTCCAAGAGACCAGATTTTACGTGATTACACATTTTTCAGTGGAAAAATTTGGTGGAGCAAGAAAACTCACCAGACGTGTTTTTTTTTTGTCAACGGGGAAAATCATCTTTGACGAAACCCGCTCTTGGGTGGAGCGGGAGACAGTGTCAGACTCTTACTGACTAAAAACCCCGCGCCGTTCCTTCTAGCCTTCATACCGGGGCACGAGCTCCCTTTCGGACAACCCTGTCCCCAGTAGGCTTCGACCCAGCTGGGCCCCTCCTGGTGCTGACAACTCCTTGAGGCGCGCGGGAACAGTGCGCGCCGTCGACGTCTTGGACTCGGTCTATTACCGGACGATCGGACAGCGAGCTACCCATAGCTCGCCGTCCGCGAGCCCGCGTCTACGGTGGCCGGAAATCGGGATCGGAATCCCGGCGACGGCGGCGAGGGCGCCTTTGCCTGATGCGGTCGGCCTCCTCCTTTGCAAGCATTACTGCTTCGCAGAAGGAAGCGACCGCCTGCCATTCCTCCTCGCTCCGGACCATGGCCTCGACCAGGGCCCTCACCAGACGTGTTACAATGTCAGTCGTGCGAACGAGAAATAGGGAGCACTCACCGTATATAACATTAGTTTTAGTACGAGTACATGTGAATTACGAAACACGTGTCTAGTATTTTTATGTCAAGGATCTATGTACAAAATTTCATAACTGTATCATGAAAAATCACAAAGTTATAAGCTTGTTATTTCAGCAAAAATACACAGTAACCGGGCCATCCAGAGGACTGAAGGGTTGTTTTGCACTTGCACTCAGCTGTTTGCTGGCGCCTAATACTCGCTGTGACGTGTTTAGTGTCGGTGGTGCCCAACTTGTAACCTTTTTAAATGTTTTTGGGGAAAAATATATGACATGGTGTAAAAACGATTGGAATTCATTCAAATACTGATTCTGAACAAACTATATTCAAGTTTTGCGTAAACTAAAAATGATTTTGTACCTATAGCTGTAAAATGGATCACGCGAAGTGCTTTGGTAGCTCGGCTGTGGTCCTTCAGTTACCTTTTGCGGTTCAGGGCCACTCTAACTGTTTCGATCAATCCCGCAGCTTAGTTGAAAGTGTGTGTGCACCCTATGAACACAATGCACGTCGTAGAAACCTAGCCTGTCACATAATCTTAATTAGATTATTAATTAAACAAGCTGAGTATCAAACGTGTTGTGGTGTAAGCCAATAGAGTAGAGAGGGCTGTTTTGTTACACCACCGGTGCTATATCTACCTACTTACTATGAAAATGCGAAAGCCTAGCTTTACATATTGTAGTGAAATCAAATCATCACATCAAGGGTGACACCAGGAGGAGTTTACGCAGCCCTGGATCGCAGGCCCAGGTTATATAACGAAGGCAAAGAAAAGAGGAACATAGGTGTAGGTTTTATATAGTCAGTAAAAGTCTGACATGCCTTCCCGTTCCGCCCAAGAGTGGAAGAAGTCATTGGATAATTTCCCACCTAAAAAAAGAGGGAGATAACTAAAGAAACAATGTGTTTTAGTCTGTAAAAATTTGACACTACCTCTCGCTCTCCTGAAAGTAAGAGAAAATAATTTGAATTAATTAAAAAAAAAGAAAGATTATACCAACTCGACCTGTCATAACATTTCTAGAATGTCTAAACAGTAGCTACAAAGAGAAACCACATTTTTAATTACTGATCTTTTAATTAAAACCATTATTTCATTTTCCTTGTCGCTAAATTAAAAAGTTAAAACGCTGTCAAAGAACCAAGTACAATAATCCGCAAATGAGTTTAATCAACAGAAAAATTAATTGGCTGCATTCGAAAGGTAAAGAGTTCTCCGTCTGGTAACTTTGTCTCTTTCCTTTTGTTTACCGGCCGTTAAATTTATCAATTATTTTTTCCGTTAGTAATAAAAAGAGGTTTAAGACCGTGTCTTGATAAAAAGCGTGGTCACCGTCTGATTGCAGAGAAAGAAAGAGATGCTTGATAAATAAACAAGCTTTTAATTAATTTTTTTTTTTCAAAACAAGCTTTCATAGCTCGGTATACCTTTATAATTAATACTCTTCAAGACGAATCATACGAGCCTAAACTCGATGTGGTTGTGTCGTTTAACTACCAAGTTCCTATAGCCACCATCCGGTTTCATCATCAGACCAGGTCTATGTCATAATAATTTTGCATTGTCTTATGTTTCACATGCATTCAAAGTTTCAGCTCAATCGGTAACCGAAGTGGATCAAATTTAATTTGCAAAATTTGATTACAGACAAACATCAGGACAGGTGAAACTAAATATAAGCTTGTAAAAAAGACAAATATTAATGCATGCGGTTTTTGGAAGACTGGAACAATTTGCCTGCTGCGGTCTGTGGTTCGATTATAATTTAGGTATCTTCAAGGCTAGAGTGAATAGGCTCATAATAAACTAGTGCGCCTCACTATCAAAGATTGCATCACTACTTACCCTCAGGTAGGATCGCAGTCAAGCACTATTTTATATTAATAAAAAAATAAAAATTACCGTACCTAAACTATAATGCACTATAAACTGTTGCCCGCAACTTTGCCAGCATGAAAGTAGAGAATTATCCCAAGGGGAATATACTCCTCGAATGAAAAGTATCCTATGTGCTATTCTAAGACATGGTTTACCCGTGTAAAAAGTTTCGTCAAAATCTGTTCAATCGTTCGAGCGTAAAGAAGTGACAAACATAAACATTTACAAATTTTACTTTTATAATATAATTAGTGTGAATTTTTTTTAAATTAATAAATTTACTTTTTTGAATTAATAAAAAATTGGTTGAAATGTTAAAAATATTGTAAAAAAAAACTTATAAATTTTTTCCGCAGACTCAAACTTTTCTTTTTGTAGATTTTAATAAAAAATATTAGGAACATTTGGAATTTTGCGGAATACATCCTCTTAAATCTGTGAACACTGCATTAGAACGGAAGACATTCAGTTATCATCATTTCTTCTCAGTACATCAATTTTATTTATGAGTAAATAGAATAAGCCGACGGCTATGCATAGCAATCCATTATTTAATTCAGCTCCAGTGTGACACCCCTGGCCGTGGGGAAGTCGAGTTGAAGTAGGGGGGGTAGGGGGGTGTACTGGAGGGGGGGTTACGGGACATGTGACATATTCCCGTGCCACACGGGGGTACTTACAGTCGGTAGTATTGTGGCTACATGTTCCCGGGTGTTACCCGTAATGGAGTGCCCACAGAAAATGTGGAGGCAAAAATGGTGCACTAGAGTATGCACGGCGTATGGAAGATTTAGATGAGGTGATGGCCAAGAGGCGGCGGACTTAGTCGGCGGAAAAGTGAAGCTTTTTTTCGGGTTTAATGACGAAGAAGGATGGAAATATGTCGGTCGTGTTAGCAGGGGGCTAACACGACCTCTGCTCTTCTGTTGGCTTTGGTCTTTTAAGTACCTATAAAAAGTAAAGATGTTATGCCATCAAAAACATAACTTGTAAAAAACCAAGGCTCGCAACTCAGTTCTTCTACCGTAAAAAGTTGTGAGATCCATGTAATACCAAGTCGGTTAATTTATTCAGTCCCTACTTTAGCGACCTTTTGCAACATCTTATTAGTGACCATATCAATATAACAGTTTTTTTATGTTTTAACTGAAAATTCAGGCTTCCATTTTACATAGCGATGTTATAGGAGGTCGAAAATAACTTGAACTGTTTCTACAAAAGGATGGTAGGTACGGCCGTGACGCTTTTCTTTGCTTGACTTGGCGGGTACACTACCATGCCCCCCAATAGCTATTTTTTTAAACGGGTTACTTTAAAGTGTTATGTCTGTGGATTGACTAGGAACTATAAGTTTAAATAAACTTTATATTAAAGATACGTTATTCTTTTTTCGAAATAAGTTGTTTATTGTTTTCTTTGTGTTTTGTATTTCCTGTAATATCGCAGTACTTATAATCGTAAAACCTAATAATAAAAAAAAATTTTTTTTCGTAATCGTACAGAAGACAGAGACAGGAAGACAGTGAAGATATATTCCTACAAAATAACTACGCTTATCTACTCCTGCTTTTTCACTTATATAACCAAAAATTACTCACGGAACCCTTATGATATCAACCCTAAATCCCCCTAAATGAATCCCCGCCCCCAGATGACCCATCACAGGTATTTTTAATTAACTTCGAAATTAAAGCTTTACTGAAGATCGTTTTTCATAGCTGTCATATTTCCATGCAATAATTTTAGCTAATTCACTGAACAGTAAGGTACTGCCATGTTGTTATTTATATACTTAAGTATTAATTTATAAGCCAGGATAAAGCTAGAATAATTTAAGTACAGTCGGAAAAATGTGTAGGTAAAGGCGTCTACCTTTTAACTTAGCTGAGTGTACTTTATGTAAAATACTAATCGGTTTTTAATGGCAGTGGGCAGGGTATATTGCACGCAGAAGAGATGCTCGATAGGACCAAAACGGTCTGGAGTGGTGAGAGCGCACTAGAAGACTAAGTGTTGGAAGGCCTCCCATAATATGGTGGACCGATGACCGATCGTGGTCGCGACGGATGCGAGACGCATAGTATTGTTCGTTGTGGCAACACTTGGGGGAGGCCTAGGTCCAACAATGGTTGGACAAACGTCTTTCAGTCAAAATGAAGATGATCAAGTCGTCCCTTCTTTCAAAAACAGTGAAAACAGCATCAAAATTCGTTGTGTGGTTAAGAGGTAACCGAATAGATACCAAAGACTGTTTTTATACTATGTTATTAAAGGTGCCTAGGAGATTCACGCTTAATCATAAAAAGACCTAACTCAAAAAAGAGGGTAATTGAATCTAAAAAACATATTTATCAATAATAAGGTCCGATTTATTAATACCCTTCTTTTTGAGTTAGGTCTCTTTTTACCGACTTCCAAAAAAGGAGGAGGATCTCAATTGATCAAATGTTTGTATTTTTTTTATGTTTGTTCGCGCATTACTTCATCGTTTGTCAACCAATTTGAAAAATTATTTTTTGTTGGATATAGTCACCAAGTTGGGATCTGATGAGGGAATCTTAGCGAAATAGAGGGAACTCCACAAATTCAATTTTTTTTAGTGAAGTCGGTTTTTTTTTAAAGTTTTTTTTTTATCAAGCTTTCGTTGTAAAAGTTATGAGTAATTCACATGCGTTTTTCAGGCCTTATTAAGCCTCTAACGTTACGTATTTCTGTTGATTTTGTCTGTCCAAACGTGCTACACGACCGTGTGCCAAGTACGCCGAACTGGGCGAGTTGGTCTCCATACATTTTATATGGAAACTAGACTTGTAGAGCTACACTAGATCCACGCCACGCGACGTCGTTCTACGTAAAAATCAGGCGTGTTACACGTGTGCGTAGTTCTAATGTAGCTTTAAACTAGTTTGCAACCCCTGAATGGCAGTTCAGTTTGTACTTAGAAAGCACATTACATTCCACGCGACGTCGTTCTACGTACAAATCAGGCGTGTTACACGTGTGCGTCGGTCTAATGTAGTTCTAGCTTTATGTTTACATTTGAATGTATTTCATGCGTTATAAATTCCAATGTTTCATGAATACGGAATTGACTGGAGCTGTTCTCGGGGTTTGCCTATTGTGATTAGAGATGCAAGGATTCCCTCTCCTAGAGAGAAGGTCCGAGTGCTAACAGTGAGAACATTATAAGGCCGACTTTGCTACGCTAGGATTAATAAAACATCGATATTACATCGATATCGATTTATATCGAATTGAGTAGATACCGATCTATTGGTCTAATACGCCAATGTTTTAGTTTTTAGATATTTTTATTTTTTATTATTACTTGCCTAGAATAATAAAAAAACGTCCTAGTTGCCATACATTTTTTTTAGGCAGCCAATGTTGCCAGAAACAGCATTTAATTTGATTGTATGTAATGTTGTTAATTTAGGTGGGTAATTTTGATATTTCGAACGGATATTATTAACTTTTTTCGATATTATTATATCGATTTCTGCGTTTCGATATTTATCATTTTAATTGTGATATGTGTTTCTTTTGAAACCAAAATGGTTATTATTCAAACTATATCATGCAATTCAATTAAGCAAATTTATATTATGCATAGCGCATCGTAACTATTCGGGACCTGTTAAAACACTTGGCAAGTTGTGCTAAAGTTGCGCGAACTTTGCTGTAGGTACTTGTGCAGAAAGCGAGAAAACTTGAAGATCGTGTATAAAAATATCGAAAGTAAGAAAATACGTAGTTCTGGTTTCATTTCAGTAATGAGTGGTTTATTTGACTGGTATTCACTGCACTTAACCCTTTATAGGACGGCTCATACAAAGTGGCCAGTAAACTGGACACTCACTTCAAGGTCGTTATCTCATAGATTTTTATTTATATATTGAACCTTATGAACATTTACGACCCGCGTTAGAGCACACTGGCCCGTCAACTAGCCAGCGTTCAAGTTCGCCGCACGACATTTTAAATTCGCGCCTTTTTTCAAGATGGCCTGTGAACTGGCCACCGTACACCCGCGCAGGAACATTTGTTGTTATCGCGCGTGTACGTTACGTGTTTACAAGTTTTATGGTGAACAAAAATCATGTCTTCTTGGAAAAGGTAAGTGAAACTATTCCTTTATAGTATATACTTCGATGTATGTGCAAATGTAATAGAGGATAATAAAAAAAACATATATTATTTGCGATTGAATACAAACAGGTGTGTTGAAAAAATATAACGTAAGAATTGCCTACCTAACTTTGAGATGTTGTATTGAGTATTTATTTTCGAGTAATCCCTATGAACCATATTGTTTTACGACAGGTATATAAGCATGTGTTATGATATTGTAATAAATTTGCGATAAACAATCTTGTTCGGTAGTTGTAACCTATTATTATGTACATTTGGGGTTTTTTTTGGCGGTTTTTTTGCAGGTGTGTGGGTACTTATGAAATTCGTAATGTAATAGTTACACATTGTAATTTTCTCATTGTTTTAGACACACATACACTTATCGGGAGTTGGAGTCACTAGACGAGGACCAATGGAATGACTTCGTGGGTATTACTGATGACCAGGCCACACAATCAGACATCGGTGGTGATTCTGATGGTGATGATTGTTTCGACGAAAGTTTTAGTACCAGCACCGTGGGAACACGTAGTCAAAATCAAGGATCATGCTCTGGAATATCACAACCACGTCTTCATGTGCGTCTTCATCACAACCACCACAGGAGTTTTTGTTTCTACCACCACCGCCTCCATCTCCACCGCCACAGCCAGACCAGTATATGGCATCTTATAATATATCGTGGAAGTCACGATGTTGCTGGATGAAAAACGACGTTGCTGGTTTTATTTGATAGAAGCTGCAATCGTTAATTCCTACATTATTTATAAGGATACCTGGGCGAAGGCTCATCCTGGTGGTACAAAACCAATGACTCACTTGATGTTTAGGAGTAAACTGGCTGATGAGCTTATAGGAGAGACGAAAAAACTTTTGCGTCCTTTTCGAGAAAATGAAGAGAGCGATCATAAGCTTATGAAATCATCTAAGAAAAATTTGCGTAGATGTAGATACTGCAGTACCACGTCTAAGCCAAAGAGAAGTGTCTATGAATGCGTTCAATGTGATGTAGCCTTATGTGTAAAATGTTTTGTACCATTCCATAATGAAGGACAAATTAAAAAAACGTAGATGATCATTCAATTCATAAAATAAATATTTGATTGTGATAAGAAAAATTAAAAATGAAGAAGTTTTGTTTCAGAAGAAATATGTTATGTTAATTCTATTATTATTAAAGGCTGATTAGGAAATACATTTTTTTTATTATTATTATCGTCTTTTCCTAAAAATAAAATAGATTTCATTAGTGTCCATTTTACTGGCCAGTGATATTGCTGTGATGGTTAGTGACGCGGAACATTCAATGGCCAGTTTACTGGCCGTATGATTTTCATGATTTTCTCGAAAAACAGAGATTTTCAGGTCTTTTTTCAAGAACATGTCATTATGATTTACGGCACAGAATACATATTTATCACAAAATATTAAGAATTAAAAAAAAAGTTAGGGTGTGCGTTAAAGGGTTAATTCAGATTCTTGGGTGTAAGTGCTTTAAGTAAGAGATGCCTTCAGACAGTAAAACCTTTTGCAGGTTTTGTGATTTTCTGATAGCAACCAGCAGCTGCATCTGGCTTTTAGCTGTAACTTTTGGCTCTTAACTTCAAGAGTAGAGTAGTGGTGGCCGAGTGGTAATGGCCCCGACTTACGAGTTGTAGGTTGCGAGTTGAAATTCTGCCATCGCATTGCTTTGTGTAATTTATTTCATTACCACTGCTCTCAAAACGGTGAAGGAAAACATCGTGAGGAAACCGGCATGTCCTAGAACCAAAAAACTTCGAAGACCAACCTGCACTGGGCCCGCGTGTTGGATTACGGCCCATACCCTCTCCTAGAGAGGAGGCCTGAGTTCCAGCAGTGGGAACATTAAAAAGGCTGATGATGATGATGATGATGACTTCAAAAGTAAATAGTTTGCTTTTAAGCAAGCGTGTCGCTCATCTACCCCCCTAGCCAACCGATCCCGCGCCCTGCGGCATAGCAGTCAGGGTCACTAACCACTAGACCAAGGCCAGTCTCGTTCGTTGGTTGGTACCAACGTTCCCTGAAAAGTGTCCAAGGGGCCTTTGCGATTCGGTTTCAGCCCCTCATACGATATACCCGAGAACACTGAGATTATATAACCCCGAAAAACTATGTATTACATAACCCCGTATATTAAGTCGCAGTGCAAACGTTTACTGCAGTCAGTAACCAGTTTTCATCATTAAGTCTGCAAGAGATTACTTTTCTGGGTAACAAAGTTTCCCCTTAACGTCCGTCGGTATGGGTTATAAGGCGGGAAAGGGGCCCCATAGCGAGTGGCAACGGGGAAAGTTCTTATAGTTACATGTAAGTAATGTTCGCGCAATAAATCCGCCGGTGGAGGTACCTGGCTTACACTGAATATTTAAAGCCTTACCGAGTGAAACACTAACTTGTTACCATCTGCTAGGACATAAATATTATAAGAGGTATCTTAGAAACAGTGTCTGTCAAAATATAAATGACTAGCTTTTACCCGAAACTTCGCCCGCGTACGTACATAAAATATAGCCTATGACACTCAGGAATAAAGCAGCTTTCTATCGGTGAAAAAATTTTAGCAATCGGACCAATACTTCCAGAGATTACCCCCTACATACAAACTTACAAATTTTACCTCTTTATAATATTATTATTAGTATAGATATAGTGGGTTTTAACGTAGTGACGTAAGCGATACGACGCGAAGTGATGCAGCGCAAATGCAACCAACAATTGATACTTCGTTGAGTGTCTGTGAGAAAATCGAGTTTAAAAAAAAAACTGGGCATATGCGAGTCAGACTGAGGGTCCCGTACAAAGAAAAACTACTTCTGTATCGGGATTGCTAAGTTCATGACGTATGAACTTCATGCGTCATGATTCCGGTCAATCAATCAAGGTCGTGAACGGACGTAAGAAGAGATGAAGTTCACAACCAATCTTAAATACCATCAGGTTTTCATGAAAATTTTAATAGTGGGCACAATTCAAGAAGATAAATAGAAGGCAGGCTTTTCTCCATTGCTATTGAAAGCTAGGCTTGGCGCCGTGAGCTGGAACAAAGGTACCTGCGGAGGCACGGAGACAAAGCATTGCACTTGCTAAGAAGTGAGGCGATGCGGGCTTGATAAAGCTACGAGGGTAAACGACTATACAAGCCTATCTCACAGAGATTCAGCTTCTAAAACTTTTTTGGAGTTTGTGTTTGAGCCTTTTGTTGGTTTTATAATTGATAATTTAGGCACGTCCATTATCTGTAGGTACGACTATATATAAATAAAATTGAAGTATAAGTATAATCAGCCGTTTAAAATTCACACGGCTGGGCTTCAGGCCTCCTCTCTAGGAGCATCGGCCGTAATCCACCACGCGGGCTCAGTGCAGGTTGTCAGGTGCCTTCGAATTTTTGATTCTAGGACGTGCTGGTGTCCTCATGATGTTTTCCTTCATCATTTTAGCACCACTACCGGTTTGATTATAATATTTTTTTAAAATTAAAACCATATGAAAGAATATTATCAAAAAATTCAAACGATCCTACAACAAAAATGCAGTATTTATTATTTTTGTCTGTCTGTCTTGATTATTGTCGATTATCGTTGATATGACGAATCTCTGAAACGGCTCAATCAATTTTGACAGGACTCACTAGTAGATAGTAGATATTATAAGGAGTAATTTAGGGATTCGTGCAAAAAATACTTCTTGAATGGTGACCAAATGAAATTGTGCGGATTCTGTATGTCATTTTTATCTACCGAGAGAATTAATTGTTTAATAGATTGTATAATATTAATTTATTGTTCCAAAACTTATGAAGAAGAAAACACTTACAAACTTCTTCATAAAACCGCGTTCGTTCGAGAGTGTTACGAAATAGTTTAATATCAATATCATATTAAATTTAACCAGCGTTTAACCCAGTTGTTCTTAGTTTGAAAACATCCTTCGTATCAGAACGTTGCTCGTGCTAAACTTAATTAACCAACGCAGCATCGTGCATATTTTGAGACAACGGCATCGAGCCTGGCAACACTAACGGAGCTCCACCGCTTTACTACAGAATATTTATTAGCAAGTTGATTGTGTCAACAGACCCAGCCGCAAAAAATAACAAACAAGAAAAATTCGAAACAAGTTACTTTATGCAGTCTGAAATTTTGGTTCAATTGGTTATTTGACTTAATTTTTTTTTAGTTTGTATAAAAATATATACAAAATCACAAATAGAAAGAAATTTCCAAATTTCATTCCAGAAAATTTTCAAATCTAGTAGAAGGCGAAACTGTCGAGTTACAGTATAAGGATGCACATTACAGAAATGTGACGTCACTGCCATTAGGTTACGTGTGCATAAAACAGATAGCGAGATATTCCCACCACGCCCCCATTCCTTCTCAAACCAATATTTAGAATGCTAATTACTGCTTCAATTACGTTTTTTTTTAAATATTTTTTTTTACTGTTATTTGTTGTGTAGCATAAAATCTATATATATAAAAGAAAGTCGTGTTTGTTACAACACTTATAACTCAAGAAAGGCTGTACAGAAATAGCTGAAAATTGGTGGGTAGGTAGCTTAGAGCCAGGTGACGGACATAGGATACGGTAGAGTAGGGTAGAGTAGGGTAGAGTAGGGTAGAGTAGGGTAGAGTAGGGTAGAGTAGGGTAGAGTAGGGTAGAGTAGGGTAGAGTAGGGTAGAGTAGGGTAGAGTAGGGTAGAGTAGGGTAGAGTAGGGTAGAGTAGGGTAGAGTAGGGTAGAGTAGGGTAGAGTAGGGTAGAGTAGGGTAGAGTAGGGTAGAGTAGGGTAGAGTAGGGTAGAGTAGGGTAGAGTAGGGTAGAGTAGGGTAGAGTAGGGTAGAGTAGGGTAGAGTAGGGTAGAGTAGGGTAGAGTAGGGTAGAGTAGGGTAGAGTAGGGTAGAGTAGGGTAGAGTAGGGTAGAGTAGGGTAGAGTAGGGTAGAGTAGGGTAGAGTAGGGTAGAGTAGGGTAGAGTAGGGTAGAGTAGGGTAGAGTAGGGTAGAGTAGGGTAGAGTAGGGTAGAGTAGGGTAGAGTAGGGTAGAGTAGGGTAGAGTAGGGTAGAGTAGGGTAGAGTAAGGTAGAGTAAGGTAGAGTAGAGTAGAGTAGGGTAGAGTAGGGTAGAGTAGGGTAGAGTAGGGTAGAGTAGGGTAGAGTAGGGTAGAGTAGGGTAGAGTAGGGTAGAGTAGGGTAGAGTAGGGTAGAGTAGGGTAGAGTAGGGTAGAGTAGGGTAGAGTAGGGTAGAGTAGGGTAGAGTAGGGTAGAGTAGGGTAGAGTAGGGTAGAGTAGGGTAGAGTAGGGTAGAGTAGGGTAGAGTAGGGTAGAGTAGGGTAGAGTAGGGTAGAGTAGGGTAGAGTAGGGTAGAGTAGGGTAGAGTAGGGTAGAGTAGGGTAGAGTAGGGTAGAGTAGGGTAGAGTAGGGTAGAGTAGGGTAGAGTAGGGTAGAGTAGGGTAGAGTAGGGTAGAGTAGGGTAGAGTAGGGTAGAGTAGGGTAGAGTAGGGTAGAGTAGGGTAGAGTAGGGTAGAGTAGGGTAGAGTAGGGTAGAGTAGGGTAGAGTAGGGTAGAGTAGGGTAGAGTAGGGTAGAGTAGGGTAGAGTAGGGTAGAGTAGGGTAGAGTAGGGTAGAGTAGGGTAGAGTAGGGTAGAGTAGGGTAGAGTAGGGTAGAGTAGGGTAGAGTAGGGTAGAGTAGGGTAGAGTAGGGTAGAGTAGGGTAGAGTAGGGTAGAGTAGGGTAGAGTAGGGTAGAGTAGGGTAGAGTAGGGTAGAGTAGGGTAGAGTAGGGTAGAGTAGGGTAGAGTAGGGTAGAGTAGGGTAGAGTAGGGTAGAGTAGGGTAGAGTAGGGTAGAGTAGGGTAGAGTAGGGTAGAGTAGGGTAGAGTAGGGTAGAGTAGGGTAGAGTAGGGAAGAGCGGGAGCGAAGCCGCGCGGGCAAAAGCTAGTATTGTATAAAAATAAGCATTTGCAAATATTCCATTATAGAATTGACGTCATCAATTGTATCAAACTGATTTTAAACAAGCCGTTTACCAAAGAAATATACGTAAAACATAACCTTCTTTCTAGCACAGTCGGACAAAAATTAAGCGGCGCCGTGTTTCAACAAAAAGTATTAATTAAGTCTGAAGAAAAACTGGAAATTAGTTATGTTGGAAGGTAGGAAGGCCAATTATCTTAATTGCGTCATATTCTATCTCAGTTTCCACCTCGATCGTTACAGATTTAAGCTCCTACCTAGAGGAAAAAGAAATACATAGGCTTGTGCTTAAGTAGATAGGTACCTGTTTAAGCACTAAGCAAAAGTATTTCTTTTTGGTACGTTTTCGTGGTTTCCACTGTAACGAGTGCTCGAACGTAATGCTTTGTTTTTAGCGGAGGCTGAAGCTTTTTAAATAAGGATGCAAGCTCTAGAACGGAAAGGATCTTTTTTAGTTAGTTTCTAAAGGCGTTGAATAACGTTTTTAAGGAAGGTTTTTTTACTTTTCTGTTTTGGTTTTTAGCAGTCTTTATTATGTAACTGAAGTTGGGCATTCATTATCATCACTTCGCTTGAAAGACGTCCACTGACTGGCCTGTTGTCTTGTAGTTAGTGGTACTGCTATGCCGGAGGTCGTGGGTCCAAATCCCACCCAGGACAAATGTTTGTGTGATGGGCATGATCATTTGTTCTGTGTCTGGGTGTAATTTATCTTTGTTATGTGTGTACAACGCCTTCTATTTCCTAGCTAAGTAGAGCTTGTGTTAAGTGTGTGAAGATACCTCAGGGCCTTTAACAACTATGCTAACAGGTCAGACAAAAATACTCAGTGGTAACCAAATGGTCTTCCAAAAATAAAATAAATCGGATTGCCAAACAAGGTCACCACCAACGCGCTAAGTTCCAGAATTTTCCTACATATAACATCGTATAGCGGCAAGAATAACATAAAAGCCGACTATTTTATCAAGCCACAAAAAGATTCGGCCGACAAAAGGCACAGCCCTGGAGGTAATCCTTGAGTGGGCAGTGAGCATACGTCGTTTGGGAAACTCCCAGTGTCATTATAAAATACGAGCCACAATGTGGATTCACTTTGAGAAATGGAGGGCGGGCTTCTGAACACCTGGGGCCCGCAGGCCCGCGCCAACTATGTATGTACGATGTACCAGCGTTGTTGTTCCCCTTTTTGTAAGTTGCAAAGTCACTCGAGTTATATTTATCGACTCTCCTAAAGTGAAAAGCATAATGTGTTCCTTCTTGTTTGTTGAGGTTTTTCTTCCTTTTTTGTATGTTATGAAAATGTACTTAAGCTGTCTGGTATTGTTACATCACACACTGTTGTATTGAATTCGCAGTTTGTTGTATTCTAATTGTAACATTTTAAAACAATTTTATATTAAAAAAAAATAACCGACTTCACTAAAAAATTGAATTGAATTTGAGGAATTCCCTCGATTTCACCAAGATTCCATCATCAGATCCCAACTTGGTGACTATAGAACCATTTGGGAAGTATACCCTTTCGAACAAAAAAAGAATTTTTGAAATTGGTTGGCAAGCGACGAAGTTATGTAAGCGCGAACAAACATAAAAAAAAATACAAACATTCGAATTGAGAACGTCCTCCTTTTTAGAAGTCTTTTGAAAAGGCATTAATCCGAATGTTAATGTGTGAAACTATGTAGACAGTGTTGTCGAATTTAACTGACAAAGGACGGAAATCGCGCAATGAGAGACAATTCAGTTATTGGGTTCGTCACAGGGTATTGTTCACGTGTGTCGTCAATTAATCAAGCAGGACCACCCTGATATTTGCCTCTTTGTAATAAATTAACAAGCTTAGGTCGGTTGTAACGCCGGAGAATATTAATTTATTGCTTTTAAGATAAAATTATTGGACTTGTATTCTGACTAAATTATCTTTTGAACTTCATCTAAACAGTATTGTCTTGTTCCTTAAAACGTTACAGTTTTCAGATCTTGTCTTTTTTAAATTGGAAAATCATTGAGTGAACGTTAAGTGAAAGTCACCAATAACTTCTCCTGAGCAAGGTGGAGCAAGAGGGAATATCAGACCTTTGCTGACTTTATTCCATTTGCCTTCAGTTGCTCTTAGCGTTCTAGGGCTACAGTAACACCCGGACATTCCCACAATCACGCCTGCGGTTTAGAATTACGAAAAAAAAAAACAATTTGTTTGCTTGAAATTCAAACGAAACTGTCCAAACAGTAGAGCGTCGAAGCGAAAGAAAGTTTTTTTTAAACTAGTTGTTGTTAGAGTCCAATTGGCCACGTTTCGGCGCCACCGCCACATCTGAGCGTGTAAACATCGCGCTCTCTAATTTGTTTGCCGCAACCGTGTAGCGTTTACTCTCGCCGAATGCGCCGCCAGTGTGCTGGCGCATTTTATCATGAATTATCTTTAAACACCTCTACGAGAATGCATATTATTCCCTGTTCACTACCGCCAACTCCTTCCCAAGTGTTCGCATAGTAATGCGCACGTATATTTTGTCGAAAATGTCCACGTTATTGTTTTTAGTTGAGACTAACTTGGAACCGATTCAGCCGAGCGGTTTATTGAATTTCTCGTGTTTTCAGGTGAATTATTTCTTGAAAAGAATTTTCGTTTGATGCTTACTCCGAACGATAATGTACTTGAAACGTATTGAAGCTTGAAGCTGTCTATTATCGCGACTGTTTCATCGCCTTTTTTGTTATAAGGAATTGAAAAGGCATAGCAATTTTTATGTTGTTTTGTTGTGAGTTTTTTTTTTTGTTTATTACACAGTTGTTCAAATTAACGATGAAGAGAAGTCACGCGGCAACGTTTACTGGTTGGAGAGATGACAAAAGTTTCCATTGTTTTCATATTAAATGGAAATGTGAAAGAATGGTATTGTTGGTAGAATCTCGTGTTTCTCCGCTCTCTCATGCTACTTTTAATAAGGCCACAGGTGTGGTAGGTACTAGGAATGAATATTATGGTTCTAAGAAAGTCGGCGAATAAAGGATACCTAAATTCTTACAATACCTCGAGTATATTATCAGTGGAGTGGGCCGTAAAAATAGAGAGCAGCTATATTTTAGTGTAATAATGTTAGAATGGATTGGCTGAGGCTTTTGGCCAGCGTTTCGTTGCTCGATAGAACTTAATGTACACTACCTTAATACCTTTTCTGCTACATTTCGTAGATTCATATTTTCGAGACAAAACAATCTTCTAAATCTTAGCATCAATTCTCTACTCTATCTACAATAACACACTGATATTATAAAGATGAAAGTTAGTGAGAATGCGTGTGTGTCCGTTTGTTATTCCTTCGCGCTCGAAAAGCTGAACGGATTTGGAAGAAATTTGACTCACGGGTAGACCATATCTTGGAATAGCACATAGGGTTTTTTATCCCGGGAGTAGGTACTTGCATAAATACAAATTTTCGTTCTAATTTCTCGTCAAAACCTCGAATTACAAATAGTACACCGTCGGTATCTGCATAACTCTAGCTAGCTGTGACCCCTGGCTCCGTCCGAGTAATGAACGTAGCGAAGCTGCAGTTATAAATTGTACTAACGTCGGGCCAAAACGGGCTATTTTGGATAAACGATATAAAACACGACATGCAAATAAAAATCCGAGGACATTTGTTCACTAATGACTGTAATCAAATAGCTGGGCTTTTGACGAGGACAGTTAATCTTATGATTTTAAACACAACCGTTTTATGCACGTTTTATTCTCGAATACGGCAATTAAGTACGGCCGGCCGAATAATGATCTGTGTGAAAATAACACACTATAAATTTTGAAAGGTATTTTTTTTGCTACTGATTTTTTTTTGTACCGGACAATCGCTTGTCCCTACGTAACATAATGTAAAATATCGTATTTATGCTTGGAATTTTTAAATTTTCTCAGTCCTCTTTTATTTTAAGGTTATTAGTAAAATACAAATCTAATTTTGTTATTTAAGGGCTTTAAATTGGATAATAGTTCTTAACTCGTTTTTTTTTATTTTGCGTGACAGAGTGCACATAATACGGCTCTGTCGATATTTTTGTCCTGTTTTTGTCCTGTTTTAGTGTAAGGTATGTTTGTGAATCAGGATGTTTGTAAGTAAATTACTGTTCGTAGATCAAATCGATTTGGATGACAGTTTAAGTCTGTGAAAAATAAACTTTTTACTATTGACAGACTCACTTGATCCTGGCCAGATTATTAAAACATTTAATAATCGCCAAACCAAACTACCAAAACGATTTTCATCGTCTTCATCTAAAACATAACAGAAAATAATCGAACCGTAAAAAAGTGCAGACACATTAAAACCGATTCAGTTACAAATCATTTCTGAAATATCGTTTCCCATTCGTCCTCAGGATAAACGCCATCTCCCCAACGTGGACTAAGCGACACATGTACGATTTTTTATGTCTTTTTGACGCGCTACAAAGAGAATAGCGTAATATGTTTCGATTACCGTTGCCTTGGTTCGTTTCAACTGAAAAATGTGTATATATGTTATCAATCCAATAGCAGCTTTTTTCATGTTTCTGAATATTTGCTTTGACTGTACAGTTGGACTATGTTAGAGTGCGTTTCCATTGACGTGAAGCTAGGTGGAGTGGAGATAAGTGGAAAACGAATTGACCAATTGGCCAATCACAGCGCTCGCAATCTTTATTTTGAATCAGTGGAAGCAGTCTCAGTGGAGCGGAAGTTTAAGTTTGGTGGACTTAACCAGGCTCATTACTATGAGTAATTTTTTTCTTCACCACTGTTCTCAAGACAAACAAAAAAACATCGTGAGGAAACTTTAACCCGCTTTGTTCCCAGCATCGCGTCAATGGAAACGCACCCTAATCCAGGAATTGTGTTGTTTTACTATTAAAAGTGCTTTGACAGATCGTTTAGAGTTAGTTTTTGACTATTGTTTGGTTAAAACGCCACAGTTTTTCTACCGGCTGATTCACCAACTCCATATAGGACTTACACCTAATTTAGAATGGATATTTAGGCAATTTATTTTTTCAATGACGTACCTAAACGATGCTTAAATAGTAGTAGTAGTAGTAGTAGCAGTAGTAGTAGAGATAAAGTACTTTCATGTTAACTTATAAATATTGAAACTGTTTTATATTTATTAATGGTATTTTTCTTTTTTACATGTCTGAAGGCTTTTGCTTGAGAAACAAAATGCCGGTTTGACAGCTTCTGTATGTATAGAAAGTATGTTAGATAGCCATGATTTTTTTTCAAGTAAAAGCTATCTGGTTATTGAGAAATAAGTTCTTAATGAACTTGTAGCAGGGCCGATTGCCTCATGCGTCTGTGATAACAGATGTTATCAATAAACTGGCTGCTGCCAGAGGACTCCACCCATGTAACTGTAGAAAATTATCCTTTGAGAACATACTAACGGGATAAAAAGCATCCAAAGGACATAATCTATCCGTGTACCAATTTCAATTCAAATCCATTCAGTCGTTTCAGCGTGATGAAGTAACAAACATACACTTCCAAACTTTAGCCTAAATAATACTAGTGTAATTTTATTGCACACCTAGTTTCAAGCGCTTAATAATTATCACAAACCTCAACTTAATGCAGATAATTAAGCAATAGCTAAGACGGTATCAGTGTATTATTAAATTAGTAGATACCATTGCGTCGAGAAGCTGTTTCCAACTGACAACTCTGTTAACTAACTATTGATATTTAGTAGAGGTGGGCCGATTACGAGCTTGGCCGACTGGTCGACTAGTCAACGAGCCGAATAGTCGTCGCTCAAATGGCTATCTTGTTTTCAATTACTAATGAGGTAGCATTGGATTGTCTGCCTTATCAATTAGTTGACTCATTTTTCAAGTTACTTGTGGACCATCATATTCAAAGTTCAGTTCTGTACAAAAAGGGTACTATAATTTTTTTCCCGGGTTTTTTAATATTTTTTCCCTAAGTACTTTATTACTAAACCATTACGAAAATTTTAGGCAAAATATAAGTAATCAAATCCCTTCGGCCGTACTCAAAGGATGAGCTTATCAATAACTAGCATTTAATTTTTATTTACGGAATTTTGTTTCTAAATCTTTATCGCTTTCTTTCGTCGTCGTCGATTATAAATGTGGCCGAATTCGGCGACTAGTCAGTCCATCTCTACTACCTAGCTATTGATATTCAGCAGTCAAACGCCAATTGAGTGTTTGTATGGCGACCGCGTCCGTACCAATATACCGGAAGATTGTAGGATTAAGATATTTTGCCAATCAAACAACTTTGGCTACATTATGTAACTAAATTATCTTTGATCAGCTGTTTCAAGATCAAGTAATTAGCAGCTAAGTATGCAGTGGTGCTGATTAACATAAAAAAAACTGGGCAAGTGGGAGTCGGACTTGCGAACTAAGTGCTCCATAAAATATTACCTATGAAAACAGTTTAAGGTGGTGCATCACGACTCACATTTTCACTGTTTTTCATACAACCGCTCATAACTGATTATGACGTTATTACACATTTTTCATTAGATATTTTGGAAACACAGTATCTTGTGGATATTATCTAGGTTTCTAAAGAAACCAATTTCTAAATTTGTGTAAAACTAATCCAGTAAAAACCTCTGAAAATGTCCTATTTTGTATGAACTTTGACACTTCATAATTTGCCTAAAAATTAAAAAAGTCAAAAAAGTAATCCTCTAGAGACCTTGCAAATTTTATTAAGATTCTAAATGATGACAACTTTTTCCAAAAACCTTTTAAGGGTTTAAAAAAAACAGCTATTTCCTGGAGCAAGTTTTGTGAAATTTTCGAGTAAATCTCGGAATTACCGAATACTAACAGAGTTTCCAGGCGTTATCTCTCTTTTTTTGCGTTGCCTTTTCGTCAAACTATTGCATTAAATGAGGTAACAAGCTTTTAAACCATTTTCGTTGTTTACGATAAGCGAGTGGAGAAGGACCCTCTTAATTCTTGAATTGAGTTCTGAATATTTGAAGTGCGAGTGTGAACGAGGGATGGATAGATCCTATATAGCATCATCGCTTTATCAGTACAGTTTAGGCCGTTAAAGAAATCGTGTTAAGAGTTTAGTGGTTGCACCACTGGGCTCCAGTCCACCTAGGTCGTACCCTGCTTGATACATATTGGTTAGCTTCTTTCTTTTTCGGATTTATCTGATTTTAACGGTATGTTTGGCGCAGTGGTTTAGCGATTGGCTGCTACACTGTGTATCACAGGATCGATTCCCGCACTGAGCTAATATTTTGTTATGCTTAGAGAGAGTTGTTCTGGGTTTACTGAATTCATTTACATGTTTGTGCTACAGAATTAAATCTTAGTGTTAGGCGAGGTTTAATTTTTTAAATTAGATATGGTCACGAAGAGAAACTCTCGGCATTGCCCTTTCCATAGCTCTGTTACATCTGTGTACAATTACACGAAATCAGCTACCACACAAACTCAGGCTGGTTAAATTAACATTGTAATTAGCAAAGGGTGATTTTCAAACAATGCGCCGTGGTCGGGGTCTGTTCGACTGTTACTAACTTTGCTTTGAGCTCGGACCTCATCACGTTCCCATTAAAACATCGGAATCATTGAAATTAAGCCAATGTCATGGTTAACTAAGTCAATCGTTTATTTTAGACGATAATTTGACGTAAAAAGAGGAATTGAAACAATAAATCTTTATAAAAAAAAAACGTTGGTTAAACTGTGTGTTCACTTAAGGTCATAAAACAGAGACTTTCTGAGGCCTACTCCTCGCTAATGGCCAAGTTTATTAACTTTGAAAAAAATATTTGTTTATTATTAATTCGTAAAAAATATCATCTTGTCATATTTTTACTGTGCGACTTTTATCTAAAAAAATATTGAGCAATTTCGAAACTTTTCCCTACTCCTAAAAGGCTTGGATCTTTAGAAACATTTTAAAACAAAAATTGGTGGTTAAAAATTAAAGTGAAAATAGCATAATATATTATGTAAATCAATAAATATTTTGCAAAGAAAATGGATTTAAAGGTCAGCGGGTCTCTATGCGGGTGCAGCTGGCCGGAATTAAATGCACAGGTACTCGTACTGCCGCATAGGCGGGTCCGAGTGTTGTGTCCATTTAAATACGGCATGATGATTAAGGGACTATAAGCCTTAAGTGAATGACGGATAGAGATATTCTGGTGGATGACGAAGCAAAACCCAGCGTAGTGCTAGGTATAAAGGACACCACCGGTGCTAAGGACTCCAGGGACCGCTCCATCATTCTACTAGAAACATTACTTCAAACGTCTACAGAAAAGTATTGAGTCATTGGATCCGCAATTTAGGTCAATTTATATATTGGTAATACAAAGCTAGGCACTAGATTAAAACAGGTATGAATGTGCCACATTCGCGACTAATTAGGTTAACTTGTACTACATGAAACATATCGCACGCTGAGAACGAAAGTGCCCGATTTCAAAATTTTGATTAAATGAGTTAAGTATACAGAATGACTTAAAAAAGTATATTCTATCGTATTATATTATCTAAAAACTTCTAATACTAAAGTGACCTATTTTTTCGATTTTTTTTTTCAAACTTTATTTTATACGAGAAAATCATATTTTTTTGCAAAAACTATATAATGTTTCTAAAGCTATTTAGTGAAACAATAAATTTCAACAGAAATTCATAACTTTTGTTACCATGTTTTAGTGTTATTGTAAAATGAACAGAAAATGCTTAATACGACGGACACATTTTCGCTCTTTCCCAAAAATTAGCAATTTTGAGTTGAGTCACTTTCGTTCTCAGCGTGCGATATCCCGAAAAATGGTTTGGTCCAGTCTAGAGATGTGCCGTTGCCAGCAATCTGGGAATATTGCCGCCAATATTCATACATCGGGCAGTATTCCCACCAATATTCCCACTTCATTGCAATATTGCCGGCAACGGCACATCTCTAGTCCAGTCTTACCTACACTTTAGTGTCAAAACAAATCTAATCAACTAGAGTTTTTTACTACTTTTCTAACCTAATTTCAAGTAACTGTTCCACATGGTAAAGTACTAAAAACCCATCGTTCACACTAACCCGATACGCCTACGTAAACAACCCAATAGGGAGCACTAAGATTGGCTCAACCTTTATCAGATTGCAATGAATTACCTGCCTAAATGCGGGTGCCAAACTACAGGGTCTGATAGCTGAATAGTGGCGAAAGAGGGCACAGAGCACCGTTGCCAGACGTCCCGATTTTGGCGGGACGTCCCGATTTTTAAATCAAAATTAAATAGCCAGGACAGGAATAGTCCCGCTTTTCGAGAATAACTCGACGTTGCGAGCGCCACTGAGAAAGCGCGGACGGGTGGCACCGACAATTATGGACTTCTTTTTTTCAGTCGACGGGAAAAATCATCATTGACAAAACCCGCTCTTGGGTGGAGCGGGAGATAGTGTCAGACTTTTACTGACTAAAAACCCCGCGCCGTTCCTTCTAGCCTTCATACCGGGGCTCTAGTTTCCTTTCGGATAACCCTGACCCCGGAGGCTTCGACCCCGATGGGGCCCTCCTGTTGCTGACAACTCCTTGAGGCGTGCAACAATTATGGACTGGCCGCCTTGAAACGCCATATTTTTTTAATGAACAAAACTTTTTTCATTTGTTTATTTTTTATTTATTTTTTTTATACAGAAGACGAATAAGACTCAACTATTTAACGATAGGGTAAAATCTGATTAAGAATAACATATTTTTATTAAAATACATTTTCATTGATATTTTTACTATCTATTGTCACGTAAACGTAATTTGAACTCAAAAGACAAATATTCAAAAATTTTGATTATATACGTTTTATTTTACTATGTCCCGCTTTCGACAAAAGAATCCCGCTTTTTTCAATTAAAAAGTTCCTAAATTGCGACTTGGCAAAAAAAAAAAACTGGCAACATTGGCAAAGAGTCAAAGACTATTTAGTCCAAGGGTTTAGGCAAACATCCCTAGTGACCTTAACCACTATACTATCTGATACATTAGTACCATTCTGGTCAAGTTAGGCCATCATCGCCTTTCATAGTAGTGGTTAGTTGGACGTAGACCTAATCCTGCATCACAAAGGCAGGGTGCAAATTGGCAAGATTCGGGTTACATAGTCCGGAAGACAATGTGCAGTAATAGTGTTTGCCTATCGACAGTACACACGCAGCCTGCGCGGCGACACAATACGGATGGAAATTACTTTTCAATACTCGAAAACTGGCTCTTCAAAATGGCATATTTATCAAACTCGTGTTTTTTTTAACGGTCTACCAAAAAAAAGAGGAGGTAATTTTTTTTTATGTTTGTTTACTTTTTCTTTTATGTACTGATTTGCAATTATTTTTCCCCCTTACATGATATGCTTCCAGATTAGTCTCATTTATTTCAAAATCCAGTTCTGATGATGGGATCCATGAGGAATCGAGGGAAAACCTCAAATATTTGTATTTTCATCGAGGATTTAAGGACGTACAGTCAAAAAGTGACATTTGATGGAGTTAGAACTGGTAAAGAAGACCAGAAATGGCCAACGGAACTTCATACGATTTGCAGAGAATTCTTTAGATCGTACGCTGTCGCCACCAGATATTGTGATTAAGGTAAAAAATACTTGCGATAGCTTGTTGCCATCTAGATTAAAAGTAAAATGCTTGGCGAATTTGGCAAATTTTCTTCAGAGCAAAATTAACAAAAATGCGTCGTAATTTTCAAAGAAAGTATTTCTTCGTAAGTGCATTGAAAAACGTCGTTTACTACACGTCCAATGGCAATATTTCTGCACTTGTATCAAAATTTACTACTTCCTGTGTTTAAATTGACGTGCATACTCTTTGAAAACTAAAACTATTCAAATGTGTGGTCCTGAAACTAATTTTTTTTTTACCGACATGACGTCGGTAAAAAAATCATATTTACATTTGATATTTTAAAGATTCTCTTTTATTTTAAGTTAATTAGTAAAAAACTATTTATTCTAAAAATTTTAAATTTGAAAATAACATTTTTTTTTTAATTTACTTGGCATAGTGTACGAAACACTTACGGCACATTTGTTTTTGTAGTGATTGTTTTTAAAAAAAGAAGTCCCATTTACGTTTTTAAAGTCAAGAAAAACAATGAAAAGTCATCAAAATAACGTCGGGATGAAAGGTACGAGTGTCATGCAATAAAAAATGGATAAAATAAACATTTGAATTGATATTGACAGATAAATGTGTGGTTTAATAGAACTGTCAGCGGTCGGTTATAGTCTAGGAATGCAATACGGCTAGGCTATCAAATGCACGTCGACGTCTGTGTTTAGATTTATTGTTATGACTCGTATACTCTATGGTTTATTTTCGAATATCAACTGTCAAAGTGATTCTTTTAAATACTTGGTCTGAAGAATTTTGAATTGATGTTTTCTATGGATAAACATTACATTTAATTTTTGTAAACTTTTGTAATATTTTATGTAAGTACTCGTCTGTTTTTGGTCTAAATTTTTTTTTTCAAAATCGTCTGCAGTCTAATTTTAGTAGGTAAAGTCTGTCTAAAAAGTCAAACTACTTGAGAAATTATTAGGGTAAAATGAAATCTGATGTAATCAAAACTGGTTCAATAATCAAGATAGATTAAGAGATTCAGATAAATGTTTACCTTATATAAACTTTCGACTATAGGTATTTTTTAAATGATTAAATATTATCAAAAATTCCCAAGTCCTTTGACTTTTTAGACAGACTATAATAAATAAGTCTAAAAAATAAATAAGACAAATATGACTTATTTTTTGTCTATACAACAAGAATTACTCCATTTGTTACTGCATCACAAGCCTTATTATACCTTTACAACCGGTTAAAATTAATGTGGCCAAAAAGAGCATTTCTTTTTTTATCTCATATTGACCAGTGCTTGACTGCGATCCTAACCTGATGGTAAGCAGTGATGCAATCGTCGATAGTGAGGCGCACTAGTTTATCAAGAGCCTATTCACTATAGCCTTGAAGACACTCAAATTATAATCTCAACATATGCTGCGATATTTAAAACAATAAATAATAAATCTCTCTTGTATTCTGGTAATTGATAAATTATAGATGGTTAGGTTATCGGTAGCTTGCTTAGAAATTATGTTAGCAGAATAATGCTCTTAATATATTATTATTGTAAGCAACGTCGATCCTCATTTATATCTATTTGAGGAGCCAATCAGATTCATTACTGTAAAGTGGCTCCATTCTGTTATACGTCAGCGATAGTGATGGGCGTTTATGAATAATTAAACTAATTGCCTAATCGTTAATTCATGTTATCTATACCAGAATTAATTATGTGATGGATATAATTTTCAAATTAACTATTGAGGACTATAGAAGATCAGGTTGACGAAATTTTCAATGAATTGCTGATAGGTTTGTTGTATCGGTTTTAGCTTGATTCTTTTGACACATTTCAATATTAAAGCCTCTTCAACCATTTTAATAAATGAAAATCTTTCAGTCACACGGTTTTGAAAACAATAAAGGATATCAAGAGTGAAATTGGCACAGGAGCTCCAGCTGCGTCGAAGCCTACTGGGGCCAGGGTTATTCGAATGGGCGCTCGAGCCCCGGTATGAAGGCTTTAAGGAACGGGGTGGGTTTTTAGTCAGTAAGAGTCTGACACTATCTCCCGCTCCACCCAAGAGCGGGGTTGTCATTAGATGATTTTTGCCCACCTAAAAAAGGAGTAAATTGGCATTTTTAGAACTAGGAATTCTGAGACATTTGTTACCTACACAGGGCACGCCTGGTAGATTGGGGCTAGATTTGGTAAACGTACTTTTATATATAGAACTTACTTTTTTTCCGCGGCTGCACCCACGTACATTAAATATAGCCTATTGCACTTAGGAATAAAGAAGCTTTCAGTCGATAAAAAAAAACGCACTAATACTTTCAGAGATTACCTACTACAAACAAGATACAAACTTTACGTCTTTGTAAGTGATAAAAGAACTAAGTTTCATTAAAATTGTTGGGTTATTATATCATCATCAGCCATTTTAATGTTCCCACTGCTGGGACTCAGGCCTCCTCTCTAGGAGAGGGAATGTGCCGTAATCCACCACGCGGGCCCAGTGCGGGTTAGTGAATGTCACATGTCCTTCGAATTTTTGGTTCTAAGACATGACGGTTTCCTCACGATGTTTTCCTTCACCGTTTTGAGAACACTAATAAAATAAAATACACAACGTAATGCGCCTGGCAGGGTTTGAACCCGTCCACCACTGCTCAGGTTATTATAATAATAATTATTTAAAAACAACGTAATGCTTGTTTCGTAAAAAATTATACAATGAGGGGACTTTTTTAGTGTACATTTCATTTCCCACTTCTAAAACAAAATTACTCTGTTTCATTTAGAAAAAGTAATTAGGGTTACCACCCTGGTAACCTGGTGACCCTAATTGTGGCTCGCTAACTTTTCTTAGTGCCTACTATGGCATTATTTGAGCTGTTGTTAGGTTCTAACATGTTATGGTGTTTTTATTTTTCAAGTAATTCCTCCATGTAAAAAAAAAATACTGGCCTGTTGGACTAGTGGTTAGTGGCCCTGACTGCCATGCCGGAGGTCGTGGGTTCGATTCCCACTCAGGACAAATGTTTGTGTGATGAGCATGATCATTTGCTCTGTGTCTTTATGTCTTTATGTCTCTGTGTCGGTGTAATTTATCTATGTATGTATGTATTTAGAAATATGTAAGTTTATCAGTTGTCTAGTACTCATAACACAAGCTCTGCTTAGCTTGGGACTAGACAACGTTGTGTGATAGTTGTCGAATATTTGATTATATTAAAATTAGATATTCTGGTATGTCTTCATGGATTGGACGTTGATTCCAAATATAGCTGATGGACAATTTTCAATTGTTTATTCAAAACTTTCATTACTACATTCATAAATTCCGTCAAAGTGTAAGACAGTTCGTTGCTAGTTTCACATTTAATCTACTAATATATGTGTACTAGCTGCTCCCAGCGGCTTAACCCGCAGGATAGCAGATAATTATCCCAAGGGAACATATTTCCGGGATAAAAAGTATCTTATATCCTATTCCAGGACATGGTCTATCTATGTACCAAGTTTCATCAAAATCGGTTTTGCCATTTAGGCGTGCAGACGTCACAAACAAACCAATTCACTTTCGCTTTTATAATATTAGTAAGGATTTAGGATTAGTATAAAATAATATACTTAGTGTTTAAGCTAATATACATAGTTACTTTAAGAACAATGTGTAGGTAATAAGTATTTCGATACCTCCATAAAGTTTTTTTAGTAAAATTGTAATAAAAAAATATATTATTGATTACATAATGCAAATAGGTACATCGTTTAAAAGGATTTTCACAAATAGCTTACATAATTAAAATTTATAAAAAATGTTTCTGAAAAAATTGTCTTTTTGCCTTACGACATTATGCTGAGCTAGTTATGAAATATACATAACCATATGAAAATTTACATGTGATATTAATATACACATTTGTACCTATACCCTGTTCATTTAATTGTAACATATTACAAACACACACTCGAACATCTAATTCAATTAATATACGTAATTATGTTTATTATATTCAATGTAGATTACGACGCGTGCTGTTAAGTGCTTAGTTTACATTTACAATAGGGCTATGATTATCTTTTGGTGTGTACAATATTGTAATTAATAATATCAATTAACAACTTGCATTGTCCGGTTATAGCTTTCACATGGCCGTACCTCAATAATCTTTTGCATAATATATGCATTAATGATATACAAGGTGTAACGTTAAATGCGCAGAACCTGAAATTAGTTTGATCAGAATAACGAGCAGAATCAATTAAACCACTTTTTAATACAGGTTACATTAACAAAAAATCTTCATTAAAAACTTCGATCTGTCTATTTATGAATAGGTTAAGCCATCACGTGCGCAAACTCGCTGTAATAGGTAAGCGGACACAAATAGTTGTAATCCAATCAAATTTTCTCATACTCGGGATAATAGAAGTTCTTATTTCAATGCAGATATGAATTTTAAACAAAGTGAAACTGCACTTTTAATTTTTTTTGTTTATGTTTTTTTTTCTCACATAAATAGGTCAATCGAATTAAAAATCATTTGAGGTGTCTGAGGTTTTGCGCATTTAAAATTATTACATTGTTATTATTATTATTATATGTTATTTTTTTGGTTGTATAATAGAATTGATATTAAGCGTGATGGCACACTATTATCAGTACCCTAGTAGTTAACGCTAGTAGAAAGCTTATGGGAATGACGTCATCTCAACGTTCAGAACAAAAAAATTGGGTGCGTGGCCAACTCGAAGCGTTGGAAGCAAGCGAAACGGTTGTATGTATCTTGGCTAGGGAACTGGTCTGAGCCCCTACTATGACGAGTTAAAATATCAGGCGTGCGAAAGAAAGATGGGTATTATGATTTTTTTCTGAAGTTTTTTTTTTTAATTAGTACAAAAATATGAAGCTCTATCCATACCCGTTACTGGTCATATTATTGTAGTCAAAAGTAAAAAAAAAACTGAGTTGTGATGTTAAAAAGGGATGGAGCTATTCAGGATATAAAACTCTTTTGAAAAAGACGTAACACGTCATGGTAAATTCCCTGGAATATACACCACTAATTTTTAATTAATACAGATATTTAAAAGGCTTATTAGAAAAGGTCTTGTTATTATTTAAGTAAAGTTTCAGTTAATAATATTCATAAACAGCATAGTTAATAGTGTTCGCTAATATCCCAAAATGGCACTCAATTCATGGACATACTCGTATTATACAGGCTATTGATTATGAATGTTTAAATGTCGATCAAAATATACATGTTGTTACTTATGTGATCAAACTGTTGCGCAGTATACCTAATGTGTTATTGTTAAAGCATCATGACGTCGTAGGTATTATGTGCGGCCTTTAGATTATGTTTACGCAACAATAGGTTTATTTATAGGTTGTTTACTGAAACACACCTAGGTAAAGGTGAACAATTTTATATGGACGTTTTTGTTCTTCTTTTTATTTATTGACTTGAGACTCGCCCCGGGTTTGCATAACAATGGCTTGGACAGCGAGCAATTTGTGGCTCGCCGTCCGGTAACCGTCTGGACTGAGACTGAGACGTCCACGGTGTCCCACGTGCACCTCAAACTTACTGGGACCATGAATCGTTCTAGGACCAGGGCTTCTTCTTGAACGCAAAAGGCACATGAAAGGACATGTGGTTTTAATCAGTAAAAGTCTGGCACGCCCTCTCGCTTCACCCTAGGACGAGAGAAAAAGCTTGGGGGAAGCCTATGTTCAACAGTGGACGTTTTCCGGCTGAATTGATGATGATGATGATGATTGTAGAAGTAACTCATTACTCAATATTTTTTATGTCTCAGTATTCCATTGAACAAACAAGTTTCAGAGAATTTATTTCTAGACAAAAAGGATTTTAAGATAAAAATAACAGCGTAACTCACACAAAGAAATTCCTAATCCTATTTAGATTTAGATAATCTAATTAGCTTTTAGTTCAAGAAAGACTTTTCTGGGAATAAATAATGAATTTTTAATCTAAATGATAAAATAAATATTAGAGAGAAGACGTATTATTTTGTTGTTTGTGGAAAGTACTGATCGGATTACGAAAGAAAGAGAGAAAAGAAAGAAAAAACTATCGCTGAGTTAGTACTTAGCGGTAGTTTTTCTTTTTCGTTGTTTGTCAGTACAAAAAGAAAAGCCTATACACGCTTAGGGGCTTAATTCTCTTTCAAAAAAGTTATTATCTACCCTAATATAATAAAGAGGTAAAGTTTGTTTTTTTGTTTTTCTGTTTGTAGAAGGTTATCTCTGGAAGTACTGGTCCGATTGCAAAAATTGTTTCACCAATAGAAAGCTGCTTTATTCCTAAGTAACATAGGCTTATATATTAAACTAGCTTTTGCCCGCACGGCTTCGCTCCAGCTCTTCCCTACTCTATCCTACTATACGCTACTCTACCCTACTCTACCCTACACTGCTCTACACTACACTACACTACTCTACAGTACTCTTCTCTACACTACTCTACCCTACTCTACCCTACACTACTCTATACTACTCTATACTACTCTACTCTACACTACTCTACACTACTCTACCCTACTCTACCCTACTCTACCCTACTCTACCCTACTCTACCCTACTCTACTCTACACTACTCTACACTACTCTACTCTACACTACTCTACCCTACTCTACCCTACTATACCCTACTATACCCTACTCTACCCTACCAAACTTCACATAAACCATCTACTAAATAGTCCGAACAAAGCCTAAAAATTTGGTTTGGATAGGTGAGCCCGTTCTTGAGTTATAAAATAACAACGAAAAGTGGCATTGATTTTTATATATATAGATAAGTACGCGGGCGAAATCACGAACAAAAGCTAGTTGTATTGTAAGCTAGTTGTGTTGTATGTTGTTGTAATTGAAGTTTTTTAAGTATCTTTTTTATGATGTATTAGTAAAATCTTAAAGGCAATAATAGTTAATATATATTTTTTATTTAGTTATAGTATAAAAAATACGCCTCCACCAAACTCTTTTGTATTTATCGGTTTTCGATGAGAAAGAATAAGGTCCAATTTACAGGGATCATAGCTTTTTTCTAAAAAGAAAAAAAGCTCTATTTCGATAGCAGACTATGAGAATAAAGCCATACATAGTTCATATTATTTTTAAAAGCCCATATCTCAAAGTAATAAGATTACGATTTAGCAAGAAATAATACATGATTCCTGTAAGATGGACTGCGACAGTGACGAGATAAAGTGAAATATAAAATATTATATTCGTAGAATATCCTTAGAACACGTTTATAAAGCTTTTTATTTTTACAGCTTCTTTAATGTTAACATAGTTTTTTCGTAGAGAAAAGATCACTGAAACATTTGACGTTTGATCATAAGGGTTTTTATCGGATGTGGGCAGTGGGTACATCAGGGCCAAAAGCCACAGAAGCTACAAAAAAAACGCCGCTCCAAGCTTCTCTTTGAGGCGGCCTTTTTTGTGGCTCGTGGACGGCAGTGCTGCCACAAAAAAAAGCTTGAAGACGCTTCAAGCTTCTCCGGCCACAAGCTGTCGCCTGCTTTAGCTGTTTTTTGCGGCGGCTTCTACTTTTTTTGTGGCCGCTTCTAGCGTTTTTTTGAGGCCCGTGTGCGTGGACAGATACCATGACGTGTTAAAATGTCAGTTGTGTCAGCGAGAAAGAGTATGGTGCTCACCCTATATAGCTTTACCCCTTTAACAGTTCAATTGAAGTCGGTTCAGTAGCAGCAATATCATTTTTGAAGACCTATCCTTAGATACCCCACACGCATGGGTTTGACTAAAAAAAGATTTTTTGAGTTTCAGTTCTAAGTATGGGGAACAAAATATATATTTTTTATCAAAATCTTAATGCGGTTCACAGAATACATCTACTCACCAAGTTTCAACAGTATTGTTCTCATAGTTTCGGAAAAAAGTGGCTGTGACATACGGCCGGACAGACAGACAGACAGACATGACGAATCCATAAGGGCTCCGTTTTTTGCCATTTGGCTACGGAACCCTAAAATGGCAATAGATGATGCTTACTAGACCATGTAAATATTCTAATTAGTCTTTTTTTTATTTATTATTGTTAGGCTTGCGTTTGACCACCATCTCACCTGATGGTAAGCGACGACCACATGTCGACGATGAGCACACACGCTTGCCTGGAAGTAACCTATTCACTCTTGACTTAAAAACCCTTAAGTTGTATATAGTATACAACTTAGGAGTAGTCGTATATAAGTTATACTTGACTCAAATATTACTTTACTTGAAGATGTTACGTTCTACTCGTATGTGTACAAGCACCATTCAAATTGACGTCATAACATCAGTCGTCGAGTCCAGTTGGTCGGCTTCTATTTAAGTTTGGACGTCATCGAATCGGTCAGAGCGCGGCGTTTTGAGCCCTCTTTAGAAGGGCCTATCAATAGGTTGTAACCGAATTCACGTTAGCCGGCCGCTCTCTCAAATAACGATTGGGATGTTACGGCTATAGCTATGTTCACTAGGTACCTACTCGTAAAACAATGGCATACAAAGATAAAGCAACACGCACAACGTCATGTAATACATGATTTTTCAGGACGATTTGGAGGAAAAGCTAAGCCTTTTTCCTTTTTTCGTAGACATGTAACCAAAGGTCAAACAGTACGCTTATACATAAAATACAAGCTTTTCTTTCGGAGGCCGTTTCCGAGAACAAATACACTGCGTAACTGAACGTTAACTGAATAATGTTCATTACGTATTAATGTTCAATTGGTATGTTTTACGCAGGGCGCGCTCTGTGACCGCGCCGCTTCCCAAGGGAAATCAGGCAGCGATCCTTTGAGCCCGCACTATACCATACTTTACCTGTTTGAGTAAACAATACCGGTGTTTTTACCATTCTACATTATATCAATATGTTTCCAATCAAATATACTACAAGGCTTCCCAATCCGCTTATCAGTTCATCGAATTTCAAGCAAGGAGAATTAGACCACTTTTAATTCGCTTTCAAATAAAATCAAATTATATTTGGCTTTAATCATTGGGGAAAAATCAACCGAGGGGAAAGGCATTAGCCTCTAAATGAAATGGGAATACCCTTTTAGATTGAAACCCTATATTAGAAGAGCCTGGAATTGGAATAATTATTCGAGATTTTCGTGGACTTTTTTTCTATTATCACATTACCCTCTAAACGGTGAGCTTTCAAGTAATTCTTGGGTATCGTAATTAAAGTCTACAGGGTATGTTCTTGAACCTTTGACTGGCCTGTAGGTCTAGTGGTTAGTAGGCCTGAAGGTCGTGGTTCGATTCTCACCCTAAACCAATGTTTGAGTGATGAGCACAACTTACATAGCATAGCATAATCGGCCTTATAATGTTCGCACTGTTGGGACACAGGCCTTCTCTCTAGAAGAAGGAATGGCCAGTTATCTACCACTTGGGCCCAGTGCGGGTTGGTGGATGTCACATGTATTCGAATTTTTTATTCTAGGACATGCTGGTTTCCTTTTTGTTTTTACTAGCAAGGGGCTTTAATTCCGTATATTTATTTTAACACCACTGTTTTTGATTTTAATACAAAATAAATAAAAAACAATAAATTTTGGGGGTTCCCCATTCTTAGAATTGAAACTCAAAATATTTTTTATTCATCTAACTCTTACGTTTGGGGTATCTATGGATAGGTCTTCAAAAATAATATTGAGGTTTCTAAAATATATTTTTTTCTAAACTAAATAGTTTGCGCACGAGAAACTTTCAAAGTGGTAAAATGTGTCCCGCTGTAACTTCTAAAATAAGAGAATGATAAAACTAAAAAAAAAATACGATGAATATTACTATGCAAACCTTCATCGGAAATTGGTTTGAACGAGATCGAGTAAGTAGTTTTTTTTAATACACCATTAATCTAAAATAATACACTAATATTACAACATCGATCAAAGTTACAACGAACTACAAGAACTTTTATATTATGTTACTTGCTGCTACGGAACCCTTCATGGGCGAGTGCGACTCGCACTTGGCCACTTTTTTTTAACTATAATTTTTTTTTTCTATAACTTGTAATTTTAAATCTCTGTCCTGCAAACTTTATCTACTCAATGTCTCTTAGCCATATTTGGCTTACAAGCGTCGAAATATACATACTCAAATTATTGTTAGGCATCGAAATTAAATTGATATGTTATCGATATATGGTATGTTATCGAACAATTAGGTACGGAGGGCTGGATGTGAGTGATGTGTGTTGTTGACCACCCACGTCCTCCTGAACCCTAAGTGCATTGCGTTCGCCAGCGTTCGGTAAACAATTGTTCATGGGAAGCATAATTCATTCACCAATCTACTCGATGCGGCGTCCATTCCCACAATAGCCTGACCATCGGTGCCTGTGTTTCACAAATGGGGTTTGGCTTGAACAGAACCGTCAATGTAATGACTACCTCATTGTTAGGCACGACACTTTATAGACGTCTACAAGAATTGAAAGGGACTGGAGAATCAATGCGGCGGCCATGAGTGGCGGTAATGGGCCATGCAGGGAAGTTCGATTCATGTATTGAATCAGTATAACGATGCTAATGCAGACCGAAAACTAAGCTAAGTTAGTTTAGCTTAGCTCGCATTGCCGACGCAGTTTTCCATACTTGTGTGCAGACCGCAAGCTATGCGAATGAAGCTATGTTAGCTAACTGACTGGCCTATTAGTCTAGTGGTTAGTGGCCCTGACTGCTAAGCCGGAGGTCGTGGGTTCGATTTCCACCCAGGACAAATGTTTATGTGATGAGCATGATCATTTTTTTTGTGTCTGGGCGTAATTTATCTATAATATGTATGTATTTAGAAATTTAGAAGTATGTTTATCAGTTGTTTAGTTCCCATAACACAAGCTCTGCTTAGCTTGGGACTAGACGGCGTTGTGTGGTAGTTGTGGGATATTATTAACTAAAATATGCGAAGCTAAGTTAAGCTCATTTCAGACTGCGCTATAATATAATAACATATAGCTTACAGTTCATAGCACAACAATACAACATCCTGGGGTGCCATCGTTTATTATTTATCTAAGGTGGAATAATATCCTAATCCTATTAAGAAAATAAAAATATCCACCCCTATATTGACCCCGTGTATCTTAATCGGCACATAAGATTTTCCTTTCTAAGATGAGTAAAAAAGAAATTTTTCCTCATTGCTATTTATTTACGAGTGATCGCTTTATTTTAATGATTTCCTGGTATTAATTAGACGCGTTGATTTTGTCATCCGGTCTTTGCCAAAAATACGAGGCTTATTATTGTGATAATATTATTTTAGCTTTTGTCTTCTAATAATATTAAAAGAAAACTAAATAAGATAAGATATTATTAACAAATACAAAACATTATTTGTGTAGTACAATTGTAACGAAGATATTGCTTGTATTTCCCGATGGGCGAAGTAAAGTTGTAGATACACTGAAGTATAGGCGGAAAGAGAATACACGTTAATTTTTATTATGGAACTGATTTTTTCGGCCATCTGTTGACATATTGTTTTATGACATGAACCTATATGTAGTCATCGAGTTGGGTAAAACCATCAAAATCAGTTGTAAAAGTTCATTCAAGGCAAGAAATATGAATGAATCAACCATTTAAAAAGTGGCGTATTTTTGCATTTGTGTGTGTGACGTGCATGTGATCAAGTACACTTTTAATTATTTTTTAAATCTAGATATGGATATTCTACAAATTTTGACATTAATGACAAAATAGAAACGAGCGTACCTATTTCTGCCAACCAGATCCTACTCTCGACTTCGACTACCTTGTTTTTTATTTTTTTAGCCACCTTATTATTACCTGTTATTATTTTTCCTGTAGCGGTAATTAATGTCATTTACCTATCTATGTGTAACAAATGTACTGCTTTCAGATTTATTCCTATAATTGTGCATTTGACACAAAACCTTGCTTTGTGCCAAATTTCAGAATTCTGGGTCAACAGGAAGAACCCTATGAGTTTCGATCTTTTTGAGTTTGAAAATATACGTTTTTTTGCGACATAAACGGCCGTAACTTTTTTATTCGTTTATTTAGAAGTTTGATTTTTTCACAGCTTAAAGGAACCGCAAACTTGAGTATATGGTTTTAATTTCAACTCGATATCTTTATGCGTTCTTGAGACAAAGGGTCATGACAGACAGACAGACGGACGGACGGCTAACAAAGTGATCCTATAAGGGTTCCGTTTCTTTCTTTTGAGGTACGGAACTCTAAAAACTGGTGACGGCCGTAAAGTTGCCGAATTTTCACCTCGATCGAAATATGCACTCTCAAACTGACAGACGACAAATACTGACGGTTTATGAGGGTAATATTAGAGAGTTCGAATTCCCCATTTGTAGCCTGAAGACATTAGTCTTCGGTTAATGGCATTAATATTGTGTGAAGCTTTAACACAATTGCGTTAATGTAATATTATATCAGGTACATAGAACATTACATTATCGTGCCCAACCGTTTGAAAAGCTACGTTTTTATTACAGATTGCAATTATAATAAGTATGTATCTATATTTTAGTTTATATAACTCGATGGCTTTAATTTTGCTTTATTTTTGGTCGTTACCTATCGAAATAATAGAATTTATAATACAATATATAGAAGTTTTTAGTTCTTCTTCTTTTCGTGGCGATGCTCTCAAACTATATTTTCACTGACCAATATTTGGCAACCTGTACGGCTCTATTGTTGGCCTCGTATAGATCCTGAAAACTGCGGGTGGTAATGCAGGATGGGCAGCATAGCAAGTGGCGCGTGTCCTGTGCTTGTGTATGTAGAAGTTTTTAGCTGTGTCTGCATCACTTAGTGTACGAAATCGTATCGACATTGACTTTTATACATTTAGTTCATTAAACCCCAAGCGAACGCCGGCGTTCGCGCTGTCATTGTCTTATATTGTGTCTCTAATTGACGGTTTCTGAAGAGATATGTAAATTGATATATTATTTAGGCTTTGTTTCATCGCAATCGGTTGACTATTTAAGATATACTACGTACATTCATTGACTGTTTGGCTGTGTGTAGTTCGCCGGGTTATATTTTTGGTTAAAATTTTGGTTTCCGCAGAAAACCGTGTTTCGTTGACCACAAGACCAATCAACCAGTCGTTCAATTCAATTCGTGTAGTAATGGCTGCCATTTTGAGTTTATTATTATTATTAAATCTCTGTCTCAACAACCATAATCCTACTAATATTATAAATGCGAAAGTTTGTATGTATGGATGTTTGTTACTCTTACACGCAAAAACCACTGAACGGATCTCGATGAAACTTGGTACACGAGTAGACCATATGCCAGAATAACACATAGGATACTTTTTATCCTGGGATTATGTACGCGGGTGAAGCCGCGGGTAAAAGCTAGTTTTTACATATTTAAATTAGGTACCTACATATGTACATACGAATTGTCTAAGTACTCAACATAAAGTTTCAGCTACAATATCTCTTGCCGCCATGTTTCTTAACGAGACACTTGTAATGAGACTAATAAACTTAATGTTTCAGTGACATCTTGGCAGAGAGACATACGTAAAAAATAAAATTGGTGAAGTGTAAACATTCATTTTGATTTTGATTAAGTAGCAACCGTAGCAACAGTAGACCAATAATAAAAAAGGTAGGTAACCATGAACTCGTAATGCTATCTATTTGACGACCTAAACTGAACTGTTAAAGGGATGGAGCTTATATTATATATGTATATATAGCATCGCTATTCAACGTGGCATTATTGCCAGTGTTCTGGACACTTTTCCCATAGACAATGACGTGGATGATATTTTGATGTCCAATGATTTTTTTATACGCGTTTGCGAACTACTATTTTAATTTTATGTTTATGTATATTTATCTATAAATAAATACCTAAATCTTCTGTAAGTGTATTTGTTAACTAGCTACTCCTAAACGGATTGATCAAACTAGATGAAATTTTGTGTGAGTGGATGTAGGGGCTGTAGCAGGAGTCTGAACGTTGGTCAGAGCTAATCCAAGCTACACTAGAGACATCACCGAAGACAGGACAACATGGCGGAATATAGTCCACAGGAAAGTTATTCGTCGAGGTCAAGACCCTCAGCATTGAGGATAAACGACGCAAGGAGGAGAAGGGTGGATTTCTCAATGGTTTGAAAATGCAATTGAGCCCGGTAGGTAGTGGTGTAAGTGGTTCTAATTTTTTTTCCTAATGATAATCTAGTTTTAGGGCTGGACGACGTCTACCGCACCGCTAGTTAATTTACAAGTATATTGTAGTTAGATTCTGTCAAAAAAATGAATACTATAGGTTAGGTATATAGGTTAGAATGAAACGCGTCCTAAGGCTCCAACACCGTTTAGATAACGTAATGATGATAAGATAATGAGCCTTGAACACTAATCACTTAAACATTTACTCATACGACGAAGATGTACCTATAGCTTGTCACTGAAAAATCGGTTGAAACGTACCGCCTTCCTCAAAAAAGTATTTTTTTAGTTTAGGAGAATGTTATTAATAGTGGTTTCAGAAGCAGTCTTCTTTTGACATTCCGGTTTTCTCATGATGTTTTCCAACACCGTTTTGTAAGTAGTGGTGATGAAATAAATTACACAAAGTAATGCGTTTTGGGTTCCATTAAACGCAAGCTGATATCGCGGCAGAGAGAAGGTGGAGAGATGAGCTGGACAACTACCAGAGGGATTGGCCTACAATGACTGAGGATAGGAACACAAAATAGATAGGTAATAGAAGTGTGTAGAAAAGGGGGAGAGGGAGGCCTTCGCCCAGCAGTGGGACATAATGGGCTAACTAACTAGAACACCCAAATCCTCTGCATGATATGTAAGTGAGGACTAATCAAACACGCTAAGTATTTTTTTTATATCGATACACTAAGAATTACTCGTGTATCGTGTTTGCGTTCATAGATAAATATGAAAATTCACGTAAGACACCAAGACAGAGATCAAAGTCAGAACAGAGTTTTTATTATTGTTAGGATCGCGCTTGACCGCTATCTCAACTGATGGAAAGCGACGATGCAGTCGACGATGGTGCACTCTTACCTAGAAGCAACCTAATCACTCTAAGATGTTGTACCCATCAGGCAATCATTTCAATAATAATTAATTGAAGATGCAAACAATAGCAGCCATGTTTATTGATTTGGTTAGCATAATGGCGGCACTGTGATTAGATCTATTTGAAATTTGATTGCATGTAACATTAACAAATTACCAAACGGCTACCTGGTTTAAAGCAGAACTATTTTGATTGCAATTGTGAAATGAAATAAGCAATTATCAATCGCACCATTGATTAGGACTAAGTGAGAGATAATTGACAATTTCAATTGTGTTTGGACTCGCCATTATTCGGGACGGTGAATGGAATAGAATCTCATTATGATATAATACTGAGTCATACAAATGCGAATTGTCTAAGTTTGCTATTGTGATAGTTTGTCGGAGGATAAGGACCTGTCCTCAAATAAGCGGTCAAGATATTTTGTTTGTATTTTATCCCTTCTCGAGTAGGTATATGCTTGTTATTATTACGTAAACGCGCAATTTTTTGAAAAGGGTTTACTGGTTTTTTTCCACGAAAAATGAAGATAGGTATAGAATTATAGAGGAGGAGGTGGTACCAAAAGGGCTAAAAGCTTTCAAATAAAAAAAAAAAACTGCATCCAAATCTGTTCACCTGTATAAGAGCAACTGTGCCACAGACAGACACACATATAGCGATTAAAATTTCGCGTTACGGGTTAAATACATTTGAAATTCACCAGACACATGGCAGAAAATCTTCAGAAACACCTAGAAGTAAAGTAATAAGGAACTAGGTACTTACATGGTGTATAATATCGGTGGCAGCGTAAAAACTTTCGTGCGGATCGGGTCGTTTCATCATGTAGGGCCTCGGGAATTCCGTGTCTTCACAGATTTCTGCACCAAAAAATAAACATTCAGCATAAAATGCGTAGTTTTATAATTACAGAAAGGTACCTATGTTTATTTGTTGGATATAGGTTTGACATGAAAGTTATCAAAAAAAAAAAAACGGCCCGTCATTCCTATATCATTCTATTTTAGTATCATAATGGAGCGTTCACATCGGCCGTGGCCGGACGCTCCCGGCTCCAACCGTCAGTCAAAGTCACGGATAATTCGTATTTTTGACCAAAAACCCGTCACTATTTTCTCCACCGTATTCTCCCAAAGATACACGGACCCGGGACCTATTATCCTGTGCTCGGGGCGCATCATCTTTTCAATATGGCTGCGGAACAATGGACAGCTTTCCGGCCGGACGTCCGCCCCCCGTAACGAGCACGTATCTTGAGTTTTCTTTTAAAGGGGCCCAGTACCAAAATGTTGAAATTTTAGTGTGAAAAAATGTTCATGGTAAAATTCCTCTAATCATATTGTTAGGTTCTTAATTTTTACTTTACTATCAAAGCCAAATTATTAAAGTGAAAATGAAATATAGCAAAAGATAAGGAACTCTCAAAAGTTGTGTGCAAAAAACTCGTTATCCGAGATCAGATAGCAATCCGTAGCGTTTTCCTCAACATTCATCAGAACGTCACATTTATTTTCTAAAAATGTGTAGTTAAGAAAATCACTAGGTCGTTTCATTTTCATGCTATTCGTGTAAGAGTCGTTGGAATAGGGAGAGCGGGGGAAAAGTAACAATCTAGGGGCAAGTGCACTCGTAAACCTAACGAGTGCAGTGGAGTGGCGAGTTGAGTGTCGTAGGCAAGCTAACTAGCGCCAGTCGGAAAAAACACGGCCAGCGACCACAAACATGCCGTGTTGGGGACATAACAAGAGCGTTTAGCGATCTTTGTGAGTAGCATGTTTTTTATGATCGCCGACTTGAACTGTACTTTTGCTGATGATTAGAAATTTCTAAAGTAAAGATAAAATGAAGATAGAAATGTGTCTTGTAAGCAAAACCATTGTTCTCGAATCTCGTACCAAACATGAATACGAGTATAATGACATTGATAAATATAACATCGAAACTTATGTATGTATATGGACGTTTAGATACATCCACATGGGGATCAACCCTTGTTTATTGAGCAAAAAATAGCCCGTAGTAGTTTGTTCATTTGTAACAGCAGATATTTACAATTAGGGTCAGCCCTCTGCGGATTTAATATATCCGACTTTATTGTACTTTACAACTCCTGCTGTATATATTGTTTTATATTTTCTGCAGACTCTCTTCTCACAACGTCTGTGTGTTACTAGTAGTGTTTAAACAACTACGTTGATTTATGGCCATTATACAAACAGGGGTTTTTTTTCTGATATTTATACAATGTCAGTTCACGAAGCTAAAGTAGCACTTTTCTTCAAGTATCGGAGACGAAAAAGACAAATATGTTTTCTGTATCTCACAAATGTGGTCATAGATTACGTGTTATGACACAACTTTGTGAAACTATTGGAGCACTAATAAAAATACAGTCACATTTCTAGTTGGGGAAGTAGGACTCAAACTTGGATGATTTGTAAGCTGCGGACACAGCGGACATAACTAATGTTATTGACGGAATAGTTTGGTTGCCTACCGTTGTACTCGTGCTGGTCGTGCGTCTCTCGTTTGTCGCGACGGCCCAGGGTCTCTCTCCAGATGTTGTAGGGTTCCCTGTAGTCTTCGTCCACGACGGCCGGCCTGTAACAACCAATCAACTTTATTATTTTGATCGAGTGTCAAAAACCCAACTAAAACATATTTTTAAATACGAGTTGGTTGGTTGTACCATTATTCCTGGTACAGCGAATAATTCAATATATCGCGTGTTTTTAGTGTTATTTATTGAGCCCTTGCCCTCTAATACACACATCCCTTTTTTTACCAAGGCTGAACTTAAGTAGGTGATTTATGATTTTACTGCGCTGCGTTTCTGACTGATTTATAGCGGTTTTGTCAAAAAGTTAGTGTTTAATAAGTTAAGTTTAATGGGATGAAAATTAGGAACCAGACCCTAAAATGAAAACTGTATTAGAAACTTACCGCAACATATGTATTGGCGGGCAGTTAGCGAGCGCAAGTGCCAGCCTGGGAGCTCTCCTGTTGTTCCGAGAGCTCGCGCTGCCGTGTCTCAGCGACGGGCAGAACGGTTTCTTCAGCACATTGGGAATGCGGCGACGGGTCTTCTTCGTCAGTAGGACCACAGTAGCTGCAATGAAGGCCCCACCACCAACCAGGGCCCCACATGCTAGTCCCACAGACACCCTCAAAGAGGAGTTCCTTTTCTTCCTTGAAGATGGTGGAGTATCAGTTCGGTAATACTCTTCAAGGAACTCCACAGATGTATTCACCCAAGTTGGAACTGTTGACAAAAAATTAAAATTGAAGAATGCTCGCTTGAAGCTTCATTAGTAAGCTTTCAGCTTCCATGTAAGACTAAGACAATGAAGGAAAATGAATAGATGTCGAGTCCAGGACTAATTGTTGTTTTGTAAAGGAGGGAATTTACTGAGCTATGCCGCCATGCTGCCAGCTCGACCTCACTCCAGCGGTTTTCAATTCCTGAGACAACGAGACCGAGATTGGTCGACCGTTTAGTGTATTCATAGTTTTTAATATTCTTTTTTAGAACAAATTTTTAAGTTGTAAGTGGTTAGATAAAATGGTGACTAGTGGTTCTTTAGACCACTTTTACAGTGTTTCTTCTGTAAATATGTAACTATGTTTTTAAAGCACTACAGTGTGGATTTTGATATTACAACCGAGTGTGTATTTTGCCATCGGCAATGTTCAATAAAAGTTGTATGTCGATTGAATCAAAAATAAACAAAAAGTCAAAAGGCATATATTTTCAAAAACAAAACAATTTCTGTTATGCTACAAATACACAGTTTCGTGAATTTTGAGCACACAACTTTTATCCTGAAAAGTTGTAAACTACGAGTTTTGAATTTTACACAAATTCGGAAATGGGTCGAATGGTGTGGCGGCTCCGAACTGGGTCTAAACTGAGGTAAACGAAAATGGCGGACTGCCAGTGTAAGGTGCCAAGAGTCAGTTAATTCTGCGCTAATTTCTAATTGTACATTTAATGAAGTGTATCTTAGGATTGCAGGTCTTGGAGTCCGATTCGAACGAGACTTGTGGGACGGAGTTCTGGAGTGGAAGATAAATATATTGCAGGATTTTTTTATTGTGTTACGGTGCATGAAGCTTTCGGTTTTTTTTTAATACTGAAGTAAGCCTACATGACAAATATAAATATTTCAAATGTGAACATTTCAGCTGTTAGTTTTATGTATGTAATCTAGAAATGCTGTGTGGTAAATTAGGCATCATATATTTAGCCTTCGTTACTTAAAATGATAAATAACTGAACATTAATCTAAAATAAGAATAACTCAACGAATTTAGAAGCTTTATATACAATTACGAATAAAATATTTTATTTTTGTAAAAATAAAATATTAGTAAATTTTGTGCACTAAAAGCTTGTAGTAAAATATTTCTATTGTTTTTTTATTGCCAAATTGTATATCACATTACAAATACACATCCATGCTAATATCGAATTCACAAGGCCTCCATATATATTACCTAACATATTTACTAATGGATTACGTGTCTCGAATATTTTTGTCCAATGTTCAAATATAAAAGCGTTTATGAAAACTTCGTTTGACATACAGAAATGTAATTTGTACATTTAGACGGTTGCTTTGTGTTCTCGAGTGAAATTACGAAACTGATACTTTTGGGGGACTGTGATTTTCTTTTGTGTAACATTTGAGAACATGTGAAAATGTACGTTTATTATTTTATTTTAATATTTTTTTTATTATTATTAGTTTCTACTTGAATCTGGTATTGTAGCATGTAACGTTTTGAGATTTATATTTTCTTAAAAATTAAAATAAGAGTTTAGAGTGAGAGTCTATGTTTAATTATTTATTTCGCAAACATTGTACTAATATTATTGGATACTTGCAAATTATGCTCATTTTCAAATGAATCTCACAAAATTTTTAAACTAATAATGTTACAATCCAAGTTATGTTCAGAGGTCGCTGTCCCCTGAAGATGCTAGTTAGACCGAGGCCAAGCTAGTGAAATAAGATGGGTATTCGTTTTTAAATGAAGGTAATAATATAAGTCCCCTCTAACGTACGTTATCAAGAAAGAATCTTATACCTAGTATTATTATTTTTACGAAGGCATATTATTTTCTGTACTTAGGCTTTGAATTATGTAATGAATTTCATTTCGATATTTTTACTGTGTTCTGTATTTTCAAAAAAAATTACATGATATTTAACTGAATTTATGATGAATTCTTTTGTCAAACGAATTCTTATTGTTCAGCTGACAAAGCAAATTTAACAGTGTAACATTAAATTCCTTCATTCATTCACATAAGACGATCATTCGAATTGAAAGGGAAACCTTAATACGTACTACGTTCAAAGTGGCCTCGACAATTGAATGTTTAGCGGACAAAAGGCAGACGGTACATTATATTCCGTTTCGGTAATTAGACACGTATCACGATACTTATACGGTTTCCTAATTGGGGCAGATTAGGAATAATGATGATTCAGAAACCCCCACACCGCACCGCCGCCGGCGTAATTATGTTGAAAACTTCCTTGTGGCACCCTCAGGTAAGCACCTCACCACGTTACCCCTTGTTATGTTACAACAAGCACATATTTCAAAGATATTTGAGTTGCCTTACGCTACCTGCGCTACAAGAAAATAACAAAAATAATAAGCTCTCTACAAAACTCCCGACTTTACTTCACATAAGTGGATTAAACTGAAATAAAATCTCAATTTATAGAATAGCGTTCGCTCCTTTGTGAACATGATCAGTACTAGTACATTGTGTACAAAAGGCCGCCGATATTACGCAGAATCCATTTTCATTGGGATAATATCTCGGAGAGTGCGGGTGACGCGTTGCGGCCTCCTCGAAATATAATTGGGGGACGAAATAATCCAGATCAAAGATTTTCTTTAATTACAATTTCTTCATTTAGCGGGCGGCGATTTATGACTTAAGAGGCGATTTCCTCAAAAGAGCTGTGGATTAATTAGAGAAAGATAAAATTTGTGAAATAGCCGCAGGCTTGCGAGTGCTCTGAACTGATAAGGGGCCGATGAGGAGTTGGTAATGGATCTATTAGCGGGGCTTCTGCCAGGGCTCCTACACCCTCGGGAACACTTCTTTATGTTCGCGTCTAAAATCACGCAATCATGTTTACAAATCTCCGCTTGTTCATTTTTTATTCCAAAATAATTTCTTTGTACAAAACATTTGATTCGATAAACTGTTTCAGATTCCCGTCCATGATTGCGCGAGATGTTTATCCGTGAATTGAGCGCTGATTCGGATGACGCTGAATCAGCTCCGAATACAAACAAATTATGTACTGTTTGCGTTGATTTATTTATTTTTTAAGTAGGCACATTAAATCCCCGGATTCAATGCTTTTACGCACTCGTCAGCACGTTTCGAACGTTTTGGTTTTGTAATTATTAAAATGGAAAGGGTGTTGATTGTGGGGTGAGAGGAATAAATAAATCGGGTAGGTAGTAGGTACTTACTGGATTTGAAGGTGACTTCGCTGATGAGTATCCATTCGTGTTGGAACCTTAGCTTCATCATGAGATGCTTGGCGGTGCGGTTCTGAAGATCGATGTGCACCACTCTGGCGTGTTCCGACACTCTGTCCTGCTTTGGTTCGTGGGAGATGTAGTCTTCTTGCCAACGCTCTCCCTCTAGCGAGAAGTACACTTCTGCTTCTTTGAACAGCTGATAAAAGGGAAATAACATTGCAATTTCGAAATCAACATCATTAGTTAACTCATATAACTATTTTCCCTGACAGATCTTATGATGAAATAACATATTTCTTGTTTTGATATCTTTTAAAACCCTTTTTAGATAACTTTAATCTGGACATATTACAAATAATAGTAATTATACAAGGTGTAAGATTAAATGCGCAAAACCTGGAAATAGTTTGTTCAGAATAACGAGCAGAATCAATTAAACCACTTTTTAATATAGGTAACATTTTTCAAAAAAATCTTCATTAAAAACTTCGACCTGTCTATTTATGAATAGGTCGAGCCATCACGTGCGCAAACCTGCTGAAATAGGTAAAAAAAATCACAAATAGTTGTAATCCAATCAAATTTTCTCATGCACGGGATAATAAAAGGTCTTATTTCAATGCAGATATGAATTTTAAACAAACTAAATCTGCTCATAAAACCTTTAATTTTTTTTTTATGATTTTTTCTCACATAATTAGGTCAATCGAATTAAAAATCATTTGGGGTGTTTGAGGTTTTGCGCATGCATACGTTGTATAGACCACTGTTCTTCATTTCAAACTAGTAATCAATCGTGGAACTTGAAGAAGAGTGAAAAGAAATTTTGCAAGAGCATTCGCAAAGGCATTAAACAGTAGTTACCTGAACATCTTTGGTGAACATATTATTTGTGTGAACATCCATGTGGTAAAATAGGCGCGTCTCACTGAAGTTGAAGGTGAGAGTCACCTCTTCCTCAGTGGTCATAGTCTTGTTCCAACCAACCCAACGGGATCCTAAGGCAAAGATTATGCTGAGATTACTGATTAAATTCACGCTTGAAATAATACCAACACTTATTTTCACAATCAACAGGATTGGTGGTTGTATAATTTAGTTTAACTGAGTATTTTAGTAGAACGATTTTAATCATGATTTCCATTTTAAAACGCCCTAATCACTAAACGACCCGATTTGGTTATTCTATTTCCATGTAAATACACTTTACTCTCGAATAAATCCAATCCCAGCAAACCGGCCTGACCGATAGTTTAAGTGAAGATTGAGGACCGAAAATTTACATACCTCTTGTGTCTAACTGGTCGGGCAGTTCGAAATCGTTGGGCCCTACCAAGGAGTCCGTCATCTGACCGAGGCCATTTATTAGACGTCCTTCCCGGAGAGTCCCATCGTAGCCGAGGTCCTCGAACCTCGCCCCACCAGTCATCGCCTGCATATCTCCGCCCTTGGGTGCGGAGTATGCAACTAGATCTTCTGCACAAACAACAAAAAGTAAATATACCGCCCGGTGGCGGCTTCTTATCGCTCAGCTCAAATCGCAAAAAACACACATTTCAGAAGCAGCAGAGCCATGTCGCTTTGCATTTTCCCAGGCCGCACTAGCAATCATTAACCGTATTCCTCTTATACCTACGTTTCCAACGACATCCATACAGTTCCACCCTCATGCACGCCGTGCGAGGATGAGCTGCGAATGGGAAAAAGCGTACTTTCGATGCGACAAACGGCGCTTCGAGAGTAGACTTCCTGGGTGTGTACGTGTTCACGTTCCCAGATATAAGCTGAAAAAAAAACAAGCATTTGTACTTATTTCATAAACGCATAGCAGGCATGAAAAACAAAAAGAAATAAAAATAACTTCATTTATCGATTCATAAAACATCAGAATGATCAGAGACTAAAAAGCTTTATATGTATGTTTTCAGTTCTCGCCTTAGGGCTTCTTCACACGTCCCACAAACACACCACGTGGCCGCGGGGCGTATATTTCGTATTGAAAATGAATAGGACTATTCACACGTACCAGATTTTGCAGTCGTTATCGACCGTGTGTGTTACTGACCACATCACAACCACAACGCAACCACTAGCGACACTAAAAACTAGTGGCCGACCACATCGCAAACACAACGTTTCGTTGACGCAACGACAGTGTGTAATCATATCTGTATGTGATATGTAACCGCATCGCAACTACTGGAGACAACGCAACCACATCGACATTTTGTCGGTACCACAGCGCAACTACAAAAAGCTGCAGCGACACTTTTCACACGTAACAACAGCACACATTTTGACACACAGCTGACAGCATTTTGTCATTGCGACGTGGTGTGGTTGTGGTACGTGTGAAGAAGCCCTTAACTCTGTTTACAAAACAAAGAAAGGGGCATTCAGCCTTGACGGACGGGTGAACACTTTGCACCGGGACAGAAAAGAGATCCATCTCCGTGAAAATATTTTGTACATATTTACGACATAGGCACTACAAAGAAAATGAAATCGTTTATCTTCTTTTGTCATTTCACGTGGAGCCGCATGTTTTGTTTTAACATTTTATTTTATGTACGGCCGTATATCAAGGGAAATTGAAAAATGTAAACCAGTAAAGCGGTTTGTTTACAGACTCACTGAGAGGGCTCGACATTTTTATTGTGGAATAAGGATGTACGAAATTGCGATCGGTTCAGGTGAGCGGAACAGTTTGTCATACACTGTTTGAAAAGGTATGCTAGCGCTGTTTTTGTGGGAAATAGTGATTTATAGTGCTCATATGTTTTGAGTTTATTTTATTTAACAAACTAAATTCCAATGTTTTTCTTTGTTTCAGTTTTGGCAACTATTAACGACATCAATCTACAGGTCTATATCTGAATAAAAAAAAAACCATTTACTTCAAGTTGTCGCGAGTTGCCTGCTTACAAGTCAACTCGAAGCATTTGGTTGAACGTAACCTTAGCATCCGCTCAGGGACTAATTTCATGTAACTCGAGCTTGTCTCAGAACGAACCCAAAACTTCCCTGTGATCCTAAGTACGCAAAGGAAAACATCGAAGGCACTGATTTGTGCCTAATTGCTAAGTAAATTAAATGATTTATCTAACTTTTAACGTGTTTGTTAACAACATCAAACTTTTCCAAGTTTTAATTTGGCGCTGATGTTACAGTATTTAAGGTTCTGACTACTTTAACGAAGACAAGGACAAATAAAACGGTCCCAAATTTAATCAGCCGACTTTAAGTCCTAAATAAAGAAGTAAATTTATTCTGCTATGCAGTCATTCGTATTTTCAGTAGCCTTAAAATTGTGTTTCGCAAGGAACAAAAACAAAGGCTCTTATACCGCCGGTGGAATAAAAAAAAATTCAATATTAAGTGGTCACTTACCCTGCTTCCGTTAAAGTCTTTGTATTTGACCCAACGGTTGAGTGCGGTGCGCCAGTACTCGACCGAGTAGCTCTCGACGAACTCCACTCCCACAGAATTGGCGAACCTTCCCTGCGACTCCGTGCCAGTGATCAGATACTCGTCGCGGAGATCGATCTCCAGAAATTGACGGCTGCGGGGTGATATCAATCCATTAGGGCACCACGCGCCGCCTTTGATCTCCGTCCGTATTCTGCAAAGACGTGTCTCGGTTAAGTTCTCCACAAAGCTTCTTTTTCTTCACGACAATAAGCGAGCAACAAGTGGACATAAAGCACAGCCGAGCGTATATTTTTGTCCGTTTACCGAAGAATTTGAGTTCATTTCAGTTTTTAGCTAACCGGAAAATGTATAAATAGTCGTTGAGTGTACGCTGGTGCATAAGTAAATAAAATTAGCGTAACAGTCTAAGCTAATAGAGTAAAACATTTGTTTGTTTCGTTTGACAACAGCGGGCCGTCTGGTGGCAGTTCCATTAGAATATCTCGCTTGATCTCATCAGTAGGTACAGCGAAACAAAGCACGCTAAGCGCTGAATTAACGTGGCATTTGCTAAATCGTCTCTGACCCTATGTAAAGTGGCTCAGATGATAAGGCTTCGGCACAGCCGGCCCTACTTACATCTTGTTATCTTTGGGGAGTCAAGCTCCGAAAGGCTTTTGTAGGATCACGGTCGTTCCAAATTCATATGAAAATTTAATTTTCTGTTAGTGAATTTCTCAAACGGGAGTAGAGTTTTCGCGTTATTGTCTCGCTTCAAGCTTATGCGGGCTTAAGGTCCTGAATGTGGGTCCCACTGTTAATTGTTTGAGCTAAGTATGAGCGTTTTGCGGCTGGGGGATTCACAATTATTGTAACAACTTGGCCGTATCATAGCGCTTTATTGTTGTTTAACAATGGGCAGCTAAAGACATTATATCGATTAGAGGGCTATTTGTTTCGGATTTGGGGGAATGTGTGTCCATTTAGGGCTGTATCATAGAGTAATAGTGTGTTCATTATTTTCTTATTAATTAACTGTTTTTTTTTTAGCATTATTGGAGAAAATAAGGTTTTATAAAGGAGCAATTTACCGTGAGCTGAGTGGTGAGACACTCTGGTCGTAACTGGAGCTTGCCGAGAGCGATTCGTTAGCAATCAACCCATTTTCCATGCCAAGTGGCACAAGGCAGCTTCCTCCTTCGGCTGTAAGAAAAACATCATATTTAATAAATGCATTAACGTTCGAGAACTCGTTTGATTTGGAGTGGAAAGTATTTCATTGGTTGAACATAAATTGAAATTGGAAAAATGACAGAGAGGGTTGTTTAAAAAAAATGTTTATAAAAAATTTACTGGATTAATAATACTTAAATTCATTTTATTATTGTAATGAGTTATTTGTGAATATTATTTTATCATTGTGTGAAAGTTATTGGGCTGTTTTTCTTTAATTAGGGTGAGTGTTGTGTTGGGTGCCGGGGGCCCGGGTGTGTCCCGCCCAGGGCGGCCCGGGACGGAGTTAAACTATCCAGATCGTAACCATTCCTTCCGTAACGTGTGTTTTGATGTTGCGTTAGGAAGGGACGATCTTAGGGAGACGATGTGTGTTCTTTTAATTTCGTGCCCCTATTTCTAACAACCCGACATTGGCAATGTTACGAAAACGAAGCAAAAAACCATATCTTCAGTATATTCCATTTTTTCTACATCCGAATCAGTAGCTAAATATACCTAACACAACGATTTTCTCACAAGTAGAGATGTGCCGTTGCCGGCAATATTGCCGTGAAATGGGAATATTGCCCGATGTATGAATATTCCCAGATTGCCAGCAACGGCACATCTCTACTCACAACCAATAATAAAAGCGTAGTCCATCCAACTACGTCTAAGTGTATGTATATACTATGTATTTCAGACGTAGGTACTATCGCTGTCGTAATCCAGTCATTTGTTTCAGAATAGCCACCATTTACGACCAAGTACTGTGGAAATGAATAGGCCGGCACAGCCTATCCGTTTTTAGTTCCGCCGAGGTTCTTTGAAACAAGACTGCGACAAAACGCCAAATGTCGAATGTAGAGTAGATTATGAAAAAGTAGTACAGTAAAGTCGTAGTAAAAATTATTGATTTATGTTCAACTAACTTTTGTCGCCCGCGTAGAAATAGAAAATATATATAGGTTCCTATGCTAAACAGTGGATGTGTAGCTTTCTAATAGTGAAAGAATTTTTAAAATCGGTCCAGAAGTTTTTGAATTAAATAGTTCGCAAAATTGGCCACGGGCCTAGTGAGTAAGCAAGAGAAAGAACGCAGGGGGGTTTTAATTAGAAAAAGTCTGATACTCCCTCTCACTTCAGCCAGAGAGGAAGGTCTCTAGAGATTAGTCAACAACTTACATAAACAAAAACTTCCATCGCTTGTAATCAAATACCCGACATACGAGTATATGTTTCTATATGACTAATTAGTCAACTGTCGTATAGTTTTTCCAAAGCCGATAATTATCAGGAAAAGTTATGTGATATTCAATAATTAGGTAATATGAATACCTACGACGAAGACTATTATTCCTGCTAATCATCGTATTACACGGGACAAAGAGGTTTGGTTCTGTTAAGGATAAAAGGCGATCTTTACACCCCTAGGGGTAGAATATCCCATAGGGTACGTCAGCCCCTATAACTCGTACGAGTATGTATGTACACCCTAAGGGTTCTTAAACTTGTCTTTATAAAGAATTTTACGTACATTACTGATACTTGAAGTTTTATTTCGAATTATTAATGGTTCTTAGGAAACATAACCGCAGGCAGTTTTGCTAACATCTTCAACTGCATGTCGAGTCCCTACAGTTTAATCTGCAAAATATTCGAGAGATAAAAAGGGAATATTTCGTGAATCTGGTAACCACCATATTTATTTATTATATACATTATTGTAGATACTACACGATACATCGAAAAGAAAACTATAATACATAAGTACGCAATGGACAGCGTTGTCACAAACCATTCGTTTTAATACTCACACGTACTATTATGGATTTTACAGTAATGCTCATAAGGAAGCCCAAATAATAATATTCAGAAGAAACAAGTGTTGTTTGATATCACGGTTACAACATAATATTGAATCTACTTTGAACAATGTGTAGGTAACTACATGTCGTAGTCAACCAGCTTGATTTGCCTTTCAGTTAAAAACCTAGAATTTTTATTTAACGTGACCATTCAGCCTCCGAATCATTGTCACCCATTCGATCAAACAGCGAGACAAATGACTTATATGGATAATGATAAATTTAAGAAAAAAAGAAAAGTATTTATTTTGGCGCACAAAACATTGTAAGTATTGTATTTACTTGCCCAGCCTACATGTAAGAGAGGCAGTGGCAAGTCGTAAAATAAATGTAGATTTGCGTTTAACCAGCACAGTGCAAATGACAGTTATAAGTAAAATAAAATGACGGAGGTTTAAAAGAATCTTACATAATGGGGACGACCGTGGCTTTCCTGTCGCACTCTAGTCCCGTCATCATTTTCATATCTAACCTGTCCGTATCAGGGTATCCTGATTACTGTATGATTGGTTAAACAATAACCAGCCAGTTTATTAAATGTTGTATTAGACGTATAGCAGTTATTATTAAGCTAGGCTTTTAAATGAATGGCGGATTAAGCATGTTAGTTGCGACATATACATTTAGTTGTTAGACGGCACGTTTATTTATACATTAAAGGTAATATTTATTCATTCAAATATTTACACAGTTATGAGCCCATTAGAATTCTGAGCACATGACGAATATTATTTGAATCTAGCTGAATTACGTGTAACAATGGAGAAGAAAAGTGACATATTACTTTTTTCTGAACTCAACGATGATTTATTTTGCTTATACTTTAAGCTGAATCAATGGATAACTAAACGTTTAGTTTTTTTTTTGCTACTCTGTAACACAATAATGACTAGGCGACTGAGCGGGAGGGGATGAAACTGGGCATATGCCTTTTTTAATAACTTTTTCCTCTGTGGGTGGACCAGGTGGACTAAAACACTTTTGATCAATCTAACAGCCTTGGTATATGTAATGCTAGGGTATATATATTTTTTTGTTTCTAGGTAGTCTTGTATATAGTTTTTAATGTAAAATTTAATACTTTTTTTCTATCAGTACAAGACAGTCTACATCCTTTTTTTTATTTTTATTTACAGTCAATCCTAAGGTTGTTTGGTACAAATCGCTGCTAGCGATAAGACAGCCATTGTACCCATATATTTAAGTTATTGTAAAATAATCGTCGTAAAAAAAATCTACAAATCTATTATTAAAATTACTTTTCAGGTCTACTTGATATGAAGACGAGAAAAATTGCTATTGCAAAAATTATGTATGGCGTTTGTATTTGTAAAGCTTCTTCAGTAAATAAAGGCTATTTTATTTTATAAAAGTTTCGTTATTATTTTGGTGAGTTTATTTTATTCCATTGTAATAATTAAAAACGTTTATACGATCACCTTTTTCCTTTATCCCCAAGATACGACCAAAGTCGCGAGCAATATTTTGTTAACTGATATCCTATATTTTTTATAGGAGTAGGGATTACAGGTAAGGGTGGACCTCTACCCAATTTTTTTGTTTATTTATTTTCCTGTTTTTAATAAAACGATAATACAATACACGACGTCGGTGAGGCACAAAGGGAAACATTCAAATTCAGTTTTGCGGACGGCATTATTTTAACATATATTATACGTATATTTATTTTTATAACTTCTTTCTCTTTTGTTTGGCAAATCTTATTTAGAGGTACTTCGATATTAAACGTTTTACGTTCAGCTTAGATGAAGAGACTGCCGAATTGGTTTTGGAATGTATTTTTGTAACAAATCTTACTTTGATAAAGTGTTTTCCTCATTACAAAAATCGTTGGTAATTGTGAATACAGCTGAGGAGTGCTATTTCCTGCCGGAGTCTGTGTTTCCTGATAGCTACAACCAGGGGTCTCAATTGAAGCGTGCAGATCATGTTCCACCTTCCGTCCTACATCACGTGCCCTGTTACCTGTTCACGTAGGGACCTAATGACAGCATCAGCGGCGGCATTGCCGTGACCGAATTATGGGCCCAGCAAGGAATTTAACCAGTTTTGCCATCGATACGCTAAGAAGAAGTGAAGAGTGAGTAGGTTACTTCTACGCAAGCGTACTCCATCGTCGACCACATCATCGCTAACCATCAGGTCAGATAGTGGTCAAGTGCGAGCCTATCGACATCAACACTAATATAATACAGATGTAAAGTTGATTTTTTTTTGTTTGTCGGAGTGTTAACCTATCTCTGAAAGTACTGGTTCGATTACTAAATTTTTTTTAAAGATGCTTTATTCCTCAGTGACATAGGCTATATTTTATGCAAGCGGGCGACGTCGTGGGTAAAGGCTAGGCAATGATAATAATGGAATTATGTTCTGTCAATCAGAAACCCAAACACTTGTTATGTTACGATTTCAGTACAGCAAATAGTAAAGAATATCCTCTTTGCAAGTCTAGTTTTCCACATTGATATTCCTTCACTTGTCTACAATGCTCTAAGAAAATGTGACATGTTCGGAAAACTCTAATGCCTGTTATAATAACATGTTTATATCTACGCGACAATTCAAATAAATGGTTTCCTCAGTACTGTTTACGTGTGGAGGGAATATGTGCATATTTATATAACGATTCGTCTTAAGGAAAAAACAAAAAAAAGAATCTCGGCAATGTTAAGCTTTTGTAATAACAGAACCTGTTGGAGTATGAATTCAATTATTTGCATTTTGAGGTGCTATCTGCTTTTTGTGTTGGTAAAAACAGATGTTCCATTTGGTAGAATCATTACATCATTTCAGCCGAAAGACGTCTAGTGTTAAACATAGGCCTCCCCCAATTGTAGCCACAATGAAGAATCAATTTGGTCAACAATTATAATTATTGACAAAAAAAAAATTAGACACATAGTGCTACAGATATACGAATTCATCGCTATTAAAAAGCCTGTTATCTTAGAACACATAGGCCCGACCAGAGAGATTATTAAAGAGAAGGACGTGTGTTCGCCTTAATCTGACAAACAGGCATGTGAGGGATGTGCACCTAATCCACAGCGTCGCGAGGACACGTGATAAATTACTCCAGAACAAATTACGTGAAACTGCTGCGAGTAAAACAAACAATTTATTAAAAAGACAAATGAGCCGGCCCCGTCGCAAGGTGCTCTCATAATTACATGATAATACTTGTCAAAACTGTTGCCATATTTATACCGAATGTTTGCCAGTTTGATTGATGAATAGTGAAAGATATCAAACTGAAAAAGTATCTAAACATAACGTTGAAAAACGTCGTCGATTAAATTTTTCCTGAAGCCAAAGTTATGGCATCCAAGAAAATAGTAACAGTAATTCAATAATTACCAAGACATTGTTCCAACAAAGAACAGAATTGAACTAATAACAAAGTTTATGAATAGCAAGCATCAGCTAGTCCAGTTCAGAATGAACCCCAGCTCACAACCCCTCCTCTACCCGAGGGTAAGCTAAACTTACTACCTCATTACATTAATTGCCCGTCGCAAAGGAGAATAACTATTAAAAATTCATTGTTTTCAGCCTTCCACCAAATTCACTCGAATAGCATTATTAATATTTAATTCTGCAATGACGCCGCGCCTAATGCTCTTAATTTAAAATTCTTAACAAACTTAATATTTGAGCAGAGCGGCCCCCCAAGGATCCTATGCCTATTAAAAGTATATCAAGATTTTTGTTTATTCGCAGTCGTTTCGGTTACAAAGCGGCGTGTGTACGAGGCCGAGCCCGAGGCCCCGCTGTGCGCGCCGCAGTAGAGAGCGCGTTTTGCTGAAATTCCGCGCGGGCAATGTTTCACATGGGGTATCTCGGTAAGGAGACTAGACTTGCATGCTCAGTGGTACATAAATTTTCCGCCGGTACCGCATCGGAACCGCAGTAGGTAGCGGAACGACGTCCGTGCCTCGTACGTGTTGCGCTGCCAAATAAAAATGTGGGAGGGACCTCATTTTGAACATTAGCGACTCATATGGGCAGCCTTACGAATAGGAAAGTGGGAAATATTGTGCGGTAGGTGCGCGTGTACCGTACATAAACCTGTCTATTTATTATGATAACTACATATTTTATGTCCGCCTGCATTATCTAGCTCATATTATGAGATAATGTTGGCTACGCTTCGCTTTCTACTCTTATTGTTTTCTTGAAATATGGATATTGTGACGTAGATTGTTAGCGTATTGTTTATTTTGGAAAAGAGCTTAGACAGGACGTTGCTGAGACAGTACCAATGTGGTACCAATCTTGTCTCGTCTGCCTTAATATTATTTAGAATGTCTACTTGTAAGTTAAATAAACAGTGCTTTTTTGGTCGGAATTGCCAACGAAATGTGCCAAACAAAGTGTGGTTATTAATATTCGCGGCTCGCTGCGAAACGTATAATCGCCGGACCCACCTACATAAATAATTCATGTTGGAATTAAAGAAACTAAAGTTTCTCTCATTTTAACGACCCACTTTAATGAAAGTGTTTGCTTAAAGAATTTATCAAATTATGCGGCAGACGTTCCTGGTGTTTATTTCTTATTTTAACTCAATAAGCGGCCTCATTTTCCATTGGTCTGACGTTATAGCTTGACTCGGGTTTTATCTCTGGTTAGAACCTGAGTAAATTCATCTTTTGTAAGAATTCTCGGTTGCAGTGAACTTTTTCATAAAGTTTTGTATTCTGTGTCTAAGTAACACAAGTAAGGTTGAGAATAAAAGTGTAACTTGCGTGTTCCAGAAGGTACTCAATAATTCCATGCGCCTGAGTAACACGCTGGATACACACAATAGGTTACTGGCATGTTACACAGCTTTTGAACTGACGACGCCATTGTTCGAAGCCTCGGAGTGAATGCTGTGACGTCTCAGTGTTTAGTCTAAGAATCCCTAAATAGATTCCCGTTGGTGGAACTAATTCTGTATGCAAGTAAAATACAGGTTAGGTACACGAGTTAGGGTTTGACGGATGTGTGCATTATGTAGTTACTGTGATGTATAATAACTTACATTAAGGTAAAAGCTGCTTATTGCATTAAAAGCAATTTTAATGGAAAGCTTTTAATGCAAGTTGATGCGGATGGATACTAATTGGCCTTTTAAAATAAACCACTGAAAGCGTTTGGTAAAACATTGTTCATAAAATTACATTTACCACGTCCCGTTAATCTTTAGCTTTATAAAATTTACGTCATATTTTTTACATTCTTGCTTTTAAAATAAATAAATTGGATACTCTGTTTAATTTACCTTACATTGTTCTCTTTGAAAAAATCCCCACACTAGAAATTACTTCAGAAGTTTAAGATGTAGGTGTAGGCCATACAATTATTTGTTCCGTGCGAGAATTAAAACCGCGACACGCATCCCAGCAGTCTATTGCACAAACACGTTAACCAACCTTTTAAACTTTGATTTTGGTTCCAAACTCTTGTTTAAACAGTCATAGTGTTTAAAGTGGAGTTCTATCATTCAAACATACACAAAAACTCACGTAAACTAATGATTTATACTCGAAAATAAGCTTATGTTAATCTTAAAGGTATTGTAGGTGTATGTTGCTTATAGATAATTAGAAGACAGTGTTTGGGAGCTCGAAACAGCCTCGAAACGTGGTTAGTTGTTTAACGTGTGAAACAAACGGTGGAGCCTGTAGCTTAGCTACCGAGGACGGAGGGAGAATGGAAACGCTACGGTGACTGTGTTTTTAGGCAACTACCAACGTTTTTGTTTTTATTGTTAAACCAGGCGATTTTGTTACAAAGGTTTTTAACTGTAGCTTAAACAAATGGGGGAGACGGATGAAACGCATGTTACTAAAAGATTTCTGCGTATATATGTAGATGGATGGAGAAGGAGGCAAAGAAAAGATGGATGAATTGTGTGAGGGGGAAGTAAGTGATAGTGTGATGGGTGTCAGGACGGAATTGAAGAAAAAAAAGTGCTTACTCTTATAAGAGCTAGTTATATTACAGAACCAAGACACGGACTTATGAGTTACGCTCATGAAGCACATCTAGAAATTTAACATTCATGTATGTGAACACAAAATGTGGTACGTTACGTCGCCTCGCCGTTTCAGACATTAGGTAGAAATTAATGATGTGGCACCGAGTACTGGGACCCTGACAGACTTGTAGAGAGAGGTTCATTAACCCGTCTTGGCAAACAGCAGTGTGTCGTATGCCTGTACACAGGGAGACGAGAATGTACTAAATACTACACGTAAAGTTTTGAGAAGAAGACCTCTCTATTTTGAACTAGCTTTTGCACGCGTCTTTGCTCATGTACATAAAATATAGCCTATGTCACTCAGGGATAAATCAGCTGTCTATCGGCAAAAAAAAAATAGCAATCGGACCAGTACTTTCAGAGGTTACCTCATACAAACAAAAAAAGTTCTCTTTTTAAAATACCTCAATCCAGTAGAGTGAGAAAATCTGTAGATTAATAGTTGAATTGATAACACCTACCAGACTTGTGATATCGAATGATAGTTTAAGCAAATCGCTTGCTTCACGTCAGTTTGATTTCCGTGTGGATCAAATATTTGCATGGCTAACAGAATGCTTGTTCGGTTTGAGTACTGAGTCAATAAATGAATCGTGGATGTCGAACGAAACAAGAAACATCTTGGAATAGCTTAGGACAAACGAATAACAAAAAGAACTGAATTAAAACAAAGACTAGAAAATCTGATTTGGTCAGTTTTAGGAAATGTAACTTTTGGGATACATTTCGCGTATTAATGAACGAGATGATGTCGTCGGCGTGTGTCGATTTAGCAATGGGTATACAGGTTGTCTCACTAGTTAGCAGGCTTGTATGTAGTGAAAGTTAGAATCTTGGGGCACAAGTAGGAAGATATTATTGAATGTTTGGAAGAATTTTGGGGCAGCCTTTACTCTTCATGGGAACAGGAATGGCAAGGAAGAAAAAACATACGTAGGTACTGATGATGACCTACGGGGTTACCATGACGTTAAAAGTAAGATTGTTTTAATCTTGTTTCAGTGTGGGTAAGAGATGGCGATAGATAACCTGTATAGCTCTGTCTCTTACCCACACTGAACCAAGATTAAAACAATCTTACTTTGAACGTCATGGTCTAGGTCCTGGTGATGGGCGTAGAAATTCGATAGATGCGAGAAGTACAAGATCGTTTGATGTGGCGACACTTTGGGAAGGCTTATGTCCAACTGTGGACGTCTTTCGTCTTATGATGATGATACGTAGGCAAACATACTTGCAAAAATATGTAATACCAACATTAATTAATTATCCCCCGGTACTTACACCGTCCATTACTGAAATAGCACCCTAAAACATACAAAGTTCAGTGTAATTCATTGTCAAAGAGTCGCGTTACTCTGAGCTGGGAGACGCGAACTTTGAAAGAGATTCGTAACTACCTACCATCAGTGCCGTAACTAGGGTGGTGCCGAAGGTGCCAGCGGTGCCTTGGGCACAGGGCGCATACCCAGATGGGGCGCAGAAATGATCAAACCAAGGCTAAGTGTCTTATCATTCGTTTCATCAGAAAGACATTACAGACATACTGATCTAGAGAAGTATGCGGATAATATTCAACGGAGGATTGCGGGACTTTACAGTCTGTTCCGCAAACCTCTTAAACTGTTTCTCATTCTTTCTCACTCTGTACCATGGCTTGACCCAAGGGTTGTCACCGTCAATTGCCTCCACAGGGAAATGACGGGGCTCCGCTCAAACGGGGAAAACTTCTACCTTATGAGGGAGATACACCTGAAACACTCGTGTCCGGTGACAGCCTACGTCATGCGGTTAAACTTATCCAGGTCTGACTTTTTTAGAGGCGCAGTTACATAAACTGGCCCCAGGCGCTGTTACATAAATGGCACCGGGCGCAAAAAAGGCTAGTTACGGCCCTGCCTACCAGTAGGTCTGTAATTGTTTTGTTTACGCCTCCCCGTCTACAATGCCGAGTTGACGCTGTGAAATTAAACTTAATTGTAACTATTAATGTTGAGTTATGTAGGTAATATCCTTGTACTAGCTTCTACCAGTGACTTTGCCCGCGTGAAATTATAACTTGGGGAAGTATAATATAACTGGGATGAAAATAACAAGACTTCTTTGTCAAGTCATGGTGTTACCCTGTGCCAAGTACAGTCCAAATCCTGTTCAATATTGATTGAGTAAGATTTTTTTCAGTTTTCTACGTGTTTATCTTTTAGCTCACTTAGTTGGTAAACATTGTGAGTAACAAACATCCAAATGCATAAACATTTAATATGTATGAACTAGCGACCTGACCCAGCTCCGCACGGTTGTTAGAAATCTTCGAAACTTCGTACTATGATATGCATGTATATACACACTTAACCTTTTCTCAAGAACCACTCTATCCATTGATGAAAACTGCACGACAATCCGCTTAATAGTTTGTGAGTTTATCGCGTTCATACAGACAGACCCAGTGGACTACTTTTTATTATATGTAAGGATAATGATGTTTATGTCAAGCTGGTATCCTCTATTATATGTCCGAATGCGTATTTTGGTTTACAATATCTAAAGATATAAAGTTTCCATTTGAAATTTTAGTACCTAGGATAAACGTGTGAATGAAGACAGATTTTCCGCAAGAAGCGAAGATTTCTTACTAGCTTTATTAATTACAGAGATTACATGGTAAGATTTTGTTAATGTTTGTATAATTTATTATCTAAGTGTTGACTGTTTGTTAGTGAAAAAGAAAATCCTGGGTGCCGACCCATGCAGAGTAAAGTTATTACGTAATATTATTAACGAAATGCAATTTTAGTGTCGTGACTTTTCTACTAAAATCTAGCTAATATATTAAAAATACATATTTTGAGTAGATTGGTGAAAAACGGGAAGAGTAGTTATATCTACATAATTAAAATCTGAAGAGCATTAGTGGCCCAATGATAACAGCCCTGACTTATCGGTTGTAGGTCGGGTTCAAACTCAGCCACTACTTTTGTGATTTATTTCATCGCCATTGCTCTTAACGGTGGAGGCAAACATCGTGAGGCGTGTCTTAGAAACCAAAAAAAATCGATGACATGTGACATCCACCAAAATGCTCTGAGACCGTGTCGTGGATTACGGTGCATTCCCTCTCCCAGAGAGGAGGCCTTAGTCCTAGCAGTAGAAACTACAAGGTTGATAATGCTTCTGCGAGTTAAAATGAAAACTTCACCCATAAAACTTTACAAGTAATACATACATAACTAAGACTGGCCCGCAATGGCCGAAGACAGACGTGTGTGGAAAAGGGAGGCCTTCGCCCAGCAGTGGGATATAAATGGGCTAACTAACCAAGACTGGTTCCAATGTGAAAAAACGAACTAAAACATTAAGTTTTCTAATTTAGATTTACGATTAAAAGTAACAAGCTTACAAAAAATATAATAATTTAAAAAGCACCCCCATACTTTTATAACTAAAAAACTACATAGAAAAGTTTTAAAACGTTCAGTATTTCAAGCCACCTTCTATTATATGAGAGGAGAAGGCACCGTCCTTAATATGTGCCAACGGAAATGAAGACCATAAGACAAACTAAAAACGTGAAGTAAGACAGACCTATACTTTTAATGTAGAAACTTTTGTACTAACTTTACAAATAAAATAGAACCTTAATGCTTTGTATTTATCCAATTTTATTACCTACCACAGTTACTAAAAAAGTTGAAAAGGAATCGTTTGTCTTGGTCTATATGAAGAGGAGGGTTGAAACGCATGCTACTAAGAAAAGTTATGAGGATACATGACAATGAATGGAGTGGGAGAGGAAAGCTAAAGAAAAGATGGATGGAATGTGTGAGGAGTGATATGAAAGAAAAGGGAGTTAGTGATAACTTGACTGTTGATAAGGCAGAGTGGAAGAAAAAAACGTGTTGCGCCGACCCCGAGTAACATGGTGATAAAAGAGCAGGATGATATTACGTATTCACTGTATCTGATCCCAAATATGGCTTTTCTTAGTTTGGTTAGATGCTCTCATATTTTGTTTTCTTAACTAAAAGCCTGAAATTTTTTGAGGAAAAACAGCCAGTTACGCTAGCCACGTTGTACAAATAATGATAATAATAATTGCCATTTATTGAGGTTTGGCTGAATATGGGGAAAGAAATGCCTTTGTCCTGCAGTGGCTCTAGCAACAAATGCATAGTAAATTTTTAGTAGAAAACAATTAGCCATGGTCATTTGAAGGTCTATCGAGATTATATTCATAGACTGATAAAAATACTAATATAATTTCTGAAACCCACAAAAAGGTTTTCAGAATTCCATCGACTATATCAAAAATATAAAGGTTATATAAGTTTGTTTATTTTCTTCAAATACGAAAATATTGTTTGGAATATCTCGCCTTTAGGGTCAAATCTAAAGAAAATGAACTTGTTCGAATTTTCTTTTCGCCCAAGAGTCTTTTCAAAGTTAGAAAAACGGAGCGACGTTCTAACTTGTCTGGACTTTTACATTGATTTTATATTCTTATTGTAGGTATCTTTTGTTTTGGATTTTATTCGAGTTTCATTGAACGAACAAGTTTTTCGTTTAATTCGACGTAATGTGCGAGTAAAATTGGACTAACTTTGACTTTAAAAGAGTGAGTTTGAACTAGACTTGAAATATTTTCCATGGAAGTTTTTCAAATTTATCTATTTGTGAGAGTAGTTAGTTAAAGAAATATTATTTGTAATTACACTAAAAGAATCAAACTAATGACTGTATGTAATACCGTACCAATTATGTACTTTTGTATTCTTGAAGATGTTTTATTCTTTTATAAATTGTTAGGTAGCAATTTGTAAACGTTTCGGTAGACCGAAATGATAATTAACATGAGTTGTATTCTACAATTATGTACTAAATATTTTTTATAAGATGTCTATGGCAGTTGTAATTTTTTATTTTAAAATGGTCTTTAACTGACTGGCTTAGAGTTATCAAAAAAAAAAAAAAAATCAAGGCATTTTTAATTTACTGTTTATGAATAATAAGTTCAAATAATATAACGTGTTTTCAAGTCAAGAGTGAATAGATTGCTTGTAGGTAAGCGTGTTCCATCGTCGACCACATCATCGCTTAACATCAGGTGTAATAGTGGTCAAACGCGAGCCTATCCATTATAATGAAAAAAATCGTCTGCAAGTGTTCGGTGGACGGTTTGATGGATAAATATTTTTTTCTTGTTTAATGCGCCGTAGGCAAACTGCAGATTTTTTTAGTAAGAATAAAACATTGTTTAATTTCATCTATGTAGGATTTCAAGTCGATATAAATGTAGACCTAGGAGGATCTTAACTTCATGAAAATCGGTTTTCGATTTGGGAAGCACTAGACGGTGAAAGTGATCTGTTAATTGTTAATTTATATTTTAATCACTCCAGTAGCGTAGTAAGGCGTGGGTCACGCCCACGGCCTCGCACATAAAGGAGACTCGTACAAGCGACGGCTCTTTAAAGACGAGGGTTTTTTATAATTGGTAGACTTGCATTTGACCAATATTTCACCTTATGGTAAGGGACGGTGTGGTAGACAACAGTCGCTGACGACAGTCGCTGTCTCGTTTTCGAATTTATGATAGAAAAAGGACTCGCTGATGTGCCTTGTGCACGCTACGCCTCTGAACCTCTTGATTGAATCAAAGTCTATTAATTTGTTGTGGTAATGTCCTCGTAACAGAGGAGGTCGCTCGATTGACTCTAGTTACGCTTCTCTGGCTACAGTTAATGCGTTGGTCCAACGATTGAGCTATAATTACAGACAAGATGATTTAATGCATGCCTAAGCAAGCCGAAGTCTACTGGGTGTCATGGAAACGCAAGGCAACTGAAGGAACATAGGTGTAGTATTAGTCAGTAAAAGCTTGTCATGCCCTCCCACTCCGCTAGAGGAGCAGTCATTAGATGATTTACCATCTCAAAAAAAAAAAACTTTTTACAAGACATTGCACTCCATTTGTTGTCTTTCTTCTTATCGAATACACAACAAAATAAAAGCTTGTAATAAATATTCTATGTTCGCAACGCAAACGTTAGTTTGATAAGGATTCTTCAGCAAGAAGTCTATTTTATCATGACTATTTAATGTTAAAAGATGCTTAGGGAAAAATAAATATGACGGGGACATACAAAGCTGAAGTATACGTCTCTGAAATATGCGAAAAAATAATAGGGAATTCTTTTGTCTGTGAGTTGAGATGTCCCGTGTACACTTGAGCTACAAGGTAGATACGTGCAGAAAGTTAACGTTGACCGACGACTGAAACCAGGTGTAAAGCCTACTTTGTATATAGCTCGAGTACACTGCAGGACCTAGGGCTTACTGTCACGTAGCTTCATAGACGCGTATTCGTCACTGTTCCCGCACGCCTCAAGGAGTTGTCAGCAACAGCAGGGACCCAGCCGGGTCGAAGTCTACTGGGGCCAGGGTAAACCGAAAGGTAGCTCGAGCCCCGGTGTGAAGGCACGAAGGATCACGGTGGGTTTCTAGTCAGTAAGAGTCTGACACTATTTTCCGCTTCACCTAAGAGCGAGGGTTGTCATTGGATGATTTCCACTACCATACGCATAAACTTTGTCAACGAAACGGCAATAACAAGACAGCATGAAGCTGCCTCTCCGTAGACAGTTTCATACTTTTATATGTAATCTTCACGCAGGCGTATAATCAAGCGTATAATGATGAATCCTTACTAATATTAAAAAAGCGAAAGTGAGTTTGTTTGTTACGTCTTCACGCCTAAATGGCTAAACCGATTTTGATGAATTTTGGTACAGAGATAGTTGGGACTCTGGAGACGGACACAAGTAATTCTTTTTTAAAGTGAGAAAAGGGGGAGAAAGTACAAAGTATATTAATAAACGATGGCGAAGCCGCGGATAAAAGCTAGTCGTCTATAAAGCTACGCGCCCGTAGACCTTAAGCTTTGGTTTCTCGAATTTCGTTCCCATCGACGCATTTTGAGATGGAACGTCGTGTGCGGTTGAACAATTGGCTGCCTCTCTATGTGTTGCGGTTTCGATTTCCGTTCAAAAGAAATTATTCTACGACGTACGGATATTTGTTCCAGGTCTGGGCGACTTGTGTACGTGAGTGTAGGTACATGTTTGTAAACGCAATACCCCGAAACGAAAAGGTGGCAATTAGTGCTAATGTCAGCCAAAAGTTGAAAAATATACGAGTGTTGATATAACCGCGTTTGTTTTTGTGGTATGTAATCATCTGTGTTCTCTCTCGACTTTTATCAACTAAAACCCAACTATGTTATTTCATTTGCCTTTTACGATGAATTTTCACTATGTTTTTTGCTCGTATAAAACTAACCTTCTGTTGTTCTGATTAAATGTTGGAACAGAAGTAACGATGTCATACTGTGCAAGCTTCTGCTAACTGACATAAAGTAGCGCCGCTGGCTCCGAGAGGCCAATCTGTTGCAATGCTCCTATTAACAACAGCTCAATTTCCATTTCGATTCAAACAGCAATGTTAATTAAATCATCCTGAAGTCGTAAGGACTGAGCTACATTGTGCATTGATTAAAAAAAACCAGGTAAATCATGTTTAACATTTTTGACTCACTCATGCGTTAAGTGGTAATAAAATTTTATGACGAAATTTCTAATTTTGATTTTGTCTGTGGTACAGTTTATGTGGTGCATATTAACCCGGGGAAACTATTTATAAACTGCAATTTAATGCATCTAGTTTTTAATTGATCGGGATTAAAAGCTCATGAGAACGTTGATTTTTAAACGTCTGGATAAGGAAATCGTGTAAGAGTTACTTAGGAAAAAATTAAGAGAGTAGCAATATTAATATTCTACATTCAATGTCTCCAATTCAGTCCACTACCAAGCTGCGAAAATCAACCAACCATCAATAGTACATTTTAACACTTCAGATACCGTCAATTAGAGACACAATAGTACGACAATAGATGCGCGGCCACCGGTGGTCGCTTGGGGATTCATGAATTAACAAAGCTTCTGCGAAAGTACGAGTGCGCAATAAAACAAAAAAAAAAAAAAATTTCAAAGCACGTGCCGTCATCGCTTGCAGACAGTTCCGCTCCAACAACCATACACGCAATGACAAAACTGACAGATAAACTTGTTTTGTTCTGGTTGAACGGGTCATTCTCAGCGTGTTCCCGACAGACGTGAAAACATAGATGCGTACACTTGGCGTCACGGAAAAATACTCAGGCACGTCAGGTACGTCACGCAGGTAAATGTTTGAAAATGCGTGGGCCTTTTAGACGCGTTTAAATATTTTGTTAATATGCGAAGCTTTACAGGTGTGCTTACATTACTTTGTCTTAAACGCCGCCTGTAAGTCAACCTGAATAGTTAATCTTTTATAAATAGTACACTTGCCTTAGAAAAGAGGTTATGAAATTATTTTTTTGCGTCAACTTAAACGAAATTGATTTTTAATATTCCAAAAACTTGTTTTTGCTACAGATTTGGCACAAAATACTTAATCACTTGAAGATGTTTACATCTTATATTTTCGACGCTTTAGCTGGCAAGACTCTTCCTTTTTATTTGGAGAAATTCGGTTTGATCTGGAAATAACGAGGTAGCTGAGTTTTGGCAATGTTTCCAAGATTTGCTGAAGTCAAGTAATATGACGAAAATAGTGGTAACAAACATTGTTGAAAGAGGGTGGTAAAAAAAAATTGAGGTATTTTTACTGCGATACTTTAAATAATTTATTTTGCTGCTTTTATCGTCGAATTTGCTTTTAAAGCACGTTTTTGTTTGTGTAATTATTGGCTCCGTAACGTTCACGTACGAGTTTATTGTAGGTCGTTAAAATTGTGTGTACTTTGTAAAATTGCATTTTAAAATCGGCTGCTAAGGCCGTGTTTGTGTACACTCTCTTTATATTTACAAAAAGGCCACAATTATTCCGGTACATTCATGTTACAGCACCGCATGTTCATACAGAGTGAGTGGGATGTGAGATGTGGTTTCACATGAGTGGAAGAGGGAGGAGGACAGCGTCCTCTTGCGGGAACAATTTGTCACTGTCTCCGCCAATTTCCTCTTGTAACTAGTTTTTTCTTTGCGCCACGTAAATTTAATTTCAGCTCTTTGTTGAACCGGTTTGAACCGGTTGTAGCCGGTTGCGACTAGTCCGCAAACTTTTTTCTTTAGTGTTTTCTCACTTGAGTTTGATTTCTACATGTCGTGTTTGTAGTTTAAATTATGTTCAGCTTTGTTTGTTTTGAGTTTTCTTGATTAGCCGTTTTAGTGTGTATATAATATAAACACGGCGTATTTATGTTTTTTTTTACACAATACTTTTTGTCAGCATACGCAATTTGCCCTAGAACGCAAAGCACAACTTCAGAAAAATGGATGGATTTTTTTATTAAAGGTAGATAACTGACTACTGATTAGATAAATAAAAACTAACATAAAATGGTAAGTAATTCCTATTGGAATTGAAGGAGCGTGAGTGGTGAGAATTTGGTTTTTAGTTTTCATTGTAAAGTACTCATAAAGTCACGGTTGGAATTATAATACCAGCCTTTTTGTTGTCCTACTGTAGAGTAGTAGAGCAGGCTTCTACTTCTTCTACAGAGAATGCATGAGCGTTGATCACCACATTTGCACAATGCGTTTTTTTTAAGTTGTGGAATCATTCAATGTCTTCTCCTGTTTATATGTTACTTTAAGTAGGTTCGCGATTTTAAACTTAAGCAAACACTCAATATATTGAAAAAAGAAATTGATATTTGTATTATAATCTAAAAAATGATCGTCAACATACGCCTACAATGATTATACAGTTTACATGATAACCACTATTCAGCCATGCGCCGTAGTTTGTCATACTACATCGTGTAAGAATCTGAGACCAAAAGCGTGAAAAAGGCTCGTCCCTTATTTCACGCCGGTTGCCCAACACGCTACCGCTGTTATCCTAAAAAAAGCATAAAAATCATGTCAGAAACAAGGACCCTTCACTCTGTGTTAAGATATAACCTTGCTGAGAGGAAAATATTTGGGAAAAACTTTGCTGTATGTAAACAACACTTGCATTTATTAAATATTGAAATGTGGACAAAGTGAATTGGGAACAGAAATTGCAATCGGCGAAGACAGTAAAGGTATATATGGAATGCAATGTAAAGGATCTACAATTTAAAAATCAAAGTAAAAGATTAAATTTTCTACGGTAGTAATATTTCGTAGCAGTGTGCTACGAAATTTCACAGCGCGAAGCACCGGGTCCGAAATATCACAGCGCGTAGCACCGGTTACGAAATTTCACAGCGCGTAGCACCGGGTCCGAAATATAACAGCGCGTAGCACCGGTTACGAAATTTCATAGCGCGTAGCACAAGTTACGATTCGTAGTTGTAGCCAATTCTGGTTCCATTTTGTGCTTGATTACAATACGAAGTTTATAGTATTAAAAATGAAAAAAAGCAAATGTAAATGGTTACATTTCTTGAGGCGCTGTTGGACGATTTCTTTGAAGGTTGGGTAATTGTTTCCAACAATGCCAGGGGGCTATTATGGTGAACGGTTTCTTAGAAGGTTTGGTAATTGCTTCCTCATTGCCAAGGTTATTCGAGGAAGGGACGGAATACCCACCAATACATTTTTGAGTATCGTTTGCAAAATATTTTTTTAAATAACTATGTACGTTGTAAGGAGGTTTGCTTGCTGCAGGCAGGATTTTTCATGTTCGATGGAAGCGAGCCTAGCCTTCCACATCATACACAACTAATTTTTAACTAGTACAAATACTTAAAGTACTTATTAGAACCTTTTTTTGTTATTATTTAAGTAAAGTATCAATAAATAATATTCATAAACAACAAAGTTATTAGCGTTGGTTTATGTTCCAAAATGTCGCTCAATTTATGGAAGTATTGTACAGGCTATTGTTTATGAATGGTGATTAAAAATGGAAGAACACTGCGCATAGTATTTTACAGTAGCAATTGTTATGAATAATTGATTCTATTATGAATTTACCGATTATTACTAGTTTTCATGGACAATTTTGGGAATGCCTTTTTTACTTTCAACTGCAAAAATATGATCAGTGATGAATACGGATAGAGCCACATGTTTTATGTACTAACTGGATGCTCTCACCGGCTTCGCTCGCGTGATAGCAGAAAATTATCCCAAGAGAACATAGTACTTCTGGGATAAAAAGTAGCCTATGTCTTATTCCAAGACATGGTCTACCCGTGTACCAAGTTTCATCAAAATCGGTTTTGCCATTTGGGCATGAAGACGTAACAAACAAACAAACTCACTTTCGCTTTTATAATATTAGTAAGGATAAGGACTAGTAAGGATTAAAAAATAGTAGTGTACAATACGATGCTGAAGAGTAATTTTAATATATCAGTGTACAAATTCAGCACAAATCCATGGTTCTGTAATGCAAACAAACCACATACTTACGTCATCATTAATATATTCGATGTAAATTTAAATGACCGCTGTATTTTGATTGCAAGCTTTGACGAATATTCATTTAATAGCATTTGATGTTAGTGTAAACTAAATTCACTCAACCATTCATTTAATTTACTAGGTTTTCATAACGTTTGGTCAAAGCGTTTTAAAGTAAATTATAACATGTTTCTACCAACTGTGTGTTTGCATGAAACAAATATTACTGGGAGTCCTACGTCAAATATTATGTTCCAACCGAATGTTATGAACGTAAATTTATTCTAGAGTACCATCGTTTGTGTTTATTTATATTAACAACTAGCCAACCTGGCAAAGTTTGCACCGCCTAACAGTCAACGTATTTAGTTTCAACCGATTGCAATGAAACTAAAATTGTTTATGTAAGTGAAATAAAGTAAATTAATATTACACAACTTTCACACAACGGCATCTAGTCCCAAACTAAACAGAGCTTGTCGTATGATATTTTATAGATAAATTACGCCCAGACACAGAACAAATCTCACAAACAATTGTCTTGGGTGGAAATCGAATCCACGAGTTCCGGCGTAGCTGCCAGTCAGGGCCACTAACCACTAGACCAACAGGCTATTCAAATTAAAGTTCTACCAACTGGTATTTACATTAATTGCACTGGTAGTAAGAGCGTCATAAAGAGTTTTACTCGCATACACGTAAAAATGTGTGCTATAAAACGAGAGATATTATCAAAAAAACTAGCTGTGCGCTAAGACCAAATGTTCACTTTACGACCATGTAGTGAAATAAAATATCAATTAAATTATTATGACTAAGAGGAGAGTCCTTAAAAATACCTAAAAAGGCATTTACGATTTTACAAAACTTTCTAAAAACACACCACGCTGAATAACACAAAAAAAAAGAAGAATGTAAATAGATGTGCCGACAGTTTCATTTGCAAACCTATCCTTACTTTCGAGAAAAAAGATCCTTGCTATCCTATTATGGAGATGTTTACACACATATTTGACTATCTTACTTTTAAATAAACTTGGTCCTGATAATCAATAATATGTAATGAAATGACATTTCATTAATTCAAATTTGCCGCGCTTCGCGCGTTGAAGTTGTCAATGGAATTTATGTTCTGTAGAACGGGGTGACGTGTGATTGAATGGCAGATGATGTTTAGATTATTTTGCATATTTTATTGTTAAAAATTCTATTGTAAAGAGATGAAATAAAGGGATATAATTGAGGAGGCGATATTAGTAAACTTTAAATGTCGTTTCTTTGATTTTCAGCTAAGTTTTAGGTGTAATGATCATAGTTAAACGTTGTAATATAGTAAGGACGTATTAAATAAATAAAACTTTGATTTTCAGAGAAACAATTTGTGGTTTATTTGGAAAATCCTCAATAACATATCTTATAAAACGACATTTTCGTCAACTAGAAAAAGATGGACCGGTTACAATTTGAGTTCACGATGATAACCTCAAATAATGGCAAATCTAACATATGGCCATAACCTCAATAACTACAGAGGAAGGAAAATGTTATATTTTACCTAATGAACAGAAGCCAGTTATTCATTATACATATATTATCAAAATGAATAGTTTCACAAAAATAAAAAATAGCATAAAGAAAAGGCATCAATGCAGAAAAATATGGATAAAAATGGATGAAGATCTTAAGAAAACATATATAGATGAGGAAGGTAATATGCAATTTTTAGATCAATATTTAAAAGAAATGAACACAAAACAACCAATAGACAAAAACGACAATTGATTTTCGTCTACATAGATATAAGAGTACCATGACCAAGGCTAGTCATTAAAATACTATTTGTAGAAGTAAATTACTCGGGCGGAAAACTTCCAGACCAAACAATCAAATTATTCAAATTAATACGTACAGCTCAATGAAATCTAATTTACTAAAACCGCTTTATTTGAGAACCGACTTAAGAGCCGATAATAATGAATGGCAAAAAATGAAAAATCGCTTTTCACGATGGCCCATCTATCTAATAAACCTAATATTGGTTTGATGCGCGCTCAAGAGGCGTGAAATGACTCCCTCCTGCCCCCCACCCCGCAGGGCGACAGGCCTCACCAACTTATCCTGACCTGTACTGTTTCTACTTTTATTTCTAAGGTCGAAAGAAAACTGTTTTCTTCTCACTACACTCCCGGTTTTTCTTGACTGGTCCACGCTGCACCGTGATCAATCTTTCAATTTATATTTGAAAATGTGGAAAGTTTATTTATGATTAGTTTATAGGATTCACCTTAAGTTTATAAACAATCAGGAAGGCTTCTGATGTTTTTATTTTCTATTAGTGGCGCTTGAGATAATCGCCCGATATATTTAATATTGGCTTTGGCAAGAGCAAGTATGGCCGGTCGCCAATAAGTGGTATTTTAGTGACCACCACAAGATTAATCGGCTAAAAACTCTTAGGTACAGATATTTCACGCTCTATAAAATATTGGCCGCTCCAGTTATTTTTATTCGTTTTATTATATAACACTAGCTAATCTTTTTACTACCACGAGTTAGTTCTTGAAAATAAAGATCTAGTATCGTAAATGTATCCACAGTTTCTTTATCACATCTAGCGAAGAATAGCCTTTTAATCTCCAAACAGAGTTACCCCTCCTAAAATAACTACACGTACATATCTATAGTAGTTTTTGAAAATGAAACTGCTGGGAGGGTGACATACCACATTAGTTGAGCACATTCCTTCGATGGCCGGAGCCTCCAGTGTCGGAGTGACTGAGTAATGCTCGGGATACACTGGCTTAACTTTTTCAGGCTAGGCTAGGAAGAAAGTAAGCTAGCAAGCTAGTCACTTGTGCATACTGTCATGGTGAAAGAACTATCATCTTTTTGAGAATTGTAAAGCTTATAAGAATAATTACACTATAACGTTCCTACAGCTAAGAGCCAAACCACACGATGCGGTGCGGCGCCGCATCGCAAGAATTTCGACTAATCGGCGAGCACAGGAGTGACGCCACTCCGCTCGTACGGCCCGCTATTCGTCGAAATATTTGTGGTGCGGCGCCGCACCGCATCGGGTGGTTTGGCTCTAAGCGTCAGGCTTACTTATTGAGTGGTAACAGGGATCATTTGAATCATTAAAAAAGAGCTGTTTGAATTCATTTCAACGACTCCTCCCGCTCTGCGTGGACAAGGAGTATCAGACTATACTGACTAAAAGTCAACTATATTCTATCATGAATTACCACATGCGTTTTAGTTCATGTCATGTGATATAGGAACGCTTTCATATTAGTTTCCTATGTACTATTTATCTTGTACTACTGTCCTTATGTGACTAGTAAAGTCTATTCTAGTCTTCTAGTGGATAAACTCTGATCAATTTCTCTATTGCCCACGCCACTGCAATGCTATTATCTAATTTTACTGCATCGTGTAAACAAGCCGGTACATTACTTGCTCACTATCCTAGCTTCAAAAACTGGTCTCGTGTAGCCGAAGCATAACTCACAAATTACGTCCGCCCGTTGTTTAGAGACAAGCAATTTGGATGTCCCCACGTCTCCGATGGCAGCATTCCTGGACCCTTGGACCGGCCCTCGTTAAACTATGCGACTTAAAGCGACTACAGCACACACGAGAACTTTTCAAGATCAGTTAAACTTGATGGCGGAATGTGATATTTATAGTGTTAGATGTAATGAACACGCTTGGGTATGCGGTTTTATTTAAAGGCTCGTGGACGATTCAACACATGTTGGAGGGAAAGTTGTATTGGAATTCGTGAGAAAGAAATACGCATTGAGCTGTGTTTTCTGTATAACATTATTATAGGCATCATCAGAAGAGAGCAGTAGTGGCCGAGTGGAAACGGCTTCGACTTACGAGTAGTAGGTCAGCCAGACGCATTACTTTGTGTAATTTATTTCATCACCACTACTCTCAAAATGATGAAAGAAAACATCGTGAGGAAACCGGCATGTTCTGGATTAAAAGATTCGAAGATAAGTGACATCCACCTTCCCAAATTGGGTCTACGTGGTGGTGAGAGGAGGCCCAAGTCCCAGCAGTGGGAACATTATAAGGCTGATTATGCTACACTATATTATGCTGTCATCAAAATACGTCTACCCTATACCCTTTCAAGAATATTACAAAAAGCAAGGCTAAATATACCATCAATTAACACCCCGCATCCTTCCAGAACACCACAAACGACGGTTAACCCCTCGGTTAGCAAAAAATTACTCATAATATTTGCTATGACGAGTCCTGTGGCTAATCAGTTAATGAACCGTCACGTTCTGCCTAACGAGCGTCTAATTATTCTATGATTTATCTCCCGCGGTCCTGACCTACATGGGGCAGGTACTTACACGGATTTTTTTGGATAATTACGGCTAAATGGAAGCTGTTTTTCAGATTTAGTGAAATAATTATTGTGTTGTTATTCTGTTTAGCGATTTCAGAGAAGTTATTTCCCTGTTTGAGTGTTCGTGTAAAATTTAATTACTATTTTTCATATTCTGCGAATCAATAATATGTACTTATATATATTATAAAGCCATACACACCACACATACGTACAATCTAATACAATTTATGCCTACCTACATAACTTGACAACTCCAAAAACATGTTTTGTACCAATCAAAACATTATCGTATGTCAGTAACAGTAAACAATGACAGCGAGTGAGATGTGGTGGTGTGACTGACAAACTGACAGTCTGAAACTAACTACGTCTGTGACTACCACCGCTACAGCATGTAGCTAAATTTTGAATTTTGCTTACTCTTGTAAGAAAGGGCCGGATCCGTAGTAGTCAGAGGCGTGGCTTCCAGGCTTTTGCAGCTGCGCTTAAGCACTTACTGTGGTCAAAGCTTCGGGGGTCTACGGTCGTGGTGGCTAGTGTGGTGGTGGGCTCCATGTCATCTTCGTCCCCGTCTGGCTCAGTCGTCGTGGTGGTGGTGGTGGTGGTGCGGCGGCGGCGCCTCTTGTGCTGCTTGCCCGGCCAGCGCCGCCGCGGCCCGATCGGGACCGCCGGAGTGGCTCGCTGCCTCTTCACGCCTAAAAACAGTACTTACTGACCACACAACCTTTTACTAAAAAGGTAGGGTGTTAGTTAATATGTGGGTCTCGGCTTTCTTTGTTTTATACGCTATTTTTTAGCCATATAAGCTAATAGCGTAACGGTAACCACATGGTGGTCGGCGACTTTGTGGATACTCCTTTGGCTTAGAATAAGTACTCACTGTGATAGTAGACGTGTTGAACCAACTCCGTATTTGTAGGTATCATTGGCGTCGTCGGTTATCATGTGTGAATGTAGTCGAAGTGGATCAATAGAAGCTTAGTGGGCATAGCCAGCGCGAGTGAAGCGAATGGTTGCAAGCGGTCCCAAAGCGGCACACCAGAAGATTCTGCCCTAAAATGTTGGTACTCACTCTGTGATGACTGAGGCAGCTGATCAGTTATAGCTATGTTGTATCATGCATCCATTTTTGGTACAGGTTTTTTCTAGATAATTAGAGAGTACTTACTATGGTCGAAGGCGCGTGGGTCGACTGTGGTTGTGGTGACGGGTGTAGTAGCATCGGCGACGTCATCGTCATCGGGGTCCACTGTCGTGGTCGTGGTTGTGGTAGTGGTCCGCTTGCGGTTGCGTTCACGCTTGCCGGCGCGGCGCGGTGGTGGTGGGCTGGTCCCGGGCCCCGGGACGGCCGTGTCCCGGACGACCCTGGCCACGGACTGGTTGCTACCATTCCCTGGCCCTGGGACGGCCGTGTCTCGGATGACCCTGGCTACGGACTGGTCGCTACCATTCCCTGGCCCCGGGACGGCTGTATCCCAGATGTCCCTGGCTACGGACTGGTCGCTACCATTTCCTGGCCCCGGGACGGCAGTGTCCCAGATGACCCTGGCTACGAACTGGTCGCTACCATTCCCTGGCCCCGGGACGGCCGTGTCCCAGATGACCTCGGCCTTTGGCTGATCGCTTCCACACTCTGGCCCTGGCTCGGCAAGGACGAACGCCACCAGTGATACGGCTAGCAGCCGTACCACCAGTGGCGTTAATCTCCCCATTACACCTGTGAACAAAAAAAGATCGTAAGTTTGAGTTTGTTGGATGCGGTTGCGGTCGCTGAGGGAGACAGCATGTACCCTGGGACGCATTACGAGAGACCGCATAACTTGGAGAATCGTCGTATGTGGTTACGGTCCTTCAGTCAGAAAATACTAAGAATAATATAAAGTAGGAATGGCTCTTTTTCATCAAAATAAAAAAATCCAAAGCACAGAATTAACTTTAAGTCATACTATGTACGTATAAACTCTTTACATGTTAGTAAGCTTTTGTATATTCATCAAGTTGGAAGCTATCGGGCTATCTTACCTCTCCAACCATTTAAAATGCTAAGTTTTAATAAGATGATGAAGATTTTTAGCGATGTACCGTGTCTCTCTAATTAAGAAAATTTTCATTAGTTCACTCTGGAGGTTATACCGTTATACCATTTACTTAAAGAAAGATTTTCCAATATTACAAAGTTTGGTGTCTGCTTTAAAAATATTATGGAGCCATGATTGAAGCTCTTTGTTTAAAATATGAAACATGAATTTTCTAGCATTACTTTTTGAAATTTGACTGGTGTCTGGTGTGGCCAATGTAACTAACTGTCCCCGCACACAGGCCTCAAAAAACGCCAGAAGCGGCCACAAAAAAAAAAGCTAGAAGCCGCCGCAAAAAGCACCTGAAGCGCGCGACACCTTGTGTTCAGAGAACCTTGAACCCTCAAGCGTTTTTTGTGGCGGCACCGCCGCACACGAGCCACAAAAAAGGCCGCCACAAAATGAAGCTTGAAGTGGCGTTTTTTGAAGCTTGTGTGCGGGGACAGTAATACTCGTATAATCTTAAATATAAGATAGGTTCATATAAAGTCTAAAGTCTACTCTGTAAAGTTCCGTTCTAGCAAAAAAGCCGCATAGAATGTTACATTGCACCATTGCACGAGTAGTTCGTGCAAAGGTATGATAACTGTCTGCCGCACTCGGGGACCATAAGTTCCACACCGTATCGATAATTTTATATACCATCTTGTGGCGGTCAAGCGAATAACAAGCAAGACTTGTTCGACTCGAGAACACTTCAATACCACTGCGGTAAAACACGACAAATAAACTCTACAGAGACACTTACATAGACTCATAAAAACAGTGTCTCCTGAAAGGGCCACGCGAATAAACCATGATTGTGACACTTCCAGTCCGGGAGTTATTTTATAGCTTTGTGTAAGATGGAGCTAGAATATTACTTTTTTAACGTGAAACATTTTTTATTGAATTAATTCTGCAGTCCCATTTTAATAGTGTCGTTTTTACGACAAGTGTTCTTAATTGGCTAAAGGAAGTCTAGAACTATTTCATAATGCTCAAGTTCTTAAGTAATTGGCGCTCATTTGGAGCAGACGGGTTCTTTAGTTGGTATTACGGTGAGTTTTCTAAAGAGACTATTGTATATCAAATCCGTTTCGAGAGAACTTTAGTAGTGTGCTGTGCTCGCAAAAATGTCGGTGTCTTTCTAACAGGTTTCTTCTCTTGATCAGTTAGTAAGTGAAGTTTATTAAAAACCGAAGATTTATCAGCCATTCGAACGTTTTCGTAACATGAGCCTTCTAACAGACCTTCACTAACACACCCTTTTACCCCATCACATGTATTACATCCAAATTATATCCCGGAGTGTTAACCAAGGGTTAAAAGTATCATTTGATTGCGGAAACATCGCATTACCCCCTGGGGGTATAAATGCAAGTAGTCCTGCCGAACCCTACGAAATATTTCGGTGCCAACATCTGTCAACGCGCTAATGCCATGGTTCTCGTCCGTTAATGCTCGGGGTCACAGGGCTACTGTAAATTCTTTATAGCATTCAATCCACCTAGTCAGCTAAATGGAATTTTGGTGTTAGTAGGCGCGAAACCCAAAACCGAGGTTCGCACCATTTATTTAATGTTCCCCTGTCAAAACACACTTATAAAAATATTCTCGGATATGTATGATTATTGGGATTTATATTTTATTTGGGGCTTTACAAAAAATGTACTGGAAAAGTTTTACCCACGCCTAGGGTTGGTATATGAAAATAAAACATTTTATTTTTCGTTTCATAAGCTCATCATTTTTTAATTAATGGACAAGTTAATCAAATATGAAACGAATAACGAAATCAGATAAGTCAGTTTATTCGTATTTTAATTTAATTAGTGACTCAAAAATGTAAAGCTCTGAGCGAGTATTTTACGAATGCGAACACAGACACAGAGTAAGCCGTAAATAATAAATTGTTGGTGTAATCTGGCCCTTTTATAGCGATGAAATACAAAATAAAATCTGTATTAATTTATGTTACAGGTAAGGTAACAGAGCCGGCTACGAAGACTTAAAAATACAATATTTTATTAAAGGAATGAATAATTAAATATGATGCTATAAATCCTCCCTCCATTCAAAGCTCTCACTCACTCCACATCTTTACTCAGAGTCACAAAAATAAGTCGGTAGCAAAAAGTTCAGATATCTTTTGTATTAGGTAAGAAGAAAAATGTCTGTTTAATCGTGAGGGCCGGGTTACCTAGCCCGCCTGTGACAGTTCCAAACCACGTTGGATGTATTCCATTCGGTGGAGTCCTCTGGGACCAGGACTGAAAGCCACCCCGGCACCGATCTACTTCGATAATACCAAACCCCTCCCTCGTTTTATTTTTCGCCATTTTCAAGATTTACTAACAGATGGGTGGAATGTTTGGACGACCACGGTACTGCGACACTGTGTTTTTATTTATTTTGTTACAAATATTTTGACTAAGCTGAAAAAGCTTAAATTGTGATACAAAATATTAATTTTGATACTTGAAATTATGTTTTGTTTGCATAAAAGTTTAAATATTTGACACATTTTTAGCAACGTATATTTATTATTTTGGTAACATTTGAAAAATGTTAAATATGTTGGACAATTTTGTTTTAATAACCAAGCATCAAATTGCAAATGGCTGGCTTCGTTAATTGGTACTAGATATTTTTTAATTAAACTTAAAATCATAACAGTTATCGTAATTTTCCGCCACGTCCGATAAACAGTCGTTTACTTTTACTCAAATACTCATTAAACCAAAGTACCGAAGTTTAAGGAGCGTTTTGTTAAATGAAAAGTACTTTGACGGTTCAGTGTTCTCTCTCAGTTCAGAATCGATAATTAAAGGGTTTAAGTACTATCAGGCACCCGATATGATAATGTCAGAGTTGTATTATCATTGGAGGAAATACACATGTTGCCAATTAAAACACATATTTGTGTACTCAATTATAGACACGCGAAAGACTCCGACATTAATTTATTTTGTAATTTATTATCGCAACAGGTAATGAGAAGATAAAATAAATTGCTTTATATAAATAGAGAATAAGTCGATTCGAACAAGGGGTATTTGTAATGACGCTCACCCTCACTTTAACAAGAGAACTGAATATTAACAATGATATTATTAATAATTATTCCAAAGAGCTCCCAGTTAAAACGCAGCGTCGCCTCGTAAATAAGAAAGTACAACTTGGAAATAATATTCGTACTTAAATTAATGTGGCCACTTCTCCGATCGAATTCCGCCTGAAACATCAATGCCTCTCAAAACTTTAATTAAATTCATTTTGTCATTGAATAAATTGAAGTCGTCGGAACACACCGTCTACGAAACGTTTGCAAACTGAAACACAGTCCGGGTAATAATAACTTTGACAGTTATAACGTGAATGTTGCTTAGTTCGCCAACACGAGACCGCGCCTAACGAAACTTTGACACTTGAAGTCCACCCGCGATACATTGCATGTCACTGAGCCGCTCCGACTCGTCCACAACTATTCAAATGAAGTTAACACACAGCTTTTAACATAAATTATGAGAATTTAACTCCATTTCTCAATGCGCCCAGAAACTTCTGACAACGTCAAAGTAATAAGTATCACTTGGCTTATTGCCCCTACGTTTAAATCATATTTGAAATACAGATACAAATAGTAACAAACAAGATTGGAATAAAATTGCATTAGTTTTATTGAAAAATATTATAGCGCGGGGATATCGCGATTTCAATTTATCAGTACCTAAGTAAACGTGGCTAACGGGAAATTTATTAGCACTTAGTGTAATAAGCAATACGACTGTTCCACCGTTGTTTATAAAATATTTATGTACTACTCGCTCCTGAAAGTAAATAAGCAATAAATTCAGCGAATATTACAGTAGAGTTCAATAAAATGATTTCATTGTGTACTAGAATTCCTAGGCCGACTTCATGAATAAGTCAATGATTGACAGACGTCCGGACTTCTTCAATAGTGGTATGTTTTTGTGACAAGGAAAACGTCTAGTCTACCTCGGCTTGATTCATAGACTTTTCTATACGCCGGTAGGTAATCTCTGACAACAACGTTTTAAAAGCGCTTTTCTTAAGATTAGACGGTGGGCCCATTGTATTGGTCTCCGCTTGATCGAGCACCGGAACGCAGGTGGTCGATAAATGAATTTTCCCAACTGTAGGAAATTGATTTTCATTCAGTGGGAGAAAATAGGTAGCTTTTCCTTCCATTATGTCGGGAATACGGCTTCGGATCAAAACCGTCATGTTGACTGGTTCGTTGATTAATAAGGCGGCCACGTACTGCGTGGCTGAGTTTTATTTTAATGAAGGAAAGTTCCTCGTGTCATTATGGACTTAATTGCAAGCTAACCACGTTTCCGAGCTGCAGATTAAAAGAGAACAAGCGTGCTTGTAAATATAGATCCTCGAGTAATTAATAATTACAACGTCATTGTGGAGCAAGAGCGTATTATATCTCTATAGGTACTTTGTATACTATTAACTTTTATAATATACTGTCCTATCCGTCTACTGATTAGCGGCCCTGACTGCTATGGGGTTCGATTCCCATGACAATTTTTTGCGTAATGAGCACAATATAATCTGTATGTATTTAGAAATATATGAGTATATTTATCAGTTGTCTAGCACTGATAGCACTAGCTCTGCTTAGATTGGGACTAGAGGGCGTTGTGAGAAAATTGTGGAATATTATTAGATGAAATAAGTAATGCTTGTGAATTTCTAGGCGTCTGTTATGCGCTTTCTTATATATTAAACATATATATGTATTTATAATTGTAAAACATAAATCTGAAATATCAATATGTAATATACATGCTGTTTAGTTTTACCTGTGAGAGACCAGTACTAAAAACGTTTTTACCTTAGACAGAAACAAGAAAAAAACATGTCTTTTAGTTTTAGAAGTAGATATCAAAAAACAAAGAAACAAAACTTAGATAGACTGGCTTCTAAAATAAAAGCTATTTAGCATTTTTTTTTGGTTTTAACATAAAATTTTCCACGGTGGTGTTAAATTAAGTACCGAAATAAACTTTGTGTGGTAGTCGAGGTTTAATTAAAAAAGTTTTCGTCGATTGCTTTATTACTTGATAGGTATTCTTCGTTGCTTGTCTATCAAGCTACGGAGTTTCATTTGTGAAACGTCAAAATATCAATCATGGATACCAGTTAGGAGTTCAAAGGATTTTATACGATAAACAATTTGAGAAACATTGCTTTTTATGTCAGAAGGGCAATCGCTCGCGAATTAGTGCCCCGCTCACGGGGACGGAGTCTCCGTTCCGCTTGATTTATTATTAGCCTTTGTCACGACATGAAAGCCGTTCATTTTTATGTCATTTCTGACAGAAAACTTGGGTGAAATTTCGCATTAAAGAACGGGGCTGTCGTGTAGCCAATTCGTGAAGGCACATGAAAAGTGGCACGAGGAACCTGTCGTGTCCGCTAGGTATTGTGATATCTTACCTTGTTAGCATGCTTTAGGATTCCAGCTACGAGATATTTTGTATTTGTTTTTTTTTCCAGATGGCACATATGAAATATATCGTAGTCCATGGCTTTTTTAATAAAGTTTTTAAGTACGAGGTACCTCGTATACGATATATCTCGTATGTATATGGACAATGTTAGTTAACTGGTATCCCGAGTTGGTTTGCATAAACGAGTTGCTGACGATTTGGGCACACGATATGCATTTGGACGGTGTCCAATTCAACACATTTTATTTTCAATATTTTTTTTACTGACGATTCGGACACCACCAAATTTTTGAAGCTATTTAGATAAAAAGTTATCGCCTTAAATCCAGCCTAATATAGTTTTGGTAACAACTTTTTCCCATTTAATATATATTAAAAAGGAAAAAGTTAGTAAAAAAAATTAAATTACGAATATGTCAATGTGGACACTGTGTCCGAATCGTCAACAACTTGCATAAACACTACTTCCCAGGTGCCTTCACCTCAAGCCAGTTACAATCCACACAGTATGATCGCTAGTCGCAAAGTTTTTGCGTGCTTGCCGTGCCAGCGCACCCCTTTTCCCAAGTTATGACGTCGCCGTGCATTTGAATAAGTTTACCATAAAAATAGGCGTTCTGCGGCCAGAAACTTTGGCAATAAAATGCAAATGGTGACATTGGTGATGCTTCTAGATTACGATGCTTGAGAGGGTTTGAGGTCTAGCCTTATGCGAGTACAACTGTTGTGACATGTTGAATTTCTTAGTTTTGCAGGTAAATACTTTTTCTTTCTCTTATTTAGCAACTGAGCTGGTGTCCATTCTGCCAGTGTTATGTGGTGATAGCCATCGAACTTTGCACTTCGTGGTCGATCTAAAGTGTTAGTGGCTGTAAGGATGATACACTTTTTTGTTGGTTGTTAATACTTATCCCATTTTTTAACCAACTTCAAAAAAAGGAGGAGGTTCTCAATTCGGTTTTTATTTTTTTAAATGTTCGTTACCTCGGAACTCCGTCGTTTATGGACCGATTTTTTTATTTTCATCATCTTGTCAAAGAAACGGTTTTCATATGTTTTTGGGCTGTTTTTAAATGCTCGTTTATACTTTCTTTTTTTTTTAAAGATAGAAAAAAAAACCGGCCAACTGTGTATCAGGTTCGCGCACGAATGGTTCCTTACCATTAGGTATCTATACAACTTTTTGACACACTTTATTTTATTTTATGTTTAGTATTTTTACAGCAACCGAAACACATCATTTATTCTGTGAAAATTTCAACTGGCCAGCCATCACAGTTCATGAGATACAGCCTGGTGGCACATAGAAATTGGAGTCTTAGGTCCTATTTTTACCCTTTGTGTACTATCACTACTCTCAGTTCGTAGTTTCATAAAATTATCCTAAAAAAGTGTCGCCATCCACGATTAGGTTGTTATGGACACATAAAGAGGTAGACGCTCCTCATAGCAGATAGGCAGCCACTGTCAGAAGATATAGGCACTAAAACAAACGCTTATTACAGCTCTAACGATACGTCGTAATGTCTTGAATGTTCATGAAACGCTACCCTTTTATCACTGTCTCTTTTACTCGCCAGCTAAGCCCATATGCTCTTCTCTCTCTATTGTATAACAGAATATGAATGAGATGGATAGTGCACGATATTTTTATAGTCCATTGTTGATAGTGGAGGTCTGAGAATAATATTCATGTTTCTGCATAATATAATTACGGGGCATTGAGTGAGGTGAGAGTGTTCTTTGTATAAAGTGGACGTAAACGTTCATTGATATTGTGAACTTTCACGTCGCACTCATCATCTACATCATTATCAAAATTTCAGTTAAAAGACGTCCATTATTAGACAAAGACATTTTCCAACCTTGTTTGCGTCTCCTTTACGTCTCGCTTCCATCAGATTTCCACAACCCTTATCAACTGATAGCAATGAAGCACTAATTTATGTTATTTCAAAAAAAGATGAATAGTAAAATATTACCTCCTTAAATAAATAGAACGTTAAAATAGATTCCATAGACAAATTCTAAAGCATGACTTACTTCTTATTAAATAAATAGAACGATAAAACAGTTTCCATAGACAAACTATAAAGCATGATTTAGTTCTTGTTACTAAAGGCTCTGGTGTTACTAACTAAATAAATTACCGCATTGAGCAATGAGTATTACTAAGTTTCGACTAGTTTGAGGTGAACTATTTTGATATTAATTGGCCGCCATCGACAAGTTTTGTATCGCAAATTAACTTGTTTCATAATTAAATTATACGAAGTTTGGCTTTCCAACAAAAGACAGATAAGATGTAAGACTTGCGCGCAAAGGGTTTCGTACCTCTATAATATTAGATATTATACAGTAACTATTATTATTCGTAATATTGAGCAAAAACCGGCAAGAAAAATCACGTTTGTTGTATGGGAGCCCCTTAAATATTTATTTTATTTGTGTGTGATTTTAGTGTTTCTTGTTATGGCGACAATTGAAATACATTAAATATTTCGTTGTCCCATTTTTACTTTTTGAGAACGGCATCCTAAAAAGATGCAACCTTTCGAGGTGTGAATTTTTTGTAAGCTAAAACTAGTTCAATTCAATGTTTCATTAAAACCAACCAACCAACCATTAGACCAAAGTAGTCTTTTTAGATAAACTATTATTAGTATTATTAATTCATGAATCCCCAAGCGACACCCGGTGGCCGCGCATCTATTGTCTTACTATTGTGTCTCTGATTGACGGTATCTGAAGGGTTAAAAGTTATTTAAGCTCTAAAACTTCGTATTTTTAAAGTCCTGCAACTCAGCTTGAATATTCAAATATAACCAAGAGGAAAATCCAGCAAATCGACCCTTTCATATTCTCATATTTGAAGCTATGGCAGTTGACAGACAGCTTACCTTCCAATAGCTTGATAATCTCGAGGTGCTGGGCACACAAAGGAGTTCGAGCCACTGTCGGAACTAAACTGAAATATCTTTGGAACTAGACAGTAAAAAGCACCTGGAACTGGTATTGTGCCTTTGAAAAATTTGTAACCGAAAGAATTCAATAAAAGAATTTTATAGAAATATTTTTTGCTTGATTGATTTCAGAAGGCTGATGCCGTCTGAACGGTACCATTGAAAAAAATCCACTGAAAACTGAGATAATTTTTTCAGAGTCTACATGTAATCGACATCTCCACGCCCCAGGTCGTAAGTCAAAAATTATTGTTTTAGGAAAATCCTTTGAATCGATTTATTTGCATTGTATGGTCAATAACCTGTTTAAGAAACATATAAAAGTAATAATTCATTAATAATCATATTTATTTTACATTTTTATAGTACAAGTTTACTCAAAAATATTTTATGACTTTATTCGTTAGAAATGCAACCGCGAAAACTTTATTAGAAAAAAAAATATTCTAAACCCATTTTCCTTGCGGGGCAATCCTGTATGTGTGATGAAATCCGCACGATATTAAAAACACCCTTAACCGTTTAAGAAAATATCTTAAGGAAACCATAAGTTTTCCCAAACATTTACTGATGGGAGCGATTGCCTGTTAAATTCTGTTTAAGCATCTCTGACGTTACGTCATGAACGAGGTTATCGTGTATAAGCGGTGTTTGCACTGCAGCGCGCGGCTTTGACTTGCAGCGGGTTCGTTACCCCGGCCATGTCAACATACGATCATCGAAGCCGACGTCTGACCTGATTATGAGGGCATTATTATTAGGAATATTTAATGTAACAGGAATATGGAAAATATATACATATTTAGTTCCTTGAAGTATTTTGAATAATCACTCTGATGGTTTGATTTTGCCGGCAGGTAAAACGCGACCCTTTTCATATCACTGTGCATTAATAAGTTAGACAAAGGTATAACTAGATCGGGCACACGTTTGCCAGGTCCTCCGATCTGGGCGCTTCGGTCTCCATATATTTTATATATCAACTGGACTTGTAGAGCCACATTAGATCCACGCCACGCGGCGCCACGCGACGCGACTCTACGTACAAATCAGGCGTGGTAATCACGTGTACATCGCTCTAATGTACTTAGCTCCCACTTAAATCTTCTCTTAGAAACCCTTAAATTATATAAGTAGATAGTTTGCCAAATCTTCAGAAATAAAGATGCTTACCCAAAACTTGTTTACCTTAAAGGCAGATCGATGGAGAGATCAATCACTTAGCGCGATATACATGCGGAAAAAAATATTTGTTCCCCAAATGATACTGTGGAGGGAAGCAGGAAAACAATCTGTTAGTTACCAGATTGACACAGAGTCCGTATTTTGGGCAAAAATGATTGATAGTGATCCCTCATTTCCCGATAGCTGTTGTGTAATCAAAATGGACAGTGAAAGCCGAACCGTGTACCGTGCCGTGTATTTTTTTAGTTAACTTATTTAAATATTTTGTAAAAGGGAAATATATTGCTAGAAAAATAATAAACTTAATAGCTCTTAGAAATATTATTTTTCCACAAGAACATTAATCAAGCGAAAATAAATTATACAAATTACCAGTTTATTTGCTCTACTCTATCTTGGATTGTAGATAAATAATGCACTATCTAGTAATGACAACAAGAGAAGCTGGGTTATGAGTATTATAATATATATCTATTAGGAATTCTTCTTCTTCTTATTTAAAGAGTTACGACTACAAATATAGATGGATAGATAGAGAGGGAGACCAAAAAAAAAGATGTATGGGTTGTGTGTTGAATGTTTGTTCATTGTAGCAACACTTGGGGAAGGCCTATGTCCAACAGTGGATGTCTATCGGCTGCAATGATGATGATGATGAATATATCGTTCACAGAAATACATTTCACTAGAGTAAGACATATATCTCGTTGTTTTTGAGAAAAACGACAATAACATACCACCTGATACTAGTATCACAACAAACAGAACCTAAAAGCTAGTAGATACCACCGTATCTTAAAGCAACGTTATCCCTAATCCATTCCGTCTAATAAGCGCACGAGAGCACATTAGAATGCACATAACACAGCATATTTGAAACAGAATAAGATATTGAGCTGTTCCAAAGCGTATCTGCATATACTATAGAAGCAAATAGATCGCTCTCTAGAGGATACTATGAATTTTGATACAGCTACCTACGCTTGTAGGTACATAGGGACCAGCCATTCAATATTGACTAGCTTGAATAATAAATGCGAAATGGAACTATGTTTTTGCGAACATAATTTTGTAACGGTGTAATGTAAAATGCAATGTCTTTTACATTTAAAACTCATTTTGTAAAGCCTCTGTTATGGAAGGCTTGTGAATTTTGTAATTTTATACACTTGAATTTATTTTCGGATCATTTGGGAATTTTGCAGTAAATTCTAGGGGAATGTTGAAGGAATTCTGAGGTATTTTGTTTTTCTGCGTTATTAATAACAGAGTTGTTGTTTTATATTTTTCTTTGATTTACATAAATTAATAAGAGTTACGTTGATAAAATATGCGTTACATATATTGTTTAATCTTGAATACACTCGCCACAAAAACAACTATGAAGTCTAAAGTTTTTGTACAGATTGCCGAGAAACTTCACTGCGTAGTCTAGAATTTGGAATTTTGTGCGAATGCGTCATGAGTCGTGGTGCTTCGACCTCAAACCGCTACAAGTTTGTGGGTGCTCCAAATCGAGCTATTAGTCTCAATATGGCGGCACTTCGGGGTTTTATCTCTCTAACCTTTCAACTCTAAAGTTTGTTTCTCGAGCTTTAACCCAAGATCGGTTTTTCTTCATGATTTGACTACATTTTATTTACTTTCAAAGATCATGAAGCGATCACAGAATAAAATAGCATAATCTGATGATTGTGTCCTTACCATACTTACTCATTATTCAGCTGCAGAAAATCCACTTTGTACCAATATTGCGCTTAGCATCTCCACAACGACTAATCCTCAGTTCAATACTTCTATAACTCTGTCCAATTACACTATTCTATACTCCTACTACTTCTGTGAAATTGTTACTATTTTCGTGTACAATAAAGTTTATTCTATTATATTCCACTCAACTCAAAATCTACCTTTCATCCGAAAACAGCACCAAAAGTAAGCAAAACAATAAATTGACCAGTACGTACCCAACAACACATCATTTATTAGGCGAGTTCCTTCGTTTCCGTGATTTCCCACCCAACCTATTTAGAATGATCAATATACCCCCCGTGGAGCAAAAAATGCTACAGTTTACCCACGTTTTATCTCCACAGGGAAGGTAATTAATCGAAAGGGAACTTCAAAAACCTTTTCCGCAGGCATTAAGAGGAATATGAAGAGTAAACAGCTACCTACAAAGTTGATCAAAAATGTTTTTGTCAGGCTTTTAATGAGTATTCTCTCGTAATGCTTTGTTAATGAAGTTTTGTGGGGAACGGTGTCTTTTACTGTTTATATATTTTGGCTTACTTTCTACATCATTTTAGGCAAAGCGATTTATTGAAGAAGAATGTCCCTATTATATTCGATCCTGTCTCGATAGTTTGAACTTCTAGTTCACAAACAAAAAACTGCGTAAAAATCATTCGCTTCTCGTCAGTTTTCTAAGCTATCTTGGCGTGGAGATATTGAAGAAATTATTGAAACTAACGAAGTGAAATGGGAACATCGGACAGAAAAGTTTTATTGACGTCTTACAAATGAGCAAAAGTTTGTGGGACGAGTGAGATAAAGTCGGGGGGAGGTCTGGAGCAGTCGACGAACATTCCACCTTTGATGGCAATTGAGACATTCTAGATTCTAGTTCATTGAAGTAATCTGTAGTGTTGTAAGTTCTGACACGGTCTGTTACTATGTTGAGAATTTGAGATGTGAAGTCATGTCGTGTGGAAGACCGATTTTCGAGTAATATATGTAAGTCGGGTTTGTCCTACCAATAGTGCAGAATTGTTTGAAAGGTTTACCGCGGCCCTGGAATGCAAAGGGCACCTGAAAGAACACAAATGGGGTCAAGTCAATAAAAGTCTGAAACTCTCTTTAGCTTCACTAAGAGCGAGCGGAGTCATTAATTAAACATTTAAAAAATATGAGTCGGTCTCGCGCACTTTTTCCGAATCACCACAAAAGTTTTTTTTTTTTGGGACATAACTAGAGTTTTTAGATTTTTCCCTATACTTGCGCTATGAGCTAAATTTTAAGATTTTAGGCAACCGGGAAGTATCCTATGAATTTTGATTCCCCTGAGAGCGTCGAAATGTACGTTTTCTGCAACATAACGGCCGTATCTTTTTTTTCAAAGTTTGGGAATGTTTTCAAGGGATTGCAGACCCGAGTATGATATGGTATTAATTTCAAACTGATACCACCTCCACGCGTTCCTGAGATAAAGGGTCTTGACAATTACTGATCCTATAAGGGTTCCGTTTTGTCAATTTTCTACATTCACGCGGCCGAACCGCGCACCGAAAGACGCAGCGTTGGAAAGCCTCCTACAAGGTGAACCGATGACCTGGTGGAGGTTGCGGGAAACCGATGGATGCAAGACGCACAGGAACGTTAGTTGGGGCGACGCTTGGGGGAGGCTTATGTCCAACAGTGGACGCATATCGGCTGAAATGATGATGATGACGTGGCTGAAGCCGCTGGGATTAGCTAGTTCAATTAAAAATCATTGAAAAACATAATAGAAGTATTACCTCATGTTTCATATTGCTGATTATAATCTATGATAAACGTAGTTGAATTTTCGATATAAATGAAAACTAACTGTTGTTGAGCAACGCGATTTATGTCGAGCCAGTTATAATGTTAATCAAGTACCTACTGAATAAACATTAGCACACGCGTAATGTTCATAAAGAAGACAAAACAGAAGAGTCACTTTTTAATTTTAGCATAGCATAGCATAGTCGGCCTTATAATGTTCCCACTGTTGGGACTCAGGCCGCCCTTCTAGGAGAGGAAATGGGCCGTAACGCGAGCCCAGTGCCGGGTTGGATAGGCGAGTTGTGTGTAGCATCAAGGACCTCAAAAAAATTTACGAGCCCCAGTAAGGCCGATGCCTGCAAAAACTTCGGGATTGTTCATTAAAGAAACACATGTGGGTTTTAGTTAGTGCAACCCTGACACCTGACCTCTCTTTCGCGGGGGAAGATGATGATTTTTCACCTCAAAAGAATGCATTCATGACTACAACGCACGGCTTGTTTCAGGCTTACACTTGGCAGCTATTCCATTTCCCCTACACGCCAGTAATATGCATTATCACAAATTACCATTTGAAATTCGACAGTTCCCCATTTTTGTCCGTCATACCTCTCCTACCCCCGTTACAAGCACCCCTGGTATGCCTAGGTTTGGTATTAAAAATACCTTGATCTGCTTATTAAAAATCGAAGCTCTGCAGCAGAGCTACAAAAATATTTTTAATAAATAACTTTTGAACAATGAATCGTATACATGTAGGCCTGAATTGTTACTGTAATTTAAAAACTTTTACTGGATGCATTCAGAGAGTGTATGCGAGGATTGCATGACTGGATTCCGCCATCAGCTTTCTACCTTTGGACAATCCGACATAATATGGCGAGATCTACCCTTCCATTGTTGAAACCTCTATATTCTGGATTTAATATCGCGTACATCGAAGAACTGGAACAATTTGCCTACAGCGTTCTTTCAGTTCGGGTATAATTTAGCTGTCTTCAAGGCACTTCTCATAAACTAGGTCGCCTCATCATCAACTATTGCATCACTGCTTAACATCAGGTGGGATCGCAGTCAATTACTAATTATATTACTTAAAAAAAAGAAAACTTCCCATATCGGGCAAAAATGCATGAAGTCATATACTTGTGTTGGGAATATAGAAGCTAAACTTACCTAACAGCGTGACGCAAGGCGACCAGTTCAACTGAACCAGTCTGCTAAAGTACAATTTGATGGCGGAAGAACAAAAGATCCTTGTATCTCGTTCTTCAGCAGCGCATCGACTCCGGTGTCACGCGCGCGGCACGGCAGGCGACTGCTATCACGTATGTTACATTAATGGGTTTTCAATTGCATGCTCAGCACTTGGTTTTGTTGGTTGGCCGTAATTGGTTAGTTTCTGGGTAACGCTCACGGCATGGAATTGTTAGAAAGCAGTTAATTAGATTTGGATACCCGGAACGTTAGCGATTAGTTTTAATATGAAACTACCTGAATTATTAAATAACAAAGAAATCCACGTTCATTGTGCTACTTTCACGTTTTATTTATTTCATATTGTTTGTTTTATAGAAACAAAACCTTTAGTACGGTAAAGTATGTTTGTATTGGGTGAGTTTCCGGACACTGGCTCAGCAAGCATCCGCAAACTTTGTGATGGGCTTTGCTAAGGTAGTCCCGAAAAAGAGGCGACCCTCCATGTGTAATTAAGGTCCCGATGCGTCAACTTTACCTTGATGTGGGTTCTAAAGCAATGCAAACCGAGCATACCTAAACCTAAGTACACTTTCAACTTGCCGTGCTCTCACAAAATCAACGATTTTTAAAACGTTTGGACTTTCATCTGCTCCGATGCCCTCACAAGTCTTGGGTTTACTCTTTAGCTCTGCTCAAAGCAAAATTGTGCCGTGTCAAATTCAGCAAAATCATATTGATTCAGAGCAAGCCAAGACGACAAACTTCATAACTTCCGCTGCCCTCCACTTGGACCGAGTCTTAGCAAATTCGTAGGATCCACAATTGCGCCAGACTCACCGTGTTTGATTAGCATCTTCGTTAAATTTGATCTGGGATACTTGGTGTTTGAATAGAAAACGATTGTACCCTAAAAGTTATTTGACTTGTCGACAAACATCTTGTAAGGTTCGACTAGGTATCAGTTTAATTAAATTAATTCTATCTCAAACGGACCTCGCTTTGAAATAGTTCTGCAGCTGAAACTAGTTGAACAGTGTTCCAAGGCATGTTTTAAAATCCAAAGAAAATTTAATTATCATAGCTGTTTTCAAGCACAGCACAGATAAAGAATATTTTTTTTTTAAACTAACTTATTGTCGGCAACTATAAAAGTAGACTCAGTTGCGTGACTTTCAGAGGTATCTCAAATCGCAGGACGTCAATTTGACGTCGAATTTTCAAGAATTATCCTCGAAATTGGAACGAGATTTCGGAATTTTTGAACGGACTGAACCAGTGCGGGGGAATGGTAACGTAATTTTCTGGTTCTCTGGCGGGATGGCGTCGCACCGCGTCGCTTCGACGTGCCGTACCGTGTACCGCGTCGTGCCGCGCGTCGCTCCGACGTGCCGCGCCGCGCCTTGCGCCCGTAGCTCCGCATCGCGTCATCTTATTAGATTCGATCAAATAGAAAATTTGGTGTTACGATAACCAACAATCTGGGTGCGGCGATCATTCAATATATACTCGATACGTGCTCCGTAATACCAGTGCCATTATTGTATACACACATTCAAATAAAACGTTTTGTTCTGAAGTTGAACTGTTCATTGTCTGGGACTTTCATTATTTTCGGTCTCTGTGTATCAATTTTTACGCATCAAATGCTCAAACAGCATATTATCTCCAACTGACTGAATAGGAAGAATTGACATTGCATTACAAAAACGCTCCCCATGCCGCTTTGAGAGCGTTGTAGCGTGAATGTTCACGGGTTTCGAAACTGGTTTTTTAAGCTTGAAATTGTAAACTGGGAAGGTGTGATCGAGATAGCTCGCTCAGTGGGCATGCAGCGCATGCATTCGAGTTACACAAAAGCGGAAGGTTTTCGTTATTTTCCCGAGTCCCCCATTTCCCCCAACCGTCGTCCGGCGTCCACACGGGACGCGAGTGCTACATGATTTTTAACTTAGCAGTGTACAGGTGAGGCGGCATGCTAATGCAGTGCTCGAGTTTTCGTGAACCGTATTACCTATAGGTACCTTCATGCTGGTCTTAAATTCATTAATCTAAAAGGAGTTCTTTCTTTTCAGCTGCCTGCCTCATGGTTTTAGAACTTTTGAGGTATTTTATGACCGGTCTTAAAAATGTTCGTGGTACCCATGGACTTATAGATATTTATGTATTCTGTCTGCTCAGCCTTTTTCAGATATATAGAGGAGTGTGCAAAGACTGGGGTATATAGTCTGTCTAAAAAGTCCAATGACTTGGGAGTTTTTGAAAGAAGTAAAAAATCTGTTGTATGGCTACGCTAATTTTGTTATCATTTACTTGTTTCTTGATTATAGTCCTACAACAGATCTTGATCATAATCCGGCTAGTGATGATGAATTAATAAGCGGAGTAGTATATTTAGAAAAAGATTTCTCGGATTTCTCTTATGATTCCAGGTTTATGTAACGTTGACAATATCTTAGGTTACATGGTTTTACTTCTCTAAGTTTGTAAAATGGCTGTTTACAAATTCTATAGCTCATGAATGATTTTATCTTAATAAATAAAATAAATAGCACATCAAAGTTGTTTTCATTAAATAAGCGTGTTCCATCGTCGACAAACGTAAAAACTAGCTACATTTCACTTGTCTGTATCAAATTTCATATTTAAAAAAGTTAAATTCATTTAAGACATGGGATCAGTCAAAATTTTGAAGGAAACCGTTATAACACACTTTTACCTGCAATATTTTCCCGGTTTTTTAATCTAAATTGCGTAAAAACTTGGTGAAAAAACACATTAACTTTTTAATTTAGCTGTACCATAACAATGTAATTTTACTCGGAGTATTTTCAAGAAAGTAATTCGTTTTTGTCGGCTCCCGTCACTCGGACCGGGATAGACTAATTTATATAGCAACATTCAGCTTTGGCCCTAAGTGCAACTTAGTTTACACTGCAATCCATTTTAAGTGACCACTATAACGCTTGCAGAGAGAGCTGTAATTTGATTAAATTATTTAAACTGCAGAAATGTACTTCGATGCTTGAAGATAATTTATTTTACATTTAAAACTGGATAGCTGCCATATATTTGTGACTGTATTTCAAATCAGTTTTGTAAATAGTTTAAGTAGATTTGATACTTTTCTGACTGACTACTTAAACATTGGATCTTCACTTCACGCGATCGAAGTAGTTTATTGGCAATTAAGTCATTTAAATTAACGTTAAAGTAGGCATGCCTACATTTAAAAGTTAAACTTAAACTAGTTGACTCTGGCCAACATTGTTCAGCTATGTAAATTATCAAAGGGAAAAATAGGGTATAATTTTTATTTTTTTATTGAGAACAAAGTTTCTTTAGGTTGTTTACCTGATAATAGCAGGAGGGTAAAAAATGGTCTAATCTATTCTCAGGTCTACTAAATATACATAAAAAAATTCAATCAAATCGGTCAAACTGTTTCTTAGGAATTCGATAACAGACACTCTTATATAATAACTCTTATATGTTTGGATACACGTATTTCTTAAAAACAAAGTAACGTTTTACAGCTACTTAATATTCAGTTCAAAAAGATTCATTTTATAATAATTTGCAAACATTTGCGGCGTGTATTTTCCAGCAGTCGAGCACTGCGTTGAGCAAAAAGTGTATCAACATTTCCCGGTCCCGGCAACATAACACGGGAGTTTTTGATTGCGGGGGACGCGTCGCAGCACGACTAGCAAACACCAACCCTAATAAGTACCGTGTTCACACAGAGATACTGCATTCATTGCTCCAGGCTAAACACCATTTTGTCACTTTAAACTTTCCGCTGTGATGTATAATCCTTTATTTTGCGCATTTATCTGTTGCCTTTCTGTCATTTGTAACTGTACCCGTTTTAAGCGGTGTTCTGTTCAGGTAGGCTTATAACTGTCCACGCACACGCGCCTACAAAAAACGCCGCCATAAAAACACGCTAAAAGCGGCGACAAAAAAAAGCTAGAAGCCGCTGCAAAAAACAGCTGAAGATCGCGATAGCGGAGAAGCTTGAAGCGGCTTCAAACGTTTTTTGTGGCGGCACCGCCGCACACGAGCCACAAAAAAGGACGCCTCAAAATGAAGCTTGAAGCGGCGTTTTTTTGAAGCCCGTGAGCGGGGACAGTAAATCTCGTTACAACCACATCGCTCATGTTTCTCCCCTTTTATGGGATATCTTTGAAAGTTTCATATAACTTAATTAAAGAAGTTTTTAAGAGATTAAATACAGTTTGTTACTATGAAAAAAATGAGTAAGCTAAGTTTGTTTAGACTTTAGTTAGGGAAAGATATTTTCAATTAAAAATTGCTCTTCGAAGTTTTATAATTTTGTAAAGTTTTCGGTAATTTCCTGACACTTTGTTGATAAGTACCATTTGTACTCACTATCTGATACTTACAATTAACTTTTCAAAAAGTAAAAAAAAAAAACTCTTTTTGTTTTATGCATACACATAATATGCAAAATACTAATATAACATTAGTTTTAGTTTCGCAAACCCGAAACATGTGTCTAGTATTTTTATGTACAAAAATTCATAACTGTACCTATCATGAAAAATCAGTAAGCTATAAGCTTGTTATGTCAGCAAAAATACATAGTCACCGGACCATCCAAGCGGCAGGTTGTTTTGTACTAGCACCCAGCTGTTTGTTAATACCCATTAGGACCTACCGTGATCTGTGTTGTACTTCTGTCGGTGGTATACATTATCCAACTTATGATCTTTTTAAATATTTTTGGGAAAATATAACATGGTGGAACAACTACTGAAATCCATTCAGTTACTGATTCTGAATAAACTATGTATATTCAGGTTTCTCTTTAACTAAATATAATGTTGTTTTATATCTATACATATACAAAAGTGTTAATATAACTAATGGCGTTAATAAAGAAGAGAGCCACCTGTCTTCACGAGTGAGTCAATAGCGTGAATAAATCTCAGCGAGAGGAGGTACTTCCATTAATATGACGAGCCTCATAGCGCCGCCAGCCAAAACCCCGTCCATCGAATTAATTGATTCTGTTAATGAGCTAAACGCATAATGAAGCTTTGTTCCAGCTTCTAAGCTGCAGTTACCCATTGTGCTGTGATAGCGGAAATTTCACGACACACAAAGCTGTTGGTCTTTACCCGGTCTTTACCCGATCTTTACTCGGTCTTTACCCGGTTTCATATATCTCGTTTAAAATACATGTGAACCACTCACAAGTCCCAGTTCCACACTGTTGTAGCGAAGATTTAGCTAATACCAGTAATTTACTGATCACTTAAATCTTTGAGTTCACATGTCGGCGGTTTAAAATGACTTAGAACTTGTTTGTATCGATGTACAAGAAGTCCCGACTGTGATTGTAAACGAGGAAATTAAATTAGATATAGATATTAGACTAGTAGCTAACAGCGGCATCGCCCACGTTGAGGCACAAAGCGGTTCCAAGGGAAATTTTGTGTATTCGAGGACTAGGTCTACTCGTGAGTTAAATTTCGTCTAAATTGATTTAACCGTTTGAGCTGAAGTTGGCTACACGACTAAAGTTGCTAACATAATGCATTTGTCCATTTACAGGTAGCTGCCATCCTGTATAGAAAACATATACGGATATATTCGTAGTCGGCATCCAATGTGGTAAAGAAGTAACAATTTATTTAAGGCATTCGCCTTTATAATATTAGTGTGATAGTTGCACCGCATGGAGCCGAGTCTATGATTCTACTTGGCGGATGGTTTCTTATTGAATTATTGGTCGGAGGGACGTGACTTGACGTACGCTGAGCTCGGCCCATTGAGTCCTCGATGTTTGCTCGATTCCCGCACGTGTGTGGCCGACTCCAATCGGTTCTTGAATGATTCTTGTCGCGTGTCGTGCACTTTGCGGTGTGCGCTCGTGCGCCACACCTTTTGAAATTATTGTTTGTTTTATTAGATATCCACATTATCCATCCACCGGAACAGAACCAAGGATAAACCCCAATATCGCTAAAAGCCCGAATAATAAAATATTCCGACTTCACCGTGTAACCTCAAACATCTGCAGCGAGATACTGAATAAACACTCGACGAGAATAAAGAAAAAAATATGAATAATCTAAAGAAATTTAATTTTATGATGGCCCTCCACCAATTCAGAAATGAGACACAATAAGTGAAAGGGTTTCTTTTCAGGCACCTCGGCTCTAAAAAATTGAGGTAATGGAACGTGAATAACAATTCGGCCCTCGGGGGGTAGGAATCGGATGGGGGGTATTCGGGGGGGGAGATAGATTGATGGCACCCGTTTGTAGCATCTGTCGTTTAAGTGAGCATCGATTATAGTACACACCTCGGTGTTTCTTTGTTTGGCAGGCGACGTTTGACTCGACTCATCAGTCATGCAGGCTTTGGGGATTAATTCCACAATATAAACAAATGACATGCTGATATTTCCCTCCCGAGGGCCCTCCTCGCTCAATGAAAAAAGACACCGTTCCGGTTATCGAGAGTTCCGTCGCAAGCTTTTATCATTTTGTAAGAGGTTTTTGTGAATATTTGATAAATGGTCGATATGACTTTAACGGTTGATGTTGAAAGGTAGATAGCACCTGTACTTAATCATTTGAAATGGATTAGGGTATGAACCTGTTATTGAGATTGTGTGAGTCTGATCGCTGGTTTAAATTCACTGTGATTTATTGTAAACGATTTTTTTTCGGGGTTCTTTTAGAATTTAACTGGTGGATTTTATCACTGAACGTTGGGTGATTGATTAACTATTTTGTAACATTTCTACATTATTTTGATGTAAAAATTTTGCAAATATGGGCAGAGATTTCTTTAAAAATAAGCATCACTCTTGTGCCTATTTTTCTGTTTACTTAGCTTTTATTTTTATGTGTGTACATAAATTAATAGATTTTAAATATGAAGCATTTCAGCGATTTAAAAAAATCTACAGTTTTGACTAATAAATTAAAACAATATAACGGCAAAATGTTGGCTGTAGAATAATCTAGCAAACAAGATTGCTTGTACCCAGTCCAATTTTAACAGATAAAAGTAATTTTTAGAGGCAACTTCGTGATTTTTCTCCTATAGTATGTATTATGTTTTGAACACATTATTCTATCTAGCATTTATCTCGAAAAGTAACATATATTTTTCTAGTTCTATTTCATATACTTTTGAGCTTTATAAAACTCGTTTTTAGCTACTGTATACTTCGTAACTTCACATAGCGTCACCTAAAGTCCCACAAAGACATTTCTTGTGTACCTAAGTACGAACACCTGATCCAAAGCTCCGGAGAACAATGCCCAATCATCTAACTGGCTCCTCCAACTTGAAGCAAGACTTACTGTTCCACAGAAATTACGAGTAGTTCTTGGAAAAATATATATAAATCTTTACTAGCTTTATATGTTTGTCTGTTGCGCTGTCATGGTTAAACTACTGAATCACGTTCAGAGTGGAGTAAGCTGAGGAAGGAAATGTTGAACAGGCTAGTTTTTTATCTGGCTTTGACTTTGCATCCGTTATAACCGACATTCACTCGGGCAAAGTCGCGAACAAAGGCTAGTAGAGTTACTCCACTAGCTTTTACCCGAGCAGTAGAGTTCTGTAGAAATCTACAAAATACATTTGATTATGTTTTAAGATAGATATAATTTATTTTAATATCGAAGTAGGTATATTTGCTGAATTTACGATACCAATACATTCACAAAAACCTCAAGGCATTTCGCGGTAATTTTCACAGAATAACGTTACACGATTACAAATATACGCCTTTATAATATACAAACCTCAAAATATGTACAACATAGTTATTAAAATAGGTTCAAGAACCTCAAATATTAAGTCGGCGTTACACCCCAACTCCTGATTTAGGGGATTTACGGTTTATATATCCTCTTTGCGTATCCAAACCGCGACAATGTATCTACGATCGCGGAAGTATTACGCCATAAACAGGTATTGCATAGTCCCGGAGTCAGTGTAGCAAAAAAAAATGCTATCATTATTATTTAAAATGTTTAGAGTGCACTTTTTATTGTTGATAATGAATAACAAGGACGTTTTAATAGTTTTCTCCGTATACAGACAGCATAAGTTATGTGAGTTACAGGGAAGAGGGCTATTACAGTGGACGTAAGTGATGGCCGGTACGTGTTTCCAGCATTTCTATCGTACGCTGTTACAACTGCGATCACTCGTCAGGGAAATGCATATTCACTTCCCAATGTATAAAACAGTTATATGTTACTTTTGTACTGTTAAGATCACATACTTTTTATTTTGGGAATATATTATGTATTATTTACTAATTACTAAAACGATATCTCAGATTTTGGTTTCCCATTTTCTTTATTAATAGAATACGAAAATAGCTACAATTAATTTCTTCATTACCTATAGCTAATTAATAATTTTAAGATATTTAATATTTCATGATATTAAAGGGTGCGCTTAGTTCCGAACTCAATTACGTAACTTGGCAACACGTTGAAATAATGCCAGTCAGAGGGGAGAGCTTTTGAAGTGTAATGATGACATTCACAAAACATGATGTACCATTTACATTTTTTTTGTAACTAATTTTAATTAATGAGGCTTGCTATTTATTTATTGGACTGTTTAATTTTATAAAAATTAAATTGATTTTTGATTGTTTTTGTTATGCATAGGCCAGGCATATTTCTAACTTGTGTTTATATAATTTTTTTATTTCTACTTAAAGGATTGGCTAGATATCGTCTTTAAACAACAAAATGGATAGAAGAAAGGACTTAATCATTCAGTTGAACAAAACTAGATTAAATAATAATGACAATAAAAATACTTTCCAATATTTAACTTCCGTACATATTTAAATATCAATGAACATCACAGTCACACTAGCTCCCTGCCTGGCTGTACTATTATTATTTTTGGGGTAAAATCCGAGAAGAAAACAGTATCCGACGCCTTGTGTGGCGAGTGCGTTCGGATAAACCTTGTGACCCTTCGAGCCTTTCTAGTAAATAAGGATCATAGGATTATCGAGAACGCCGTATTCACTCCGCTGTAGAGAGCCAGGATTTACAACGTTCCCCAGGAAATGTTTGATACTGTGCACCTTGTTTACTTTGCTGTCAATGGCTTTGCAGTTAATTTTTGCTTCGAGAACGGAAAAATATCGGGTGGATTCGGAAATAACGGGAGAATTCAGACATACCGGTAGAATTTAGACGTACCGGTCCCTTTCTGCTGTCCAATAAAAGACGATGTGTAAATATTTAAAGACGGTTTTTAATTAGTGTTGCGGTCAATCAAAAATGAAAAAAAACCTATTGCCATTTAAAATTATGAGGGTTCTGTTTTTATCATCTATCGGTATTATAATGGAAATTCTGTATGTATAAATATAGAAAGTTGATTATTAATTAATGTTGTGCATCTCACAAACTAAATACGATAGAAATTCCTTTTCTCTGATGGTCCTAAGAGACTTCTTAATAGGTCATAATTCGAATTCTAAAGAAGTCTGTGGAATGAAGTTGCTAGAATACTAAGTCCGGAAAAGTACGGCACGGTCATACCAACTTTTAATGAAATAGCTCTTGATATTTCTTTATTGTTTTTGTTTTGTACAACATTGTTTTAAAAGTAGGTTATTGTGTATGTTTTTACAATAAGAAACTGTTTTTACAAGCTTGTATTTAGTTTCACCTGTCCCGATGTTTGTCTGTAACCAAATCTTATAAAATAAATTTGACACACTTTCCGGTTACTGATTGAGCTGAAATTTTGCATGCATGTGTAAATCAATGCAAAATTATAATGACAAGGAGCTCATCTGATGAGGGAACCGGAAGGTGATTATAGGAACTTAGTAGTTAAACGACACAACCCTATCGAGTTTGGGCTCGTATGATTCGTCTTGACGAGTATTAATTATATAGGTATACCGAGCTATAAAAGCTTGCTATGAAAAAATGATTATCATTAAAAGCTTGTTTAGGTTAGTGTGTCAAAATATGTAGCTACTTTGACATCTGAGAAAGACACTCCTCTAGTTATGACGTCACCCGTTCGTAAGTAAAATTTATTACTGGCGTAAAGAAGCCACCTGCGTCCTAACTTGTACATAATATGAAGTCGTGTTTAGTAAATCCAGTTACGCATCTCCAGAGTCTCGTAAGAAGATTACCTCGCGGTGTTGTGTCGCGACATAACGTTACACAGTACAGTCAGCCGCGCAACTTGTTGTTGGATCACAACATTAGATGCGTCACAGAATAAGTAATTGAAAAAATAAATTCTTTTGCTAACGTACTAGGGTTTTTGCAAGATGGCCGGATTATAGGAAAGTAAAAGAGAATTTCGTATTAATACAATTGAAAATGTGAATGTAGACTTAGCTAAAATCTAATTTAAAATCTGTTCACTCTGATTGGTTAGTAACCAATCAATGCATGTATACGTGACCAATCAGCGTTTATATTCATCGTTGTTGTTCGCAAATTATATAAACCTTTCTTCTTAGATATTATAATCAAAAGAAAAACTGTTTCTTTTTTGTCCTAGTTTAATTTTATTGTTACGTTATTCATTCTTAGTTACTAATAATCAGTGCCGTAATTAGGGCAGTACCAGCAGTGCCCGGGCACAGGGCGCTGAAATTATCATACCAGAGCCAAGTTTTGGACTGTGCTTGGTAGTTAGTCACCCACTATATCTATTATTTTAGCGTGTACATATTACGGTTATAAACGTGCTGTAGATGCTCAGAGCTCTAGCACCCAGAAGAGGTTGTGGTGTAAATGTTTTAAGCATCACGTCACACGTATTTTTTTATGTCAGTATTTTTTTTTTTTTTTTCTAAAAGAGAAAGGATAAAAAGGAGTAGAGAGAACCTGTGACAAAATATGTCGTTACAATTATTTTTTGGCCAAAAGTATTAGTCATACCAAAAAAATTATATGTTTATAATGTTGTACATGAATTTATAATAAACATATATTTTTGTCAAACCTATTGACCCAGCCGTTACTGAGGAGTAGGCTTATGCAAGTCACTCTTTTATGGTACTGTTCGGGAGCTAGGGCCTTAAACTTTTTTAAAGGGGCGGTAATCGAAGCCCGCACCGGGTTTTTAAAAAGCTAGTTACGGCTCTGCCAGTAATCTGGTCTCTTGCAAAAGCCCTAGGATTTTTGCAAAACAGCGATCTTTCCAGTTATCCAGCGACATATGTGCTGAATGTAAAATAGGCTTTTTGGAGCAAGGTACCTGGGTATTGTAATATTTCTACGTGAGGCGAACTGCGGCGGCAGAAAATTGCGAGCGATAACAATATGTAGTGGAGACGTATGAAGCTATTTATTCATATGGAATTTTACTTAGTTGCTGGGAATACGGCTTTTATATTATCCAAAAGGATAAACTTGGGCAAAATGTTGTATCGATTATTTGATATTCAAGGCTAAACAGACTTTCCGAAAACTAAGCTTATACCCAGTCGGGAGATTAGTTTATGTATCAATACTGTATCTATGTAGTACATCAGGTATTGTCAGTAACTGAGCTGTGGAGGCAGTTTATTTAGAGTTCCATATACCTCAAAATGGGCACGCCACGATTATGGCGGTAAGTCCCCTCTTTGAGGCGTGGCTGGAAAGACCTCACGGCGTCCTTACCTTCCGCATGACGCAGGTCCTAACGGACATGGCAAGTTCGGGAGGTTCCTGCATCGGGTTCAAGCGGAAGAGACGCCCGGGTGTCGCCACTGTGCGCAACGCCCGGAGGACACGGTGGAGCACACCGTCGCGGTGTGCCCTGTCTGGGCGGAGCATCGCCGTGCCCTCGTGGGGGCGATCGGCGGCGGAGACCTCTCGCGCCGGGCCCTGGTCGAAGCCATGGTCCAGAGCGATGAGGAATGGCAGGCGGTCGCCTCCTTCTGCGAAGCACTAATGCTTGCAAAGGAGGAGGCCGACCGCATCAGGCAACGGCGACCTCGCCGCCGTCGCCGGGATTTCGATCCCGATTTCCGGCCACCGTAGACGCGGGCTCGCGGACGGCGAGCCATGGGTAGTTCGCTGTCCGATCGTCCGGTAATGGACCGAGTCCAAGACGTCGACGGCGCGCACTGTTCCCGCGCCTCAAGGAGTTGTCAGCAGCAGGAGGGGCCCAGCTGGGTCGAAGCCTACTGGGGACAGGGTTGTCCGAAAGGGAGCTCGTGCCCCGGTATGAAGGCTAGAAGGAACGGCGCGGGGTTTTTAGTCAGTAAGAGTCTGACACTGTCTCCCGCTCCACCCAAGAGCGGGTTTCGTCAAATATGATTTTCCCCGTCGACAAAAAAAAATATACCTCAAAAGCAAAAAAATGGTACCTCTACAGGTTCACTTTGTCTCGGGAAGGCGTAGAGGAATTAAAACCATATACTGTGGTCTGCGGTCCCTTGATACTTACTGTGCAATAATTAAACTTATAAGTAAATAACCCTTACGGTATACTGACATCTAAAGAGATGCCTGCATACCGTAGGGGCTAACTAGTTAACCCCAATACTTCCAGTTTACCTACCTGTACATGAGAACAAAATAATTTGTAACTCAAATAGTCTTTCTATCTCGCCCAGATAAAACCTGACGTAAAAATTAAACAAACAACACTTTATTCTCAACAAAAATGCGGGCAATTTATACAACTGGCCATTTTGTCACTCAATGCCCTTACCTGGGAGTAGGGATGTACTGTGTATGAGATTTGAGAATTGTTATTATTGAGTTATCGTAATGATTTGATAATTTTCATCGTATTTATTAGTTTATTAATATAGCGTATTTATGTATTTTATTATTATAAATAACTTATTTTATATTTTTCCATTTATAGTATCTGTTATTTGTTTATTGTGCAAACCTACCACAGTGTTGTCTTTTTTTAACCCAAAGGTTGACTGGTAGAGAATGCCTTGTTGCATTAAGTCCGCCTATGTACCACTACTGTACATGAAGTTTAAATAAATAAATAAATAAGATTTAGGATAATAAATACGGATATAGAAATAATATTAAGTATACAAACTTCAGTACGGTTACGGGAAAAAATCGAATTTTCTGCTAGTTTCGGATAGTTTTGGTTACGGATATTAGAATTTTAAAATCATAAAAGTAAAATACAAATAGTAAGATTAGACTTTTATTTCTAGTTTAGATTAGTATTTGCATGGCCGGGTTATAAAAAACCAAAAACCAAAGACATATATCGCAAACTTTTATGTCTGTTTTGGTTTCGGTTACGGTTATGAAATTATTTCGGATTATCTGTAACGAATACAAGAATTTCAAAATCATAAAAGTAAACTAGCACGGTTTGATTTTTATTTCTAGTTTATATTATTATTTGGTTGGCTAAGCAAAACTAACAGAAATCTTTACATTCCGACGTGTCATTTATACGAAAATGTCTTAAACTTTTATATCGGTTTCGATTACGGTTACGAATATTTTTTTATTTCGGATATCATATAGTTTCGGTTAAAATTACGGAAGATATACCTGGAAGCTGTGGTCGCATGCAACTCATCAGACAATATGATGTGAACCGCGGGGAGGCCAAGTATAAGCTTTATGAGATTAGATGGGACACGACGGTCTACCGGCATACCTATACGGGATTACACGGCAAATATAGCTGCCCAATCTCTGGCAAAACAAACAAAGGACCGACGTCCTGTCTCGCCTGGTATTTTATAAGGAAAATACAAAAAAAGCGGTTTTAAGCCGTCCTATAGAAAATTTTTCGAGATTTTTTTTATATTTAAGTTTCGTGACATGAGAAGATCGCTGCGATATTCTCATGTCATTTAGCTGCCAAAACGAGCAAAAAAGCGGTGCGGCCGAACCATCTTTTTCTCAAAACAGTTCTGGCCATCTAATTGACACGAGGTTTTGCTTTGCAACAGGATATGTCCATTTATTTTAGCATTGATATTTACTGTATCCTTCTAAAAGTAAAGCATTTTCACAGATTCCGTTATTTCTGAGATTAACATTAACCAACTTATTATTTTTAGTTGGAATACCATCCAATGACTTCTACCGATTTAGAGCGGAGTGGGATGGCGTGTCAGACTTTTACTGACTAAAACACACTCTTGAATTCCTTTTTTGTGTGTTTCAATACCCCGGATTTCCTTTTCATCTACGGTTTGCTGACATTTCATTGAAGCACGCGTGGAAAACTCCGCGGCCAGACAGCAAAATTACCAACCCATAAAGACACAAAAAGAATTACAACTTTCGATTACATAGATTGATGATGAAATATTTTTGGCAAATTCAACCCAAACAAAAAAATATAAACTTAATAAATATGAACAAATCAATTGGATGTTCAACGAAAAGGAATTCAAAAACCCTTTCAGTTAAAAAAAAAAATACAATTTAAATTAGAATTGGTCTTTATGCCCTTGTTCACTCATTTGGGATTCAATCTAATCTATTCGACGGTAGGCAACGGTGCGGACACCGAAATCTGTGTACCTTAATTATTTGGTAGCCTGGTAGCCACGCCAATCTTAAGTCTATTAAGGTGATCGATAAAGATGTATGTACGTACTATTATTGTTTAAAGTGTGACTGTGGAACGAAGGTATCTGACTGTTAATTTTGCTTTTGCTGGAAAATTTCAACTAAGGGGTCAAAAGCCTGGTCAAATGGGATTTATTCGACCCATCCTCAAACCAATGGCAGTGTAGAGCTGCTGCACAGGACATGTGTCACCTGTTATACTGCCCATCCTACACAACCACTCGCACTTTTCTGGATTTATGTGAGGCAATTAACCGAGCTGTACAGGTTGGCAAATACTGGTCAGATAAATAATAATTTAAGTAAAAAAAAAAACAATAAATTAAAAGAAGAAGAAGAAGAAGACAAACGTGATTACTTCTAGGCACATCGATGCTTTCCATCAAGTCAGATAGAGGTTAAGCGTGACCTTATAAATAATATGTATTACTAGCGAATGTCTTTTAGCTTATATTATTGACTCATTATAATCTGAGTCTGGGTATCTTGATATATGAGTTGACATGTTTGTAAACGCACAATACAAAATCTATGTTTTTACAATTTTTCTTCAATTTTTTTTTTCAAGCTCTTAGTTCTAACTACGGGTCTAGTTATACATGTATAGGTACTAGAAAAAATACCTTATCTTTGAATTCTCTTAAATTTTAATCTGATGTATGATTTTTCATATTCATTCGCTATTACGATATGCGGAAATAACATCATTTTATGTATGATATGTATCTTTAATGAAACTACTTTTAGTGGTTTAATTTTCTCATAATAGTTAAACTCCTAACGAAAACGTGTTGGGAACACATTCATTGTGTGTACAACCAAGGAGTAGTATTCCCTCCCGGAGTTTGAGTGTCCTGATGGCTACAACGCGGGAATCTTTAAGTCATGAGTGTATAGGTTACTTCTAGATAAACTTGTTCCATCGTCGACAGCATCATGGCTTCCACCAGATGAGATAGCGGTCAAGCGCAAACTTATCAACAATAAAAAAAACACCTTTTGATTTCCTGGCTTGCAGTAATTGTAGTAAAAAAATATCGCGCAAATTGTGTATTCAAATTTGTCACAAACGCGACCAACCATAAAAAAGCGGAACAAAACAGAATGCATGAAAAACAGGTCATGTTCCGTTACTAAGCTAACTGGCATAAGGGTTGTGTTTAATTTACGCAGAATTTTCAATAAACTGGGTCGTGACACATGCCCGGGGTATAATCCGGCTGCATTAACCTTTAGTCTGGGCGCGCTAACGTTCAAGTTGCAATATGTGCATACAAATAGGAGGGTGATGTTAGTGCAGTCCTGGACTACTGCTCTATGTGGAACGGCGAGGTTGAAACGTTAGTGGGAGGTTAGTGTGCACATTATTTCTGAAGAGAAAACTTCTTTAAGCTCGCTTTATTTTTGGGGCATTGAATGATACTGAGCCATCACGTCGACTGTGTAACGCACGTTTGGGCCCGTTTGGGTTCGTTCACTAACCCGAACGATTACGATTTTATATTATGAACCTCGTTTTGATGAAGGTTTTTCGTCTGGTCTTTTAAGCTCGTCTGGTCTTTTAAGTAAAAAAAAACGATGTTTTTTTTTACTGAATTGATTTGACTTGATTAACTCTAACAAAATTTATTTGTTTGAAGGCGATGTAAATGCAAAAATCCAAGTAATTTTTTAAATAGAATATCAAAATAATATATTATTTATTGATTTTTTATAAAAAAAGGCCATCAAAGATGCAGTGGGCTGTTTCTTGATTGAGAGCTAAAGAGAAAATTAATGGAATACAATTTTCACACATAAAAATAAAATATCAGCTTGGAAATTACCAGTTTCCTAACAACATTTTCTCGTAGTAAAGAAAATTACACAGAATGGAGTGTTGAACAAAAGATAAGCAAAACAGGATACTCCAACACCTGCACGGCTAGACTTTGTATAGCCTGCGGCTAAGAGTGTGGAAAAAGCCGAGCATAATATTGCCAAGAGCTGAAGTCCGTGTCGATAAAAAAAAGACAGGTATTGTGTTAGTGAATGTAGGTACCTAACATAGGCTATTGTTCCTTCTTACAATCCCGTACCTTAAAAAGAAAAAAACGGAACCCTTATAGAATCACTTTTTTGTCCGTCCTTCCGTCTATCTGTCTGTCAAGACCCTTCATCTCGAGAACGCGTGGAGGTATCGAGTTGAAATTAAAACCATATACTCAGGTCTGCGGTCTCTTCAAGCTGTGAAAATCAAACTTCTAAGTTAACGAATAAAAAATATACGGTCGTTTATATTGCAAAAAAGGTATATTATGATACTCTCAAAGATCCAAATTTAAAGAATATTTTACGTTGACCCAGAATCCTGAAATTTGGCGCAAAACTAGGTTTTGTAGCACAGGTTAGGAATAAATCTGAAAACAGTAAATTTGTTGCTATCTAGTAAATCAACCTATGATAATATGGTCAACAATGGAGCATGCTTGTCTAGAATTAACCTATTCACTCTTGACTTAAAGACCTCTACGTGGTAGCTATCAGAACACACGGTTTCTCCGTATTGCCAACATTACGGCGGTGAGAATTCTTAAGTGAAAAGCACTATAACGAGGTTCGGATACGAACCGGATACGAAGTGAGGTAAACAAACAATCAAATTCGAATGTCCGAATAGTCGCCCAGTTTGGAATTAATTAAAGTTAGGCGCGGACTTGCCCTCGCATCCGAAGTTAGGCATTACCTTTAAGTTACTTAGGGATTGAGTTAAGTACTTTGAGACCAACCTATTGTTTAACAAGCGACTTAAGGTGTTCATAATTTCGTGCGACAGGAGTTTCACTTTGATTGAATTTAAATAGTTAAATACTGCGGTAAATCTGAGACCGAGATGTTTGGAGAACATTGTTCTTGTTTGTAGATGTTTGATTGGCAATATTTGGTGTTAAATACCTTTGTTTGATCTTCATCTATGTGGGATCAAGTTTGAGATTTGCCGCGTGGATTTTCGGAAAAGGAAACACGTGTTCCTAGAAGGCAAAGGACAACTGAAGGACACAGGTGTGGTTTTATTCAGTAAAAAACTCACACGACCTCTCGCTCCGACCTAGAGCGGGAGAAGTACTTCGATGATTTCCTATCTCAAAAAAAACTTTACTGACATTATTTATGCTATTACGAACTTACCTATTTAGGAATTTACTCTATGGTCCTTCTGCCCAAACCATAATGGATAATCGTGAAGTTAGATTACTTTGGCCATGAGGAATAACTTTTTTTTCCAGGGTTTGAATCTTCAAGGATATCCTCCAATCTAGGATGGGTCTGTCAAACTCGTTTTGGCTATAAATCCTTCTCTTCCCATAATTGTGTCGGTGTGGAGGTTGCACTTGCACTACATTGGTCCTAAAACTTGGCCAAATCTCGATAACCAACTGGTCAATATGCTTGGCCAAAGTAACCCGACGTCCCTGTACTTGCTAAGTTAGTCTAATATAAGCACAATATGAAAAAAAAGCTTTTTTCTCCCAAAAGAACGCTTACAATTCACAGACTCGCCAAAACATTTGTCGCAACAAGTAATCAAAGAAAAAAAATAAAGAGGAATCCTTCGATCTCAATAAACTTGAGAAACCAATATTCTTTGTGCTGTATTTTCCAATATTATCCAGGACAATTTGTAGTGTAGCCAAGTGAATGAGTGAGAGGGATTCGATGGCGCACAAACTAAGTAAATTGAAGTCTGTCGTCCTCACTCAGGGGAGGCTCCAATTAAACGTGGAATCAAAATGCATTATACAGTGTTATAAAATGGATACCCTATATCTGACAGGGTTCTTCAAACAATTTAATATGGACCCCGTTACGATACCCTATATCTGTCAGGGTTCTTCAAACAATTTAATATAGACCCCGTTACGGGAAGTCTCCTAAACTTTTATAATGATATTCGAGACAAAAATAACAGAACTTGTGGGCATTTTATTTTGCGTGTGTTTTTTGTCAAATGATTCAATATTTTGAAAGGAAATCTATTTAAAAAAATGAACCCTTATTTTTCCTGAAAACTTTCTTTTTTATAGACGGAGTTATAAATGTAACAAAGCTACAATTCAAAAGGATTTATTTTTACTCTCCAAAACCACCAGAACGCATAAAATTCAAGCTGAAAATTACTTGCTAAGTTCCCAGACACCAACCAACTTGATCCGCCCCAGGGCTAGGTACGAATTAGGATGATTCAGTAATTGCAATACTCTTGCTAAGTATTTCGTAATTCTCGCTAAAGTTTTTCGGCAACCCTAGCGTTGGTCGGGTTTATTGCCAATTTCGGATCAATGTAGCTACTCCTATATTGCCGAAACGTTAGATGTCACAAATTAATGGTTTTAGTTTAAGTTTATAATTGTTTTTAACTCTTGCTTGTTTTATTATGATGTATGTATCACTTACGATAGTTTACGTAAGTAAATATAGAGTGTTGAATTATGAGAAAAGAAAAATGTATTTTCTTTTAAAAGTTTATTTATTTATTTATTTTATCATTTATATATGTACACTGCTTATTTGGAGAAGAGATGAAGATTAAGATTCAGAGTTTTTCCTTAAAATATAATTAAATCATGGAAACGAAAACATTATCACGATTCTAAAATGTTAACAATCAAAATAGCTATCTTCACCATCATATCAGCCGAAAGACATCCACTGTTGGACATAGGCCTCCTCCAAGCGTCGCCACAACGACCACTCCTGTGCGTCACGCATCTATCGTATTCCCGCAACCAAAATAGCTATACTTAAAATAAACTTATTCTACTCGTAGTACCGTTATTCAGCGACATTTATTTGACTTGAAGAATTTTCTTGAACTTAATAAACTGTGTACCTTACCTTTAACGATTGCATCACTGCTCAACATTAGATGGGATCGCAGTCAAGCATTAGTTTTTTTTTTAACTTTTTTTTAAATTTTCAATTTAGAATGAAGGCAATTTTCCGTTTCTTGAATCTAATTCCGTCTATCCAGAAATTTTATCTACTTTGAGTGTAATGAAATATCTACAGTAATTTCACAGGTTATAAAGGTCTATGTTTTAATTTTATTTCTTGCCTTTGTAGCAATGTAAAAGTCGATTTGATGTTAAAATAATAAAAAAAATATTTTTCCTAAAACAAGTTAACTTTTGTCGCCGCCATTCAAAAGAAACTCATTCTAATTATTATAATATCTGTATCAATAGTAGAAAAGGTCAAAATAAAATACAGCAATAAGAATTCGAGTCTTCAACCTAGTTAATTTAATAAAGAATTTTCGTACAGACGAATTTACTTTTGATATAATTTCTTTACAAAAAACCTTTAAGGGTTGGTCTTTGTGAAAATATTTGTGAAAAAGTAAAATGAAAAATCAAATCAGAAAATTAAACGTCGTACTTCGAGGAAAAGGTAGGTAAGCGATGCTGGGTAGAATTCTATTATAAAAATGAGATGTTTTTGCCTTTTATTTCGTAAATCCTTTTAATTTTGGCCGCATGTGTAGGTCTTTGTTCAATACCTGAAACAAACAGATAAAACACTGAGTTAGATAATTGGATTTTGTATTTTTCTTTTCGCAAAGAAGGTTGTATGACATCTTAACTTTAATATTAAAAAGCCTTTGTCGGTTAGTCAAGTCACCTTCGAAAAGTTCCAGGGTTCAAAGTTGCAAAGTTCTAATATATTTCAATAGTTGACGTTATTTCGACTTTTTACTGATGTTTATGAGTACCTAATATTTTAATTTTGACAAAATGGTTCCAAAAATTGTATTTGGTTATTTAATAAGCTCGCTTAAGCAAAAACTGTACCATAACGGGCTCTTAATTTAAAATTAAAAATATTATTTTAAAGAATTTTCTATTATACAAACTTACTTTTAATATATGCGAAACTCGAAACACGTGTCTACTATTTTTTATGTAAAGAATCAATGTACAAAATTTGATAATTGTATAAGAAAAATCACGCAGTTATAAGCTTGTCAACAAGAGTTGATCTTGTATTTTTCCTGGTTGCTTTGTGCGAAAACAACTGTATTTTACACTGAGATACTTAACTAAGTATGAAAGTAAAAAAAAAATCCGCACATAAAGTTATAATAGATAAGCTAATTTCTTTCTCAGTCCAGCAGCAGGCAAGTGGTGCTGATAAGCTGCAGTCTTGCAAAAATCCCATTAAAAATAAGTTACTAACAAAAGTGCCGTGATGAAAACATTTTCTACTCAGTACGGCTTTACGTGTGATAGTCTCAGTACTAAGCTTGAACAAACTTTAAAAAAAAGGCTACAGTCTCGACTTTCAAGTTTCGAATCCTTTTCAGACAAATAATGAGATAGAAACGACTTTGAAAGTTGTTGATTCTGATTTATCAGTCCTGAATAATAGTGTTCTTTTAGGAAAGAATAAATAGCATTACTTGGCTGCAGTTCCAGAGCATGTTTCCTTTCTTCATATTGTGAAGAATATAGTTATGTACTGTAGAGAGGAGGGTATTCAGACAAACACAACTGTACATTGGATAAAGGGTGAATTAACTATCTTGTCTCTTGTCCACTCTACACGACTGTTTACTACTTTATTATGAGTGGTTTCTTGAATTTAGAAGAAGTTTGAAAGTGGCGCCAGGAAATGAAAAGTAGAAAGGGGATTATTTGTATTGGTACGGTCATGTGAAGAGGGATTAAACGCATGTTACTAAAAGAGTTATGAGTATACCTGTAGATGAATGGAGAGGGAGGCCAAAACAAAGATAGTAGGATTGTTTGACAAGTTGTATGAAAGAAAAAAGTTGGTGATAGCGTGACGGGTGACAAAACGGAATGGAAGAAAAAAACGTGTTGCGTCGACCCCAAATAACACAGGACAAGGGCAGAAAGATGATAATGGGAATTGCGGAGTATTTGTATATTTTACGTGAAAAATAAATTTATCTTCAGAAAAAAGTTACGCATTTTATATTTATTGGGTTAAGAATGAACTAAGAATTGCTATGTTATAGAAGAATATGAATGTTCAAGGTTCTAAATAAACATTGAGACTTAGTGTCGCTTCTCAGTATAGTCCTCACAATTTCCAGGAATTTCTTTTCAGAAATTATGAGTTACTTACACTTCAGAGTATTGATACCCAGTGTGTGGGTATTCATGTGCGCTTTTTATTACAACTTCAGAAATATTTCGAGTGCCACGGAATGTATCAAAGCACAATTTCTCTTTCCAAAAATTTCCACGTCTTTGTGGAGCAATCAGTGATAATTTTTTCTTGATTCTTAACAAGAAAATTATTTAATTTGGCTTCCTAATAATAAAGGTATTCTTATTAAATTTTTCCTTCAGGGCAGGGGGAAAATTCCTATGAATCCATTTCACGTAGTACGTCTCGGTTTTAAAACGCGTGCGAAAATCTAATATTATCGCGCGGAAGCTTTAAAAACGCCTGATACAATTAATTTAGGAAAATGTTGCTACAGTTACACAAACATAACTGTGCTGATTGGTGTTCGCTACTGTTAACATCGTGTACCTTTAATAATTAATCGTACAAGTATACAACGAGCTATATACGTACCTATGTGTGTATATCGACTAATATTTGTTTGTGCTGAATCCAACATTTCGATACTAACAGGCACATTGTGTATTTATATTAAGATTTAATAATCATAATTTCGATGTCTTGTCAAAAGTTATCGTGTGACCTAGTAACTGCCTTTAATTGGCCTGTTGGTCTAGTAGATAGTGACCTTGACTGCTATTTGGTGGGTTCGATTCCCACCCGGGACAAATAATTGAGTGATGAGCATGCTCATTTGTTCTGTGTCTGAGTGTAAATTTATCTATAACTAGCTTTTGCCCGCGCGGCTTCGCTCCCGCTCTTCCTTACTCCACCCTACTATACCCAACTCTACCCTACCCTACTCTACCCTACTCTACCCTACCCTACCCTACTCTACCCTACTCTACCCTACTCTACCCTACTCTACCCTACTCTACCCTACTCTACCCTACTCTACCCTACTCTACCCTACTCTACCCTACACAACCCTACACAACCCTAATTTTTTTTTCCATAAGAACCTTCTCCTTACAATAACAATCACAACAAAAAAAAAATCAGCCAAATCGGTCAAGCCGTTTTCATGCCATGTCGTGACAACGGAAAACGGGTTTCATTTTTATATATATAGATAGATAATGTGTGTATTTAGAATTATTTGAGTATGTTTATCAGTTGTCTAGTATTCATCACACAACTTCTGTTTAACTTATGACTAGACGGCATTGTGTGATATTTGTAGAATATATAAAAAAAAACCAAAGTTAAAATAGCAGTCATCGGCTGCTTGGTCTATCAGAAATACCAGCTGAAGATGCATCTATGTATAATGGAATCCGTCACCACCATAATTGGGGAAGACCGTAGTTGGGACCACTATTAGGCTACATGCATGTGCTTTTAGCTCTCGTGTGTTTAGAGATAACCCTCCCTAATCTGACGAATCTGATTATGTGCATACGGTGACGGCGCGTCAAGCTAAGGGGATAATGTGTAGGAGTCCAGTACCCGAGGTGCTGTGCTCACTGTTGGAGACCAGACTGTAATAATAGGATCAGTCAGGTGCAATTTGAACGCAACAAGCGTTTAGTGCGATGGGGTTTAGTTAAATTTTCTTAGCAGTTGCATTGTGTGTTCAAAGGGATGGATTTTTTGAGAATAGTAGGTACATTTTAATACATCTGCAGAAAGTTTATTTAGTCTTCGAGGATCTCGCTAGACAAAATGAAAATAAAACATCAAATAATTTTAAAAGATTTAAAGAACAATTTATGAGTAACTGATGACAGTGCTCCTAATTAGACTACGGACTGAAGTTCTGTCAATCACCCTCGGGCGTACAACAGCGTTCTGTGCTGTTATATACAATCCCCATCCAAGCTTTAGAATATCTGCTACAAAAGTGAGCAAGGAGCTTTATTTATTGTTATTTATACAGCCCTTTTATTTAATTATTTTTGGACTCAAAAGTAAAAAAAAAACAAAATCTCACAATTTTCCACGATGGTAAATTGGCAAATTCATGATAGAATCAATCTTTCATAACAATTGCTACTTGCACAGTGTTTTTCAAATTTGGTCGTTATCTATTCATTCTTAATTGAGATTGAGACTGATATTTTGAGTTATTTATTCTTTCAGTGATGATGAAATACTAAATTACACAAAGTAATGCGCCAGGCTGGGTTTGAATTTGAGACCTAAATATTGTAAGTCGGGGCTGTTACCGCTGAGCCATTACTGTTCCTATTTAAAATATTTTTTAAGGTTTAATTGGATTAAAAAAAACCTTGCTCTCAAATTGGCCTACCTCGTTTGTCAACTTTGTTCATAACCAATTTTCAAACCGTTTTATAAACTTAAATAAAAGCCATATTATTTTCCAACTAGACCGCACTACCATGTAGTATGCCCGGAACGTCAAATAAAAATGCAAAAACATTCCCGCATAAGGGAGTAAATTTAAAAAACGAACGAGAGATTTTTTAGCTCGGCTAATTAACGCCTAAACTGGGTCGGGTCAGGCGATGCCATAAAATTTTAATTTAGACTAATACAGTAGGCTCCTTTATTTGACCAGTACTTTGTTCATGTTGGAAAAGAGGCTTCATAAACGCAATAAAAAATAACTAGCTCCAAAAATGCTTCATAGCTGTCAAAAACTTGTCTTTGCAAATGTCACTTCTATTCCTTTTTTGACTTTGGTGTTTTTTTTTTTTTTTCTGTCGACGGGGAAAATCATCATTGACGAAACCCGCTCTTGGGTGGAGCGGGAGACAGTGTCAGAGTCTTACTGACTAAAAACCCCGCGCCGTTCCTTCTAGCCTTCATACCGGGGCTCTAGTTTCCTTTCGGATAACCCCGACCCCGGTAGGCTTCGACCCAGATGGGCCCCTCCTGTTGCTGACAACTCCTTGAGGCGCGCGGGAACAGTGCGCGCCGTCGACGCCTTGGCTCGGTCCGGACAGTTACCGGACGATCGGACAGCGAGCTACCCATGGCTTGCCGTCCGCGAGCCCTTGACTTTGGTGTAGTGTATGCTCTGTATCTCCGATTGTTTTCTAATAAACCTACGTTAATGGTCTAAATTAGGTTTCTTCATGACCATAATCCTTTAGTTCAGTGCTTTTCATCTGTATGAAATATTATTAAAATGTGGTAACAATTTATCTATGGTACCTATAGCAGATTATCTTTTATATGCATCTATTTAAAAATATATAAGTACGATTGCTTATCACACAAGCTCTGCTTAGCTTGGGACTAGACGGCGTTATGTAATAGTTGTGGAGTATTATTATTCTCTTTATTTGTCATTTTAACATATTCAATATATTTTTTTAATATTCCTCAAAAAAAAAAACCAAAAAAAAAAACAGTATCCCCACCGGTATCGGGAACAGGGCCCAAGCTACCGGCAGTCAGGGCTCCAGAGACAGGAACCTCCTGATTATGTGAGCCGTGTCCAGAAGTACGCTTTTTGAAGCAAGCCCTTGTTATTATATAACTTTTTATTTGTTAAACATAATAATAAGCATACTCTAAAAATGCCAATCCTATTGCTAACTCTTTTCTGGCGTATTCGAAGTGGGTCCACGCCCAGGGCCTCGCACCCCAAAGAGGGCTCGTTCAATGGCCCTTTAAGAACGAGGGTTTTTTTATAATTTGTAGGCTCACGTTTGACCACTAATTCATCTGATGGTAAGTGAAGATGTGATCGAACACTAGGTTGCAGCAGTCGTTGCCTCTTTTTCGAATTTATGAAAAAAAGGCCTCGCTGATGTGCTTTCGCCCACGTCTAAATTAGTCCACGCTACGCTTCTGATAGAGTGGTTTATAAATAATTGAAGAACACTATATCACCTGTAGGATAGCGGATAGATTAGAGGTCTGTTGCATACTGCTTCAAACCATAAGCCAAGTAATCCTAATACATTGTTGTAACTAGCAGCTTAGCTCAAAGTTTGCTTTGTGGTAACCAAGGCAAAGCTGACTTAGAGTCGACGTTTGGTTATTAAATTAACTGGTTGTACTGTGATTAATGCTAGTGATTAATAATGTAGTTATTTTGTTACTAGCTTTTGCCAGCGGTTTCGCCCGCCTACATAAAATTTATAGCCTATGTCACTCAACTGAGGATAAAAGTATTCTATGTAATATTTCGAGGCATGATCTACCCGTGTAACAAGTTTCATCGAAATTATTCAGCCGTTCGCGCGGGATGATGTAATACATACAAAACACACAAACTTTAAGTTTTTAAATTTTGGTTTCACAATGTCTCCTAATAGATATGGATGAACAGCACGAAAAATATTATTTCATTTATTGCCAGGAAAATTGAATGCAACATTAAAATTGACGACAAAATGTTAATTCCAAAAGTTGTAAAGGAAAAACGCTTAAAATTCGGTTAACTAGTTATGATCCAATAGGCAATATTAATTGATTTGTTGGAAATAACTGAATTTTCATAGCTCGCATGGTAAATGTTGGGTTGACGATAAACGCCTGATGGAATTTATTTTTCGGAGTCTACAATGGCGGCGTCAATCATTTAAATTATCAGGAATTCATTTTATTTATGTAAACAAAATTTGGCGAATAACCACAACAAAATCCCTGCATTACAGGAATATTTCATGGCGGTATTTCGCCAAACTTATTATAAAAACAAATATGGTAAATTTTTTGTTTTTTCGGTAAATAAACCTTAAAAATATTTAAAATGATGTTAATTCAAACAATATATTTCTGAAAAGCGCATTTGGACTACACCTACCTACGAGTGTTTCATTATAAAAAATATGCATTTATAACTAGCGGTATTGATGTAGCTCGAAAATAGGCTTTTCGTTAGAAAAAAAATGAGAACCCGATTGTAGCGCCAGTAACTATCGGATTAGATTATTTTTTCAAACCATCCAGAGACGCATCGAAATAGACACATTTTTTTTTTTAAATCGGTCAAGCTGTTTAGGAGCAGTTTGGTGACAATCACACGTACAGATCATTATATCTACATAAAACATGTTAGTTACACCATTTATAATTCAATAACAGCTGGATAGATTTTAATAATCTTTGCTTTGTTGGATTCGTCTCCGAATAACTATAAAAATATTGGAAAAAATTACACAAAAATACAAAATATCCAAATTCATTGAAAAATTACAGTTACTGACAAATACCTACATAGCTCGCAATCATTCCATCATTTGGTCAATCGTCCTAGTTATCTATAAATATAATAAATCTCTAGAAATTTTTAGATTTGCACACTTCGCTTTTTTTGTGGTGGGTAAATTCACGTAAAATGTATGAAATCGATGTAGATAACTTTTATACGCTAAAATTGTGTGGAGTTTGATATATTACTTAGGCTGTGTTTTACCGCAATCGGTTGACCGTGTCGAAAGATATACTACATTCATTGACTGTTATGCGGTACGAAGTTCGCCGGGTCTGCTAGTATGTATACAACATTAGTTAGTATATGCGAAAGTCGAAACACGTGTCTAGTATTTTAATATATGGACTTTTCATAACTGTATCATGAAAAATCATAAAGTTATAATCTTGTTATGTCAGCAAAAATACATAGTCACCGGACCATTCAGGCGACTGAGGGGTTGTTTTACACTTGCACCTGGCTGTTTGCTTGCCTAATACCCGCTATGATCTTCAGTGGTCTGTGTTGGTATTATATAGTGTCGGTGGTATCCAACTTATGACCTCTTTTAAAAAAGGTGTAAAAACTATTTTCAATTCATTCAGTTACTGATTCTGAACAAACTAATAACTATATTCAGGTTTCCTATAAACTAAAAATCATATTGTTTATAGATAAGAAAGAGCAAATTATCTTGCTGAACACATGAAAATGTAGCTTCTAATAAACAGCATTACATAATTTCTGAACTGTCAGAACGTCAGAGAAACTGCACAAGTGCATGCATAGGTGAATGAATGATCCCATGACGTTCATGATGAATCCCTAATGCATTTAACTATGCAGATATTAACTATATTCAGAGCCATGTTTGCATTCCGGCGTCGTAATAGCGCGCTGTGGGCACAGCTAGCTGGTTCTCAAACACACATAGAAATAATTTATGTACTGCTATATTTGGTCGTTAGCGTTACTGACGTATAGTTAGCCAGCCAACCGAGGACAAACTAAGACGCTATTGTTGGCCAATTATGGTTATTGAGTTTGCTCAATTGTGATTAGAGAGGGAGAGGAAGACCAAAGAAAAGATGGATGGATTGTGTGAGAAGTCATCATCATAGGCATAACATAGGCCTCCCCCAAGTGTCGCTACAACGACGGGTACTGTGAGTCACGCATCCGTCGGATTGAAGTGAGAAGTGATATGAAAGAAAAGGAAGTTAGTGATGTTAGTGTGTTAGTGGTGGTGTGTGATGCCTAAGGCATTAAGTCCGCCTTTGTACAACTTTGTGCATAAAGATTTAAATAAATAAATAAATAAATGACGGGTGATGTACAGAATGGAAGAAAAAAACGTGTTGCGCCAACCCCAAGTAATATGGGATAAGGGCAGGAAGAAGAAGAGTTTTACTCGATTGTATGACAGTGTTGTGTGTTAGGAAGTGTGCTGTGTGTGCGTCAGGCAATCACCATGTAATGGTATTCTATTTTTTTGTACTAATTAAAACAAAAGGGGTGTATATACAAAAGATTTGGATTATTTAATAATCCATTTTGTCTCAAGCATTTCTGATTTTCAGTTAGACATTTCACAGTTGATATTACTCTTTAGCAAAGGTCACGGCAATTATTCAACAGATCTGTGCTTATCCAATTATTTTAAGAACATTGTTCTACCCAATTGAACGGTCCTTTATTTATATCTAATGAAATTAATCATTTATTTAATTACGTCATATTATATCGTTACTTCTAATTAAGATTTTATTGCCAGCTTTAAGGGCTCGAACAATTTAGAAAATTTGATACTTTAAATGGTTTCGGAAATTAATTTTGAACGGCGGTCTCTCGTGTCCGTGAACGCTACGTCAGGCGTTTCCAAGCTATGTAATGGCTTTATGAGTTTCCCTCGGCTTTTTTCGAATAGTTCCTTGTAGTAACGGTGAAATTTAATTATTTTGACGATAGCATCAGACACGAGGCAGGTAAGTGAACATACCTGCATTAATTCACTGCACGAACTTGCGAATTTTTTTAACCACAAGTTAGAACAATGTCGTCCCTGACGCCTAAAAATAATATTAAGAAAATAATGAAAAGTTCAAGCGGAATTAAACGTCGCGAACAGATCCTCAGTCGAGTTGTGACGGATGATGTGTACCTACGTATGTGTGAGCTATTCAGATTTTTATTAAACTGTTTTCCGGAAAACACTCGGCGTTTCTTCCGCACCAAATCCTATAAACACACTTAAAAAGCCACAAAGGTACGCAATAACGCAATGTTACCTTACGGTAAACCGAAAACAATTCATTTCTGCGAGCCCCCCCCTCACGCCCTCCCCTCCTCCCCGCGTCACGTACCTGCCCGCCCCCCTCAACCATGGAGGAACTGCGGAATGTTAGTCGATCCGTAAAAAGCAATTCTTCCCGCGCCGTTTGCCTTTTTCACCGTACATTTAATGTGAACCAATGTAATAGTTTATTTTGGTTTTTTAAGACGCTCTACCAATTGAATCCGATAATAATAATAATAAAGCCTTACTTTCTCAATCACTGAATGTATACATTTAAAAAAATCAATAAATAGACAAAACGTTTAATTCATAGAACATAGTTTGAATATTTGATTAGAATCTTTATAAACATGTCAACATAAAAAACATGTTAAAGTATTGAAATTAAATTAAATTATCATAATTATTATATTATCACAGTTTAATAATTACATATTATTATAGTATTAGAATTAATTTAATCATATTATTTTATAATATTAGTTATTATTTTAATTTTATGTAACTACGTGAGGTATTCTTTTTAGCATAACATTAGCATAGCATTTAATCTGATGTTTGTTGCCTAATTGATACTTTTGAAAATTTTATTAGTAATAAATTGAATAACATTAGCTTTAAGTATCAAGTCGTCGTGAAGATAGGCATACTATAGACGATTTGAAGAAAGATGCAATTTAATTTTGATACTTTGTTACAACTAATCAGTAAACTAACCAATACTTCTTTTAAAAGTAGATTTTGGAATTTTGGTTATCATAATTTATAATTGTTATTTTTTCTCTAATGAAATAGCTATTATTGCCTTAGGTACTATTAATACTTTAGTTACAAAATCGAATACTATGTGTGCAGTACAGAGGTATTCGAATATACACGTACCTATCATTCGACTTTATGTATCATCACATCACTAGCATTTCGTTTCCACTATTTGCGGAGGACATGTAAGAAATCTTACCAAAATAAAATAAGAAAAACAGCGTGTAAATAAAACAACATTGTACTCTATGTACAATGTATATTACATCCCCTTTACTTGTTATGCTCGAAAGGGTGAGCGTAGGAAAAACTCGCAATACATCCCTAAGTCTGCCTCAAATAAATAGTGAGTTTCGCGATGAATATCATTTTCGTTTAGCATTTACAACAAAAATATGTCAATGTAAAAAAAACTGGAGGGTATTCGCTCCATTGATTCAGAAGGAACGTGAACAACTGTTTCTTTCGACGTATCTATTCGAATTTGTCCGTGTGAATGTAGAAAATTATACCGCGGAGTAACATACTGCCTGGTGCGAAAGTAGTACATGCCTTTATCTAGGTCGTGGTAAACCTCAAACCTTGTTCCAAATTTCATCGAAATCCGTTCAACCGTTGTGACATGGTTGATTAATAAACATCAAAAATCACAAACAAACATAGGTGTTTTTCCACTATTATATGTAAGAAATAGACTGTATCAAATCGGTGAAGGAAAACTTGTGTGTTAACCAAAAATTCGACGACAGTCACTAACCCACAAAGAGTCCACGTGGATGGATTCCCAACGTTAAATGTTATAAGGTTGATTATATTTGTGCTTATGCAGACTATCTTTACGCAGATTTTTTTTGGTGTTGGGAAATTATTTAAAGATTTCTTCCACGCTCGGGTGGGGCGAGAGACCGTGTCAGACTGTTACTGATTAAAATCCATCTATGTTTCTTTAGTTGTTCTTTTCAGAAATTCTCTCCTTGGCCCAAGTAGGCCTCTACGGTTTTGTTAACATTAGTTTGAGGCACGCATGGAACACTATGCGACGCCGCGTCGATGACATGGGTTCGATCCCTACAGGACGGCGAGCTAGTCTATGCGTCCGCAAGTGCTGCATGAAGTTTTAATAAATGAATAAGCAGGATGGATACCAGAATATGTCAGTAAAATATTCTTCACTAGTGAATTTATTAGAACTCAATACCTAATTTCATTCGACTCCATAAACTAGATCTTTTGTCGCGCTCCGTATTTATATGTATCGCAAGCCGTTCGTGAAGACAGCAATAAAATTTTACTACGTCGTTTAGCAAAAAAATGTGAACAATACCAAAACACAAAGAGCCATCACTACTTCAGAAATGTAACGTATTTCGTTAAAGTCAGTATCGGAAAACTCTCAAACACTTACTGAGTAAAATGATTAATGATAATTATGTGACATCTTACAAAAAGCTTTAAATAATTCAGTTTCTTGAATAATAAACTTGGAAATGTTATGTTTGTTTTCAAAGCACTTATACTTAGTGGACTAAATAGGGCTATATTGGCCACGTAAGTTGAAAAACATCTGCGTCCCTCCATTAACGCAGCCGGAGTGGGGGGGCCGGGCAGTGTGCGGAATACCGCGCCGGTACATTGCGGGCAATATGAACATTGCCCATGTTCCTCGGCAGCTACGCATTCTGACAAACTGATTTTAAAAGCTTGTAACAATCGAAAAAAAAAAACTGAAATTCCATTGTTGCCTTTAATCGGATTCCATGTCTGTCTATGGAATTAAGTTTGCAGACCCCTTGTGTCGATGTAGCGGAAAATTTTGTTGTCATAAAAAACGATGCTCTGTTTTAAAAACATGTGTGGTTTTACACTGTTTTCCCTCACCCTCATATTTTTCGTTATACTGAATATGTTTGCGTTGTAGCCACACAATTTTAATATAATATCCATTTACGGTGTAAAAGAAATGCAAGGTCACGATCCGTAGTACGTGGGGGTAATGACCGTGCCTGGGAAAATCTAGAGAGTGCAGACCAGAGGTATAGCTAGCTACGTTGTTGTTACTCGCGTTTTGTTCGAGAAACTTTTGTTATTTTGTAATGAAAATCCTGAGAACCTTTACGATGAAAAATATTTTATTTCGTAACTATGAAAGTGTAATATGTTTTGGTCCATTCCATTTATTAAGGCCTTGTCTTATCCAACTTTTTTCTTTGGCTTGCGTTTGAATCCTGAAAAACCGAAAATAAATTCTTGAGGTAAAATTTATAAGACTGTCATTGTACTCCCCGTGTAAAGGACAATGACGGTAAATACACACGGAGAGCAATAAATAAAACGTCGATCGAGGCAATACCCGCTGCGGTGTCGTGTCTTCAAATGATACCCCTCCACGCTAACTGGATATCTTTTAACGGGTAACTATTGTTTAAGAAAGAATAATGCTGAGAGACGTTCAAAATGAAGCCTCTTCGTGTCTCACGACGATAAATTCAAATCATTGGACACGGATGTCACAAGCAGCGAGCCAAGCACATACTGGTACTGAGGACGATTGCTTACTTAAACTATCGCAGTACTAAATATTAACAGGCCCCTTTTTCGACACAAAATATTTACCAAAATATCAGGTAGGAACCCGAACATGCTCTATCTATGTTACACGAGATTTCGGCAACTTGTTTCTCCTTCGCTACACGCCGCTATCCGCCCGGAGCCTGTCTCTTCCTTTTACCAACTAATTTTACCAACAAAATTATGAAAAAAGCTCTAAGCAGTATCTTAAAATTTTATGCGGCTGTATTAAAGAAAGTAAAAAATAACATTTCATTTAGGCGGCCCACCTAAAAATATATAAACATATTTTTTTACTAAAACGAAACAAAACACGGAATTTAGAGTGACTCGCTCGTAAAGCAGGAAAAAGTCGTCTCATTTATTTCGCTCTTAGCGATAAGGATGGCGGAGCATTGTGGCCTGCCTGACGTCAACTGTCAGATTTCACAACCATCCACCTCTTTCAGTGGCGTCGTTATGGACACGTATACCTTGATTTAATTTCTTTGCTTTGCTAGGAACGGTAAAGGAGTGGAGCGGCGAGGAAGCCGACACGGCGCACAAACACACGAGCGGAATTATTTATGTGTTCGGACTTGAACTGAGCAGTTTGTAAACAATATTTTTATTTGGGTGGCGGGTGACTGTCACGAGTATTTGTTTATCGCAACAGATATTTCCCCGCACGACACTGGAAAACAAATTTGAGCGTTGATTGCCACTGTCGCAGTACTGTACTCGAGGGTCGAGATTATCTGAATGGAAGAGGTTACTTGGCCAGTTGTCTCGAGCTGAATTCCAGTAGGTATATTGATCGGTCATAAACATGGTACAGTCCCGCTGAAATTAGGACGAATGGTCACGTCAGGGTATCGCGTGACGACCGCGTGTCTGCCGGAAACAGAGATATAAAATATTTTTATTGCCACCTCTAGTGGTTAATAGTAACCATTAGGCTGTTCATAGCTTTGTTTATCTTTCTCCGCGCGTGTTGGGACGGAATTGCGCTATCCGCCATTATGGGTAGTGTTATTCGGGAACATAAAAGAAAGAATTCAATTTAATTAAAGAGGTTTTGCGATTTGATTCCGACGTTTTATGCAGAGGTGTAACAGTAAAAATCTTGATCGCTTGGAACTAATAAAGCGTGTTATGGGGCAGAGACAGCTGCATGCTCCTCGTCTTCGTCTGTAAGTATTTGTTTTATTTCGTTACGATAGGGAGGATTTGTTTGCGGCACGTAGCAAATATTACTAAGTCAACAAACTTGCAAAGAACAAGTTCAATTCTCAGGTCACATACTTGTTTCCTCGAATTTGAAATGTATTACACTGGCATGCATGCCTTACAGCAATAAAAGTGAGTAGGTTATAAATACATACATTGCCTTCCAACTAGTACCTAGTAGTTGTATTTTTCTTTGAATCGACGGTATCTGAGTGCGGTGCGGTATTTGAAAACTCTGTTGCACTTTCAAAAGCAGATCCGTATCGCGGTCTATAAAATATTTATTGCGTTGCGTATGGGAAGTTTATTATGATGGAGACGGTAACGGTTGCTAAGAAATGTATTGAAGAAGACGAGTCGAGTTAAACTTCTACCTAAAGAATTTGCCAGGGTAGTAAAACGTTCACCGTAGACGCGGGCTCGCGGACGGCGAGCCATGGGTAGCTCGCTGTCCGATCGTCCGGTAATGGACCGAGCCTAAGACGTCGACGGCGCGCACTGTTCGCGCGCGCCTCAAGGAGTTGTCAGCAGCAGGAGGGGCCCAGCTGGGTCGAAGTCTACTGGGGACAGGGTTGTCCGAAAGGGAGCTAGTGCCCCGGTATGAAGGCTAGAAGGAACGGGGAAGGTTTTTAGTCAGTAAGAGTCTGACACTATCTCCCGCTCCACCCAAGACCGGGTCTTGTCATAAGATGATTTTCCCAATAAAAAAAAAACGTGGAAGAAAGAAAGGAAGGACTTTGCTCTGCCGCGGGGCACAACAGGCTCATTTTATAAGAGGTATACTGTCATTTTTAAAAATATCCCAATTACATGTTATATACATACGGAATACTGATATGATTTTAAGTTTATTTTTCACGAAACAAACAAAATATAATTTCGAAGTACACAAACAGCATCCATTTTGCGTTAAAGCATTCTTGGCTCAAAACATCAAGCAGAAGAGATTACATGTATATTTAATCTGTAAGTGACGTAACACATGCGGTTAGAGTGTGGGATGAATCCTTCATCACTGGATAAACACTGGGACGTTGATTTCTTGTACTAAAGCAGGTCTAAGCTTTTAGTGTTAGTTGCTTTTAATACTGGTTTAAGTTTCGCAATTATTTAAGCTGCAAAAAAACAATGGAGCGTCGGATTGCACTCGAGTCAAAGAGTTGGGTCGATTATCATCAGCCTTTTTTAATGTTCCCACTATTGGGACTGGGGAAGGAAAACATCGTGAGGCAACCGGCGTGTCCCAAAACCAAAAATTCGAAGATTTGTAACATCCACCAACTCTTACTGGGCCCGCGTGGTGGATTACAGCCCATTCTCTCTTCTAGAGAGGAGGCCTGAGTCCCAACAGTCTGAACATTATAAGGCCGACTATGCTACAGAGATAGGTTTTTTTTATGGTAGGCAAAAATCATCTTACGACAACCCCCACCCTTGGGTGGAGCGGGAGATAGTGTCAGACTCTTACTGATTAAAAACCCACCCCGTTCCTTCTAGCCTTCAAACCAGGGCACGAGTTCCCTTTCGGATAACCCTGGCCCCGGTAGGCTTCGACCCAGCTGGGCCTCTGCTGTTGCTGACAACTCCTTGAGGCGCACGGGAACAGTGCGCGCCGTCGACGTTTTGGGCTCGGTCCATTACCGGACGATCGGACAGCGAGCTACCCATGGCTCGCCGTCCGCGAGCCCGCGTCTACGGTGGCCGGAAATCGGGATCGGAATCCCAGCGGCGGCGGCGGGGGCGCTGTTGCCTGATGCGGTCTGCCACCTCCTTTACTAGCATTACTGCTTCGCAGAAGGAGGCGACCGCCTGCCATTCCTCCTCGCTCCGGACCATGGCCTCAACCAGAGCCCGGCGCGAGAGGTCTCCGCCGCCGATCGCCCCCACGAGGGCACGGCGATAGGTGTACTCTTTATTACACACCATAAACCATTACAGTAGGAACTTAAAATAAATACGATGTAACAATAGGCTTATCGCTAAAAGCGATGGATTTGACAGAGAAGAGGAAAGGATACGACGATACAAAGTACACAAAGTCAGTACATACCTACGTACATATATGATAGGTACGAGTATTACTGAGCATAGTAATTATCGCATCAACGATAGTATAACTATTACAACACAAGACGGCGCCGGTACTTAATTACTATAGCCACTGTTTTGGTTTCCACCATTCCAGGTTTATGGCACGTGAAATAGTAGGTAAAATCGCCTGTACGTGTTAATTTATAGTCAGAATTGCAACTAGTACAGTCAATTACAAGTTAGTGCTATGTGAAGCAGAAATTGACCAGCTAATATAATAATATTTCACAACTATCACACAACGCCGTCTAGTCAGTAAGGAAGAAATGCTCGGGTACACCGTACCACACAATGGTGACATTGCGTAGACCGTCCGGAGGACATGGCGGAGCATACGGTAGAAGTGTCCCCTGCTTGAGTAGACTACCGATGTGTCCTCGTGGGAGCGCTCGGCGGCAGCGATCCCGCGCGACGGGCTTCGGTACAGGTCATGGTCCGGAGCAAGGAGAAGTGGCAGGCGGTCGCCTTCTTCTGCCAAGCAGAGCTATCAAAGGAGGCGGCCACACGCGCGAGGCAGCGGCCCTCGCCCCCAGCCGCCGGGATTCCGATCTCGATTTTCGGCAACCGTAGGCGCGTATATGCTAACGGATTAGTAAGAAACTTGATAGGTACAAGGTTAAACCTCATTCTGCACGAAGATTTACGCTACTGTGATGTCTGTTTATCCTAAAATATGTTTCTATAGGATATATTCCGAATCCCATGCCGGTGAAACCGCTGCGGGTGAGCCAGCTTCTTTTTTAAACATTGCTCCTCACTTTTAACTCTTCAATCGTGATAATTAGAGACACAATAGAAAGACAATGGGTACGCGAACGCCGGCGTTCGCTTGGGGTTTAATGAATTAATTACTTTTGTATCGTAGTTGCATTCACAAACATAGAAACTCACATACATAAGACATTCAAACCCGAAACATCTATCTAGGCTATACATTTGTTCCGTGCGGGAGTCGAACAACAGGACCGTTCGTTGTGGCTACATTTAGGGGAGGCCTAAGTCCAATAGTGGACGTCTTTCGGCTAAAAAGATGATGATGTGAAATTGAAACCGCGACACGCAACGCAGCAGCCAATCATTTAACCACGGTACCAACTGTACCTTCAAAGGTAATTAATATACTGTACTGAATCAATAATATTTTACCTTATTTATATTATGTTCAATATTGCTTTCATCTCTTGACTGTGTACCTCACTATTTATGCCCGGAAAATAAACAAGTATAAAGGTCCGAAATAGGAAGTTGCGGCGAGGCAAGATGGATCAACAATATTTTTTGCCCTTTCGGAAATCGGATCAGGATTTCCGGTTCGAAATCCTGATGGTTAGGAAAAAATTGTGATGGCGCTTCTAGAATATAGATTACGTTTGATCGTTTAAAAAATAAAACTTATAATTGATTTGTTGAATTTAAATTGCTGTAGAAGGTAAAATGATATGATGAAGGTATGATAAACAAGTTTTCAATAAAAATCATTACATTACAAGTTTTCATCAAGGTTTTTTAACGCGGTACATACCTATATGATTACCTAAAATACTCATCAAGACCATTCAAAAATCACAAAAACGATAGGGAATTCTGTATCTGAGGTCCAAATGGTTACCTTCCGGTTCCATCATCAGATCAGCTCCGTGTCATTATAATTTTGCAATATCATCTTCTATTCATGCAAAATTTCAGCTGAAATTCGGTAACCGCGAAGCGGATCAAATTAAATTTGCAAGATTTGATTACAGACAAACATACATCGAGACAGGTGAAACTAAATAAAAGCTAAAATTTAGATTCATGTTTTTGCATATCCGTAGCACTATTTAAGCTACGCCGTAGCACGGTGCGTAGCAATGTAAGATCTCCGTAGCACAGCGCATTCAGATATTTTTTGGAATGGGTTTTCATTATATATTTTAAAATTCCAAAAATTTGAAATTCATCACGGTATTTTTAATGATATAAACAAGTGCTAGACTGTGATCCTACTTGATGGTAAGAAGGTAACGGTTGGAGTTCTCCGCTCAATTAGAATATATATAACCACCCGAAATCAATTTCCAATCGGGCAGTTGCCTGGACCAGACATAACCACCGCTTGGTCGAATGATTCTTCCTTTTCAACGGAGGTATGTCGGACTTAAGAAAGAAAGAAAAGAATTTTATTTGGCTTTACACCCTGTTCCATAAACCTATAAATTATTATCATCATCATCCGAAGCCCTTCTGCTTGTGTTGGCAACATTGTCATGCACAACACTGACCAATTCGGTAGATGACCAACACTACATTCTATATCTAACCTAACATTATCTCCGAAACTGAGTAAAATGAAACTAAAATTTTGTAAATTTTACTTTAATTTTACTCAGTTAAACAACAACTAAAAATCTGTTCATGACGCACAAAAAGAAAACTGTTTTATCAAAGAAAAAAAGCCTTCATAAGCAGACAAAGAGAAAATAGAATCCTTTGCAAATCAACTGAAAAAAAGTGATTGACGTCATCTTTAACTGTTGCTGAAAGGAACCCCGTCATTTAGTCTACTTTAATGACGAACAAGCAACGAACAGCCTCGCCATGATCCCGAGCCGCGAGTATGAGTCAACAGGTTGCGTAAAATGCCATCGAAGGCTTTATCCGTGACGGGAAATCGGCATTAATCGTCAGCACGAATGTTATATTTGCATATTCATGGCACGAAAACCCCCTTGATTTAACGACAACCGCGGACTGATCGTTAAACCCAGCAAAAAGTGTCACGTCACTTTTTTTTATTTTCTCCTAACACGGAATATATTTTAGGGGCCCTCATCGCGTATCGAAAAACGTCGCTCAAGCACCTACTTCGCTTATTAAGTTTGGGGTAATAACACTTAATTATAGGCACCCACTTGAGTTTACTGCGATAATATACTACGACCAATCACGAATTAGGAATATCCGCTTTTCCAGCTATTATTGAAAATTGCTTATACATACGTACAGTCATTCTACTGAGTTACATTGTTCGTACAGTCATTCTACTGAGTTACATTGTTCGTACAGTCATTCTACTGAGTTACATTGTTCGTACAGTCATTCTACTGAGTACAATGTACTCGTATAAAATTTTAATAAAAGCATTTATGGAAATTAAGTAGATAGTTACTTATTAGAATTGCTCAATTTATACGATATTGCGATGACACAATAGATTTAAGTATATGAGTTTCATTGAAAGAATATTCATATTTTATTTTCAATATCTCTTTTCTCGCAAGTTCTATATTAAAAACACGAACTAAACAAACGTTTATCCTTTTAACTCACCTTAAATAAATTCACAAATAAGTTAAAACATGAAACAGAGACCCGCAGTACATTTAACATCATACAAAAACATTAGCGTGTAGACTTTGACAGAAGGTACAAGTTGCGTCGGGTTCTGTACATGAGATAACGTAGCTTGAGAATGATTAATGCGCACCCTTGTCCTGGAATATCACGTCATCCCAAGGCTGGGTTTTTAATATAATTAGCGTTGGCAACTTTTGTTTACGAATGTACAAGACGGGTTCAAACTTTTAGGATTGCGGTACTTTCGTTTGTGCGCGACTGTACCTTGGAAAATGCGTACGTGATTTTTTTGTAACAATTTCGTTAGAATTTAACAAGGATATCTTTTTACGGTGATCATGGTCGTAGAACAGAAGTTGTTGTTTATGATGTTAGTAATATTGTCCAGAGAGGTTGCCATTTTTACAAATAACCCTGTATATAGACTAGCTGCTGTGATAGTAGAAAATTATCTCAAGGAAATTTAGTCCCAGCATAAAAAGTATTCTATGTGATATTTCAGGATATCTCTCAACTCAACTCATCTACCCGTGTACAAAGTTTCATCGAAATCCATTCAGTAGTTTTGGCGTGAAAGAGTAGTAACAAACATCCATACATCCAAACTTTCGCATTTATAATATTAGCAGGTTTTTTTTTTTTTATTATGCCACCATCTCACCTGATCGTAAGCGATGATGTGGTCGACGATGGAGCACGCTTGCTTAGAATTAAAAAGGAGATAAGACTTAAAGACCCCTAAGTTTTAGCGATCAGGAAACACAGACTGTTGTAAATAAAACCAACTAATGACTATAATCAATTAATATTATTTAGTCATTATTATCTAACTAAGTAACTAAGCGATATAAGGCTTTAACTACATTTGCGTTTAATCGCATTAAGTGTTGAGTTAGCACAGACAAAATTAACGTAATCGGTTTTCCAATTGACGGATTTAATTGGCCAGTAATTTATCTTTAATTACTGTATTTACAGTATGTGGACCGTATTTTTGTATTTATAGTTAATGGTACTTAGAGCATAATAAAATATAATGGTTGGAACACATTTTTTTAACACATAGCACGATGACACAACTCAAAAATGATGTATTGAAAATTGAATCATATTAGGTAAGGTTGGTTTTAAGATTTGATTTTCAAATAGTTCTTTGTTTTATTTAGTTCTGTTTATGATTAAGAACGAGAGAAAAAGTATGATTTAGGGTTAAACAGAACAAAAACTTATCTACACAATACCTAAGTAATACGGACGATTTAAGGACTTTTCCATACAAAAACTATCAGTTCCATAGTTCATTCTAATATGATAAATGCGAAAGTGTTGCAAATGTATATGTATATAGTTGTTACTTCTTTTATTTTATTGTTCTTGTGTTCACTGATTAATTATGAAATCTCAGTAACTTTAACACCTACAAAGGGTTCCTTATAGTGTATCTAAAGTTTATATGGAGAAACTGACTTTCACGCGAGCGAAGCCGCTGGCAGAAGCTAGTACGTTATACGATATAGAAAAGCCACCCTATTAACTACATGTCTTCGAAATGCACCGCTTCCTAATCAGTTGTTAGACATGAATTAGTTGTCTTGTCTTAGACAATTAGTGTTGAATGTAGAGCGTCGCACGTCGGCGTCGCGTAATGCGGTCACAGCCTAATCGATTTGTATGCACAATCGCTTTGTAAACACAGTAGTCTTACACATAAGTTAGGCAAACAAACACAGCTTTGCCAACGCCTGAAGAAGATTTGTGGCAGCCAATCAGCGTGTTGACAGATCTTGACAATGTAGACACGCTAGCACGGCGCTCCTCATTAAAGGAAAGGTAAACATATAGTTTACTAAGTTATGTCAGCGGTTTTGCCCGCGGGTAGGAAATTTTCCCAAGAGCCCGGGATGAAAGTATCCTGTATTCTATCGCAGGGTATAGTTTATTGGTGTGACGACTGTTTTGCCGTTTGAGACACAAAAATACACACGAGCATACTAATGTGATTGATTTTAGATCCGTCTAGGAAACCAAGGTAGAAAATTGTAATAGTTTTTGCTTCAATTCGTAAATATATAATGATCTCTTCTTCACGGTTCAAAGATTATTACCAAAATTCACTCATTAAAATACTATATCAATATTACACCAACCGATCTACGGTCCGGACTACGCATTTTGCATCATCGTTTATATCGACTACATTGAAGTACTGGAACAATTTGTCTGTTGCGGTCTTCCCTTTCGATTAGAATTTAGATGTCTTCAAGACTAGATTTAGATTTAATAGGCTCTTAATTTAATAAACTACTGCGCTTAAAATCATTAATGACGGCATCATTATAATATCAGGTGGGATCGAAGTCAAGTATTACTTTATATCATAAAAAAAAAAATGGAACTACATTGAACCGAAATTGAGTTCAAATATTACGGTATCTATAAAAAAAATACGTTGCCACAAACAAAATAGATCACATAAAAATAGTACCAATCCTAACACCTACATCGGAAATAATTCCGTACAGCACTAACAATTTTACGAACCAACCAATTGGGAAAATAAAATAACGAAATTTTCATTGATGAATAACCGATGCAAAGGTTAGTGCACAAATATGAAAATAAACCTTTCATGTATGAAACTTTCACAAACGTAGCTGAATAAAATAAGAGAAAAAAATGTCGAAGTTTGTCTCGTATAAAATAAGAAACTGACTGACTGACATATCAACGGACATTCGAAACTACTGGGAGATATAAAGCGACTAGGAGATTAAAATTTTGCACAAGGTTCTTCTCTTTATAATGTAGGCGAGCACTAAGAAGTTATTGAAAATCCAACTTTTTTGTAGGTAAAAAAGGAGAAATGTTTGTATATAAAACTTATATGTCTTGGTCCTATACAAGGTGTAAGGGGCAGCCCTCCACAAACTTTAAGGGCTTGCTCGGTAGACGAAACTGAACAACCCTCCACAAGATTTTTTTTCAGGAAACGAAAAAAAATCAGCCTCACCATACAAGTTATAAACATAACAGTTTTCCTTCTCCTATAAACATAACAGTTTGCTCATATTTATTTAAATAATCATAAATCTCAGTGAATCTTCGATTTTACAATATAATCGAATATGGTTAACAAGACTGATCTGACATTCCCATAATAATAGATTTATGCTCTAAAATCAAAAACATTATCAACATTTATGTATTTATAAGCCTGTTAAAACATTCCAGCATTAATATTATGATATTCAAGGCTTTAAATAAATAATAATGCTCCAACAGTTTGAAATCAAACTCATCTATAATAATTTATACTGTTAATTAATCAAGAACGACGATTGGGCATTAGCTCTGTAACTAATTGCGATATTTTAATGCCGCGCCAGTCAAAGTGTGGCTGTTACATGACTAAAATTGATCACAGTTATTATTAGTGGATTGTAATTATTAGAAATGTGTGTCGTGTGTTTTAGTGATATGACAATTTAATAATTTGTATATTACAAAAGGTAAAGTCTTGGTTCACTCACTGACTTTCAACGCCCGTTCTTAATTCATGAATCCCCAAGCGACACCCGGTGGCCGCGCATCTATTGTCTTACTATTGTGTCTCTAATTGACGGTATCTGAAGGGTTAACCCTTGGACTGATGACTCGACCCTTTCTCAGGTCAGAAAACCCTGTTGCTTCTTTGCCTTCGAAACAGGGCCCCTGGGTTCTCTTTTTTGCAACCCATGGTCTCAATAGGCTTCGACCTAGTAGGGCGAGTCCTACAGTTTGCTGAAATCTTGAGGCGCACATAGAATACTACGCGCCGTCGACGACTTGGGCTTGGTCCGGACGGTTACTGGACGGTCGGACGGCGAGCTCCTCATAGCTCGCCGTCCGTAAGTCAGTCAAGCCAAGTTATTAGATGATTTTATACCTAAAAATATTGGTGAATTTTGGAAAATCTTTTCTTATTCTCAAAGAATAAGAAAATATTTTAAAATCGTAATTTGAGAGTAGTTTTAAAAAACTAGTAATGTCATTGTTTATTTGTTTATTAATCCTGGGAATATGATTCTTCCTTACAACCTTCATTACTAAATTGATTTATGGGAGTAGTTTGGAATAAAATTTAGCATAAAAACTAATTTTTCACTTTTTACTCCCTTAAAAGTTGAAGTTTTAATAACTGTTTAGCGCTCGCCTATGTCATAAAAGTAAGTCTTATTTAAAATTTCATGTTCCTAGTTCCAATAATTAGGTTGTGCGTAAATATTTATTTATTTATTTAATCATAGGAGAACCAACAGCTATAAGAAAAGGATAACGGGTATAAAAAATGTCATATCAGTCTGTTTCTCTTTATTTATATCTATATATATATTTAGAATCACATAGTTAAACAATTAAAGTGTATCTTTGAACCTTTTCCTCAATATTTAGTTTAGCTGTGTTAGTCTAGCAACAATTTCCCTCGTAATTGAGCTCCTACTCCTCCCCGATGGTCGTCTTTGACGCAAATTGTGTTATCGAGATGGAACTGTGAGCCCTGTTGTAAACTAACTGGTATAGTGATATTGTCTTCTGGGGAAATTCTGCAGAAATTCTACCGTTATACGTAGCTATGTAAAGATTGTAGTGAAGATAGCAACTTAACGCTCAAAATGACTTTGATCTTTCCTGTTTGATATCCTAATAACAGATTGGATTTTCTGTTTCGGACATTTTAAATCACAAAGTAATCTGTCAGTTGCATGGCATTATTAACTCACAAAAGGGTTTCAAAACAAGAGAACAAAACCGTTTGAAAGTGTACAAGCAAAAAACTCCCCTTCGCTTTAAATCAATGCAATTACCTCAAATGTTGCTTAAAAACTGTATTAAGCAAGGGTTTGTACTTTGTAGGTAAAGTGACCATTATGAAAAATAGAAAAAAAAAGCAAAAGTACCCATCTTTTTGCATTCTTTGCTATAATTTAGTAGATATTTTAATTCGAACCATTTGTGCTTTAGGGAGGGGACACAACCATTTAATTTACATTTGCGGGTAAAAGCTAAGCTCTAATGATAAATGCGGTGCTTTCAGTTGCAAAAAACTTGCAAATAAAAGCCATCGCGTGCTGCGTACTAGCTACGAAAAAGAAATGTAATTTACACGATGAATGAGTAATTCTGCATTACAGTGTACGCATTTATTAACACTGTTATGTTGCTCGGGTGGCAGTAAATGAGTGCTTCAGTCATACGGTTTATAATTATAACCATGTCATATGACGCACTCACGCCTTTTTATTGTGTTCTTTATAGGCGTGTGTCAGGCACGAATAGGTTAGTGCTCACTGTCTCATGGGTCACTTATAGGTCGGCTTTATGGGACAAACCTTGACAAAAACTGCACTTTGCACTAAGTGATAAGCAGAGGTAGGAATTAGCTAAACATGTACTTATACTACACTGATTTCATACAGGAATACAGTAGATATTAAATTTAGAGATCAGATTTTTTCATGACACTATCAGAAATATAGAAAAAAAAAAATTCTTCCTGCATTAATGACGAAGAGTACTGTATAAATTTGTTAGCTTTACCCCGATTGATGTAGAGTGATTTTTTTCAATGAAAATTACTATTAAAAATGGTATGTTAATTATATATTCGTTTTATTTGTCTTATCTATATTTAGGGTATGCAAGTTCTAATAACTAACTATAACTCTACCTAATCTTTTACGAGGAGGTTTTTTTTTAATCATTTATTTATTTGTTTCGAGACTTTAATTGTTAAATATTGTTATCATTTTTATTGTTCTACAAAAACCCATAGCTTAAGAACTTCTACGCCTGAGATACAGGTTTATCCTAGTACAGGCACAGAACATAGTCATATCATTGTAATTACTCCTAAGATTTTATGTAACTATTTTACCAAATTTTAATTCTGAATAAATATTATTATTATTATTTCAAATACACTAAATTTGAATAGTCAATTTTTAAAAAAAAATTCAATTCCTTGTAAAATGTATAAAACAGTAAGTCAGATTTAAAATAATAATCGTTGTGAATATTCAAGTAGAAACAAAGCGTATCGTTTGCAAATTGTTGTGTTGAGCACATGCCGGCGCTGTCGGCCGTCTCTGCCAACATTAATCCCCTTACGCTCCCCATCTTGTTTATTTTTCATTTTATTTGCTAGAACAATAAACGTCACAACGGTATGTGTAGGAGATTAGCAGCTGCTCACAGAAGATAGCGTGTTAAAACCAGTTAATTATCTACTGTAGAGCTACAGAAATCAGAAACGTTTATTTCAAATAGACTAATTACAGGCACTTTTGAATTGTCAAAAAAGTGAAGCAAATTGCACGTTCCAAAGCGTAGATCTATATGGAGAAGAGCTTACAAGAAACTTCATGGATATTCTTTTAAATTATATTATGAGTTACATAAATCTTCGTTTCATAATTCTTGTTGATCTGACCGACAACTATAACTGTAAGTACAGCGTTATATTTAAGTATTATAACATGAACAGTAGTTTAGGTAAATTTTGAAGCAATCATTTGACTAATTTCGATAAATTGGAATTTTTGATTTTATTCAATACAATTTTTTTGACTTAATGAAGTAAAAATATTTACTTCTTCGCCATCTTGTGAGAATATTGGGTTTTACTATAAGCAACGACCCGTGTATTCGTTGTACGCTCACAAAACGTATTATTTAGTAAGCAAGATAATTTTCGATCAGTAAATCTAATACAAAACCGAAAAAAGTAAGATAAATATAACAAGATATAATTTAAAAAAACAGACCTCCATGTAATTTAAGCACCCATTTTCAAATTCTATTCAGGTAATGAAGATGATAGTTGCAAAACATTTAAATATTAAACGCACCAAACATAAAACAATAAAGGTAAAAGGAAACAACCCACGTTCTCCTTCAGGGACGAAGGATCGCTACCATTAAAGGCCCTTCGCCCCCGAGGGCCCGGCTAGCCCCGCGGGGCCCGAGCCGTGTCTAATAATTAAAATATACAGAGAACAATGATACGTTTCGCTTCGCTCACTGTTTATTGACGGCGTACGGAGTGCGGCGTAACCCCTTTGCGATTTCAATTTGCAAGGGGTCCGGGTCCTCCGCCCGGAGAGACGCACTAACGCTAACTACAAACAGGCAAGTTAAAGTAACATTTAGTATAAACGTGACCGATATTCCATTGCATTAAGTTGGTATAGATTCCCGCCTCAGCCACGCCACATTGCGCGTATAATGTCGCGTATCGCGACAACATCAAACTGCTTCAGTGGAATGACTTAGCGCTTTATGTAATGGGTATTATAACGCGACATTTGACACCTTATGTTTCGACTTTCCCCTCTTAGTTCGAGTTGGGAAGCTGTTAATGTCACAATGTTCACGTTTGAAAAGAACGGAGAGCGTTTAATAGCTATGAGCATTTTTTCTTTTTTTTTCTGTAGCGATGTGTTCGTGTTGACTGTGCCAGGGGCTATCTGCAATATCTACTCGGTTGATTTCGTACACTTTCCGCAGTCGTTCCGGGTGGACAATGCAGGCATGCCTGGGGAGTGCTCGCGAAAGGCATTTGGGTCTGGTCATGCGTGCACAGGGCGGAGAATTTGGAAGACTACGCATTGTTGTGGCTCAGTGTACGCGAGATTTCACTGAACGAACTATTCGACGTTACAGGCTTCGCAAAGCGTGAGTAAGTGGATGAGCACAATTGAAATCCTAAATTGATGTCGTTTTAAGGCCATAACTTAGATCAGTCTAACTGAATACTTTGAAAGGTTGTGTACTACGTGGAAGTAATACTCGTGAGTGCTCGACCATCAAGTTGTCAATATTAGTGCAATATATCATCCTTGTAACCCAACCGCTGTTGTAGATTCCAGTAATACCAGCGAACGATCATGTTTATATTACATAAGCTAGTTGACAAGGAAGAAGAAGTATGACTAGCATCTTCATTATGTCATATTAATTGTAGATGGCTTCCAATAATAGTCCCTAAGTGTACTGAAAATGGGCTATATTAGCTTGATGGAATTGATTAAATTCAGGTCATCCGTGTCTTAGACGAATAAAGACTTTTTCCTACCCAACCACACATTGATTTTGAGCGATGGGCTGCTGTGTTACGTTTATCCGGTTTAATTCCCGTTTAAAAATAAAATTTGTACTGCCTATAGATAGTTGTTTCTTGTGAGTTTAGTTTACATGTTTGTTAACACAACACAACACAGATGCTAGCCCTAGTGTGAGGCGTTTCTTTTAGAAAAAAGAAAATAGTACGGGATTTTTTCATAAGAATGAAAAATAAATACTACTTATCTACCTGAGATTTTACCCTAAGTCTCTACACACCCTCGGAGGGAAACAGAAAGTTTATTCATAGATCTGTCAAGGCTCACCCAAAGTGCGCTGTGGAAAATAAAAAGATCTTTTCATAATAAAGTAACCCCCACGTTTTGTTTGTAAGATAGTTTCATTATAACACCTTTTGCGAGGGCATTTTATTGAACTGTTCCCACTGGGGGAAAGAATTTTATTGAATAAGGTTGCCTTTGTGCTGGAACATAGAGAGACGGGTGTGTAAGTAGAACGGGGTACACTCACGAACGATTCTGTGTATAATGTGAGTTTGTGAGCGCGTTCGTGGGTGTCTGGACCTACCTTTATATAGTTCCTTATTCAAACAAGACTATAGAGCCCATTTATATAGACATCAATGTTTTTCGTAGAGAGGAAGCCTTTTTTTTTCTTTTTTTTTTTCTCTCGATGGGGAAAGTCATCATTGACGAAACCCGCTCTTGGGTGGAGCGGGAGACAGTGTCAGAGTCTTACTGACTAAAAACCCCGCGCCGTTCCTTCTAGCCTTCATACCAGGGCTCTAGTTTCCTTTCGGATAACCCCGACCCCGGTAGGCTTCGACCCAGAAGAGAGGAGGCCTGAGTCCCAGCCGTAGGGACATCACAAGGCTCATTATGCCATGCAATGTTATGCGATGTTTCTAAGTAATTAATTTCGGAAAACAAAGCGTACAACGTATTTATAATATACATAAACAACAAATGTTCTGATATTTTACTTAAAACTGAAAACTCATTGTGTTTGGAATAACGGTTTTCAGACTACAAACAGAGCGTAGAGTAATTACAAAATAATGTATTTTCGGACGGTTAGCCTTCAGCAAGAGTGCATTAATTATGAAATTCTGCTCTTCTAGATCGCTAACATGAATTTATTTTAGTGCGCAGACTACCAACTGTTACAATATTTATTTTGTGTCCCACTAGCCAGTAAATGTCAAGGTGTTATTTCCAAACTACATCTTTGTAGCTAATGTTTTTAATTAATTTTCTCCGAGAGCCTCGAGAACCTTATTCCACTCTCACTCGTATAAATAAGCTTTTCTTCAATTAATTCCAGTCGCTAATTTTATCTAATTGTTAATACTTAATCAAAGACTTCTGTGATCTTTCATGAGTGATATTGAAGTAGGAATAACCCCAGAAACAGATGGAAGGAATTTCAATGAAGGTATTAGAAATGAAATGAAGAGATTAATTAAAAGCAACCAGTCTTACTAGACTTATTTATTTTGTTTTAAAAGGTTTTTTGTAAGTCTCGAAAATATTAGGGGTATTTTAAATTTAACTGGAGTATTTGCGTGACAAATAAGCTTGCAGATTAAACAATTTTTCATTTTGAAACTCAGTCAATTTATAATGGTTAGACTTTTTTCAATAACAGTACAAGCTATTCCTTAAAAATCATATAACATAATAGCAAATAAAGGAAACTGCCAGTTCCTTCTCCAGTAACACTCTAATACGAATGGTGCAATAACATCAATATCCAAAGACGTTAATAACTATAACAACCGGCTCTTTCATACTAAATAATAATAATAGTCAACTTGTAACATCGCGAGGGTTGTCCAAATTTCATCTCCGGAGCGGTGAGAAATGGCAGTTAAGCTGAAACTTTTAACAATTGGTATAACTATTCAGAAATCCGCCCCAGAGCGGAGCGAGCGGAGCGGCGGACACTACCTACGGCTATGTACTTTTTAAATGATTTAGTAAAGTTATAGTTTCGCTGAGCTGGGACGCGGCGGTTTCAACAAACTATCAATATTAAAGTGCTGGATTTTTTAATATACCACGCTGGCTGAGCACCGGCGGTGCAGTGAGCTAGTAAAATAGCAACGTGCTCAAACTAGTTTAGTTTTGCTGGACCGGACTGGATTGGTATTTCAAGTTGCACGATTCCGTGCCGAAGTGTATTTAACGTACGTTTTGTAAATAAAGTATCAAGATTAAAGCGCAAGAATTTTTTAATATTCTTCGCTGATTGGGCGTCAGTGAAGTGGCGTAATTTTGCCGTTCTAAAATAAGTTTAGTGAAGCTGGATTTTACTGTGTTGGTACTTTGTAATGTAAATCAATATGATTTTAAAGAGTGTCCTTGGTGTTTCTTGCACGTTCTTCTTCATGGAGATCTACACTTTGGAACGTGCAATTTACCTTCACTTTTTTGTTTGACTGACCGACGTTTTGACAATTCAAAAGTGCCTGTAATTGGTCTATTTGAAATAAAAGATTTTGACTTTGACTTTGACTTTGTACCTGTCCGTGGATGAGAGTATTTAACTTACAATTTATCATACGGTTTAGTCTTTAGCCTGCCGTTACTAAAAGGAGATTAGGGGAAGGAGAGCTCTTAACATGCCACGTCGCACAAGCGTGGTAATTATGGTCGTAGTACGAAGTAGAAGATTTACGTAGTAGTTGTGATGTAGTGGTGTCATTACCAGTGTCACTCCTGTAGCTCGCCAGGTCGGGTTGAAAAATTACCTGTAATAAACAGAAAATTACATTAGATTTGCATGATAAATTAACAAAAATACGTTATTTATGATAGGAAAAATAATGGAAAAAGAAACAAAGAGTTTAGACAAAATACACAATAAATAATCCGGTTATCATCGCTTTGTTGTCGGTTTATCCGCTAACTCACGCAACGAATTTTGATGCGGTTTTCATAAATAGGAAGGGCAATTAACGAGGAAGATTTATGTATATAATTTGCACCCGTGAGAAACCGAGGAGAGGTCACCAGTGCAAAAATAAAATAAAATAGCAGTTTTCACATGTTTCATAAATATAACATTCCTTTATAACATCAGAATTCTGAAGATGAAGAGGATGAAAAGAATGTAATTTATACATTATTTTATACATATTATTTGTAATTAAAAAATTATGCACTAGACCCGGTAGGAACCATTGAGTGATAGAAAGAAATTATGTACATTAGGGCATAGAAAACTTAATTTTGAGCTAAGTTTGCTGTTTATGAATATTATTTATTGAGACTTTACTTAAATAATAACAAGATCTTTTCTGATAAGTTTTTGTTTTTGTACTAATTAAAAAATAAAAGAAAAGAGAAATACAATCTAAAGTATCCTGCCCAATATCAGCAAGCAAGTAGTTTGTATTTGTAATACCGCAAACAGCAGTGGAGAGAAGTGTAAAGCTAACTTTCCACTGCTTCGGAAAATAAGCAAGGAGAGGTTTGCTCCCGTAGCTGCACGATTGAATTGTTTGATAGTTACGCATACGTGGGCAGCATGGAATAGAGGATACAATTCTAAGAGCGATTGAAGTTACCATTGGTATATAATAAATCGGTATTTGAGATTATAGAATTGCATGGTACATATTTTAGTCTGTAATAGCCATTTTTGATTCGTCACAAGATGAGGTCTATCAGTACACGATGAGTGGTTAGTGACCCTGACTGCTGTGCCAGACGTTGGAGATTTGATTCCCACCCAAGAAAAACGTTTGTGTGATGAGCACGATCATTTTTCTGTGTCTGGGTGTAATTTATCTACACTAATATTATAAAGGGTAAAAGATTGTTTTTTTGTTTGTTAATGGAAAGCTGATTTATTCTCGAGTAACATAGGCTACACTTTATGTACGCGATTGAAGCAGTGGGTAAAAGCATTATTATCAGTATGTCTATTAGTTGTCTAGTACTCGAACAAGCTTGCTAAGTTTGGGACTAGATGGCGTTGTGTAAAAGTTTTGAAATATTATTATTTTTAGAAGTTTCTGTCGGGAAGTAAATAGCAATGCCATCTCTATCAGTATCTGCTAAACCTAGGTAGTCATCTTAGAAAACCTTGCCTACATTTTTGTGCGTAGCGAAGCTATTAACGCGAGCTTAGCGTTGGGGTGCTGTGGAACAGAAACTTAATGCTATATTATCAAAAATTACAGTGGTCTCGCATGTGGCTAGCTCGTAAAGATGGCCTTCCCACTCTGTATGGATTTTGCTCAAACGGTTAGCTACCTGGTATATTGTGAGGATTTTTTCTTCTTTTCGTCTAATCACGTCTATTAGAAAAAAATATTATTTTCACAACATTTCATAGCAGCCATAGTAAATTACATTAGTTGAAACTTTTGTGCCACAAAACTTCAAAATGTTAAATATTTAGAAACCCAACAAATCGAATTTTGGCGGTGAAAAGCGGAAACCACATTAGACCGACGCACACGTGTGGCACGCCTGATTTGTACGTAGAGTTGCGTCACGTGGCGTGGTTGCCTTATAAAATGTATGGAGACCGACGGGCCCAGATCGGTGTACGTGGCCCACGTGTGCCCAAAGTAGTTCAACTTTTATTGTTTTTACTCGCAAATGTGTACGCAAATGCAAAATTTTGTGTCACTATGTACGCACGAAGTGGAGCTTGTAAAGTTCTCTCAATTTATCGAGGTAGGTATAAATCTACATAAACTATCATTAAATGTATCCATTCACTTTGTCAATAATTACATGAAACAGTTGTCAATATGTGCTTACTGAACATATAGATGTAAATTATATTTGCTTACCGTAAGCATATATCCTGCTGCATTAATAATATTTACACTATTTAGGATCAATGACACATTTATCAAGATACAAGATACGAGTAGTATAGACATATTACAGTAGTTAACAAAAATCTCTCAATTGTAAAGGTTTGCCAAGTGACAAGGGTTACGTTTTTTTTTAAATGCGGTGGCATTTAAAAAAAAACGTAACATGTCTCTGGGTATCTTGTATCTTGTCTCTTGTATCTGGGTAACATGTTTTGTTGACTTAGACGAAATCTATCCAATTCTCAACTCTGTCACATGCCTCTGTGCTAGTAGGGCTTACGTTATAAAATCACCTCGACATCTTTTGAAATGGGGCCCCTTTGGAACTAGCTACGACACTGGTAGTTAAAGAAACAAGCCATTCATAAAATCCTCCTTGTTTTTTCCATCAACCCTCGATCCACGTAATGCTCTTAGCCTCTTTTACTCCGATGAGTTTTCGCCTGTTTCAAACTAATCTCCTTGATTTCGTCGAATAGATCGAATCGTATAAAGCTTTAATGAACTTGGCAACACCATAACACGTCGATACGATCACCGTAAAACCCCCAAAGTTGATATGATTCATGGATTTTCCCTACAGAAGTAAAAAAAAATGAGTTACGAATCGGTAATTAACACTGGGAAATCCAGTCAACTAAGCCGGGCTATTGTCGCGTCGAAACAAAACAAAATAAAACAAACGGTCAGCGACCATTGTTCACAGGGGAGACACAGCAAAACTGGCGCTCCGTGAAACTTGCCCGACAATATTGCAATACAAACGAGCCTGCGAAATACGTAGACTAGCCATAAATCATAGAAGTTAGCATTGCGATTCTTGTTTGGGAAATAAATAAATATAAACGGTATGGAACGGCCGGGTACCCTTCTTCGACTCAAGCCCTCATTTGAATTTTAAGGTGCTATATTAAAACAATAGCAGTAAAAAGGGATCCCTAAGAGTAAAAGGAAGAACTATAGAAACGTTCCTTATTTTCCTAAAGTAGTTAACGATATAGCTACATGAATATTTATAACTTTCCCGTTTTGATATTTTTACTTCATAAGTAAAACAAAAAGACAAAATTTCTAGAATTTTAAAAATACATTAGCTCTAACTGTTTGAATTCTCGTTGACTACATCAAAACTTTTATTTAAAAAAATAACTTTACCAAAACTTGGTCTGCGTAGTTTACGTTTATTTAAATTCTAAGCGAAGTTTTCTTTTAAATGAGTTAGGGAACGGAAAAAAGGTGTGTGCACTAAGCTTTATTAAGGGTCATAGCTTTCCAGCCTAAATTGAATTTACGAAAAGACAACAAAAGCTTAGTGTTGCTGGGCTGGCTGGGAAATATACTTTATGCTTGCTCGCATTATTCATTTCCAAGGTAAGCCTTATACTTCTAACAAATGAAACCTTTTTTCCAAATAGTAAGAGTCTAAAACAGTGGTGCCCCAGTGGTGACGGCTCCAACTAACATATATCTTGGTTTCAAACCCATACAGGAAAATTATTGTGTGTAATTTATTTCATCACCACTAGTCTCAAAGCGATGAAAGAAAACAGCGCGTGTCGTTTCCTAGAGCAAATCTTTCCCTATCCTAGCAAGGAGGACTTAGACCCAGTACTGGAAAAATTAAAAAGTTGCTTATACTTATGCTAGAAAGTGTTTATACCTATATTACCTTAAAACTTCTGAAAAAAAGACTAAAATGAACCTCGAATGTAGACACAATTTCAGAATACCATTAGATTAAGAGAAACATGAAATAGGCAGCACATTTACAAATAAACTTGTGTGCATAGTCGAACCCTGAGTGTTGCAGCAATCGCCCGAGTATACATTGTTCGCTTATTGCTCCCGAAGTTAGATCATAAAACTTTATTTTAACGCCGCTAACTTTGCTCAGGTAACATTTGTTCCTAACTCTATGCAAAGCTACAATTCTAATTAAAATTTCCAATTTTCAAGTAAACTGAACACAGACTCTTGAGGATACAAAACAAAAATATAAATGGCAAGCGAACGAAAATCTTGCGGGAGCCATTATCATTACAATAATACCCCAAACGATTCATAAACAAATTCTGCCGACGCATCCTGAGATGACGACCGAACAATCAGACATTCCAAATATCTTCAATAACGTGAATTTGGCCTCATCAAAGGCAAATGACGGGTGATTCAGTAAGCCACTGGCTTAGCCGGCGATGTGAAAGCACTTCACGTCAAATCCGCGTCAAGTGGTTCAAATTGGCCCCTTCTCCCCGCACCTCCCTTATGATAAATGTAAGGAAAATTGAAATCACGTTTCATTTCCCGTAGTAATTCCACGGACCAGCGTGAAGGTATGAATGTGTGAATGTCTGGTTTGGAAAACGAAATATCAATGCTAAACGGTTGTATTGCGGGGATAGGGATAATATATTCTAGTATTACAGGGTTGTCGCTCACAATAAACAAAGACTATGTGACACGATTCAGTCCACTCGAGCAAAATGAGCATAATGTAGATACGGAGGCTGTAAAATTTAAATGAATGTACAAACAAGAAAGTGCTTACTAAAACTTACATAATTAAAGGACTCTTATCATTAAGTTAACAAAAGGTTGACAACTGGGAGTTAATTATGTATGTGTGTTTGTATGATTATTGTGTTCGTGATAAGGGGCTTTAGTGGCGCGTTTAAGCCCTTTCATAAACTGTCTGTTTCACAATAGCACATGAATTACAGAGAAATAAGCAGACGTTGTGAACTGGAATGTGCTGAAGTTTAAACTTATAGCATGAAGGAAGTAATAAAGGGCGTAACGTACGTATACGACGAGATATAGAAAACCGCTGTGTGCAAGCGAGACAGACACATTATTAAAGTTACAAATACGTTTGTCACCCGAACATTATGCAGGATAACTTTAAATTTGGCAACCTTAGAGTCCAAATTCGTTTGAACCCTCCAATTGGAATGCCGAGGCCCTGTCGAACCTTTGTCATTTTAATCATACTTCCGATCTTTCAAAATCATGTTATTGAAATATGTTCAATTTCCTACGTTCTGTAGGAATTGTAATTTTCTGCGTGTTGTCGTGTTTATGTCTGACAGAGGTTATGGGTAGAACTGATTGTTTCTAGAATTACAGTTAAAGTAGTTTTAGAAACACTAAAACTAAAAATTACTGTATTTTATGGCTCTAAAACTCGGTATTCATTTGCTTAGGCATATTGTAGGGAAAGGTAAGAAAATCAATAACCCGAGCTCACGTCTTCCATGCTTTTACATTATTCCCAATAAATTGTACTAGGATTTATGACGCACATTAAGTAGTAAGTAACCTATCGCCATTTTACGAGTCGACCCACATTTTATACCGATAGGGAGGAGATTAAATTTTTAAAACAAGTTTCTACGTTCGTGGTTCTGTTAAGTAATAAGAACGAGACTGAGTGTAAATTATTTCTGGGCACCTATTGGACCCAGGTGTTACGCGTTTAATCTAGGCCAATTGAAATCTGTTACACTTAGGTAAGTGCTTGGAGTCAGAGGTCAAACTTCTTTCATGTTACTCAATCGGATTCGGTTCGAGTGTGACTCAAGTAAGATACTTAACACCCCTGATACCGGTGAGTTTCGGAACATGTCAAGATTTGCCTTTTAAAATCAAGTTGATTTTAGTACTAAATTGCTGCTATTTTGCCCAGAACACAGTAAAGTATTGTTATCTATTTATTTAATTATCTGTGACTAGCTGACCCTGCGTAATAACCAACAGTCAATGAATGACGCTAAAGTTACACATTTTATAAATGATGAAGAGCAAATTAAAATCAATCATCCTCATCATAATCTGCTGTGTAATTAAAGTGTGTGAGATATATAAGTCAATTTTATTATAAAACTCTGAAGCTAAATTACTCGTATGGCTACGTCCAAGTTATTTTCTTCTTTGTGAAGTTACGATTTCTCATTTTTATTAGTCCTTATACATGTTTAGTATTATATATATTTATAAACTTCCTCGCATGCATTTTATCGGGATTGCTTTAGATAATAATAATAACACCGATGTGAGCCGTAAATATTCTTTAGCATGAATTTCAGTCGTGAAACTTATAATAGAGAAATAACGTCTCATTAAAATCTAAATAGGTAAGTAAAGAATTGCTTTCAGACAAAACCACATAAAAATGGTTTTGTTTGAGAGTAAGCTTCATAATTTTAATCAAATTAATTAATTATTTTCAAGCTTCAATACAACTCTTTTATAAAAAAGTGTGTAAAACTATTATTACTTAGAATAAAATTAGTCGAGATAAATTGATCAAATTCGTTTTTAAAAAAATATTGCGACAACCTTGGCTAAAAAAGCAAACTTTGTTTTATGACTTTTTTTTTTTTTTTCTGTCGACGGGGAAAATCATCATTGACGAAACCCGCTCTTGGGTGGAGCGGGAGACAGTGTCAGAGTCTTACTGACTAAAAACCCCGCGCCGTTCCTTCTAGCCTTCATACCGGGGCTCTAGTTTCCTTTCGGATAACCCCGACCCCGGTAGGCTTCGACCCCGATGGGCCCCTCCTGTTGCTGACAACTCCTTGAGGCGCGCGGGAACAGTGCGCGCCGTCGACGCCTTGGCTCGGTCCGGACAGTTACCGGACGATCGGACAGCGAGCTACCCATGGCTCGCCGTCCGCGAGCCCGCGTCTACGGTGGCTGGAAATCGGGATCGGAATCCCGGCGGCGGCGGTGGGGGCGCCGTTGCCTGATGCGGTCTGCCTCCTCCTTTGCTAGCATTACTGCTTCGCAGAAGGAGGCGACCGCCTGCCACTCCTCCTCGCTCCGGACCATGGCCTGAACCAAGGCCCGGCGCGAGAGGTCTCCGCCGCCGATCACCCCCACGAGGACACGGCGTTGCTCCGCCCAAGCAGGGCACACCTCAACTGTGTGCTCCACCGTGTCCTCCGGGCGTTCCGCACAGTGGCGGCACCCGGGCGTCTCTTCCGCTCGAATCCGATGCAGGAACCTCCCGAACTTGCCATGTCCGGTGAGGACCTGCGTCATGCGGAAGGTAAGGACGCCGTGAGGTCTTTCCAGCCACGCCTCAAAGAGGGGACTTACCGCCATAATTGTGGCGTGCCCAGCACTGGGTTGCGATAGTCGCTGACGCCATTTCACCGTGAGATCCCGCCGGAGCTCTGTCCGCCATACCTCGACCTGTCGCGGTAGTGGACTTTCACCCCGGCGTTGCATCTCCACGCGCTTATCGTGCATGTGTGCAAGGACTGTTGCCTCCAGATCCCACGGTGGTAGGCCAGCCAGAAGGCTCGCCGCTTCGCGGGAGATCGTGCGGTAACCCCGCACCATCCGTATTGCCATGACCCTCTGGCAGGCGTTCAGTATGGACGCCGGTCGCTTTGCCAGCGACGGCGCCCACACCGGCGCCCCGTAGAGGGCCATGGACCGAACGATCCCCGCGTAGAGCCTCCGGCAGGAGGCGTCTGGACCCCCAAGGTTGGGCAGGAGCCGCTTGAGAGCAGCCCCGGCCCGGTTGAGTTTGGGAGCCAAACGTCGGAAGTGTTCTCCGAAATTCCATCGGCTGTCGAGAACGAGTCCCAGGTACTTCATCGTCGACCCGACGCCGATGCGAACTCCTCCTACCGTAAGTTGGGAGTCTGATGGTGGCGCATTCCGAGGGCCGTGGAAAAACATGGCCTCGGATTTGTGCAGCGCCACCTCGAGTCCCAACTCCTGGATCCTACCAACGACTATCGCAACCCCGCGTGTCGCTAGAGCGACCGCCGCCTGGTGCGACTCTCCCTGCGCTAGAACCAGCGTGTCGTCTGCGTAGCAGACCACGCTGACCCCGTCAGGGAGGTCGCCGCGCAGCACGTAGTCGTAGCCGATGTTCCACAAGGGTGGGCCTAGAACCGACCCCTGCGGAACACCGCACGACATCTCTCGACGTTTCCACTCTCCCTGGTGACCGGGGTAGATAATGGACCTGTCCGACAGGTAAGCCTCGACCACTCGACAGAGGTATTCGGGCACCCGGTGGTACCGGAGTGCCCTCCGGATCGTACTCCAGGGCAGGGAGTTGAACGCGTTGGCAATGTCCAAGGACACTGCCACGACACTCCTGCCCCGGGACACCGCAACCCCTGTCGTGAGGGCTCGCACGCGCATGATGGCGTCCACCGTAGAGCGCGCCCTGCGAAAGCCGAACTGTCCGTCCGACAAGTCCGGCCCCACCCATGCTAGCCGCGCGACGAGGCGGTTTGCAATGACTCTTTCAAAGAGCTTGCCCACCTCGTCGAGCAGCACAATGGGCCGGTACGCGGACGGAGAGTCCGCAGGGCGCCCTGGCTTCGCGATGAGGACCAGTTTCCCCGTCTTCCAGCGAAGTGGAAACTGGCCCCTCTCCATACATGCGCTGAAGAGCCCTCTTAGTCGAGGCCCGAGTGCCTCCATAGCCAGGACCCAGGCTTTCCCTGGCAAGCCGTCGGGTCCTGGGGCGGTGTTCTTGGCACTCAGCCTTCGCACCGCCACTCTCACCTCTACCTCGGTCACCTCTGGAGCGTTGTCGTCGTCGTCGCTGTTGTGGTCCGCGTCAGACACTGCTGGCGGGGGCGGAGCCATGGGCGGGGGGGAGTGTTCCCCTCGCGCAGGGAACAGAGTGGTTACCACACCCTCCACGAGTTGGGGCCGGAGACTCTGAGTCAGCGGCGGAGCCCAGGGGCGAAGCTTGTCCCGTACCAATTTGTACGGGCGCCCCCACGGATCCGCGTTCAGAGACCCCAGCCACACGTTGCGGGCCTCGAGTTTGGCCCGCCTTATCTCCGTTCGGAGGGTGCGCTTTGCCTCTCTGTACCCCTCATACAGCTCCGCCTCTCTGACCTCCGCATCCGGCTGGCGGTTGCGGCGCCTGCAGTGTCTGTCGTACCGGCGGCGCGCGTGGTTGCACGCGTTGCGCAGTGCGCCGATCTCCGGCGACCACCAGTACACACGGCGCTTAGCACGACCTGGAGGGACTCGGGGCATTGCCGCGTCGCAGATTTGCGACATGGCCTCCTGGAACCACTCCGCCTCGACGTCGATGTCGACAGGCCTGTCCGGTGCTTGCACCCAGGCCTGTACCGTCGCGGCTTCCAGGAGGAGCTCCCGGTCCATCTGCTTAAGCGCCCACCGCGGACCACAAGGGCTCTGTCGGACCGGCGCGGCCGAGGTTACGGCGGAGACGTCCAACCGGATGTACCGGTGGTCGGAGTACGTCTCCACCTCCTCCATAACGCGCCAGTCGACGACACGCGGCGACAGAGCGGGGCTGGCGAACGAGATGTCCACCACTGATGTACCCCGCATCCGCACCAACGTGGGGACAGAGCCCCGGTTCAGGACGACCAGGCCCAGCTCCAAGGCCCAGTCCTCCACCATCCGACCCCGTCGGTTCGTGTGCCGAGAACCCCAAGCCGTATTCCAGGCGTTGAAGTCCCCGCAAACGACCACGGGGAGGGAACCGAACCCAGCGACGACGGAATTTAGCTCCATCAGGGAGAGTTGGAACACGTCGAGAGATCTGTTCGGGGGCAGGTAGACGCCTACCACGGCGATGTCCCCGAACCGTGCTGCCACGCAACCCCGCCCCCTCGTGACGGACTCGGGGGGCGGGGTACCGGCGGCGGCCGACGAAATTAACGTCACCGAGCCGTCCAAGTCCTGAACCCAGTCTCCACGGGGTTGGACAAAGTACGGCTCGGCGACGACGGCGATATTTATCGACCACTGCGCCATGCTCTGGAGTAACAGATCCTGAGCGGCGGCGCAGTGGTTGATGTTCGCCTGGAGGAGACGTAATGGTGTCGTTATTGACATTCCATTATCGTCTCCTCCTGAGCCCTTTGTGAGGCTCCTGCCGCGGCGGCGGGAGCGGCGGCGATAGCAGCAGCAGCCAGGGTAGTGGCTGCGGTGGTGAGGACGTCAGGGATGCCCCTCCTGACTTTGCCCTTGGCCTTGGTGGGAGGGTCGCAAGACCTACCCCCAGCCCGGTGGTCGGCCGGCTTGCCTGCCGCCGCACATGCGTAACAGTGCGGCAATGCACGGCATTCGGCGGCCTTGTGTCCGGGCTGTCCGCACTGGTGGCAGCGGTCACTGCGGTCCTCCTCTGCAGCGCAATGGGCGCCCACGTGGTGCCCGACGTGGCATCGGTAGCACCGCAGAGGTCTGGGTTCCAGCATCTTGACTTGGGCTGAAACCCAGCCCACCAACAGCCTTCGGCCCTCGGCCGTGATGGCCTTGGCCACCGACACGGGGCAGCTCACTGTGACAGCTCGCATGCCCGTGCTGTCAGCGCGGATGGTGCCCGCCCGAACCTGATCGGTCGTGCACCCTCCCGCCCTGACGATGGCGGCCACCACTTCATCCACCCTGACAGAGTCGTCCAGACCCATGATGCGCATGTCTACGCTCTTGGTGGGTCTGGACACTCGGGCCTCCTCGACGTCCAGGGACGCCCTGATTTTGTCGGCCAGGGCGTCGGCGAGTTCGCCGCTGTCCGCCCCGGGGACCTCCAAAATTCGGGCTCCGGTTACGGTCCGCCTTATTCGGAAGCCCCCGGAGGCTCCGAACTCGTCGAGGTGGCCCACCACCGCCTGCTTCGCCTTGGCCATGACTATGTCATAGTCCACGCCCCTCTTTTCCGCAGCTGGCTGTAGTGTGATCACTACAGCTGCGGAAGTCGGGGCGCGGAGTCTGGCAGCCATGGCCCGCTTCTTGCGCTCCCGTTGTTTTATGACTTGAAATACCCAGTACAGTGCGTTTCACTTAAGAAGTTCCTTTGACGCAATGTTGGCTCCCCTGTCTGTCTATAGAAAAAAGAAGGGAAAAAGGAAAGAGTTGCCTACTCTACCTAAATTGTTCCCCGAAATGTGAAACGAAATCGATTTTAAGGGTAGTTGCAACACTTTTTGGAGAATTATGAGAGGAATGGGATTTTATTTAAAAAAAGTAGGTCGAAAAGGAAGAGAGGTACGATATTGTGACGTGGCGTTTTTGGTATTTGAAAAAATTGCAGGACTATGGAATGGAGCCCAGCGTCCTATACTTTATTAAAAAATACCTAGTTAAAAATAAGGCGATTGTTAAAAATAACGAAGTATCAGTTAATCTCCCTAATATTAAGTAATTTAATTGAAAAATATTGCAACACTGTTTTTTCCTATTGCCAACATTACGCCAAAGGAACTTCTTTAGTGAAACGCACTGTAGTGCAAATTTTGTTCCTCGAGGTATTTATTGGTCACAGTGAATAAAAAATATGATTCGATCAGTCAGTTTGGTCGCTTATCAAACCGTTTTGAGGCTCTTCTTAAAAAAGGTTTGATAGGCGACCAAACTCACTTATTTATTTTGTAAATAAAGGACCTGTATCTGACAACTCCTTATCATAATAACTACGTTGTTGTTGAGTGAATCACGTAAAGTACATCAAATGATTGGAACAATTGCCTGCTGCAGTCTTCCAGTCCGATTATAATTTAGGTGTTTTCAAGTGAATAGCCTCTTAATAAATTAGTGCGTTTCACCATCAACGATTTCATCACTGCTTACCAACAGGTAGGATCACAGCGCTAATTTATGTAATGAAAAAAGAAAATTTCATTGTTAATATTATAAATTTTATACTATTTTAATCTTCATGAATTTAATTTTATTACATTTTAATTTTTAACATTTACGTGCAATGCTATGATTTTTATTGTATTATTATTATGTCTTATAAGTATTTTAAAATGTGTAGAACGTATGCGGACCTAGATGCCTGAAATAAATGAATTTAATTGAAAAAAAAAGTCAGTAATATTAAATCGCGTTACGACCTGGATGGCTTCCTTGATAATTGGAATAACAAAGCAAGGAACCGTGATCATTGGAAACAATGGAGGGAGGCTTTTGGCCAACTGTGGGACAATATAGGCTAGCATAATGACGTCAGGAAAAAACGAGCCGTTGCTCTGAATTTATGGTCTTCAGAAAAAGTCTTAATCAATATTGAGAGTCTCGACCTAAATGACGCTTGAACTAGTAAAATCACTGCTATTGTTTTACCGTTTACGTGAAAGTGGTCATAAAAGCTCTCGGTTGCCTAGCAACGGTAGGTAAACATAGTTAACTGCGATCGAAGTACTGAAACATCCAGGCAGCCAGGTTCTAGTCGAAAATAATCGAGTATTAAGCGATTTATCACCTAATTTAGCTGGAAATTACCGTCATTAGTGACAATTACAGACTACTTTGTCGCACGATGTGTCGTTCAAAAATAATTATGGTACAAAAAATGCTAGGATGTCCAAATGATTAATTTTGTCGGTACTAAACGTGGACGTACATTTTTCAAATGGGACACAAAAATGGGCAAGTGCGAGATGGACACGCTCGCGAAGGGTTCCGTACCGTTCTTATCAAAATTTGGAAAAAAATGCGTTTGTTGTAAGTACGGATTTTTTTTTTAGTATTTGTTGCAATAGCGGCAACAGAAATAAATAATTTGTGAAAATTTCAACTGTCTAGTTAGGTATTGCGCTTCTTGAGAGACAGTCTGGTGACAGACAGACGGAAAGACAGCAAAGTCTTAGTAAAAGGGTCCCGTTTTTACCCTTTGGGCACGGACGCCTAAAAAAGAGCTTTGTACAAAATTGCACACTTCTACTCCTAGTAGTTTCAGCTGTACGTTCTTATGTATGTATAAACATACACACTTACAATCTGAAAGTTTGTGTACATACAAACTTCTTTTCATAATATGTACCGAGAAAAACCCACTTTGAAATCACATCAATGCCAAAACCATTTGTAAAGAATCACAACCAAACGAAAAATGGAGATATGATTCCTCCCTATAAAAGTTTTACAAAGAATACAGAATTTTAATATTGCCATGCTGCAACGCAATAAAAATATCTCTCGTCAAATCTGTGGCATGATTATTCATTCAAATGTTATCAAATGGTTTGAGCTCCTTGTGAACTCAGCTCTATAGCTCAAAGGTATAATATTGGTAGTCTGTCACAGATGATGCATTTCTGTTGCCGCTATTGCAATAAAAATAAATACTAAAAAAAAAATATATATATATTTAAGAGGGCTCCCATCCAACAAACGTGTTTTTTTTGCTACGGACGATACGGAACCTTTTGTGTGCGAGTCCGACTCACACTTGGCCGATTTTTATCATATTCACTCACTTCAATATTTACAAATAATATTAAAGTGTTATTCAAAAATTATACTTAGTGATGTCCCATTACAATAATGTTTTAAATGCAAAATTAATGTTTTTAACGTAAATAAGTATTTAACAGCAACATTATGCGGCATATTAATATATTTAATGTAGACGCTTCGTTCGGTCTCGTGAAAAAGCGTAGGCCACCGAATCGTATGCGCCAATAAAATGCAATTATGTAAATATAAATACTTTTAACTCTGTCCCATGTCGTTTATATTGATGTAATGAAACTGGCCATCACTGGTTTAATGTGGAACATTTTCCAGTTAAAATTTTGTCGCGACGATTCTTTTGGAGTTAAATTTTTCAGCAACGTTTAATTTTAACTTACGTCAAAGAAGTGTGGCAATGCCGCCAGTCTTTTGGGTAATATAATAATATTCTAGAACTATCACACAAAATCATTTAGTCTCAAACTAATAATGCTTTAACTTAAGTCCATATAATGACCGTTATAGAGTTTAAAACCATAATGTCAAACAAAAATGTATATAAGTATGTTCACATAAACCCGTTTAGACTTTCATACGAAACATTTTTCTACCTATATCCACTTACTTTCATTGTAGATTTTGAAACTATCCAACCGATATCCTCTAAATAGGTTTCATTAGAAACACTAAGGTAAGCAAAGATGGTTTTAGGCCTTTATAACAGTTTTCCCTTTTACCAACAAATAATCAAATTGTACTTCGCTTTGTTAGCGTAGTTACACACGACGGGTATCCCCTAGTCACAAGAGGAAACTAAACTTAGATGTTAAAGAAATTTCTGAAAATACGCGTCATAAAGGAATTTTCGTCAAGATACGCACCCTATCCATCCTGTTATTAATTAAATTTAATTTGAATTCCAATTGCAGGGCCATATCAAAGGGACTGTCAGTTTTAGGACTATCTGGGTTACAGGTACAAATCATTACTAAGTACCTCTGACGCATATCTCTCTACTGATCTTAAAATTAATGTCGAAGGGGTATATTTTAATACATTTTCAAAGATATAATAATGTCTGAAGTAATTATAATGAAGAAATTAATTTGAATTTTACAGTCGAGAGATAAGATTTTCGAAATTGGGCAGTGATACTTAAATCAATGAGTAAATTTAATATAATTAATGATGATACTCGTTAAATCATGAGTAAAAAATTACATATTTTTAATTTACGAGAAATATTGTCTGATTCGCTCCTCTTAAATTTCGTCGGACTTCAATAAATAGCTAAAAAAATTTATGTGTTGAATGTTAATGTTTTATTTGTGTGAATGTTAAATTTTTTTATTTATTAAACTTTATGCATTAAAACAGTACAAAGGCGGACTTAATGCCTTAATGCTTATTATGTTATTAGTTTATGAATATGATGTTGAAGACACCAAGTGAATAGGCTCTTATTAAAAGAGCCCATTCACTTTAGGTTTGTTTTACCGTCAACAATTTTATCGCTGCTTATCATCAGGAGGGATTGCATTCAAGCACTAGTTTATATCACTTAAAAAAAATCTTAATACTCACTAAAATATTTGTTTTTGGAAAAAGAACATTCTGAAACCGCTCAAAAAACGATTACCTTATTTTGTTTTAGTTATAACCAAAACCTAAACTAGAAAATAAAAGCGTTATTGTTAACTAACGTAAATTACAAATTTTAATGTTGTCCGCACCGGATTCGTCGCATTGCACTAAAAATTCAGTGCGTATCTACGATGCGGAGAGGTCGCCGTTCAAAATAACATAAAGCTCCCAAACTGTGGACACATCGGATTTTAATAAATATTTTATGTAAGTATTAAACTCTGATATAAAGTATTTGTTCAGTTTTAGGCAAAAGTTTTAAATATAAAACGAATTGGGAGCGTAATTGAGGTCAACCCACATTTATTATAGATACAATGATATAAATAATAATAAAGTAATTTAAAAAGTTTGAAAATGTACCAAAATAATGCGTAAAGCCTATACAAATTAATTATTAGTTTATTTTGCAGCAAATTTTATCAGCACCAACATTAAGAAGTTTGTTCCTTGCAAAGTCACAACAACATTTAATATTTGTACCTACTAATAGAACAAATCCTGCACCTCAATAGTGAATAGGTTATTTCTATGTTTTCCGTGCTCCATCATCGACCAGATCATCGTTTACCATCAGAAGAGATAGTAGTCAAACGTGAGCCTACCCATTATTAATAAAAAAAACTCCACTAGAGACATTTCGTATAGCAATAATATATCTAAATAACAACAACAAATAAAATAATATATCTAAATAACAAAGCATATACCAGATTCCATACAATCAGTACAAACACTTATCGTTAAAACAACGTAATAAATGCTTCTCAAAACAAACCAGTAATATGAAACCAGTGTTTATGTATCAAATGTTTATTTCGTGAAATAATCTCACAAACAACATAATTACCTTTTACCAACTAACAACAAAAAAAAAATACACGAGTAATAAAACTGAATACATTCCCATAAAAACGAGAATACAGACACGGAATTGACAGAGGGCACGTCACGGAAATCTTTTCTGACGGAATCGAGTTGCGTGTAATTCTGACATTGACTCCATCCCACGGACGTCATGTCACGTCAAAGTGTCAGGTACAGAATAGGGAGGGCACCGGTGGATATTTCTATCTTAATATGTTACATCTCCTTTTGTACTCGTAACATTTCGAAATACTTAGAACAGTAAGTTTATTTGTGACAAAACTTTATTAGTGACCATATTTTAACCTAAGTCAAAGTAGTAAAAATGGAAACGTAATTAGTAATTAATCGAAACATATGATAAATCAACGTAAGTAATTCTTAAACTGGATTCATAAAAAAAAAGTATTAAGGTTCTCGCAGACAGTTGCAATACGACTTTGATAGCTACAACTTAGGGGTCTTTAGGTCAAGAGTGAATGGTCTGTAAGAATGGTGAATGGTCTTTGCAATACGACTATGATAGCTACAACTTAGGGGTCTTTAAATCAAGAGTGAAGCTTCTAGGCAAGCGTGCACTATCGTCGACCACATCATCGCTTACCATCAGGTGAGATGGTGGTCAAACGCGAGCCTATCACAGAAAAAGCTCTACACATATTTTGTTATGATGAAAGGTTCTGGAATGGCGAATAGCAGCGTTGGAAAGCTCCTACAAGGTGGACCAATGACCGGGCGAGACATACCGGTTTACACTACCGGTCGTTATGGCGATACTTGAGGGAGGCCTATGCTTAATAGCGAAAGACTCTTAGCTGAAATGATGATGATGATGATGGAAATATTTAATTTACGATATTTGTTAGAAAAAATAATGAACTCACTTTGTGCGTTTTAACCATATTTTATTAAGTCTACCTCTAGTAAAACTCATATATTTTTAAGTTCATTACTTGTAAAACTTAGATAGTACAGTACTGGTTCAATATCACTTTATCGACAGTTGAGAAGGCTACGTTTAAAACCCCAGCGCTCCAGTCATTTTCACAGAACTATCGGAAAACTTTAATTTCAGCTCCAGTTAAACGATACTGGGTGTCATTTGTATTTTTAACTTTCTCTATTCAATTTATTTTTAGTAAGTATCTCGAAGTTTAGATACTGAATGAAATTAGTAGAACTAGGGAAGCCCGTAAAGTTTTCGAATTTAATTTGAATCGATCAAACTATGTTCTAAGAAGAAATTTTCGCAAAATAAAACGGGGACCGAAAAGCGAAAAGCCAATTTGCACTGATATTCATAGCGAAATAGGTGAGCTATGCAGGCAGGCTATGCACGACAGGAATCGTTCGTTGTCCAATATTTCATGACGGGAGTTTAAACCCATGACATGGCCGCACAAATATCCTAGGCATGCATCTCCTAACTGCTGTGATTAACGCAAACTAACACGTCAGGCATTTATAGACAGGCTAGCCTGCTCGCGACTCTAGTGTAGGCATCAATGAACGGCAACCATCGATATCCGTTAATTGATTCGATTAGTTATTTTTTTCCCCAGTAATTTCATTTATTCAATAACAATTTCGGTTGTGTCTGAACGTTTGATAAATAACAATAAGTCAAATAAAATTACATGAATATAAACCATCACAAACCAGTTACATTTAAAACAAAACGTATAATAATTTTATAATAGTATTGGTAATAAACTCCTATTATTATAGCTATACTATATAATATATCTTAAAACACAACATATCAACGGAATAGATATATTTTTCTATCTTTCAAATAATAGTATACTTTAAAATATTTATAAGTAAGTATTTTTTAATATTCAAAATAATTAAATTAATTTATTAGACATAACTTCACAGAGAGATTCTTAGAGCAATGGTGGCCGTGTGGTAATGGCCCCGACTTACAAGTTGTAGGTCGCGGGTTCGAACCCAGCCAGGCGCATTACTTTGTGTAATTTATTTCACCACCACTGCTCTCAAAACGGTGAAGGAAAACATCGTGAGGAAACCGGCATGTACTAGAACCAAAAATTCGAAGACATGTGACATCCACCAACACGCACTGGGCCCGCGTGGTGGATTACGGCCCATTCCCTCTCCTAGAGAGGAGGCCTGAGTCCCAGCAGTGGGAACATTAAAAAAAGGCCGATGATGAGACATAAATTCAAGAGCCGTCTGTATACTTATGCTTGATAACCTGCAATTTTACTAATAACAGCATGCATTGTATTGTCTGCAAATGCTATTGCTAATAGTTTTATATCTGAATTCATTTTTGTTGCTAAGTTACGTTAACCTTTAAAAAAAAAAAAAACAAGTTTGGACCTAGCATAGAACCCTGTGAGACACCTGTCGCAATCTTTTATAACTTACCATCTTTTGCCCATGGCTTCACCCGCGCATATAAATACAGCCTATGTTGATCAGAAATAAATCAGCTTCCTATCGGTGAAAAACTTTTAGCAATCGGATCAGTATTTTCAGAAATAGAGAAGACCGCCTACAAAAAATAAATAAGTAAAAGAACAAACTTTACCTCTTTATAATATCAGTGTAAAAAAAGGTAAATTTTTATAAAATAATTTTTAATGAATCTTTCATCTCTTTATACGTTTTCTTACTCCACCGAAAAAGCACCAGGACCTAGTTGGCACAGCCAGAGTAGTTGGCACTTTACACGTCTCAGTCAACACCTCAATCTCGTGGTCGATATATCTGATAGAAATATTATCTCGCACCGGTAGACACACTGATTGGTTATTCGCAATTTACAGATAAATTCCCTATCAATTTATCATAAATATCAGCATTGGTGATACATATAGTATCATTGATGTGGAATTTAAATTCGTTTCAACATAATACAATTAACGTTTGATTTAATAATCTGAAATGTAAGTCCATTATAAATCAATATAATGCCTTCGAGGCTATCCGGAGTTCAAAGCCGTTCATTATAATAAAACGGATAATCCAGAAGCGTATTGTACAAAGTCATTAACGCAAGAGCTTTGGGAGCGGGTAACTAGCTGAGAGCTTAAATTTCCCTTACCTTAAATGTGCTACATTGCCTAACCACTTGGCAGAAATTCAGAAAGTCACTGCACTAATAAACGATGCAATGTTCCTCTATGCACGACATGCACCTACTATAAAATACTAGGCTTTATTACTCACTTTTTGTGCTCCTCGATATAAAATATAAAGTCTTAGAGCATGCAAAATTGTAGTATTGAGTTGAATTTTTAGAACGGCTTCTAACAAATTCGGTCCGTGTTCTTTTATGGTAAACTAAGTAAGTACTTTTTTTTATTTTAACCACAAACAAATTGAATCAATTTCTATATTCTAAAATAGTAGCGTGGCCTAAATTCATGTTGCGTAACATCGTTAATCAAATAATTGAAATGATGTGTTCAATATTAACTGATATTAAATAGGTAAAGTTTCGATCACGCTCCTCAAATTCCAATCTCAATCATGAACATACTGGTATATAGTCGATCTAAGACCTCGAAACATGTTTATTGGCATCTCCTATTAATATACGCAGACAGACGAATCCCAAATACGTTAAAGCCGTGATCAAAATGAACTCAACCTGAAAATTGTGTCATTGCATTTTATTTGGTAAAATACATTTCGTCCACAGTAAAGACGGATTTCGCATCGAAAATACTACCAACAGGAATACCTCAGAATGGAATAGTAGCGACTAGAGTCCAATATCCCTCGTGTAGCGATCTTATCTCGCTCTGGACCAGTTCGAACTGTGTACGCTTAATTTTCTGACCTAATAAATACAAGATACGAAATCTTGTACGAACTGAGTTCGGATTAGGATGCCTTTTAAAGTTTTTGGGATTTAAGGTTCGAGGGGTTTCATCGTCGTTGGGTATTCAATACATTTAAGTATCTTAGTTTATTTGGATCAGTCGTCTTGGTGAGTGGATTACATTTGTACCTAAAATAACTTAAAAGGCCGCTTCGCCGTAGGTCTTTCAAAATTCTTTTAAGTAAAATGCAGCAAATATCTCTTTAAGTATTACAACATAAATATTAAGTGAAATGAAGACAGGAGCTAAAGATGTGAAACAAAAAGGTCGACTGCCTACAGCCGACTTTGGCGAGTCTTCGCATATTAAATAACTGCCACAAATATTTCTCATCATATTAAATTCTTTTTAGGGTAATATATCCTCAAATCTAGTTATTGTGACTAATTCAACAGTTTTAGTATTCCATTTTGGAACCGTTAAGCGCCTGAGAGGAGTACAACCGGAAATTGCCTCGCGAACGCGACATTCTCTCCGTCGGATTATTGTCAATTCGGTACGTCATTTCCGCTTTACGAAAACATCCTGTAATTATTCGGATATTGTCAAAACGTAATAGAGAGAGGGTTGTTAAAACGAATCACCTGCTGAATGCTAATCTGGTACGAATATTTATCATGTTTTTGTTTAATTTTAACGAGTTCCTTTGATATTGCATTACGGGGAGATATTTTGTTGAAGTAAATAGCTAAAGATGACATCTTTCATTCAGTGTAATGTGTAATAATAGGCTGATTCTAGGCAAGCGTGCTCCATCGTCGGCCACATCATCGCTTTCCATCGGGTGTGACAGTGGTCAAACGCGAGCCTATATGAATATCACAGGTTCCCTCCCAACCACATTTTCTCTTACAATACAAATGATTTCAGAAATTTAACAGTAAAATCACCTATCCGAGCAATTCGGATATTGCAATTGCGGTGCTCTATCACCGCAAGCGGAATGGAATCGGCTCCGTGTCAACGTATTGTTCTGATCCACACTATCAATTATCCTATCTATTGCCACTAACCGAAATTACAATTAAAGCTATCATCGCGTTTTGAATTTTGAAAGGATTTTGGCTCTTTAGGGTTAGATGAATGTAGAGAGTAGGATATTTGTGGATGTGGGAACATTTGAAAGAGTAAACGTTGCCTCAGAAGAAGAGCTTACTGGGAAGTGAATCCCAGGGCCCTGGAATGAAGGCAAAGAAGGAACAGAAGTGGGTTTTTATGATGATTTCCTACCTAAAAAAAGAAGGAGAAAGTCAAATGAAATAACATAGGTGGATTTTAGTCATTAAAAGTCTGACACGCCCTCTTGAGTCGCCCTTGAGCAAGAAAAGTTATTTGAAAATATCCTTCCTTAAAAAAAAAAATTATGTACAGTGGTAATGCTTTTCTGCAGTATTTATTAAAAAAATTTATATCGAAGACTTTTTACTAATCCTGTGCATAATTACAGATTTCCAGGTTAGTGTGTTTTTGTGTATTTTTGCTAATAAACGTTTTTTTTTTTTATTATGAATATGGACGGAGACTAAAAAAAGTATATAATAATAAATAATACTTTGGGATAAGAACCTTATTCCAGTAGATGTTCCAGGTTTTATCCAAATCCATCAAAACAAAGAGGTAAAGATGGACAGAATCACTTGCACATTTATAATATTAGTATGGACACGATGTTTCCTTTCTTAGAGTAGATTAATTCCTATTGGAGAAACGAATTAAGTAGGAGAGTATTCCAGAAAGTTTCGAACAAATGTTTCAGCGTAAAAATCGCAACGGAGACCCGCTAAAGGTTTAACAAGAAATCCGACTGAAAAATCTACAGTTTCGTCACGTAATAACGTCAGTCTATCCATCCATCTGCCTTAATTAAACACGCGCTAGTAATTCTTTTGTTTTACCGTTTTCTATTGGAAAATGCAAGAAGCGATGGTGCGAACAAATATTTGAAATGGAAATTGTTGTTTGCGATTTTTCATCGGTACTCAATTTTGTAGGCAATGCAATTAAGATCTCGCTTGTTTGCCTTTAAGTGAGCGTTCATTCAAAATTCTGTAGAAAAAAAATGTGCAAATATACAACATTATTTTTAGTTTATGTAAAACCTGAATATAGTTTGTTCAGAATCTGTAACTCAATAATTTTATAACATGTAATTTTTTTCCCAAAAATATTTGAAAAGGTCACAAGTTGGACACAACCGACACTAAGTACAATACAGGTCACGGCAGGTCATAGTGGGCACAATGGGGTAAAATTCTATAAATTTTTCATTAAAATGTAGCGGAATTCTATAAATCGGGCAAACGTATGCAATGTACATATTGAAACAGGTACAGAGTAACATGTACGTGTGTTAATTGAATAAATATCCCGCATTCCTTATTGTAACGTAAAACAAAACGAGTATTTTGTTAAAACATATTGTACGCTCAGATAGTTATGCAAGAGTAAATACACACGAATTGTTTAAATATTGCATTCCCAACCCTTTATGGAACCCGAGGACAGTTCGCTATGCCACTGTTAAGGAATGTTGAGCTTTGATTGAAACTGGTGGTTTGTATTTCGTTTTGATTGAAATGATATGAGTCGCCATTTAATATACCTACAGTTGACTCTCGTTAATTCGAAACTCAAACGACTTTTTAAATATTACGGATTATCCAGAGTTCGATATGAAATGATTCGAAATATTCGAGAGAAAGAATTTGAACGTTAAATTTTCTGAGTAATAAAGTTATTATTTATTAAATGATAGCTTTTAAAATAAAATTTAAGTTTTATTTATTATTTGCTTTTAATTTTGAATTTTCGAGTATTTGATGTACTTAGTTGAGTTCAAATTAACGAATCGATTTGTTTCATAGCGATGATTGTTTTTTGTTCGAATTACTGAGTAGTGTAATAAAAGTAAATGTATATATCTTTTTTCGAAAAACAAAGACTTGTTGTATGGAATTCGTGATAAATTGGAATTATAAAGAGGTTCGAATTAGTGAGGATTTTAATTAATAAGAAGCATCTATATGTTGAGGGCAGCTCCGACTTACGAGTTGTAGGTCGCAGGGTTCACACGGATAAACCTTCAGGACATGGTTTATCCGTGTGCCAAATTTAATTCAAAGTCAAAAGTTAGCCGTTAAAGCGTGAAAATGTAACAAACACACACACATACATCTTTATAATATCAGTGTGATATTGTGATTAGGGTAGGCTTATTACTTTTCAAAATTTTCTAGCGATATCAAACGATTTATTTACTTAGGAAACTAATAACAAGATTGAAGTTATTGTGAAATTGTTATTTGATTTATCTCTTCAGAAGAAGCTGAAGCTTTTAAGCGATTGGTTCTGCGGCTAATCTCTTTGTAAAGTTTATAAAGACACTACAATCTGAGTCGCCATTTTTGAGTTAAGATATATTAAATTGAACGCAATAAATAATTTCCGGTTAGTAGATTTATTATTATCATTACATTGTGATTTTTTTTTGCGACGGAAAACTTCGTGAGTAAACTTGAATGTCCTAGAACCAAAAAGTAGAAGATATGTGACATCCAACCAGCACTGAGAGGGTTTGCTACCCGCATGTCGCTTACGGCCTATTGCCTCTCCTACAGAGCAGGCTTATTGAATTATAATACAATTCTAAACATAGTTCTAATTGAGCATCATATTATTAATTATATTAATGCGGCAATCAAAGGCAAGCGATAAATGCTGTAACAGACTGCCAATATTGACTGCGAAGAATAATGGCAATAAGGTTTGCTGTCATTAGTGGATCATTACTCACTTTGACGGTAAATTACAAGTGGCCCTGACCTTGTAATAGGGTTCGGGTTATATTTTACAAACTATCTTACTTAATATAGATGATTGTGTAAGATTGTGTGAGGGCAGTAGTGGCCAAATGGTAATGACTCCGACTTACGAGCAAACAAAAATTCAAAGACATGTGACATTTACCAACCCGCACTGGGCCTGCGTGGTGGATTACGGCCCATTTCCTCTCTTAGAGAGGAGGCCTGAGTCCCTGCAATAGGAACATTAAAAAGGCTGATGATAATGATGTAAGAATACAAGTTTTTAAATGGTTTAAAAGCTTGTTGCTTAATCTAACGTATGACCACGACATTAGGCGAGTGAGGAACGACGCTTTTAAATATACGGACAGTTACCGGAAAACCAGACTGCGAGCTAGATATTGCTCGTCGTCTGCAAGCCCATGATTTCTTACTGTGACTGGGGTTAAAGTCTTTTTATTATTTTTATTTTTGTCAGTTTTCTTGTTGAAGAGAAAATACACTTTCTTTTTATGCACGCTAACGTGCATAAATGCAGTAGCAACTGCTGTGACTTAATGACGAGTTGTCTATGTATCATTATCGCCTTTTTTCTTTGAGCGAGAGCTCAGCGCCTATAAAGGATTGAATGTAGAATGTTCCTTTGAAGCCTGCCATGGTGTAATGTGGATGTTTTCGTAATGCCATTACTAAAGACGTTTTTGAGATGATACATTTTTCAGTTTCTTTTCAAGTTTTGAACGTTAAGCACAGTATATTGTGGAAGAAATTGTACGTTCTGAAATAAGGGGCTACGGATTTACAAAAGGTTTTTATTTTGAGATGGAAAATAATCGTATGACTTCTCCTGTTCTTTGTTGAAGCGAGAGAGTGTTCAACTTTTGCTGAGAAAAACCTTTTAGTGTCCTTCAGTTGCTTTTTGCGTTCCTGGGTCATGGTAATTCATTCAGCCGTTCCCGTAGCCCACGGTTATATTGTAAATGTTGGTGTGTTTCTTATGAGATTTAAATAAAATTATTAGTGAATCACAAGTTTGGTGCCCGGACGCAGCGATGCGTGGCTGAGGCAGACCAAGAAGGAGATGGCAGGACGACCTGAATTCCCAAAAATTGGAATAAGAAAGCAAGGTACCGTAATCGTTGAAAAGATTGGAGGGAGGTTTTGCCCAGCAATGGGATAATACGGGCTAGTTAAAATAATTTAAACACAGTCTGTAAGGTCGAAACTTGAATGCTTTGAATAGCCGCGTGTGAAAACGTAATGTTTATCAACGAAACGCGAAACTAATTGTCATTGCGTGATCGTATCGCGGCCTGTAGCTGAAATATTATTCAGCACTGGTACATAACTGCACCACTAATAATAACTTATAAACTTGCTGTGATATTAGTGATTGAAAATTATTGTGATAAACTGTATATGAAATGGTTTGGTAACATGAAATTGTACGCTAGATTTTTTTAAATCAAATCTAATTATCATATCTATCATCAGCCTTTTTAATGTTCTCACTGCTGAGACTCGAGGAAATGGGCCGTAATCCACCACGCGGGCCCAGTGCGGGTTGGTGAATGTCACATGTCTTCGAATTTTTGGTTCTAGGACATACCGGTTTCCTCACGATGTTTTCCTTCACCGTTTTGAGAGCAGTGGTAATGAAATAAATTACACAAAGTAATGCGCCTGACTGAGTTTGAATCCGCGACCTACAACTCGTAAATCGGAGCTATTACCACTCGGACACCACTGCTCTCAAATCTAATTAAATACTATTTATTTGCGTAAAATGTGATAAACACAAAAGATTTTACTATCTCTCGTAGGATAGATGGTTGATGGAGACGAAAGGTTCTGAAGTGGCGACCGCGAGCCGGAAGACGCAGCTTTGAGGGGCGCGTGTACCTGATGGATGGGTGACGCACGGGACCGGTCACACTTGGGGAAGTTTATGTCCAACAGTGGACATCTCTTGGCAAAAATGATGATGATGATGTTGATAGGATGGACATGTCAAGAATTTCATACATTAGGAGACTAAGTGCAAAGATACATTTCGCCATTTAGTGATAGGATGCCAATAGTCGATAGTGTTTTAGTAACACTCACATATCCTGAGTTAGAATACAGGTTAATAAAATAGAAATATGAATAGATCTTTGCCAAAATTTTAAAACTTAAATATTAGACAAACGTTAAAGTAACAATATTACCCGAGAATTGGGTCAATATTTAAAAATAAAACACATACTTTAATGCCGATTTTTCACTTCGTAACGCGTACAAATGTGTTTCCTCAGGGAATACCGAACTGTTACTGTCGAGTGTTCTTTTTACTTTTTTTCTTTTTCATCCCTTTCACATCTCACGGTTTAATCCTTCGTCGCGAAACAACAAGGACTTTAACAAATGTTGTGAGAAAATATAAGGACTTAACTGTTTTTAAATCTGACTGGAACTGGCGTTTCCTGAGTGCTACATTTTCTAGCAAAAAGCTAAAGAACTCTTAAAAAAAGATATTACTTTATATACTTACCTTGTCATATTTAAAACCAATTAGGAGGTTTTACTCTTTTTTTCTATGTTTTTATGTCTGTCCGTTATAACGTTTATTCTCGCCTATAAATTCTACGTGCCTACAAAATGGGTTCCCCCACAATAAGTAAACATACCCTCAAAAACTCATCAGCAAAATTAATAAAGAATATTTCAAAATCAGGCACAAACACAATACAGGTTGATCCCTTCCGATGGCAAAAACAAACATAGTAGGTACAAATACGCGCGTATGTTCGCTGTACGTGTGAAAGGGCCATTTTAATTTTTTCCCTGGCACAATAACATTCTACGCGCGCTCCCCCTTAATTAATGTGAGGAGACTCGGGTAAATTTAGCATCGTAACGAAGTATTGTTTAAACTTGCAGCGTATATTGGTGTGTTTTTATTCCTACTTTCTGTTCTTAATTTCTTTTTTCGCTGGGTCTTTGTGAAGTGGATACTGCATTTTTGGTCGCTTCGTACTATAAAGTAAGTTTTGCCGGTTATTTAATAATGAAGTTAGTTTAATATAAAAACTTAACCATGAAATGGTTAATGTAAAAATAATCTTGACTTATAAGCATCTTGGCTGATTATAGTTTTATAACCAAAAACAAATGAATAAATGTAGCCATTATTGGAATTTAGGGTTCTTATTAGGGATCGATTCTATATTTATTTGCTATTACTACTGTTCAGCTAGCTAGATTATTTATTATATACTTTATTTTCCCAACAAAAACTTATATCTAAAAGACATACAATTGGCGGCCTTATCGCATTCCGCGATCCCTTCCAGGTAACCTGGACAGTAATTGCCAGAACATGATATGGGGTGGTCAGTTTTACAAAAAGCACCAATATTTATTAAAATATCATGGTAAAGTTTCTTCAACAAGCTTTAATAAACCCATATAGCAAGGTACAAACTAAACTTCGTAAACCGAGCAGAAAGTGTGTTAAAAAACAACCGTCTCGTTTCCCATTTCGAGGTAAATTTCGGTTGTATAAAAAGGAAAAAAACACCAAACATATAAAATAATAAACAACTGGGACACAAAATTTCCTCGCGTTGAATCTGCTTACTCATAATTACCAGAGTTTTTAAATACGAAAAATAAAAACATGCTCGTATAAAGTAGGACGACGGATCTAAGACCTCTGAAAAACGAGCCGACATTATTTATTCGGGGCCCTCTTTCGGTTTTAATTCGGATTTATGTATATAAATTAAAGAAAGAGGCTTATATCCCGGGTCTGTGTCACTTTTGCGAAACAAGCGTGTTTGAGAAGCGAGCTAGTGAAAATGTTTCAAAAAGGATATTATCCACACTGGCTTCTGTTCAAGTTCTCATCATAATGAAGCTCATATGAAAGGCTTTCTTTTCAGACACCTGTGTTCTACGATCTCAAAACAAGCTTCCACTAAATTTAAAATGCCACAAGTTTTAAATAAGAGTATGTAACACTTCCTTATTAATATTCAACAACTTTTTCTCACAGCGCCATCTAGGCCCAAACTAAGCAGAACTTATGAGTACTAAACAACTGATAAACATATTTATATGACACAGAACAAATGATCATGCTCATCACACAAACATTTGTCCAGGGTGGGAATCGAACCCCCGACCTCCGGCATAGCAGTCAGGGTCACTGAAAACTAGACCAACAGGCCAGTCTTATCCATACATATTACGACTGGCATGTTGGTCTAGTGGTTAGTGGTCCTGACTGCTCATACAGCCAAGCAGTCCATATGCATACCAAGTTCCTATAGCCACCTTCCGGTTCCATTATCAGATCAGCTCCATGACTTATTAATTTGCATTGTTATCTGATTTACACATGCATGCATTTCAGCTCAATCGGTAACCGGGAAGTGAGTTAAATTTAATTTGCAAGGTTTAATTACAGACAAACATCGAGACAGGTGAAACTAAATAAAAGCTTAGAGGCAATATGCAACGTGAATACTGAAATAACAAAAGTTAAAATTTGTAACGTCAATAATGATTAGTAAACTTTCCTCTGAAAAGCGTCAAACAATTTTAGTGCACGATGGCATATAGATGGAGAAACCATGTCGATTGCCATTTTGTATCTCTAACTCGTTAGAAACATCGCGGCAGTCCGAACGAAAATATGTGAATAAAAGCTTGTGATATTTTATGATAGAGGTTACATTTTAAGATGAAAGGACAGGCCGTCGGCGTCGACGGGCCAAAACGTTTTAAGTGAGATTTTAAAACGAATCATTTTTTTTTTATTGTTTCACCTCTATCTCGACCACATCATAGTTTAGCATTAGAAAAAAATAAAATAAAATAATCTTTATTCCGGATAAGTGACATGGGTTAGTAACAATATAGAAAAAAAATTTAAACCTATGTTAGTAAACTTACTACTACCTATTTATTTATTTTAAAACAAGGTGGTTGTTCATGATACATCTATGAACAACATCACCTAACAGAGGAGAGTCGTACCTCCCCGTTATGGTCTTTAGGATGGAGTTGGAGCTAGCCCGCACTCTGCAGAGCAAAGAGGCAGACTTCTGTCTGACGATGGCGTGAAATCCATCGACGTGTGCCTCTGCGAACATACCTGATGCGCTGCAGAAACGGGGCAGCCCCATCAACATCCTGAATCCGTTATTATATTGGACCCGCAAGGCTTTAGTGGTTTTTTTTTTTTTCAGTAAAAATACCTGTAATGCTAAACTATGATGTGGTCTACAATAGAGCACGCATGCCTAGAAGTAACCTATTCACTCTTGACTTAAAGACTCCTAGTTTTTAGGTTCTAGGATCTATTGTAATATTGAATTCAGAAACATAGTCACCAGGACAAGCGCATTTTTTTCTATTTATTTAGAAAGTTCTCTATCCTTTGAAGAGACATAAATAGAAGTGTGTTTAGGTAGGCATGTCGTATCAAAGGGTGATCCCGATAGGTTCGACGAAGTATTTTACGTCAAAGTGGCGTTTGCGCACAGTTTAGTGGAGAGAATTCCTTTGCAAACTGACGATCGGTTTTAATCGAAACAGTTTAGCTAGCTCCTCTGTTGTGTTGTAGTTTTGTTCCTGGAAATCGTTTACTGTTAAATCCCTATATACAAATACAGGCTGACATCAAAGGGTTGTCATTTTGTCATCGGATCCTTGATTACTGTATGAAGCTTTTGTGCATCGTATTTGAGAACGTACTCGTATCTATTATTCCACATGTCAAAGCTAAATACTTGGGGATTCAGTTTCGATGGATCAGCACTTTGTTCTTCGCTGCATCTCGTGTTTACAAACTCGTACTTGGAGACAACAACTTGAATAAAATAATAGTTATTTGGAACTGTTCTACGTACTAGTTTTGCCTATTTCGTATCACAGTATAGAAAGTGATAACATACTTATTGCTGCTGTAATGATACTTTAAATATCTCCTACCCTCCACATTTTAACATTTAACCAAGAGTATTTATTTTAAAATTTAAATACACCTAATTTCTTTTTGTATTTTGTTAATGATAAGCCACAGCTGTCTGTTTCTTCTTATCTTTGATTTTGCGGGCTGTAACTTAAGGGCACTTAGCCATCAAAAGAAATGAACGAATAAGTAATACCTAAATATAAGAGAGTAGCTCGAAAGTGTCGTAGTTTAGACACCTTTTATAAATTACTCTTGATCTTCGTTTAAACTTTAATTATATTATAATCTCTTTAAATATTCCAATCAAGATAAGCCTTTTAAATAGCAATATTATATTTAACTCAAACTTAGATTCTTATAACTTTTCCACCAGCTTATGATGGTATGTATGTTTAGTTTTAGCTTAATATATAACTAGCTTTATAAATATAGCTTGTCACTCAGGAATAAAGCAGCTTCCTATCGGTAAAAAAAAATTGCAATCGGACCAATACTTCCAGAAATTACCTCTTACAAACAAAAAAACAAATTTTATCTCTTTAATATATAGTGTATATTTATAAAATCTTGTTGTCTCAATAATATTTTCATTTTTTATATGCACCTGTCATATTGTCTCTCCACTACTCTAGGTTGTCTGGTACAAATTTTTACCTTTTTTACCTTTTGTTGCATGAAGATTAAAAATAAATAAATAGATTGTAACTCTTAAAATAAAGCACAAAACGTTGTCAAGTTGAGTCAAATAACGTTTGTATTGAAAAGTCGCTATATTTGTAAAAGGTTTTTTAATGTCGCGAATAATATCGGTCATTAGCAAGCTTCAGTGCCGTTGCGAATTCGCAAATGGTTTGATGCCTCGTTTGATATTTCCTCCATTAGGACTAAATTAAAAAACTTCACCGCCCGTAAAGTAGAAAACTTCCTTCGCATCATTGTTTTTCTGTGAGTGGAAAATGATGTCTTCATTAGCTCTCATTTGAGTTTCTGTTATTTAGGTGTACTTCCAAGTAGGTACCTTGTAGTCTTGTCTGTAGTAGCCTTCAACAAAAGTTTCCCCGGTACCTACCCTCGCGGATGCAGTTACTCTCAAAAGTTTTCCAATTTGAGAACCGCGTAGTTTTTTAATTTAGGACAGCAGGAGTTAAAATATGTTAAGCGCAGCTGAAAATACGCATGTGTTTGTTTTCATTAGCATTCCCAATGGAAATTAGGGGAGAAACGAGGGAGGGCGGCGTTCGACTAATATAAAATATGCCCTGTACCGCACCTGCACGTTGGAGCGTTGCGTTTGTATTCAAACTCTGTGCGAATCGCGTGAATAGAGCTTTCAGCGCGAATTTTTTAATGTAGCAATCTTCCATTGGACAGGCTGCAAGTCGCAAGCAATATCCAGTGGATCGATCCAGTTCCGCTATAAAATGCGGGGCGATGCAGCGAGTCTTTTGTGATATGTAGTTATTGAGCCCGATACAATGTCGGCGCGATCTGTTCTCAGTTTGTATGACGTTGCTGTTCCTTAGGAACGTAATAAAATTTTGCGCATCGTTTCCTACCTCTGTCATTTCTTCATTTCGTCGGGACATATTGGCTTTCCGTTATTTCCCAATGTTGTTTTGTTCGCCGTTTCGAGATCATCTGTCATCCAATGTTCTGTTATGTTGATATTGAATTTCGTTTTCGTGTGTTAATGTTTCTCGTGCATGTATATTGTTTTACGTTTTACTGTAAACGTTTGTGATAATACACCTCTGTATACTAATGAGTCTCCTTCTGTTAATGTTAATAGAATTTACATATTACAGTTACGTACATGTTAAATGAATATTCAGACACGGTTTGTCTTTTTTTTATATTTAACCAATTTCATATATTTTAACTTCAAAAATATAAAACCCAACCCAGCATTACAAAATTCTGATCAGTATGGAATCAGCGCACTAAAGGGTTTACATACCAAATGTGCAAGATGAAAATATTATTGAATCAATTTACCCGAACGGGCGGGTATCACTGTGAAATCATGCAGATAAGCGGAATTGAGGGTTCTGCACCGTGATCCCATGGATGGTTACTTAAAATCGCATGTATAATTTAAAAGGAGTGGATGACACACCACATTTAGTATGTGAGGGTAGGCGATCGCACGTCCCAGATAACGCAGATAAAACGGGGGAAACAGCTCTAAGGATTTATCACTGGCTCCCAGATTTATTAATTTGTAATTGTACCCACTTGTGGAATTTCCTCTTATACATGTAAAACGGTTTTCAACTCACTTAAAACTGTTAGTTTAGACAGTGTTTCAGAGACTCATGTAGGTCAATATTAATTAAATTATCTAAACGGTTTAATGAAAATATTTAACGCAACTTTCTTTACGATGTAGAATACTACCTACTTAAATGCCGACGCCAAAGCAAAACTATTTTAATATCAAACAAAACTGTTCGTAGTTCGTCTGCAAAAAGCACAACATAAACGCTTTTTAAAACTTTTATAATAATTTCTGTAAGTGCTTTTTCGTTTGTACTAAACCAGTCTGTGTTTCTAATTATTTAAACCCATATATAAGTAAAAGTGTTTTGGAGATGACATTTGAAAGGGAGTGATGGCCGTGGCCGTACCATATAGGGGTGCTTTCAAAGATCAAAGCCAAAGTAGAATGGATCTTTAGAAGTAATGCGGTGAGATAAAATGTGCCTTCTGGCTTCAAATCGACCCTTATCCATCTCTCTCTACGGTCTTCAGAGTATCACTTTAATGTAATGTTGTGTGCTACAATAATATACCTCAATCAAACTAAAATGTTTTAGGAGTAGTTCGGGGAGGTTACCTATTTTTACCAGACTGCCAAGGAAGGGTTATGTATGTTTCATCATCATCATATCAGCCGAAAGACGTCCACTGCTGGACATAGGCCTCCTCCAAGCGTCGCCACAACGACCGGTCCTGTGCGTCACGCATTCATCGGATTCCCGCGACCCTGACCAGGTCGTCGGTCTACCTTGTTGGAGGCCTTCCAACGCTGCGTCTTCCGGTACGCGGTCGCCACTCCAGAACCTTTCGTCCCCATCGACCATCTGTTCTACGTGCAATGTGCCCTGCCCAATGCCACTTAAATTTGGCGACTCTTCGAGCTACGTCGGCAACCTTGGTTGTATGTTATGTATGTTTATTTCGCTTAATTTGTATGTGTGTTTCTATGTATGTTTGCAAATATCTTTATCGATTCGTATTTTCAAAGCACCTGGATGGAATTCGACAGTTAAAATCAAAAAATCAAAATTAAAAAACGTTATTTCAGAGACCAATTACAGGCACTTTTGAATTGTCAAGTGAAGCTAAATTGTTCGTTCCAAAGCGTAGATCTTCATGGAAAAGAACGTGCAAGAAACTCTAACTCGTTTCTTTCTTTCTTCTTTCTATGGACACTCTTTTTAAAATATCGTAAGATTTGTTTTAGAAACCCAAGTGTCTAAAGTGCTTAAAACTAAACTTCAGTATGACGAAATTTTAGCGCAAAATTTTTAGTAGTTGATTTTTTTTTACTACTTCTATTGAGTAAGATATCATCATAAAGGTGATTATAAAAATCCATTTAATTCATTACATAGAAAGAGCTTACAAAGCATGTTTAATGAATTTTCAAGCAGCTGACCTGACCCAGCAACGAGTAGTTGTCACTACTGTGCCAACAACGAGTCCTGTAGATAATTGTTGTGAAAGTAGTATTATGATACCAAAAACGGGTCATCGCCGATAATGGCCCGTTTTTGGTACGGTCACGGAATTTCGGAATTCCAAAATGCATTATCGTAATGCAACGTTCACCGTCCTTTGTCCGCCCCGCATGCTCCAAATCGATTCACAATACAGCTACTTGGATGCTGAGTACGCCTGCTTCGGTAATGTAATTTGAAAAACCGTACATAACGGGACATCAGGTCTTACATTTATTCGAGTTGGCATATTTGAACAAGTCCGTGTAGTATAAAAGTAAGAAAAGAAAAACTTGGCTCGTAATTTACGTGGAGACGTTGGACGAAGAGTTTTCTTTCAACATATTATATAGTTATTTTCACATATCTGAGCTGAAACGAATATAAAATTTCAAGTTCGTTTTGTCTGTGGGGTAAAGTTTGTGAGTTTTTGGAACGACTCTATTCTTGTGAGGATTTGGAAACTGTATGAAACTCGTTCAGACTCGAAGAGACAGCTTTCATTGAAACAAATTATACTGCTCTTTTCTACATGATATCATCACATACCAAGTATTATTAATGCATAACATATGCATAGATTTTATCTATAATATGTATGTATTATATGTGTGTATTTAGTTATATATAAGTATGTTTATCAGTTGTCTAGTACTCATAACACAACATGCATAGCTTGAGATTAGACGGTGTTGTGTGATAGTTGTGGAATATTATTTATAGAGCTGGAATTTCATGGTTGGGTTATCCTTGGTTGGTTACCTAGCTATAAACTATGTTAGTACATAGTTTTTTGGTAAATATTGTTAATAACCTTTATATGAGTGCAAGCTCGAAATAAAATTATTAATAATAATTTTCTAAAAAACTTGGCAAGTGCAAGTTGGACTTACGCACTGAGGGTTCCGTACAAGCTTACTTACGTAAATAAGTATTTAAATTTGAGTTGTGAAGTGTCAAAAAAATTCTGTTTTCACATTTATTCCTATACCTGTGTTAAAAGACCTTGCTTTTATCTACAGGATTTTAACTAAATTTTAATCCCCTTGAGAGTGTGTTGTTTTTGTTAACTTAGAAGATTAATTTCTCACTCTAACAGTTTAAGGAACCGCAGCTCTGAGTATATGGTTTTAATGTCAACTCGATACTTCCACGCGTTCCCGAGATAAAGGGTCTAGATAGACAGACACACAGGCCGACAACAGAGTGATCCTATAAGGATCACTGTATTGTTTTCTCCTATTGAAGTACCAACGGACCCTAAAATGTACTATTTATCATTTCCACACTGTCTCTAAAGTAGAAAAAAAGTATGGTCTAAACATTTTTATGCACAAATAGCGGTCACAGGCTGGTCGTCATTCCAAGCGGATTTCAGCCGAGAAATCTTAAGTTTTTTCAGCGGAACAATATTCGGAGTATATTCTCTCCGTTCGAGATTGCCAATGAGGTTACGATAAGGCGAGCTCAGCGCGTGAGTCTGCATATTTTTCTGGCTACGTTTTCAATTTAATCCGCATAATCTCAATGTGGGGTTGTTATCAAACAATTTCTCCCTTATTTGATGGAGAATTTTTTAATAATAATAATTCCGTTTTCGCAAAAATGCAAAGCAGTCTGGTGATAATGTTGGAAGTTATCTTTTTAGATTGGAAAGTGTGTCAAGCTTTTTCTGAAAAATATTTTTAAAAAGGGCATTTTTTCACTAGCTTCATAGATAGGGGAGAAGGATAAGTAGAATGGATTTTTATTGAACACCAATAGGTTGAGTCTTACAATAGGGGTTCGCTAAAACCCAATTATTAGATGAACAAGTATCATAAGTAAGTGAAAAAGATTACCTACCAACAGTTTCCAGAGTACCTATTTATCAAAAATGTGTAGGTAATTGGTTCACCATAACTACAAATTTCTAAAAATAATTGGCTACAACTGTTAGATACTAATCTTGGAAATTAGACCAGGTGCAAAAAGGCGAGTGAAACTGTTACAAAGAAACTCAATCAATTTATACGTCTGCGGGAACGCTTGAAAAGTTACCGTGGTCCTAGAATGTAATGGACGAATGAAGGTGAGTTACCATGTTAAGTAACCCTAAAAGCCAAAGGCATCCGAAGCTGACCCCAGCTTCCATCCATCGCAGGCGTGGGCTTGCAAGGACAGCTCGCTGTCCGGCTGACCAGTAACAGATCGGACCGAGCCAGAGACTTCGATGCGCACATGCACCTTAAACAGAAGTCAGTAAAACCGACTTCCAAAAGGGAAACCCAGGGTCCTGGAATGCAATGTAAAGAAGGAGAGGTGTGGTTTTAGTTAGTGTTAGTCTTACACGCCCTGTCGCTCTATCCTAGAGCGTGAGAAGTCATTGAATGATATCCAAACCCGGGGTTTTGGAACGCAATGTAAAGAAGGAGCATAGGTGTGGTTTTAGTTAGTGATAGTCTTACACGCCCTCTCGCTCTACCCAAGAGCGCGAGAAGTCATTGAATTATTTCCCACATTAAAAAAAAAACCAGAAGAGGTCATTTGACAAAATAAATTCAGTCTATATTACACAGTTATCTTTGTATTTTTGTAGCAAAACTAATTAGTATCGCTACAAATATTCCAAAAACGGTAGACACCTGCAAAACATACCGTTAATCCGAAATACGTAGTACATTTTAAGTGCAAAAAGGGGACGCAAAGGGCATGGCTTGAAAACTCGCTTAATCCCTCAAATCCTTTAATGGACGTTCGGAAATGTTGTCTAAAAGGTGTAGGTAACCGCTATAGTACCGGCTCTATCGGCTGAAAACGTGCTAATTATTCAATTATCAATAGAGTTATCGTTACAGGATCTACTGAGTTAAATTAAAAATATATCAATCTGTTGGGTGTCAAATCATCACACTAAGTTAAGATTAAAAGAAAGTTTTAATAATTGATTGTTTTGATCATTTTTATTATTTAACCGACATTTGTAACTGTAATTTATGACATTTGAATACAGTGTAAAATATTTATATTTGTAATTTAATTATTAATTTTGTTAATTTCGGAAAATCTGAACTAACATAGAAAAAATGTTACTTACAGACACTGTGGTCCTAAAGTTGTCTTTTTAAATAAATTATTATTATTATAATAATAATAATTTGACTTCGCGAGACGCAAAGGCCATTTACTTCGGTCAAAGGATAAGCATTGCCATTCAGCGTGGCAATGCCGCCAGCCTTTTGGGTACATTACCAGTCGACAGCGATGCGGAGGAACGAACTTTTCGACGCCTTACTTTAAACTGCCATTTTTATTTTAGTTCTTTAGGATATTATTTTTATTTTTTAAGTTAGTTTTAGTTAAGTTAATTTAAATTTATTAGTTGTTGAAGAAGTTAAATAATATAAAAGATCAATACACTTTTATTATTATTATTATAACTAGTGAAATATGTTAGAAGTGATAAATAGGCGGCGCAAACCTCGCCGAAGAACTACTCTTCGTTACCTAGTTCAATTAGCAAGCATTCATGTCTACTATTCGATTACCCGGAACCCTAACAAATGAGCCAACACATCACTGTCTCGTTCTTTCCGCAAACTAAAAATATTACGAGCATCAGTCTTCTGCTATTTCTCTCTGAAATGCATTTTGGCGTTCCTACTTGTAGCCATTTGTATTAATAAAGAAACACTATCTATGTCTTCAAGGAAAAGGTATTCTGCCTCATTCCTATATTTTAATATCGCTAGAAGAATATTTAAAATAAATATAATATTCCACAACTATCACACAACGCCGTCTAGTCCCAAGCTAAGCAGAGCTTGTGTTATGAAGACTAGACAACTGACTGATTTATCAAGATAATTGATTTTCTGCCTTATTTTTACAGCGATAGAAAGTCAAGTGAAGTATAAAATGGTATTCCGCAATCATCAACTTGATACAAATACTTGTGAGTCTTTTGAAAAAGACTCGCAAGCGGAAACAAAGACGTCCATTTTGCAATTTTAATGTAGCATTATTGGTGAGGAGCGCGATCAAAAGAACGCTTACCTTAAAAAGTTGAGTCAGCAATCCCTCACATTTGACGATGCAGTACTTTTATCTGAGCTACAGTCGAAAAATGCACCGCCATTACTCTAGCAATCCCACCGGAGCGGAAATCTTTTGCTCTCTGATTTTTTTTACAGACGAATGGAAAATTTAATTTGGCTCTCATTTTGGGGCGTACCTGACTTTAGGGGACTACCATTCATATTTTAAGTTCATTTCTCAATAAACTATTAGCGGATGGATTGGATTTCGGATGTCTTAAAGTATTACTCACGAATTCTACGAGTATTTGTGAAATATTACCTTTTTACCGCGACTTCTTTCGGTGAAATGGCGGTTATTACACACGCAAAGTCAAATAAAAGTAGCTTGTCTTTCATTCTACCTTACTTTGTACCAAATTTCATGGATATCGTTTTAGTAGTATAACCGTTAAAGCATTACAGCCAGACAAAGCAACGTTGATATTTATAATTTTAAGCATGGATTTTAAGAGTTCAATTAAAATATCTTGAAAATTGTGATATGGATTTTTGAGTAACTAAGCAACGTAATGAATAATTAAGGAAGCCGAGCGAGGATGCCTGCTTACGACGGATCTCGTGTATTTTACGAGTCGTTTTACTCAGTGAAAGGGGTGTTGTGAAAACCCTGTAGAAATAAACGTGAATTTCCAAATAATATTGATGTCAGTCCAAAAGAGAGTTATTAACTTTCGACTAATTTGGACACCATTCATTCAGGCTCAACCCGACGCTGCAGTGAGTCGATACTAAATGAAAAATAGTGCATTGAATTGAATCGTTTTGAATGCAATGTGTATGAATTTTAAACTGTCTGCATACAGATGAAGCAGGCAGGTCGTGATTGAAAAACTGATTTAGATCAAACGACAATCCATAGAGTTTTGTGTAGGATTATTTTGAGGTTTAGCCTTCCGAATACCGTAATTAGAGACACATTAGAGAGACAATGAGAGAGTGAACCGTTCGCTTGGGGTTTAATGAATTAAGCATTACTAAGAAGGTATATTATTATATTTATTGTGTGTACAGCCAAGGAGTGGAATTCCCTGCCGGAGTCTGTGTTTCCTGACAGCTACAACTTAGGGGTCTTTAAGTCAAGAGTGAATAGGTTACTCTACTCTACTTCTAAGCAAGCGTGTTCCATCGTCGACCACATCGTCGCTTACCACCAGGTGGGAGGGTGGTCAAACGCATATTTATAAATAATTATTAATACTAAAAAAAAATCTCAATCGATTTGAAACATATTTGCGTATTTTGTAAAACTATACGTGTTCAATAATTTTGATTGAGTAGGTACTTAAAACTGTCGTCATTAATGTACAAATTTACAATTAAAACAATAAAAAAGTACACTTTTAGTTAATTCCTAAGGGTTTATTTTTATTTACTGTCTTTAAATATTTATAATAATAGTTAAGTGTTTTTTTTTAATATGTAATAACAGAAGCAATGTATAAAACATTCGTTAGGCATTAAATGCCTAACAATTCTGTTCAATGTTGTGCTCTCAATGCTGGGACTTTAGATTTCAAATGGATTTTAAATCCGTCAACAAAAAATCGGATAAGTGAAAATAAATCCTTGTATGAATGAATATTTATAGAAACTTTTAAATAAATAAAAAAGCAGCCACATGACACACGCAACTGGCATAACTTAAAAAAAAAGAATAGTTGTTGTACGGAATAATCGCCTAGATCAGCGAAAAGTATCGCTAACATATTCGGGCTCACGTACCGCTGCTATCAGCGCGGCGCAGTCGACCGCGAGGACTCCTGCGTCCCCCACTCCTTCGCTATTGTTTATTTCTAAGGATAATCTTTCCAACCGTTTAATGTAAATAAATAAAAGTAATGCCAACCCTCCTAAACAAATAGAAACAACGATTTAAAACACGCACGATTTTTTAATTTTGGTATTTTGTAAAACGAAAATGTGTGATTACACCAATGTTTTTTGTAACGTTCCATTTTTTTAATTCGGTTTTGTTTTTATCAACGGTTAAAAAATAGATCAACGACTATGTCATTTAATTTGTTTTTAGAACATTTAATCAGTAGACTTCGACCTTTTTTGAATCTCATCGGAATTTAGTTAAAAATTAAACAAATATTTTCTGGACATGTAATAAAAATCCTCCTAAATAAAATGTAGCATAACTAGGTATTTATTAAAATCAAAAGTAGTGAAAATTGTTGTAGAAAAAACAACCAGTCGAAACCTAAAACCAGTTAGCAACAACGTTACTTTTGAGTTAAATAACAAAATTATAAGCTTTTGTGAACCAAATTTTAACTGTTGCAGACCTCCAGTGGTCCGCAAACCACAGGTTGAGAACCACTGAGATAAACAAACCAACTATAGTGGCCAGTCATTTTGTGCGTAAAGTGTAGAGTCTATAGGCGAAAGGTTTATTGCGGCTGATTGTGGCATGACGATGGGAAGCAATTTCAGTACTCGGGACTCGCCAAGGGTACTAGGGATTTTTAATCTAGCAAATTTTGTCCGTGGTTGCATACTGCTTCCGCTTGGCTCACATTTTTATAAAAAAAATCCTGTTATTAAAGGTAATTTTATAGTTTGAGATGATACAAAATGATGATGGACAGGTAATATTGAAGCTAAGTTCCTTAAGGAGGAAGGAAGCTGCTATATTAATTTTTATTACACTTTAATATATGAAGGCACGCGTGTAGGCTTCCATGATAACCCTAAAGTGTTTTATATTCGCATCGTTATGCAAAGTGGGGCCTAAAACAACTCTTCGTGAGAATTTTATGTTCGCTATCAGTTTAAACCGTAATTTAAAGGAGTTTATTTGGTTATACGAGGTAAGGTATTTTTAAACAAGTTTCTGCTGAATTTTAATGCTTTCATAGTTTGCAGGGAACCGTAAAGAAGGAGAAGTAATTATTTAACGCCTGTTTTTTAGGTGTTTTAGCCTTTTCCAATAAATTACTATTGGTTTTTCGTTATCGATGTATTTTATGTTTGGGGGTGGTTTGTTATGACCAAAAGTTTACGTTTTTCGGGTAAAATTATTTTTTAAGTTTTATTTATATGTTTACAAGAATTAAACAATTTAATAATAAAAAATAAGTTCTTTAAGACTATTAATAACGTCAGTTACTAGCATCAAAATAAGGCCCCTGACATATTCAGGCAGGAAGAGCTAGAGTGGGAGCTAAAGAGAGCACGGTTGATACTATGGTTACCTACAACATTGCTTGTGGGTTCCATATTTGTACCGCCTGAAGTGTTGTGTGTAAAACCACTCACAATACAGAAGCCATGCTCATGCTCATCACGCAAACATTTGTCCTGGGTGGGAATCGAAACCACGACCTCCGGCGTAGCAGTCAGAGCCACTAACCACTAGACCAACAGGCAAGTCAACAGACAGCCAGATGATGATGATGATGAATGGCGCCTGCCCCTGCCATCGTCACCTCTTGTTCACAACAAGACGCTTCATTGAAATAAGACGCTCAGTCGAAAACACCTATTATCCTTTTTTTAATACCATCGGCATCCCTTTTAATTATATCTCAATTCCTAATTAAAAAGGGTTGAAAAACGGCGATAGTAAAATTGTTTACGGTAATATAGTAATAAACTTGTTTACAAGAACGGAATTTAATCTAATTGGAGGGATTCTCAAGAGATTATATTTTTAAGCTAGAAAAGGATTTTCTATTAACATAGTTGTTTTAAAAAGGATTATAATTAAGGTGAAAGAATTTTCTTAAGATTTTTCTATTTTTATAGTCAGCTTCTGCTAATCCTATAGGATTATTTTTTATGAAATTGCCAATTAGCAGGGTTAAAAATAATTGAGAGGGTTGTTTGTTACAGGCATAATTGTATTGATTATATTTTTGTTATATTAGAACGTGTTTGAACCACAACTGGTAGAGCAGTGGTGGCCGAGTAGTAACGGTCCCGACTTACGAGTTGTAGGTCGCGGGTTCAAACCCAGCTAGGCGCATTACTTTGTGCATTATGTCATCACCACTGCTCTCAAAATGGTGATGGAAAACATCGTGAGGTAACCGGCATGTCCTAGAATAAAAAATTCTAAGACATGTGATATTCCGTTCTGCGAGCAATGTGCTGTGCCCACTGCCACTTAAGTTTGGCAATTCTTCGTGCTATGTCGGTAACCTTGGTTCCTGTGGGCAGGGCACATTGTTCGCAGAACGGATGGCCGTTGGGGCCGAAAGGTTCTGGAATGGCGACCACGTACCGGAAGACGTAGCGTTGGGAGGCCTCCTACAAGGTGGGCCGATGACCTGGTAAGGGTTGCGGGAACCCGATAGATGCACAGGACCGTTCATTGTGGCGGCACTTGGGGGAGGCCTATGTCCAACAGTGGACGTCTTTCGGCTGAAATGATGATGATGTGATATTCACTAACCCGCACTGGGCCCACGTGGTGGATTACGGCCCAGTGACATAGGATATATAATTTTTATGTACGCGGAGTGATTTTAATGTATAAAACCAACGATAATTATTAAAAAATACTTAACTAAAATTATAGTAACTAAAAAACGATATAAAATTATTATTTTTCTTTAATTTTTTAATTTACTGTACGCAGGCGAGGTCACAGACAAAAGCTAGTCACTTATATTTTTGGCAGAGAGAGTTTTCGACCAAACTCTGAACTCCAATACAAGTTTATTTTTTTCCTGAAGGTTTTCAATTAAACTTAAAATCAATTCGTATTAAAGCTCTTAAAAACTTGTTCATAGTTCTTAGTTGCACTAATCTAGAACAAAAGGTATTCGTGATCGCAGTATTCTCTGCTCTAGTTAACTTTTCGGCTTACTGGTGCCGATGGTTGTTGGCGGGACTACTTAACTCTTGACTCGACGTACTTTGTATTTTTAGATTAAACTGTAAAACTATCTCAAGAAAAACAGACATTGTAAACGTGTAGTGAGTTTTATTTCACGACTACAACTTTTTTTTATTGGTTGTGGGATATGATCGTATAACTTCTACGTGTGGAGGCTTGTAATTAGCAATTTGAAAATATCACACTATGTATATCAATTATTTTGTTAGTCTGTAAGCCTTCTATAAAATGGAATAAATAAATAAATAAACTCAGAATTGTCAGACTTTTACTGACTAAAAACCTACTTCTAAATTCTTTCTGTGCCTTGTGTTCCAGTACTTAGTAGGGTAGGGCTCCCTTGCGGGCTACCCACGGCACCAGTAGGCTACGACCCTGCTGGGCTCCTACGGTTTATCTGACATCTGTTTGAGGCGCGTGAAACACAACTCACCGTTAACGACTCGGACATGGTCCGACGATTAGCGGACGGCCGGACGGCGAGCTACCCATAGCTCGTTTTCTGAGTAAAACCAACTTGAGATCCTTTAGTTGCCTTTTGCGTTTCAGGATCTCGGTAATTCTTTCGTATAACCCCACAACCCTAGCAGACACGTCAACATACTTGAAAGCAACTTATCATGCTCACAGTGACCCGATTAATAGAACTTTCCGACAGACATAGTGACCGACGACTTGGCACTATAGTCGATCCACTTTTCCGATTCACAAATACCGATAACATCACTTTAAATGACAGCCTTTATGTAATGGAGCCCCATGATTTCAACTCTGACGATTTATCTGGTCCACACCCGCATTATTCCGGTAACCGCAGCGCGTTTACCTCCATCCCAATATCGAAATTCGAAAAAAGGACACGCTTAAAAAAAAATAAAAAAGAGCGACACGTACATAAATTAGTAGCGAAAAAATGGCTTCTCCGCATAACGTGAGATATGGCCAATATAACGGGCATGATGTACGCTGGATGGGAGTCGCGCGGTCAATATTGATACGCCTTTATGACCCATTTACCTTTTCGGTTGGCGCGTAGCTCGGGCAGGCTCCGGCGGAATTCCGCCAGGCAGCCGTTTCAAAATTCACGCGGCTTTTCAAAAGCGCTAACTTGTTTACATTGGTGTGACCGGCTCCAGTACAGTTGCTACGAGTCTTTTAACGTATGCTACGCGGCGTGCTACGAGCTACGATGTGACGCGGTACTACAAGCGCGTAGCAAGCGTAGGCCTGCGTTTGCTTTTCGAGTTAGTGTAATTCAAACAGCGCTACGTTCCTCTTTGCTTCGTCAGTGTGTAATTCAATTTATCTGATAGACTACGCAAAAAATTGGACCTGCGCTCTCAATTATTTAATCAATGTAAACGTTTATCTTCTCAAAATGTTCTCTTTACTTATAAATTTTTACTGGTATACTTTAAATAAGGTATTTTGGGTACATTGTTGAGCACAAAGTGAGCATTAGGTAGGTGGTTTACTTCATCACTCTTCCTGACGTCCGCGAACTATTCTGAAATCGTTCAACACTTGCAATCTCAGAGTGTGGGGCCATATCGTCTGCTGTATCGGGATTTATTCTTAAATTGTGATAGTCAAATTATAAAATGTAACATCAGGTGTATTTTTTATCAGTTTGATATTGCCCTGGAGCGCAAAAGGTAACTGAAAGAATACAGGTAGGTTTTAGTCAGTAAAAGTTTTCGCTCTCTCTCGCTCCAACCAGAGCAGAAGAAGTTATTATTTTTAAGAAAGCTTACAGACTAACAACTAATATAGGTAGAGACAATCGGTAATAACAAGATTCCACAAAATACCCTCAAAAAAATCTACAATCATTTTGCGTCAATTAGAAAAATTACTATAAAAAATACGATTAAACTAAATAACATTAGAGAATCATATCTAGTCTAGCAATATCAAGGACAAATAAGAAATGTGCCACTAATTAAGGCCAAACAGCTCATAATATTAGTTTTCTATATTTGTCACCAATATATTTATATGACGATGAGTTCTTATGTAAAACATGTTACCTATATATTTTCTTTTGACATATTATACTGTATTATTGGCGTACCATTTATAAAAAGTTTTTGTTCATGACGAAATACTCGTAAGGCATAAATGTTGATATTTTTAGTCATCATCATCATCATCATCATCAGCCTTTTTAATGTTCCCACTGCTGGGACTCAGGCCTCCTCTCTAGAAGAGGGAATAGGCCGTAATCCACCACGCGGGCCCAGTGCGGGTTGGTGAATGTCACATGTCTTCGAATTTTTGGTTCTAGGACATGCCGGTTTCCTCACGATGTTTTCCTTCACCGTTTTGAGAGCAGTGGTGATGAAATAAATTACACAAAGTAATGCGCTTGGCTGGGTTTGAACCCGCGACCTGGCTGGGTTTTTAGTATCAAAGTTTATTTCGATAAGTTCTTTGATAGCAAAGTGGTTGGTATATGGGCCGCCTGCCAATTTTATTTGTCGTTAAACCAACATAGGCGGTTAACTTCAAATAGCTTTGAACTTATAAAATTAGACTTAGTTTACTATTTTTATTTAGTTAAATCTATACTAATATCATAAAGAGAAACGATTTTTATTTTTTTATTTATGTTGAATAATTACAAGAACCGATTTTAAAAATTCTTTCAGTCAAAGTATGTAGTAGCATGCCACTGTTGCTAAGGTCCTGGTCCTCTGGAAGGCCTACGAGGAACCAAAGCCAAATCGTTGAGGCTCTTTAGACACTGTTACTGAATCGTTTTGAGAACAGACGATTATCCCTGTACACACTTCCTATTTCTTTTATTTAACTTATAAACAAATTAAATACGTGATATTATGGTCATTTTCGAGAACTGGGTCGGACATACTTTGAAAAAGCTTTGTATTACTGGCTGCATCACATCTCAAAAATTATAGCAACTATATTTTAATGTATCATGCTGTGAGCGAGCTGGATACCTCCACTTTGTCACATAAACCTTTGACCCTTTCAAAGGTTTCAGACAAGTATTTTTGTTTATTTATTTATTTATGTACCTCAGAATCAACTAGGCTGTATTTCAAAGCAAGTTACTGGCTTATTACTGTTAAAACTCCTTACAAAAATAAATAGTCCTATGATCTCCGCTCACTTTGGAGCCCGTGGCTCCAAACTGAAGAGTAACGATAGAACTTTCAAGCTGTATTGAATGCTCGGAGAATTTAAACACTACCAACTACAGTTCGACCGAGGACAAGCGTCTTTGCAAACTATCGATTATACAGTCAAGTATTTTTTTAAGATAATCATGAAAGACAGTATTATAATTAAATACAGGGTTATACAACAAATCAAGCCCATCTTTCTCCAACATAGCGAATTTTTTTTATCAAAAAACGATAGATTCTAATCCTTATCCTTACTAATATTATAAAAGCGAAAGTGAGTTTGTTCATTTGTTACGCCTTCACGCTTAAATGGCAAAACCGATTTTGATGAAACTTGGTACACGGATAGACCATGTCCTGGAATAGGACATAGGATACTTTTTATCACGGAAATATGTTCCCTTGGGATAATTTTCTGCTATCACGCGGGCGAAGCTGCTGGGAGCAGCTAGTCATAAATAAATAAGCATATTATAATCAGCCTTATAATGCCTACTAGTATTCAAGCCTCCTCTCTAGGAGACAGAATGTACCCTAATCCACCACGACCGAGTAGAGGTTAATAGATGTAACATATTTTCGAACTTTTGGTTCTTGGACATGCAGGTTTCCCTCACGATATTTTGTTCACCATCTTGCGAGCAGTGAGGATGAAATACTTTACAAAAAGTAAAAGGGCCTGTCTCGTTTTGGACTCAAAACCTACACCTCGTAAGTCAACGCCATTACCACTGAGTCACCTCGGCTTGCCAAAAATTATGATCCAGTGCTAAATGATGTGAGAAAATACAAAGCACAAATTTTATTTAGGACAAAAACTCTTCATATAAAAAAACATAAAAGATCAAGTGTTACCAGAAAATAAAATAGTGCGCCGAACATTGTAAAAGCCACAGTGTAAAATCGTTTCGTGTTGATTGCGCATTGATTGTGCAACTGTCGAACCGTTCGATGCACTTTCAAGAACTTTTTGCGGACGTGTGGTGTGCCAGAATGCGTTGCTTTTTACCGTACTCAGCTCCCGTTCCGTTAAACTGATATTTGATTGTCCTATAAAAACTTAATACGAATTCGTTCCGGTTCAATTGCGTAGCTTTCCTCGTAAGTTGATTTTAATTTTTGTAAAATCTTGCGTTACAAATCAATAAAGCTGCACTAACTAACTTGACTGGCCTGTTGGTCTAGTGGTTAGTGGCCCTGACTGCTATGGTCGTGGGTTCGATTCCCACCCAGGACAAATGTTTATGTGATAAGCATGATCATTTGTTCTGTGTCTGGGTGTATTTTATCTAGAATTTGTATGTATTTAGAAATATATAAGTATGTTTATCAGTTGTCTAGTACCCATAACACAAGCTCTGCTTAGTTTGGGGCTAAATGGCATTGTGTGATAGTTGTGGTATATAAAAAAAAAAAAAACTGTAATGAATGCATCGCACAGTTTGTAATCTGATTAAGAAAATAGGTCGAATGCAAAAGATAGTTACAGACTGATCTCACTAAAGTTGCAAAAAGATCAGTGGCAAGTCCATTACTATTGGAAAGATAAGTTAAACTACTCAAAGAGATTAAGACGAACAACTTGTGATTTCTCGATATTTCATATCGAAAATAGTCTTTTTTTTCATTGGATAAATGTTGAAGTGACCGAATTGGGGGTGCTTTAGTAAGAACAGACCCTCGTGAAGGTGTCGACTCATAAAATAAATTGAAATGCTTCGTCGATCAAGATTCGCGGCAGGACGCAGCCCGCTCTGAGCTCCGACGATAAATCAACTCGCCGCTTTTATGTATAAAAAAGGAAAAAGAGCAGGAAAGTCGTTTATTTGTTTCCAAACTATATTCGAACGGTTCCCAAGCTTCAATACTTTAATAAAAATCTTGCTGTGGAATTGAAATTTCACATTTCGTCGCACTGGCCTCAGTGGGGGAAGCGGGGTTTCAGAACACGGACACTGGGGAAAAATGGATAACTGCTAAACTTTTCGCGTTTCCTGCTTTAATTAGGTAGAAAATGCTCTCTTAGCCGAAATGTGTAAGTAGGGCGTTACTTACAAGAGATTCATGTTATGGGGTTCCGAATTTTTAGTGCTATTGTGTCAGTTATAACTCATAAGCGCCGTTATTTATTTTAGACTAGCTTCTGCCAGCGGCTTTGTTCGCGTGTGTGTTGTATTGCGGACGCGAAGCCGAAGTTGAAGATGGATAAAAGGTAACCTATGCCAATCTTTGGAGTTCAAGCTTCCTCTGTACCAAATTATATAAAAATCGTTTTAGTAGTATAACTATGAAAGCGTTATAGACAGATAGAGTTACTTTCACATTTATAATATTAGTACGCATTATTTATTCTTTATCAAATGATTATTTTATCCATCAAGTTGAAGCTAATAAGACCGCATCAACATTTGATGTCTATGTAAAATGGCGGGATCCCTTACGCATTCACACAAAACTAATTCTCGAATAAACTGAATGATTGTCGCTTGATCCGAATAAGTGGTTTAGGGCTAACAAAGAGGAACCTTAATAAAGGTCGTGATTGACCACCAAACTGAGCCCGGATCATCGGCCCTTATTGCGTGATGTCCCGTACTCGGAAATTCAGGATCATTCTTGCTTTTTCACTCGCACATAACGGAAAATCTGATTCTATCTCTTTGTTTTTCAGATTTGTTTTTATGTTTAAGATTCATTTGTGATCATCTGATATTTCAAAAGTATTTTAGAGTTTATAGTTTTAAAAACGAATTAAATAAGTACGTTATATCGTCAATACGTTTCCAATTTACGCTCTAGGTTACAAAAGAACAGATGATTTGATTGGTTGTGCCGATAACAAGGTAATATTCGTTGTGAAATACCCTCAACTAATATTCTCGCTGGCAGGGGTCCGGTGAGAAAAATGAAAAAGTTTTCGTTCCCCTATTGTATTTGGTACGCTTGACATTAGATTAATTCCTTTACCATTCTGTCTGTCCTGCTGAAAGCCTCTTGTTCTCTCTTCCACTTGAAAATAATTTATCGAGATTAAAATTTATGAAAATGAAATTTTACTTTGCGGCGTGAATGTTCTTCTTTTGTTGTTACTGAACTTTAAGAATTGGAATAAAAAGAATTTATATATTTTAATGATAAATGAGTTGTAATTTGATTAAAAAATCTGCTATAGAACTTTATGTTTTAATTAAAATTATTGTGAATAGTGGACAATGAACGGCTGTTACTTATATAGTGTACTATCTTTTGTATCTTTTGCCCTTCGCGCCTTCATTCGCGTATATAAAGTATAATTTATGTTGCTCCGGTATAAAGCAGTTTTCTATCGTTGAAATATTTTAGTAATCGGATCAGTACTTTCAGAGATGGTACCTCCTACAAAAAATATATCTTAAAAAAAAAAAAAAACTTTTCCTCTTCATTAATAAATAAATAATAATAAGAATTTCAGCTTCAGTGCAGCAAAGTCACAACCGCTCATTTTTTAATTTTAGAAGAGAAGACATTTAATAAAAAAAAAAAAATTAATAATTTTTTTTTAATGAGGTTTGAAATCTTTATAAATTCAATTGTTTATTTAGTTTGCTATATTAATTATAACAAATGCCTTTGTAGCTCCAGGGCACTACTGTCCAATGAAACGTTGTCGCCCCAAAACGTATTGAAAAACCGCCAAAGACACCCGCGCCATCTAGTAGAATGTTGAGATACTTTTACGGATGTTTTTGTTGCCCCTAGTATAGGCAGTACCAATTTGGCATACTTAGCTCGATATTGCAGTCTTGGCTATTTGTGTCTTTGTTGAACCGAAGGTGCGATATACTTTATTATACGCCGCCGCAAAAAAAAGCTGAAACGCGCGACAGCTTGTGGCCGGAGAAGCTAAAAATGGCTACAAGCGTTTATTCTGGCTCATGTGCGGCTACACGAGCCACAAAAAAACGCCGCCTCAAAAAACGCCGCCTCAAAAAACGCCACCTCAAAAAACGCCACCTCAAAAAACGCCACCTCAAAAAACGCCGCCTCGGACTCTGAGATAGACTGATGGCCAGATTTTCTGGCATCGGAGTACCCGTAACGACTATAAACGATTTAAAAAAGACAACTGGATACAACACTTTTATGCGCTTTCCGAGGCACGGTCAGTAATTCTTATTACGAAACTTATAAGTGAGAAACTTAATGGTATTAGTTTAGAATATTGAGTGGCTACACAGATGCAGAAGGCGTGATATAGGTAGGCAACTTAGTAGCACTGTTCGCATTCGACGGGGCCATAGGTTTGCAGCCCCAAAACTTAGCCAGGCAAAGTTAGGGACGCCAGTATCATCTACATAGTACAGGCGTTTTGATATATAGTCTTATTTCTTGTAAACAGCAGTAAAGGTCTTATAGCTATTTTACTTTGTGTTTTTATTATAATTTTGAGCTAGTTTATAATTAAATAGTTACTCGCCCCGGTTTTGCTTGGCTCATTAAAAACCTTTTGTTTGTTGGTCATTTTATCAAAGAAAACTGTATCGAAATTTGTCGTTTGATTTACGAGGAGTTTGAGTATATTAAACAGACACGAAAATCAACTTCGTTTTTTCTTTTTGATGTACTGAACCATAAAAATGGTTCCTTTGTTGTCCTAATAAAACAATTTATTATTATTATACTTTTTAATTTATTATATTACTAGCTTTTGCCTGCAGCTTTGCCCGCGTACATAAAATATAGCCTTTGTCACTCAGGAATAAAGCCGCTTTCTATAGGTGAAAAAAAATTAACAATCGGACCAGTACTTGATTACCTACAAAAAATAATAATTTACCTCTTTATATATCTCAGAACCCTGTGGGGTCCTGGACCTTTGGAGCTACAAGGAGTCAAAGCCAACTCGCAGAGGCCCCTTTAACGCTTTTAATGGAACTTGTTATCAATATTATTAAGAATATTTACGCTAAAAGTATGAAGCCCCTTTTTTCAGTATTTCAATTAAGTGACCTATCTCTTTCCAGTAATCTTTTACTATACCTACTTATCTAGAATCGTTCACTTTTTCCGACTTACGAATCAAATTCACGACCGCTGCTTATTAAATTTGTCGCTATAAAAATTCAATAATTTATTTTATCCAAGTCGATTGCATGCAGAGTCAATATAATAATATTGGTTTTATTAAAAGGCCGATCTCTTTTTAGTAATTCTTTTCTATCTGTAATAAAAAAGTACCTAATACGCAATTTGGGAATCGAACCAAGACAACATACTTTTTTTTTATATTTCGTAGCGAAAATTGTCTAGTCAATTAAAAAAAATTGAATTCTATAAAATATCTAACGCTTGCCTAGCTATTTTTTTTTTTTTAATTTCCACCATAAAGTATTTTTCAGTTAAAAATTATACATAATTTAATTATGTTGTTTATTTTTTTATTATATAATCGATCAAATGCGTGTCAGACTTTTGCCGACTAACACATGTGTCCTTCAGTTGCTCTTTGTGTTCTAGGGCCGCGGGTTTTATTTTAAGTCCCCAATTCTCTGGGGCGTAGAGGAGCGACGGGCTTTTAACATCAGAGGTTTGAGCATTAATAACACAATTATAGCTTTTTAAATTCTTTATTTCTGACATTTACGTACTGTTTTTGAGGTATCCTAAATACTAAGTCATTTTGGCCTTTAATTAGTGACTTGAATACCGTTTTTTATTGTCTTGGTATTGCATAGAATAGCATAATCAGTATTTTAATGTTCCCACTGCTGGGACTCAGGCCTCCTTTCTAGAAGAGAAAAGAGCCGTGATCCACCACGCGGGCTTAATGCGAGTTGGTGAATATCGCATGTCTTTGATTTTTTTTCTTAGACATGCCGTTTTTCTTACGATGTTTTCCTTCACCGTTTTCAGAGCAGTGGTGATAGCCAAAGTAATGCGCCTGGCTGGATTTGAACCAACCACCTACAACTCATAAGTCGGAGCCACTGAGCCACCACTACTGTATCTTGGTGTACAAAAAAGTTTTTTCTGTTTTTTCTCTTTGTTTGTTCCATTTTTTCTCTTTGTTTGTTCCATTTTTTCTCTTTGTTTGTTTCCTTATAGCTTATTACCATTTTGTCCGTCTGTCCGCTTTTCTGTCAAGACCCTTTATTTCGAAAACGCGTGGAGGTATCGAGTTGAAATTAAAACCATATACTCAAGTCTGCGGTCCCTCAATGCGCGAGTCCGACTCGGACTTGTCCCATTTTTTAAGACAATGTGTTTTAATAATTAAAAGTAAACATAACTTTAAAATCAGTTGACAATTTTTTTTGTATATTCTAGGTGGCCTATAAGTAATTTTTACCGTACGCAAAATACGCGCATTAGTCGTGGAGTTGCGGATACCAGCCCGTTTTACCTACCTATAAGTAATCTAACTACCAATTTACTCTTGGTCAAAAGAAAACCCAAAAAAAAATCCATATCGAAAAACCACAAACAAGTAAAATCCGTAATCGTTTCCATTGATTGAACAATTAATTTCATCCATTTTCCAACGTATCATTCGGTTCGTTTCCGAAACCTTTATGTTTTTGCGACATTAAAAGGCCATGGATTTCATTTTACATTCAATACACGTTATCAAAGAAACGTTGGTGTAGAAAAAGTTATAATCGAGCAATGAAAGCCCAACACACGTACGTTGTACGCTAATGGCACCTATGGCTTTGAAACAGGTGCTCAGTCTCCAACAGTCAAGTTTTTGCGGCCATTTTTCATAAAATAAATTTCAAGTCTGTATTTGAATTTTTTTTTCAAGTACATTTGTACTCGTGCTTTTAATTGATATGATTTCTTTGTCATTTACCTTTTTTATTACAGAAGGCTGAAACTGATTTCCTTTTGCGATTTTTTTTAAATAAAATCTCATTAAGGAACGATTGTACTTAGTTTTCTTTGTTAGAAATAATAATTAAAAATCAAATTAAATTTCTTTTGAAACTATTGTGAAATATAAATTAATGTATTTTTTTCCAGTTTCAGAAAATTATTCGCCTACACCTTATTAGAGTTGACTTATTTTTTCTCAGAATAAATACCTACTCTTATTTGTAAAAGTGAATACTTTTACAAATTGTATAAGCTTACCCATGTAGGTAAAGGTAAAATTGACTAAGTGTCTAATAAATCGACATACATAGTATATTATGTTATAAGCCGCTTTTCTTTCGTAGATTTTTTTGATATTGTGAATTCTATACCTTATTGGTGGTCGTATTTGGTTATTTACTTCTTTCCCTGTTAATATTATAAAGAGGAAATATTTTTTATTGTACGTTCATTTGTAATAGACCAAGTTAAAAGACTTTTTATTTTATTTTACCAGTCGAATGCTACTTTATTACTGAGTAACATAAGGAGAAGCGGGGAAAGCCGCTGGTCGACGTTTGTATTTTATATTATACAAAGATCTTGTGATTAATTCAAGTACCCTTTATTTAGAGTGGAAACCATTAAGTTTCTGGTTTTGACTCTCGTCAAACTCTCCCAAAATTAATATTTTACTTTTGACAGCTTTAATTGGAGTATTTGTAAAATATTGTTTTAATATTATCAGTCATTGAAATACAATGCTGATCCTAAAAAACGAAAGACTGAACAAGGCAGTCCTACGTAATAAAAGATTAAAAAAAAACGGTTTTTTGATCTTCTTTACTTAGTCAGCAACTTCTCCAAAATGCTCGTTCGTTTCCTATTAAAACTATTTTTTTTATATCTAAATATGTTTTTCGATCTTCTTCAATTATTCAGGAACTTCTCCAAAATGCTCGTTCGTTTCCTATTAAAACTGTTTTTTTCATATCTAAATACGTTTTCCGATCTTCTTTACTTATTCAGGAACTTCTCCAAAATGCTCGTTCGTTTCCTATTAAAACTATTTTTTTCATATCTAAATACGTTTTTCGATCTTCTTTATTTATTCAGCAACTTCTCCAAAATGCTCGTTCGTTTCCTATTATAACTATTTTTTTTTCGTATCTTTATAAATATGCAACATTTGTAAAGGAGATTTTCATTTTAAATTAGCCGTAGTTTGGAATTGTATTTTTTTTTAAATAAAAATGAAATAATCATATTCCAAAAGTAACTTTGGTGAAATCTACAATTCAAATGAACAAAGTAGATATTTATTTTACTCGATATCATAATACATGACCCCAATGAATTAAAATATAGCCCGCCCATGCATTAGTGCTGTTTGGTTATTTAATTTGCATATTAAAATTGTATCAACATCTCATTTCCCTAATTTGCATTGCTGATTCGCAAGTTTGCGATCAACTTAATTGAATTTTGATACGATTTTATTTTACTAACGCAAAAAAATATCGTGGTAAAAATATTTTGTGGACTTTAAAAGCCGTTTTGTTTTTTCTGACATACAAAAATGTCTCTATGAATATTCTGCTGCTTTTAATGCATTTATAAATAAGTGCTTAAAATATTGAACACTTATATAGCGGTTTGGCCACTTTATTTTATTAAATAAAGTGGTTGCAAACTAATTGTTCTTTTAATTCCATAGCCACGATTTCCTATTTCATTTTTTTTTTGTATTCCGAACACGTTGAAAGTCAATTGCACGTACGAATATTATTTTATTGAAATATCTGGTAGCAAAACTGGCAATTGTATTTTTATGGTCGTTTCCGAATTCGCGATGGGTGAAATAAGGCCGCCGAAAATACTGCTGTAAATTGTTGCATATTCATCCAGTACGACTTAAAGTACAGCTTAAATTTAACTCGCAGGAATATCAACTTAAGTAAAAAAAAATTACAAATCAAAATAAAATACTAATAAAAATTATAAAACTTATAAAAGAATTCAGGACTTAAACTAAAGTTATACAATACAACAATTATTCGCAATAAAACCATTATTGTGTTATTTCGCAGATTTGTTGAGTTTTATATATTTTCTGCAAACACATCGCTATAAAATAAAAAAATAAGAACTTTATACAATTTCAAAACTTAAATAAAAAAATGAACATAAAAAATACCTTAAAATTAAAACTTACCTTTAGGACGCCCAGTTATTCACCAGCAGCAGGCACCATAATGTTCAGAGTCTTCATCACCGAAAAAATGAGTCACTTCACAGCAACTTCCCTATACTAGTGGGAAGTGCATGACTTCGACCGAGGTACTGGGAGCGAGTTGGGAGTTCCGACCCAACTCGCTGACTCTTCGCTGAATTCTGAGGCTAGAGCATGCCTGCCGGCCCATTTATCCTCGCCGGGGAGACACGCGCAGGCGTCCAGCACCCTGTTGCTTCATAGTGAAGGGGGAATTCAGCGTGTCGATATCGACAAATATATATTTAATTTGACTGTTTTTAATTTTTTTTTTAATTTTGAGACGATTTTTAGTTTAAAGGTTAATTTTTCCTAAATAAGAACAAATGTGGTAATAAAAATCATGTTTTATTTTTTAAGTCGTAATAGGAGTGAAGAAAAAAATGTTTGTGAGTGAATATGTAACTGTTACCAAATAAGCTTGTAGTCATGAACTTTCTATAATTTTAAGTCTATTCTATGTGATAAAATTAATTATTTTTGTATGTAAAGTTTGTTTTAATATGAAAGTAATATTTGCATCTTATCTATCATCACAAATATATCACAAACTAGCGTAAAACAGAACTTACTTAAAAAAATATTTTATGACATAAAGTTAGTTGTTTTTTATCATAGCACATCACTATTTTGCAAAGCAATCGCTGAATTAATAAAAAAAGTTGAAATGTTCAAGAAAAATAAAATATATTAAATATTTCGACACTATCGACAAACGCGCGACCTGACGTCACTACACATCTCCCCTCACACCCGGGCAACCTGTAACTCCCCTCCCCTCCGCCCTATCGTTTAAACACTGACTTATCAAAAAACTTATGTTTAAGTTAGATGCCATTACAAGTTTTGCCACAGTTAGGGAGGCGGGGGCAAAAATCCGCCCGTGGTTGCCCCGGTTGCCCCAACCGATACCCGCTCTATCCATGAAAGAACCTCTTAATTAAGATATTTGGTGGATGGTTTTCTAGATCCTTAAAGTTGTGCCATAATCTGATTACGAGACAATGTAAGTTTTAACGAAAACAGGAGGGACGGAATATTAATTATCTCAAGATTTTGTCTCGAACGTTTTCATAATAAACTCAATAGAAATCGTTTACGCCAAATTATCGGGATGGAGTCCCGTGGAAGTGAGCTTCGATACCGCTGGGGGGCTTTGTTTGAATTATTTCTGTTTGTCAGATGTGTCCGCGAACTCACTGCCGGTTTTTTAAGCTTCGGGCAAAAACAGGAAGATCCAGGGTTTTCATTTATTTAAACGCAGACACGGAACTCTCTACTATTAATTTGACAATGCAGGAAAATATACACTGTTTATACTCGTAGATTTACCTTTTTCGAGCTAAGTAAATTAGAAACGATCGACAGTCAACCCTCCCTTACCTTTTTATTTTATATTATCCGAATAGAGTTACGAAATAATAATGTGTCGTTAGAAAAAAATCATCTCTTGCATTATTTTTTCTAACGACAGCGAAAGAAAGAAAAAAAAAATTAGAAAAAAAATGAAAAAATAAAGATTTAGTATTAGTAGTGTAGTTACTAAAGGATTTTTCAAAAATAATGTATCTCAAGTTCTTAAGCGGACAAAATATTATACTCCACAATTTTTTAATTAGCACAAATACGTAAATGGCGTATTTGAAAGGGTCTTGTTATCATTTAAGTATATTTTCAATAATTGATATTAGTAAACAGCAATGTTTTATTGTTTGTATTCCAAAATGTTACTTAATTTATGGAAATATTGTTATGATTATGACGACGAAAAGAAAAAAAAAAATACTGCGCATAGTAGTTCTAGCAGAATTCAATTATGAATGTACCAATTATGAAAAAAATATTTTGGGATAGCTGTACAGATAAAACCCCATTTTTTGTATTAATTCATGAATCCCCAAGCGACCACCGGTGGCCGCGCATCTATTGTCTTACTATTGTGTCTCTAATTGACGGTATCTGAAGGGTTAATAAAAAAACAGAGTTGTATTACATATGAGAAAGAACCTGTAGTGTAAAATATTCATTAAAAGCAGTTTTGTATAATATTTTATACATTTGTGTTTATTTATAGCGGGGCGAGCGAAACTCATTAAAAGGTCGAATATTTAAAATTTTCATTAGAGGTGTTCTACATAACACAAAATTCAGAACTACCCGACCTTTTACAAGGTAAACCCCTTTCTGACGACCTGGCTAGCTACTGGACTTGCCTCTGCTTTGAATAAATTAGAATACAGGCATTTCACAGTCAACCTTACTTACTCACAATAGTGGAGTTTAAATAATGGTTCATTTTATGCCGAAACTACGTACTATTTGTTTGTTTTGCTTTCACAGTAAAATTAATGTTTGGTTATGAAAATTACGCTTTTATACGTCAATATATATAGGGTAGCATGTTTCCTACTCGTGTTGTGTAGAAACTCGTCTAAATTTCATAATATTACGGTAGCGTTCTTACAAAGTTCTGTTTTCCTGGTAAAACGGTTTTAAGGGGCTCCACGTGTGTTCATATCCTTTTCAAACTTGTGTTCAGAGGTTACGGAATGTGATATAAGGAAAAATAATGACATCGTTTCGCGACCACCCCTTACCGAAATAAACTAAGAGATATACTCCTTTTGAGTTGTCAGACTGCTGTCTTTCTGTGTTGTAAATTATTTTTATTCCCATCAGCGCACTTTGGTACCCATTGTATATTCCGAACTTTAAAATTACGAAACAATCTTCAAAGCTTCAAAGTCTGGAGTTTCGATGTCGAGTTGCTAGGTTGCCGGTTTTCTACTAGTTGCATTTCGGGGAGTGAGCGTCGGAATTGCATAATTTAATTCCGCCGAGCCGATTCTTGCATTGGATCAACATTCGGAGTGATACACCGTGACATTTTCGTGGAAAATTTGGGGACTTCGTCTTTTTTTACTTTTTCGTTACAAAAATATGACCATTAAAGGATACAGATAGAACCCCATTGTTTGTACTAATTAAAACTAATTAAAAAACAGAGGTGTATATGAGAAAGAAATGTAGTTTAAAACATTTGATGAAACCTATGCCTGTTCTAAAACCAAAAAAAATCGCAGACATGCATCATTCACCATTAGGCCCATGCAGCAAACCCAGTCCTAAATCCCAGCAGTGGGAAAATTATGCTACAATATTTATGCTATGCTTGACGATAGTAAATAAGTAGATTTTATAAATGTCATTAAAAAAATGTGGTGTATGAAACAGTTGATGGGGCGCTTACAGCTTAAATATAATGTGCATCCAAGTTCGTTTTGTGGTAGAACGTGATTGTGAAACGAAGCAACTAATTTTCCCTTTTGTGACTGAATCCGTGCAAATTACTCACTTGGAATAGGTAACGACTGCGGAAACCGTTTAATTTGAGAATATTTTGTGTACCAGTACTTGCACATTCATGTGTAATTGATAGATGTGGAATATTATTATAACTATCACACAACGTCACCTAGTCCCAAGCTAAGCAGAGCTTGTGTTATGGGTACTAGACAACTGATAAACATACGAATATATTTCTAAATACATACATACTTATAGATAAATTACACCCAGACACAGAACAAATGACCATGCTCATCACACAGACATTTATCCTGGGTGAGAATCAAACCCACGACCTCCGGCAAAGCAGTCAGTGATAGATGTAATATGGCAAATTATCATCATCATTTGAAGATGGGGACTACGCCCAGTAGAGGCAGTTTTGGACTGTTGTCCAATATTGCCTCTACTGGGCGTAGTCTCCTCTTCTCTGGTAGTGACATCTTGTTGCGAGCTTCATACAGATTTTACTCGCAACGACAATTTCAATAATCAACATTTTCTTTTCGAGTCTAAAATGTAAGTTATATCCCTCTTTTATTTCTAATTTTTTTACCTCTTCGTAAAGTCTTCGTTGTGTTGTTTTCATCAGTCCCTATGACGTTCGGTTTTACAGTAAAGTAGAAACTACATAATTAAAAATAGTAAAAGTTCCTTGTTTCTACTTTGATGTCCTCGTACATTAAAAATAAAAGTTTTTTGCTTGTATTTTGATATCCTCGTTTATTGAAAATTCATCTTGTTACGTATTAATATGGACAACATGACATAAAAGAATATTCATAATTATTAGCTAGTCTAAAAGGGAGCAAGGATATTATTAATTACACATCACTTGCGATGGCATTAGACAGAAGTTAGAAAATCTTTTTAATTCATGAATCCCCAAGCGACCACTAGTGGCCGCGCATCTATTGTCTTACTATTGTGTTTCTAATTGACGGTATCTGAAGGGTTAAAAGCTAGTTTTAGTTTCATCTGACACGATGTTTGTCTGTAATCAAATCTTGCAAATTAAATTTGATCCACGTTCATAAGTTTTTTCATTAAAAATTTGTTTAAGGGTACATTTTGTAATAAAAGTACAATATTTAGTGCTTTATTACAGTTAAGATTGATGCTGAACTATATAGTAAAATGAATTCATTTGAACTATCCGGCTTCTGAATTTATGAGGCTTTTAATCAAATGAAAACCTACAATAAACTAGTTAAAAACCTAATAGAAGCGTGGGTTGTCAGTACCTGGAACGGTTTTCATTATACTATATTAATATTAGTTATTTTTATTTGTATGAATGTTTAATAAATATTTGAATGACTTGTATTATGTAAAATTCATATTTTAGTAAAAAGGAGTCTTGTTGATACGCCATTAAAAAAAAGTAAAATATTTGAATACAGTTATGTTTATTAAAAAAAAACCATTTCATTTACCTATGTGTTTATTTCTTTCTTTACAATAATCTTTAAATTTTGTTGAAACCAATAGTAATTAAAATTATTTGAATTTATCTCAAAAAATAAATGTTATGCACACCTGCTTCTTTGAACTTCTTTTGTCTAATGCAGAAGTAAATGGAGTATGGGAAGAAGCAAAACCCGTAAAACCAGTAGTATAAAGTCAAAGACCTTATTTTGTTTGTCAGACCGGTTTTCTCAGTAAGGCCTAGTCATTAGGCAGACTTTGTAGGATTTTATAATTCTCACAAAGACTTTAATTTATTTAAGATGCATTTATAAGTATTCCTCTAATTATGCTGCAAGCTGTGTGGTATCTATGTGGGAGCTTCTTTTGATATCATCTTTTAGATTTTATTTCTTGATGAAAGTGCGTAGGTCGAAGTTAATTATCGAAGCTTGAATAGTATTTTTCTAAAGAATTTAAGAAGAAATAACCTTCAGATAATTAGGTTAATTAAATCAGTTAGGTACATTTGTAAAATAAAACTTATCCAACAAAATATTATATTGAAAAAGTACCACATGTGCCACAAACTGTATTAAATTATTACCAACTCGTAAGTAATACTATATTTGCGTTCACCACACTTTTGATGGAAGTTGAGTATAAAGTATACAATTTCCATTAAAATATTAATAAATTTGATTTTAAATTTCCTGTTCCAACGTTAATTAATTGCATATACAATTCCTTCCATTTAATTTTGCAGGTTTCAGAATCTATCTGGTTTCAGTTCTATCTATAAATAAAATTCGTTCATATGACATAGCATAGTCGGCCTTATAATGTTCCCACTGTTGGGACTCAGGCCTCTTCTCTAGTAGAGGGAATGGGCCGTAATCACACACGTGTCACACTTCTTAGAATTTTTGGTTCTAGAACATCTCAGTTTCCTCACGATGTTTTCCTTCACCGTTCTGAGAATCGTAGGGATGATATAAATTACACAAAGTATAGCGCCTGGCTTCGTTTGAACTCGCGACTTACAACTCGTAAGTCGGGGCCGTTACACTACAACTCGTTTAATACAACGTAATTGTGTTCCTGTGAAGTGTGCTTGATTTGCATTTTCTCTGCATTTTCATGTACATATAAAATTGAAACAGGAAACTCGACGGACGACAACGTAAAACAAGAAAAATGGATGTATTTTAACTGTTGCTTAAAATAACAGTCGTGTTTGTTATGTACTGTGATTCTATGTACTATTATTTGTACTTGCTGTTTATTATATATTTATTTTCGTGACTGTTAAAGCTTACTACAAAACAAAAACTTCGTAATTATTTCCACGACTGTTGAAAGTTGACGCTAAACAGTTTTACTGATTAATAATAATAATAATAATAACCCCATCGTCGTATCTCCACGTTGACGTCGTGGTGGGGCTTGTGTGCTCCAAAATACCCTAGGTCTGTATCGGTAGAATTTTCTTTGCCGTAACATGCCTAGGGTGAGGGGCCAGACTAAGAGAGATACAATCCGCAGGGCAGTTTTGTGGCGAACTGTTGGGTATTAGCGACCCCACGGACCCGATCTCCCGGGAGAATTCTTCTTCATCTGCGGCTTGCCTTCATTGGCCGGCCGTAGTGAACACTGACGAGGAACAGAGCTCCCACCTCTCTCTTGCCTTTATTGGCTGGCTTGAGTGGAGATTCGCAAGAGCTCGTGCTCGGGAGAAGGATGTATAATCCAGTAAGGTGCTGGTAGGGATCTTGACCGTACTTCCGGGATTGTCCTGATAGCCGTGGTATGCCTCTCCACTCCTCAAGCGCCTCAGGATATGTTGCCCTCTTGTTGCTACGTCACTTCGTGCTAGCGGCCGTTTCTGGGGGCCCATTTATTGAGTGTGCAAGTCACCCCCTGCCTTTTATCGATGGATCTTAATGACATTGTTCAGGCAGGGGCCATAGTCTTAACATAGTTCCATGATATCAGTCCACCTAAGACTCCAAAAACCATAGCCTTATTATTTTGTTTTCCATATTGTATCGCAATAGATTTTCAAACCGGGGGTTGTCCTTGGATGCACTAGCATAGCGCATACAGGGATAATCGCCGGTTGGTACCACAATCCATCATTAAAAGCATCTAAAAGGGTCTCTGCGAGTTGGTTTCGGCTCCTCGTACGCCTTCCAAAGGTCCAGGACCTTAGGGTCCTGAGATAAATAAATATATAAAAATAATAATAATAATAATAAGTTTATTTCCAAATTTTTAAAAACATTACATCAATGTGGTCTCAACCCCTGAACTAGGACATCCTGTATGACAGGGGTTGAGGTATCCCCGATTACAGTGATCCGATACATGTAAACTGTGCTTCAAAGATAGTAATTTACAGAAGAAAAAAAAAAATTACAGAAAAACAATACCTAAAAAATAATTACGGGAAAAAATAAAAAATTGTAATAAAAAATTGTAATAAAAAATAATTAAGAAGCAAAATTAATAATAAAAACCAATTATGGAAAAATAATAATAATAAAAATAGTAAGGGGGAAAAAAAATAATAAAAAAATTGCGGAACTTTCCGAAGACTTACAAAAAAAATGTCTGTAACTAGTAAGGAAATAGCGGTAGTGTGTTTGTGTGTGATTGATTCATTAGTTCTCTTATTTTGTTATGAAAATAAAGATAATTATTCAGAATTGTGAGTACATGTGTGTTGAGGGCTTTCTTTCCGATGGAAAAATCATCTAATGACATCCCCGGCTTTGGGTGGAACGACAGATAGTGTCAGACTTTTACTGAAAAACCCACTCCTGTTTCTTCATTGCCTTTCGTAACAGGGCTGAGCTATCTTTCGAAACTAAACCTGGCCCCAGTAGGCTTCGACTCAGCTGGGCCCCTGCTGTTGCTGACAGTTCCTTGAGGCGTGCGGGAATAATGCGCGCCGTCGACGATTTGGGTTGGGTCGGACAGTTACCGGACGGTCGAACAGTGAGCTACCCATTTCTCGCCGGCCACAAGCCCGCGTGTGTTGAGCGTTTTTCCTTTTGAATTGTGGAACCCTAAAAAAAGAAAGCTTAAACAAATTTAATTTATTACAAACTGGCTTTTATATTTGATCAAATGTTTGTTCATTTCGTTCAACTGATTGATGGTCGGTTCAGTTTCGAGTAATTGGACTAGTGTCAATATTAATTGATAATATTTTAGTGGTGAAGCCGTGCTTTATTACGAGTATATTAAATGGTTTAATATTTGTAAAAACTAAAATTGTTTGTTTGTTGTACACATAAGGGTGTTTCATGCTTTAAGAGCGTTTTTTTTTTCGATTTTAAGTACGCACACCCTATTTTTTTTCTATGTACCTAAGAACTGATATAATAAATAGATATTATTGGCCGTCTATCCTCGCCGTCTTGATGTCAAACTTTTAACCGAAACTTTGTATGAAAACTGTAGAGGACATTTTAAAACTTAATTTTTATTCATTAAATAAAACATTGAATTACGTTTCAAAACTTTTTTTATATTTTTTAGGCGAACATTACACGGTAGGTTTTGCTGTCAGTTTTGCCACAGTCAAAGCTTTGATCGATTTGGATTGAGGACTTACTTATGGGAAGTACGTCAGTGTTACCTACCTACCTCGTCATCATTTCAGCCAAAAGACGTCCACTGTTGGTCATAGTCCTCCCCCAAGCGTCGCCCCAACAACCGGCCGTATGTCTCCCGCAACCATCGGATTCTTGTGACCCTCACCAGGTCATCGGTTCACTTTGTGGGAGGCCCTCCAATATTGCATCTTCCGGTACGTGGTCACCACTCCATAACCTTTTGTCCCCATCGACAATATGTTTTGCGTGCAATGTGCCCTGCCCATTGCCATTTAAGTTTGACGATTTTTTGAGCTATGACGTAGTTTTTTGAGGTAGGAAATCAAAGAATTTCTCCCACCCTTAGACAACAGTTCTTTTTTTAATACAAACATACGTCAAATCATATAAAAGAGCGACATATTTTTTCTCAAATAATATACGGAAAAAAGAAATAAAGCATCTCAAATCTATATGGGGAACAAAACAACACCTCTGCTAGTTACGTTTGAGATTTAGGAACCCACACGATTTTTTCTATGGAAACGTTATATCGAAAAGTCGATAGGAAAGCAAGCAAAAATGTAGAAGATAAACAAATTTAGGTCAGCACCTACCAGTCTTTGAGTAAGTAACGATGATATGATGTACTAACGAGCCCTGGTTCCGGCAATGATACGGAGCGAGGAGGAATGGCAGGCGGTCGCCTCCTTCTGCGGAGATCTAATGCTAGCGAAGGAGATGACCACACGCATCCTCACGCCCACTTGCTCTTCTAGAGATGAAAGAAATTCTTTGATTTCCTACCTCAACAAAACAAAACGTTCAGAGTAGGACTTCTGTAATTTTTTTTGCGATGTTGTTACCGAACTTTCTACGCCGCAAACCGTTGCCATGGTGACATAGGATCGGTCCACCCACGCCACGTGTCGTCCGTAGTCGCAAAGCTGTCTGCCACAGTTGGTTTAACAACAGTTTTTTTGTAGCTACCTAACAAACAACTGATTCTGTTGTTGGAGTTTTTATTTTTAGTCCCCTTTGTATTGATCGTTATTTGTTATAATATTCCACGCGTCTTTATATGAATTCAAATCATACACAAAAAATTCCTCGTTAGTACGAAAATCCACACTTTGTTGAATTCTATAGGGTCCGGACTTAGCGTTTCGCCTCGTCGTTTATACCGCGAACATCGGAGGACTGGAAAAATTTGCCTGCTGCGGTCTTCCCGATCGATTATAACTTAGGTGTCCTCAGGGCTAGAGTGCTCTTAATAAACTAGTGCGTCTCACCATCAACGATTGCAGTTTTGCTCAACATGAGGTGGGATCGAATTCAAGCTCTAGTTTAGAACAATGTACAAAAAATTGATTTTTATGTCAGTAAACCTTGTATTGAAATTGACTACGTGACGCACGGGATCGGTCGCTGTGGCGACGCTTCTGGGAGGCCTATGTCCAGCAGTGGCCGTTTTTTGGCTGATATGATGATGATGACGTGATGTAGGTCGAGCTAGCGAATAAACAGAAAGACGAACGTTGTAATTTAAGTAACTTTGTTTCATAGCACATATAGATAAATATTTAAAAAATACCCAATGGTACTCAGGTACTTGTATAAAGGCTGTAGTGGAAAAAACATATACCTACCGATGTAGTGTGCGATGTGGTGTGTTTGTGTGTGTGTGTGGGTTTTATCTATCTATCTATCTATCTCATAATTGCGATATCGATTTTTACAATATCTGTATCGTAATAATATCAGTGTACACATAGTTTTCAATTGTATTTGAGTTCAATTATCGCGAAACAGTTTGTTTTAACCGTTTGTGGACCGATTTTGAAAAATATTTGTTTTCTTTATTGAAAGGGCCCAAGTTGGTCCCATAGAAATATTGTTATGATCTGATCATGAACTCCGAAGATATGGAACAGAACTCCTCGTAGGATCACAATTCACAGCAGGACTGTCGTAACAAGTAAAAATCCTTTGTTTATACGTGTATTCAATGACTGACTGAAAGAAAAGGGCGAAGGGTTAAATTTAACTGCTCTGATAAGGAAGCTGGAAAGTAAATTGATGGGGTAAGAAATATATGATATAATTACAAAATCTCTATTATTTACAGATTTAGAGACTTCGTTCGCGTGAATGACGAAACTTATCAATAAGTTTTTGTGTAAAGTGCTAATTGTGTAGAACGTTATCTATCGAGCATACCGGTATTAATACTTCTGTCCTGGCGGTCCAGGTACCGATATGCTCCCCCCCCCCCCCGGTATGGGCCCCCGGGCTCTTTGTGGCTAATTGCAATAGAAAACCAATAGCGTCACATCAGCGGTGATTAATTCATGAATCCCCAAGCGACCACCGGTGGCCGCGCATCTATTATCTTACTATTGTGTCTCTAATTGACGGTATCTGAAGGGTTAAGAGGGTATATGATATCTTTGCTCGCGGCATCACTCGCGTTCTGTTAGTTTTTTGTAGTAGTTTTCTACTTTGGTACCTGTTGAGCAGGGTAACCGAGATCGAATATCGCTCGCCATACAAATTAATCGTAAGATACGAAAATATGAAATATTATTTATTATCTTCGCCTCTTGAATTGTATGGCGAGCGATATTAATAATATAATATAATGTGTTTTTACTATTTTTTATTTTTTATTGAATATTTAAAAATATAATTTATATGTATATAATAATAAATAAATGAAATATAATACATAATATTATGGGGCCGAATGGTTCTGGAGTGGCGACTGCGTACTGGAAGAAGCAGCGTCGAGGAAGAAGGCCTCCTACAAGGTAGACCGATGACCTGGTGAAAGTTGCGGAAATCCGATGAATGCGGGACGCAATTAGTACCTAAAATAATAGGTTGATATAATTTGAATATAACAAATTTTTGTAAGCATAACATTTATTGAATATAAAATCGTTAGATATACAACTCAAAAGATGTAACACCTATTTAGTCTAATATGATAAAAACGGCTCTATTCCGCTCCCACCTTAAGCTTCAAACCTAACCTTTCAGAGTCGTGTTGCCACAAACCGGGGTGTTAGTCATCACACATACAGCATGCAAGCAGGCATGCAGCATAAAGGAAGTATTGTTTCTGTCATGGGTCTGGCGCTGCGGGGTTTGGGCAGCCCCACGCGAGCTTTTCGTCGCAGATGATTTTAACGCTCACCACCGAAGCTTCGACTTGCTTGCAGCCTCAGGCGGCTGTCTTTCAAACCTCAGCTCACGGGCTGTCTTAACCCCCCGTGCCTACGCGGGTTTAAATTACGCTCTAGGGGTAGGGCAGACAAGACTGTGTGAATTCGGTTTTACAGCGATTCGTTTCTTTCACTAACTTTTTATAACACAATATAAACTTAATATTGAAAATGCTTCCAAGTAACCGTATCTAGTGACCAAAGTTTCGTAAAAAAATGTTTGGGTGTGGTAAAAATATGAAAAATAAATTATTTGGCTGTAAAAGGTTCAAAAAAGCTTCGGCCAATAGCAAAAAAAATTGTTTGTAGATCAGCGAAATATATTATACCAAGTTTGATAAAATAATCGGGGCACAATGATACTTTGGTGACTAAAATTATGTTAAATTAGGTATAACAAATATGACGTTGGTCATATATATTTTAAACGATATACCTATTAGATTTCGATTTAATAAACGTTACATCTAATAAAATTATACGAAATTTTTAGAATATTTAGATAGAAATACCTAATATATTTTTAATTAATTATCATTTACATATGTACATAAAAAAAACTTAAACTACTTACTTATACTAAACCTAAATAAATACATGTCTATTGATAGAAATTTTATCAATAGTTGGTATATCTCATGATTATTATATCTTGTGAACGTTATCAAAATGAAAATATATCAAATAAGTTTATGTGTAAGTTTAAGACCACCTGTGTTCTGTGTTTAAGACGCACCCAAATTATTTTTTATTATTAATTTAGAATTATTATGAGAATTACAAGATATTTAAGCTTGGCTGAGGGGTACTTTTTATTGGTGATACCATAAATTAAAGTGTAACAAAAACATACAACTTCAATGCAAAAAAAAACTTTAATTTCGGAAGTCGGTATTAAATAACCCAGAGACAAAACTAATATGTATGGCAAAAAATATTTTTTACGTTGAAGTCGATTGTAATATATTTTTATTTTCGAAAAAAATTTTTAGAGGATTCGGTGTTCCGATATTGGATTTAACATTTATATTGTGAGGTAGTTTTACGTTGAATTTTATTTTAAATGGAAAACTTAACGAAATTCAGCTTAATAGGAAAAAAAAAGTAATAAACTAGTGGACTGTAAAATCTCAGATTTTAAATGTATGATCATCATCAATCTAAAATTGCTAAAACTCAAATTAATAAAAATCTACAAATGATTGAATAAAAAAGTTTTACTCAATTATTGCTAAATAATTAATCAATATTTTAATCAATGCCCAATCAATGTACCTAACCTGCCTGCTTGTGAATATGTACTAGAAACGAAAATAGTAATTTTAATGAACCCTTATTAAAAAAGCCAAAAGCTGAGGCCAAAGATTTTCTCAATCCTGGATTATAGAGATTTAGTAAAAAATAATACAATTTAAAGAAATCGTATTATTTTTCACAATTTTTCACAGTTGAAAATAACATTAAATTGAAAACCAGTGCGGCGAAAAGACGCCGCGCTATTTTCATTCAAAGAAAATGGATTATTGGTTTTATATGCGATTATATACCTCAGGCCCTACAAGTTCTCGTGATTCACTTTACGACCTGAACTGGATTGCTAAAGTAATGAAGTTATGTAGGGTGTTTATTTCTATCCCTCTTTCTAGTTTATACGCTTGATGTTTTAACACGTTATGGTGAGGCTCCTGGAGCCGCTTAATGCCGTCGTCTCATGTATCTTATCTACAAATAGTGATAGAGCACCCGCGCGGCTTTTTTTTTCTGTCGACGGGGAAAATCATTATTGACGAATCCCGCTCTTGGGTGGAGCGGGAGACAGTGTCAGAGTCTTACTGACTAAAAACCCCGCGCCGTTCCTTCTAGCCTTCATACCGGGGCTCTCGTTTCCTTTCGGATAACCCCGACCCCGGTAGGCTTCGACCCAGATGGGCCCCTCCTGTTGCTGACAACTCCTTGAGGCGCGCGGGAACAGTGCGCGCCGTCGACGCCTTGGCTCGGTCCGGACAGTTACCGGACGATCGGACAGCGAGCCACCCATAGCTCGCTGTCCACGAGCCCGCGTCTACGGTGGCTGGAAATCGGGGCTGAAACCCCGGCGGCGGCGGCAGTGAGGGCGCCGTTGCCTGATGCGGTCGGCCTCCACCTTTGCTAGCATTACTGCTTCGCAGAAGGAGGCGACCGCCTACCACTCCTCCCCGCTCCGGACCATGGCCTGAACCAAGGCCCGGCGCGAGAGGTCTCCGCCGCCGATCGCCCCCACGAGGGCACGGCGTTGCTCCGCCCAAGACCCGCGCGGCTTGCAAACCCATCTGTGTTTGTGTTTCGCGAAAAAAAACGAAGGCGAAAAAACCGATGCGCGACCGCGGCGGGCGCGAATTTGCGCGAACAGCTATTTTTTTTATTATGATAAAACTAATAAGTATAAAAAAAAGTTTCTTTGGAAAAGTTGTTTGAAATCATGAGTGCAATCACGTGTATAATTATCGGTCACTAATTACCGGTCACTCTATATATATACAGATAACACGTATGTCGTACTATTATATATTTTACATTCACACCTTTCAGACAGAGGCTAAAACCCAACAGTGGGTAACAGGAAGGCTGCAAATGATGATGAAGATATAGATTTCGAGAAGATGTATTACCCAAATAAATGTTTTGAAACAAAAGTATGTACAATTTTAGTGTTATTCAGAGCCTATTCCCTTGTTGGTAAATTATTGCATGTTTGTATCACGCACCAGGACACAGTGACGGGCTAATTTCAATTTGGTGCGTGGTGATCACCCTATGGATGTCTCGCCGTGCCCGGAATAGCAGATCAGGTAAATATTGTTGTAGTACAGGGAAGGTACATGCCCTTTGACTGCATAACACTATATGTACAGTTTTAGAGTGTTTGCAAAATAACAGTCGTTTGTAATTCAAAAAATTAAAAAGTTTTTATTTCACTTTTGAAATTGTTGTTTTTTACATCGGGTTGCTTTGAAGTGTTATTTCTTTGGATTGACTTTTTTAAGGCAGATTATCATCTAATGACATCTCCCGCCCTTGCGCGGGGCGGGAGAGCGTGTTAGACTTTTATTGACTAAACCTACTCCTGTTCCTTCTTTACCTTGGTTCCAGAGCCTCGGGGTTTTCTTTCGCATCACTCATGGCCTCAGTAGGCTTCAACACTGCTGCAAAACAAAAAATAACAAGGCTATATCTTTGTTATTTTGAAAATTACGTGACGTCACCCCGTACAAAAAAATGCAGCATGGCGTGACGTTACACGAAACTTTAATGGGCTATATATTTATTATTTTTGTCAAAGATATACAAATAAAAAATACATGTCCCTTATTTTTGAATAATTTTTAAGACGGACTAATTACATTTTTTACGGCTAGCTGCTGTAAAAACTGTAATTAGTCCGTCTTTTGTCGTTAATCAGTCGCCTATTGAAATTAGTAATTTTGCACAAACGATAAACAATAAACGTTTGCGCTTCCATGATATCCTCAGGAGGGTGAAATACCGCCACTCAATACCTACCTAGATCTAAGATCAGGGACCGTACCATTACGTATTAAAAAGAGTGAGAAAGAGCATGCGAGTGAGAAAGACGCATGGTGCTATTCACCCTATACAGCACCATTATTTTAACAGTTCAGTTTAGGTCGTGAAATGGATACCGCTAAGAGCTCGCGATAGGGCCTCAGAAGGCCTAGCCAAGTCACAACAGTTTCGTTTCGAATGTCTTTCTACAGTTGATACCGCCTCCGATTCCTTTGTTCTGACCACGTGACTTAACGTTAAGATGATGCCATTCCCATGTGTTATGTAGGTACTCGATTATAAAGTGTATGAGGGTAGGTTACAGATTTTAATAAATCAGTCGTTACCGGATCTCTGCCTTTCATTGACGTACACATTACACCATGCATTTGATGTTTTCTACTAGCGTTAACAATTGAAGATTATTCACTTGGCTAAGTCCTCGGGTATGTCGCTGCATAGAAAACCAATTAGCTTTGGATTGAAACTGCGACATAATGAAAACGCGTCTCTTCAATCACTGTAATCTAGGAACAAGAAAATCTTTGCCCTCGGTCCTACGAAAACTAATTTGAAGTTTTTTCATAAGCTGTCTGTAAAATTGCAAACTGGATATCTTTTGCTACTTCTTTTCGTTCCTAGTATTCACAATATAGAGTTTGTTTACTTTAACATGAGTTTTTTAATTATTTACAAATTATCACAGTTTATTTACAAGCACTTACATACAAATGATATAATGTTACTACTTTTAAACTACTAAATAACTTTAACATTGATTGAAATCAATACAGTTTTATTGTAACATTTGTAGATAATTCTGATTATTCATATGACGGTTAGCAATTTTAGATTCGCGATATATCCATCCCTTCATATAATAAAAAGTAACGACAACCAATAAACATACACGCGTACGTGGCTACATCAACGATTTCAGAAAATATTTACTAAGGAAAACGAGATTGCAACACCTAGAATTTTCATATTACTGGAATTCTACACCCTCTGCATCGTGTAATATGAATTTCAAGCCTTCTTTATAAAATTGCAGTTCATATTAAAAGTGTATATGGAAGTTTTATTGGATTCCCTGTCAATCAAATAGGTCCTAGACGGTACGAACTAGCTTGCTTTAATGTTGGAAATTACATCCACCAGATAGCTCGCAGTGGGGAATATTTCATCAAATCCGGCGAGCGTGCAGTAATCATGATATTGGTGTACGTGGAAACTAAAATGAAAAACAAGAGTATATAACTGGTTATCCGTCGCGTCGTGTTGTGGAAGCCTGTGAATTTGCCTATCACTGTGCACTTCAAAGTGTGGAGCTTGAAGCCAATTTTTTAACTTTGACAAGTCCACAAAGTTTTTTTTTTTCAGTAAAAAATCTTCAAATAATTATGTGTGTATTTTTTCCCTTATTGTATGTTTAATTTTGTTGTTGTAATCTTTTTAAATTTAAAAAAAATGATATTTATTTTGCAAATAGGTTTTAAAAAACTTTTTAAGCTAGACGGCAATTTTTTTCTCGTCGGCTTAAACTAGATGAGGCCGATCTTTCCTAGCTGACTACCCTGAGAAAACACACCGAAACAAACTCAGGGGTCAAAGTCTCATTTAATGTCCATAAAATAAATATGTCATGGTCAATTCACATGAGAACCTTTTGAAAAAAGATTCATACAAATTTGAGTGGACCTGTTCAGTCAGTGTAAGCATTTGTCAGTATTCGCAAAGCTCAACTTAAGACTACTACAGAGTTCAATGACTTGACGAACAATACCAAAGAAAGGACATTTGGGTAGGCCGCAGAAAATCCTCAAATTGCTAGACATACGTTAAAATTACTCAGAAGAAAAAAGATAGAAAACCGGCCAAGAGCGTGTTGGGCCACGCTCAGTATAAGTTAAATTACAAACTTAGTTCAGAAATTATTTTTTACAACTTTTCAAAAACTGTTCAACTCATCAAATTCAAAATAATTTTCCTAGAAAGTCTTTATAAAGTTCTACTTTGAGATTTTTTTCATATTTTTTAAATAAGTTTAAATTAGTTCAAAAGTTAGTGTGCACATTTTTTTTTTACTTTTGGAGCGATTATTTTCGAAAATATTAACATTATCAAAAAATATTGAAGTAAAGCCGTATTCATTTTTAAATACCTATCCAAAAATATATCACACGTTACGGTGAAATGAAAAAAAAAAATCACTTCCTACTTTACATGTAGGGCATTGTAGGGTATCTAATAAAACTTTTTTTTTTCCACTTTTTATTTTATCATTTTGTTAGCCTGATTGATATACATATAACCTTTCAGCTTTCTAGTGCGAACGGTTACTGGGATTAACCGCGGATGGACAGACAAACTTAGCAAAACAATAAGGGTTGACTACGGAATCCTAAAAACATAGTCCTTGACTTTTACTTATTTGATACTTCTTTTTTATTTTGTCTTCTTGAAACTGTACATACTTTTCTCAGCGATGCCCTCATCATTCTAACCCGTTCAAATAGTAGTTGGAGTTTTTTTCTGCAAAATAATTGTTCACGAAATTTTCCTCCACATTCGATTAAAATCTTTATCTTCTGAATGCAATTATTAGATGACAGAACAAAAAGAAGTTCTTGAGACTAGATCTGGTAAGTAAGGCATTTCATGATGAAGAAGCATGAACTGCTTCATAAATCTTTGCCGTGGCAACCGCTGAGGCTCACGCCCCATGAAGTTTTTTTTTTACGGTCGGCAAAAATCATCCAATGACAACCCCCGCTCTTGGGTGGAGCGGGAGATAGTGTCAGACTCTTACTGACTAAAAACCCACCCCGTTCCTTCTAGCCTCTTCATACCGGGGTTCAAGTACGCCTTATGAGGATTGTCTTGGTGAAAAAAGCATTTTTTCTGCATTTAACTCACTCAAATGATTGTCGAGTAACGACTGACAGTACCATTTAACGTCTCGACTGTCATCGACACGTTAAGTGGTACGGTCACGTTAATTCTGCCCCGTAACTCGAAACTCTAAACGCAGTAAAAAGTCATTGTTCGACTGTCTGCTGTCTAGACACTCGAAGACGAAACCCTAAGGGCTGCAATCACATAATTTACCGTTCGGTAAAAGTATTTTTAAAGGTATTAACAGTAAAAAGTAAAGTTTATTGTGGCGGTGATCAAACAAATATATTTTTTTCTAGCAGTTGTCATTATTAAAATATTTCCAATCTACCGCCAATTGTGCTTACTTTGTGTCGTCACTACGCTGCCATGCCATCAATAATTTCGAGCAAGATATTAATATCTTGTTAGCTCTGAATACTAACGCCTGGTGTACGTAGACGAGATGGTTCGAGTTCGAATCCTCCGATTCACAGTTCACCATTTTGGATTTATAGTACTGTTTGGGTGACCAATTGCGTATTTCAGGATGTCTAACTGGTAATACCAGTTAAACAATATGGAAAAATAACATGTTTGAACTGTTATAATTGTACGAGTATCATCACCTGTGTGTTGAACTGAGTGTTGGTGCGTTTAAAAGACTCAGTAAAATTGCGATTTCTAATTGGAATTGTCCGAGCTGTATATCCGAACATGAGTGAAATAAGTCGACGTCTGAGGTAATTGGCGACAGCTCTGAAGGTGAGGAAGACAAGATTAGTGACATTCGACTTCTCATACGAGAAAAAATTCGGAATACGTTGTTATTGAAGTGAAGAATTATGATTGGTGAGCTTAGATTTGAAATGGACGAGTTAAAGAAACAGATTGATGAGTTGAAGCTTTCTGGATAATTTGACATCTCTCAAATAAACGACTTAAAAACTGAACTCAGGGGTGTGCAACTTGAGAACACTGAACTTCGTTCTCAGAACTCTGAAATGCAAAAATCTATAGCTCAGCTGAAAACGCAATTAAACTCCCTTGATCAAAATATGCGTGAGGCGAATCTGGAAATTCATGGCTTGCCCGAAAACAAAAAAGAGACGTTACCAACTGTTGTATCACAATTGGATAATGTAGTGTCATATATCGTAAAGGACTGTGATATTATGAAGTGTGTTAAAGTAGCTCGTATGAATAACAATAGTGTAATGTGGTTCCTGATAGCTACAACCCGGGAATCTTTAAGTCGAGAGTGAATAGGTTTCTTCTAGGTAAGCGCGTTCCATCGTTGACCACATCGTCGCTTTCCATCAGGTGAGATAGCGGTCAAGCGCAAACCTTAATAAAAATAATAATAAAAAAAAAACAATAAGTTTCGCCCGCGTTCTGTAATAGTTAAGCTGTGTATTCCTCGATGTGTGTGTGAATTTTATTCTGCAATCACAAGATACAATAAATCTCACTCAGAGGATAAATTAAACACAAGTCTTTTGGGTTATGGTGGTAGTAAGGAGCCAATTTATGTTTCAGAGCACCTTTCATACACATAAATCTTCACACGCTGCTGCTCATCTTAACCCTTCAGATACCGTCAATTAGAGACACAATAGTAAGACAATAGATGCGCGGCCACCGGTGGTCGCTTGGGGATTCATGAATTAAAGCCAAAGACAAATCCTATAAGTTTGTCTGGGTTCGCTAAGGTAAAATTTATGTATGTAAAAATAAAAATTCGGGTACTATTCTAATTAAGGATGAACAGAGTCTAGATAAATAGCTAAATACGATAAAAAATTACAAATGATTTCAAATTGTATTTCTGTGATTGAAAAACGGTTTTAATGTATGGTGCGAAATTATCAAATGAAAAAAACTCATCTGCATTCATTTAGTGGTTTTTGCATTTCAGGGCCGCAGTAACTTTAACGACCAATCCTGCAACCCCGGCAGGCATTGACATTGAAATACAACGCGACGTCAACCCGGGCGTTGTCCTTATCGAACGTTCTGATTTCATCAATATTTTTACTAAAAAATATTAAACGTAAACTTTATATGGCATCTCTAAGATACTTTGATATGGGTTCGATATTAAATATTGAAATAACTTTATTTCGATTTGAAGCCCAGTTAATTGGTGAGTATTTAACAGAACGTCTGATGTACCCACGCCCAATCTTTAACCAGACTAAATAAATTAAATAAATCAAAGACTTTCAATTCTTGAGAGATTGGTGTGTTCCGAGAAATGTTAATTAAGCTCGAATATTATTTTCGATTTCGACATTGTAAAATAACATGTTTTATATAAAATAATGTAAAGGGCGGATCCAATATTTTTAGACATCGATCCTTTAGTCTAGAGTCTAGATTTAAAGGTGACATTATCTATAGGTACCTGTAAGTACACCTCTCTTATATTTAAAACAGATAAAAAAGATGGGGATGTCTTGCTTGTCAACGAATGTCTGGCTGTTCTTTCGAAATGGTTCGCAGCTAATAATCTCTTATTAAATGCGAAAAAAACTAAATATATAAAGTTTTCATTGCATTCGGCAATTGGCGTCCCTTAAGTTGGCGTGAATCTAATTCTTGACGGCAAAATACTTGATGTTGTTACGGAAACTGTGTTCTTAGGTATAACTATCAATTCTAAACTGCAGAGGGGCGCTCATATTAGAACTCCCTCGGGAAGATTAAGTTCAGCTGCATATGCGGTGAGAAAAATAAGGCAATTGATAGATGTAGCCACAGCCACAGCCAGGTTAGTTTACTATGCTTATTTCTACAGTATTATGTCTAATAGCATTTCACTGTGGGGATTTGCAGCTAATGCAGACTCAATTTTCATATTGCAAAAGAGAGCAATCCGGGCTATTTATAAAATGGGTTTCCGCAAGTCCCTCAGAAATAAATTCAAAGGAATCAATATACTGACTCTGTTTTCTTTTTATATCTTAGAAAGCACTTTGTGGTCTTTAAAATTAGAAGCGATTTTCAGAACAAAATAATGCGTACTAAACATGAAATTAGCATAGCATAGCATAGTCGGCCTTTTTTAAATGTTTTTTCTAACAATGTGTTAGAAAAATAAATGTTTGCTGAATGTTTTTACAATATTTTTTAGACTATTTATACTTCAATTACATTAAATTCTTTAGTAATTTATTTTGTTAACATTTTCTTGATATTTGTAATTATTTATATTTTCTTGCTTTTTTATATAGCCTTTTAAATGTAATGTAATGAATGTGAGAACACTGTAGACTCCTCGAATTAGATTACTTTTTATTACGACTCACTTTTTTATTATGATTATTATTATTGATATTAGTATTGATATTGTATTGATAGATATTTATTTACATAATAATTATAGTATCAATACTGTAATATGGAATTATTTTAACATCAATCACCTTTTTTTAAAAGAGTAACCATGAAGTTTCTTGCCGGTTCTTCTCCATATAGGAAAGGACCAATTTGGTACCGTACTCTAGCTTCTGACGTTTTGTAAGTAGGCCTATGTGAAATGAAAATATTTGAATTTTGAATATAAATAAAACACTAACTTTTTTTATTATTATTACAAATTTATTCAATATAAAAACATATAATTTACATTTTTAAATATATCTCAATATCATATAAAAAGAAAAAAAAATAGTAACCCACCTTATTATTATTATTATTAAGGCTTGCGTTCAACCACTATCTCACCTGATGGTAAGCGATAATCTGGTCGGCGATGAAGCACGCTTGCATAGAAGTAATCTATTCACTCTTGACTTAATGAACTCTACTGCAAGGAGGTGAGCTAAGCCTTATATAGGGACTCAATGTCCGCGTTACACACGCTCATAAGCTTTGGCTCGGAAACGAGTGAATAACGGAGATGATACACGAATATAAATTTGTAACATTAAAGGACAAACAGAAAACGTGGACTTAGCAATAGAATCATTTTTCAAATATTTTTACCTGACTATAACAAAAACAATTTTTCCGCAGTTCCTTGTCGATAAATGAGTTGTTAATTGATTTGCTACATTGCCTCTCAATTTTACCGTTAAAGTGTAAACTCTGGTTTAAACTCTACGGGGTATGATTGTAATGTCAAAGGGGTTAGGCACTAATTAAATGAACCGGCGAGGATTCGGGCACAAAGCGAGGTTATTACAAGGTTACCCGTCAGCTGCAGTTCTTAGTATTGCTCAAAGGGGAGATCGAGTGTTGGCCTACGGTTTATACTACCTACAATTTCTGTGTGATTGACCGTTGATCCCTTTTTCTAGCCAATACTGAACAGTTGCCATTTATTTCGTACTTTCAAATTGGTTGGAACGAATATAATATAATAAAATATAATATAATATAATATAATATAATATAATATAATATAATATAATATAATATAATATAATATAATATAATATAATATAATATAATATAATATAATATAATATAATATAATATAATATAATATAATATAATATAATATAATATAATATAATATAATATAATATAATATAATATAATATAATATAATATAATATAATATAATATAATATAATATAATATAATATAATATAATATAATAACAATTTCACAGAAACTTAAATCTATGGGTACAATGGCGTACCCATTCATTTGTAAATACAACTAATAAAACATTTTCTATGTTATTGCTCGTGACTGTACAATAAAGTTTATATCAATAAATAAATATGAAAACCTAATTTTGTTATCAAACTCCTAACAACAAAAATTGAAGGCCCCAAATTGTTGAATCCCATCTGTCTTCATAGCATTCGTCTGTTTAATTACTCTAATGCCCGCCGAATAAATTACTGTTTGCTAATGAACTACCAACATTATCCTAACGATTGTTCTTAGCCAACTTTTAAAGCCACAACTGTTTATATTCCCGCATTAAAAGCTCTCCCAATCCTATTAAAATAAAAATAAAACAGGGTATAGAGCAACAAATTTTAAAGTCGGTGGCGCGCTCCGCACTGCCTCAGTCCCGTACGTTAAACTTTTCTAATATATTAAAAATTTCCCCGTACAAACATGTTGCATTAAAGTCGGGAAGTATCTACAAAGTAGCTTAAATACCTACACACGAGGGAATTTATTGACTGCCTTATCACGACACTACGAACGAAATGTCTACACGGCAATCACAACTATTATTATAAGATGAAAGTTTGTGAGTGAGTGTGTTTGTTGCTTCTTTACGCTCGAACGGACAAATCGACCAGCCACCGACCAGATAGAACATGTCCTAGAATAGCATATTAGGAAGAAATGAAGACAGAATGAAAAAAAGGAAAGACAGAAAGAAGAACGAAGTAAATAAATATAGTTAATAAAAAACTAAAAAACACGTTACATAATAATGACCAAAAAATATTATTGTGATAAAAGCGTGGGGCGTTTTGTGCCATATTTTTTTGTAAATCGAGCACCCCACGCTTTTTTCACAATAATATTTCTTGTTCATTATTATTATTTAGCGTGTTCTTTTTAAACTATATTTATTTTTTCACTTTTTAGTGAATAGTTTTTTAAATGATTAAAATTTTAATTTTATTTTAATTTTTTTTTTTAATCCTGGCGATTCTAATCATATCCTGTTTAGATCATCTCAAATATTTTAATCGGATTATTGTATTGTCATCGGTATTTGATGGGTAAGTTGGGCAAATCGAGCTCAAAGGCGGCGGTTACAAGCAAACAAACATACAGGTGAAGCTAATAGCTCATTCTCTCACAAATCGTAAAAGCGAACGGTCGCGTATTGTTAACGAGAAAATATTCTTCTACCTTCATTCTCTAATATGGTGATTAAAAGGTGTGTTAGATGCAAAAAAAATGTTACCAAGAAAGTGCCTGGGCTGGAGTGCAGCAGGTGTGATAAAGTTGTTCATGCTGATCCCGTGTGCTCAAAGCTATCAAATAAGCAGCTGAACACCCTCAAGAATTCGCCTGGTATTGAATGGAGTTGTGAAGAGTGTCTTAAAAATCTCTCGCGGAGATCTTCCTTCGTAATCCCTGAAGAAGACGATGATGAAAATGACTACGAAGATCCAAAAGGTACGGAGATGGCTCCAGTGGTCAATGCCAATAAACTGGTGCAGGATATCAGTCGAGAAGTGAAGAAGGCTTTCCGCGACGAAATTAGGAGCCTCGAGAACTCGCTAGAATTCCTCAGTGAGCAACTGTCATCTATGGAGCAGGCTATTAAAAAACAGGATAGCAAAATCAAGGACCTTGAAAACAAAAACTACGATCTTCAAAACAAAAACAAGAACTTAGAACTACGCATTAATGTCTTGGAACAAGGGATCCAAGAGGTTGAACAGCAGTCCCTCACAACAGCCTTGGAAGTAGCTGGGTTACCTGAGATGCCTCTAAGTGACATAGAGAAGTTGATGGATACCGTGGCCGGCAAATTGAATGTAGCTGATAAGGAAATCCTTTCAACACGACGACTACCAGGAAACAAGGATAAACCGGGACCCATCCTCGTTGAACTTAAGTCGAAGACGCTCCAGCAACAATGGATAAGCGCTAGCAAGGAACATTGTATTACCGTGGGTCAACTTGTGCCAAACGTACCGAAGGAAAAAGCTGACGATCGCGTCTACATACGGGAAGCTCTCACTAAGTATCAAAAGACACTATTATATCATGCAAAATCCCAATTGCTAAATAAATCCTGTCGGTATGTATGGTGTAAGAATGGCAAAGTGTATGCGAGGAAGCTCAATAATAGCAAAATTTATTATATCCGTACATTGCAGGATATAAAACAAATAGAAAAGATATGTTCAGCTCAACCCGAGAAACGAACAGAAGGGTCAACACCGTTATAAATTCTTAATAGTTTTCTCTGTCTCTCAGGTAGCACTTTTGTTTATAGCTGTTTATAAGATCAAATTAGTGTCATATATCTATGGACATAAAAGTACATGAAATCTTCCATTGTAATTCAACTAATCATTTTTTCAAACAAATACCTCCAAAAACCAATATAAATTTATCATGTATACATTTTAATATTAGATCGCTCATTAAAAACTTTACGAAATTGCAACAAACGATTCAGACATGTAATTATCCATTAGACCTTATAATTTTAACAGAAGTAGGTATCTCAGATAATATTGTTAACTTGTATAATTTACCTGGCTATAGAATGTACTCGCAATTGCGTCCAAACCGAAAAGGCGGCGGTATTATCATGTATGTACGGAATCATATTAAGTTTACATTAATTGAACATAACACTAAGACCTTTGAAAACCTTACAGGCTACCTAAAAATTGATTCACGTAATAACGCAGTTGTCTCTGCAATCTATAGGCCACCATCTACAAATAAAAAAGTATTTGTCTCGGAGCTCGCTAATCACATTACTATGTTTGATTTAAAACAAAATCTACTGCTTATTGGTGACACGAACATTAATCTGAAAGAAAGCTCAGCATACAAAGATTCATATCTAAGAACACTTAGCGAACACGGATTGTTGTGTGGAATAACAGATTACACCCGAATTGAAACTAAAAAAGATTTAATTACTAAGTCGTGTATTGATCACATATTTGCACGTTTTCCCACACTGCAACCGTTCGCGGCGGTGCTCGATGTCGTACTAGCTGACCATCGGGGCATTATCTTTACCTGTGTCGACGAGTTGTTTCGAGACCCCAAGTGTGTACAGGTTGTTCCAAAAAAATCAATTAATTACGATATCTTTTACAAGGAACTTCAAAATGTTGACTGGACAAAAACAAACAATATGAATTCCCCTGACGACATTCTAAGTTTTATTTATAAAGCGTTTGATAATGCAGGCAAGTCTGCAAATAGTAATAAAGTAAGTAAATCGACCGGGAGGTATTCGAAACATTTTACTGCACCTTGGATTGATGACAATATTACACAGCTTTGTGATAAAAGAGACAAATTATATAATGATTGGAAAAATAACTTACAAAATTCAAAAATTAAATTAGAATACAATAAAATTAGAAATAAAATCCATAAAATATTAGAAAAAAGAAGAAATAATTATTATATGCAATATATTAGTGATAATTTTAAAAACGTAAAAAAAATTTACACGATCCTAAATCAAATGTTAGGGAGAGTGACCTTGTCACTAGACACGGCTATTCTTAGAGCTTTTGATGCCCAAGGAATCACTACCAAAACCATTGCTGACAACTTTGCAAATTGTTTTGACAGGGCAGTTAAAGACATAGTTCCTAACTGTAATATAAAAATAACCGACCCTAAAGCAACACGTAGACCCTTGAATTCTAGTATGTTGTTTAAAAAAGCCTCGGCTAGCAGCGTTCATAAAATTATTAAACAGCTTAACTCAAGAAAAGCTCCAGGCCTAGATAATATTAAAGTTTCGGATATTAAAATGCTAGGTGAAAGTATATCCAAACCTATTGCTGACTTAATTAATCGAAGCATTGAAAGTGGTCTTTACCCAGATGATCTAAAGTTAGGCTGTATAAGGCCGATCCATAAAAAGGGTAAAAAAAACGATTATTCAAACTATCGTCCTATAACATTGCTCTCGTCTATTGATAAAATAGTTGAAAAATATGTTTGCGAACAAATTCATGCTTTTTATAAGCAACACGACGTAATTAATCGATACCAATTTGGTTTTCAGGCCGGCAAAAGCACCACGAACCTGTTGTCAAACTTCACGGATGAAGTCAATAAGCACCTAAATGATAAAAAATATGTCCTTGCTCTCTTTATTGACTTCTCACGTGCCTTTGACACACTCATTCACAATCAGCTTGTTGATAAATTAGACGACTGTGGAGTACGTGGTCCATTACTCAATTGGTGTAAAAATTATCTAAAAAATCGAACCTTTACTGTAAAAGTTGATAACATCTGTAGTGAGCGCATGGCTGTAACTGAGGGAACAGCTCAGGGCTCAGTATTAGGCCCCTTGCATTTCTTATCGTATGTAAACGATATGATTAACTGCATCACAAACAGTACATGCTATCAGTTTGCGGATGATACTTGCCTTGTTATTGCGGATAGGAATCCTCAAACAGCCTGTGAACGCTTACAACTTGACCTGGATGCTCTATCAAGGTGGTGTCACGATGCTGGCTTAGTACTTAATGCAAGCAAAACTAAGTTATTGGTTATTAAATCTCCATACATAAAAAGATTGCCCTTACAGAACTTAATAGCCCATGACCATGACTGCTTGCATACGCTTAATGCGATCAACTGTAATTGTCCACGAATAGATGTTGTCAGTAAACAAACATATCTAGGAGTAATTATAGACGAGAAGTTTAACTGGAGTTATCATATAGAACGTGTTTGCGATAAACTTCGACAATTTCTTGCTATTATGACCATACTAAAAAAACGTCTGCCCTTCAAAGTGAAGCTAATGCTTTATTACGCGATGGCAGAATCCTACATCCAGTATGGCCTTAGTAGCTATGGTCGTACCTATAAAACCTATCTTGATAATATTTACAAAATTCAACTTCAAATTTTAAAAACATTAGTATCTCCCAAAATTAGAAATCAATTTTACGACAATATAAATGGCCTCTTTAAACACTGTAAAGTCCTGCCAGTTCATACTCAAATACATTTTTTGTTATTAAAAGAACAATTTTTTAACGAGCATTTAAGAAATAAAATCGAACACCCTGTATGCACTCGGGCAGTTTCTGAGAATAGGCTTCGTACACAGCGCGCCAATAATTCGTATGGTGAGCGAACTTGCGGGTATATTGTACCGAGACTTATTAATAATCTACCTTCAGAAATAAAAAAAACCATTACACCTAAAAATATCAAATGTAAACTTAAACAATATTACTTAAGTATTACTTAAGAATGTTTTTTTTTTACTCAGTAGAAGAGTTAAATTGTTATCGACATTAACGTATACATATAAAAAAAATAATTTTGTTTCGATTTTGAGTTAGATTCATGATAGCACAAGTTTAAACCTTAGTGGTTTTTAGTTGCTATTAAGTTAGACAATTCTGTATTATTTTCTTTATGTGATAAATAAATGAAAAAAAAAAAAAAAAAATAAAAGCGTGTTAAAAAGAAAGAAAGAAAGAAATTGAATTTATTTGGCACAACACACGCACACCCACAATATTTAGGTAAACACGAAACAAAAAATTTGCCAAGTGCAAATTGGTCATGCAGTTGTAGCTGCTGACAGGTAGTTAAACAGTTTATATTTGTTTTCTGTTATATGTCATAGTTTCCCAGTGCGAAAAAGTTTCTTCGCTCTAATATTGGCAATACAGAAAAACAATGTAGCTATATTTTGAGCATTGTAATTGCTTAAAATGAGAGAGATTAACTGATAGTTCATTACTTATAACAATTGTTGTCTTTTATGTTTGTTTTTTCTTATATATATTAGTATAAACTATTTTTGAATAAAATATAAGACTGCGCTCCATTACGATTGTCCTGCAATTCTTTCAAATACCAATAACGGCACGCCACAATATCGAACCTCTTCATTAACAACTTTCTTTTAGACCTGCTTTTTTTTAATAAAATTTTATTCCCTCATGTCCCTACTCCAAAAAGTGTTGCAACTACCGTTAAAATCGATTTCGTTTCGCATTTCGTTTAACAATTTTGGTAGAATAGGCAACTCTTTTCTTTTTTCCGTTCTTTTTTCTGTAGACGGACAGGGGAGCCAACATTGCGGCGAAGGAATTTGATCCGCTGGGTGAAAGGCACAGTCATACTGTCGTCAGACATTTTATTCTTGACAGATTACGGATTTAAAAAGTTAAGAAGATCAATCAGTCAAATAAATCCCTTTCTAAGGTCAGAAGGACTTGTAATTAGGTATTTGCTTATACTTATTTTTGTACCTACATTTTATACTAAACAACATATAAAATTAAAAATAAATCTTCTTCTGAAAACAGGATAAAATTGTTTATTATACATAAATGGTTTTTTTTTTTTGTCGATGGGGAAAATCATCTTATGACAAAACCTGCTCTTGGGTGGAGCGGGAGATAGTATCAGACTCTTACTGACTAAAAACCCATCCCGTTCCTTCTAGCCTTCATACCGGGGCTCTAGTTCCCTTTCGGATAACTTCGACCCGGCTGGGCCCCTCCTGATTATATATGGTGACTTAGTAACCGATAATATTATACTCGTGATTGTTTGTACTCATGATTTGAAACAACTTTCCTAAAGAAACTTTTTTTTTATATACTCATTAGTTTTATCATAATAAAAAAATAGCTGTTCGCGCAAATTCGCGCCCACCGCGGTCAACCATCGGTTTGCGCCCATTAGTGTTCGCATTTCACGAACATTGGTTTGAACGCGGCGCGGGTGCTCTATCATTTTTGTAGGTACATGAGACAATGGCGTTACGTGGCTAACAGCTGAGCTTTGTTATAATTGTTATAAAACTAATGAGTATAAAAAAAAAAAGTTTCTTTGGGAAAGTTGTTTGTAATCATAAGATCCGGTAAGAAAATATCGGTCACTAATTTCCAGTGACCCTATATAAAACAAACATTAGGATACCGAATATTGATTGGAAGAAGAGTGGGGGCGTAGTGAGAATATCTCGCAACCTCTTTTGACCACATGCAACCTAATTACGGCGACGCCATATTTCAGTATATTTTTACATGACGATTTCATCCACCAGATTTGTAAGGTTTTTCATTTGAAATGATTTTATTTACAAGTTATTTTTTTATACAAATAATTAAAAAAGATGAGTAAGGACCTAATTGGAATGGTTTTTATTATATAAAAAATAGATTATTTGTCAAATGGAAAATGGTTTTGGTTTGTGACTTGAATGGGTGTGGAAGAAGAGCGTCTCAAGATGAAATTATTTCGGAGAAGGACTGCCTTCTCCGAAATAATTTCATCTTGAGACGCTTTAATGACTGTGAAAATAATTGTGGAATATTATTATTATTACTAGTCAGCTTATTCCATACAGAGAGCAATCAATTGGAAATATTATTATTATTACTAAGCAGCTTATTCCAGGTATAGTCTACAGAGAGCAATTTATTGGAAAATAACATTTTAAAATATTCCCATCGTAATTTTTGCGAACATAATATAATTTCTTCAACAATATTAAAATTAATAAGATTGAAGCTAAGCAAATACCTAGCTTCTTTTCCTTTTCTTTCAAATAACTGGAGCCGGCTTCTAGAACAGTATTTTACTTACTGAATTCCAGTATTTTATTTTAAAGTTGATGTTACATGTAACAGAAGCAGACCGATCATTATAAAAATATCTTCAAAGGTACCTTATTTCAAAAGACTTTTGTCCAGCAGACCTGTGAAAGGAGAGATCTTTCCACATAAAAACATATAATTGTGTAAGCCCTTCACATGGTTGTTTGTGTCTGTCTGGGTATCTTTTTTAGGCATTGAGAATAGAATAGAATGGAATAAACCTTTTTCCTACACCAAAATAGTAACAAAACTTAAATCTCTGGATACAATGTTAATCTTACCGCAGACAGGCTTGCGTCTAACGCTTCGAGTTGACCTTGCCGCCATATTTTTTTGTTCTAGCCACGTGGCTGAGCGTTGAGATGACGACAGTCCCGTACATTTGAGGCTTTCTACTAGCGTTAACTATTGCAGATTAGCAACTTGGCTAGGGTTACTGATCTGATCCATCAGCCACAAGTGGCTGTCATGCATTTTAGCTACCTTTGTGGCCGCTTTTAGTTTCTGGTGGCGGCGTTTGTTGCTGTGGCTGGGCGTTGATGAATCAGGACTTTGCCTTTTATATTATAAATAACACCCTTGATAATTACCAAAGGAACTGTTCTGGCTTTGTTTGGACTTTGTTTGTCTGGCTTTGTTTGGAATATTACAGCTGTTGTAAACCTTTGTCAAGAAATGAGCAGAACGGTGATGAAAACCGCATCGAGAGCTGTCAAGTAAATACAAAGCCTTTGGCAAAGAGTGAGACCTGACCGGTTACTTCAATATGTTAGATGTCTGAACGAAGAAACAAAGTCTTAACCTATTTCTTTTAACAATATATAGTTTATTGGTTATCGTAAATATATATAAAAATATTAAAGAAATTAGAGTCAGTGACAGCAAGACGGTTGACAGGACAGGATGGATGAAAAAAACGTTGCGCCGTCCTCAAATAACACAGGATACATAAGAAAAACTTGTAATGAACCATCTATATTTTCCTATAAATTATCTTGTATGAACTTGTGTTGGAATTATTGACTTTTTCAAACGACCTCCAATAAAAGAGTAAGTTCTTAAGTCGTCTGATTTTCTATAATATTATTTTTATAAAATGATATACGTCAACGATTCCAATCTAATATAAGCTTCGGTACCCACAACAATAAGAGGAATTTTCAAAAGATTTTTCCGTGAAATTTCCGTGTTCCTGGTTCTATTTCCTTATTTTTTGGCACCGATATTTCTGAAATTAAAGTTGTGTTGCTATTATTAGTTTATTTTTGAAGTCAATCATATTTTATTGTTTCTTAAAAAAATATTAAAGCGTTTCGAACGTATCGAGTCGGTGAATCATTTCATTGAACAGAATAAATATGCGCACTTTTTTATTCGTTTCTGTTCCATACATGCTAGCACACTCATAATTACGAAAACATTGATGCTGTAGCCAGCCGAGTGTGGAAAACACGGAACCTTTCAGAGGATCCGATGCGCAGTTTTGAAAAAGAAAACGAGGAGACACTCAAAGAACTATATTTAGTGTTCAATATAAAAGGAATGTTGTAAAGGAAAGTCCGGCTGAGGATCGACAGCAGTAATGGGGAAAGCGGCAAAAATAAAGAGTTCTCTAGGCTTATTTGTTTTCGAAAAACCTCGACAGCAGCGTCCGATGTCATTACTCGAATTGCGATCCGCAATTGCAAAGCAAAATAAAAACCATTGATACATATTGATCATAAGCTCAAAGATAGCAGGAGAGTAATAAGATTTTTATTTCATCTTTTTTCACACTAATAGCTTTTAGTTAATTATGAGCAAGTACATGAAGAGTAACCGACAGAATTTATTTTCAATATGTTGTTTTACATAGTGTAAATGTGTTTTTTTATTTATTTAAATATACATACCTAGGTCTTTGCCTATGAAATTGCCGTTTTTTAAAAGGGACTTGAAATTATAAGTTCCAAATAAACTTAATATTAAAAATACGTTATTCGTTTTTGGTAACTCCATAGTTGTTGTTGTTTCTGTATCTTACAGTTATATTTATATTTTATGATATATTTATAACCATTATGGAGAGAAATCTAGAAAACTCATATTAATTCGGAATATCAGTTCTACCACGGAACTAGTGCGTCTCAACAGGTATGCAATATTATTAGAGGCAAGTTTCAAGATCATCCAAAATTAAGAAAAACAAAGAATGGGGTAGTTTTGAAATAGTACATTTTGATACAAGTACAGAGGCGGAATGTTATGAAGCCGAGGGCTGCAGTGACAAATTTGCACATGTGTCAAATGAATGTTTTTCAATACACTCACTGAAATTAATAAACGGGATTTGACCAGCGACTCGTGGGGATGGGGGGGGGGGGCGCCCATCCTGATACAATAAATGTAATAAAATTATGGCGGGGGAGAGCATGCGCACTTTTTTACACTAGTATGGAAAATAGCATATTGCGTGCCTGTAATCGGTGCGATAAGAGCGGATTTTCGAGTGAGTGTATTGAAAAATAAATAACGACATATTTTACTTTTATTTGCTTTACTATATAATCATGGAATAAGACTTTGCATACAAATCAAATTCTAAATTTTCACCCCCTTGAATTGCCTAAAATTTCTTCTTAGTGCTATCCTACGTCGCAATAGCACCTTGTGCTAAATATTACATTCCTAATCCTAATAATTTTGGCGGTGTGTTGAAAAGTCGATCAAGTAGTTTCTCATTTTACATGATAAAATTTTTTATTGTACCTACACCTCTGATTTTATTTATTATACACCTTAATTACCTATATAGGTCAAATATTTATGAAAAACTATAACAGGATGTCTATATAGTTATCGAACAGGAATGACCGAAGATAAATAGATTTAAGACTGTCAGTGTACAACAATATAAATAAAGTAAAATATTTTCTTACCGGAAGACGCAGCGTTGGAAGGCCTCCAACAAGGTAGACCGACGACCTGGTCAGGGTCGCTGAAAACCGATGGATGCGTGACGCACAGGACCGGTCGTTATGGCGACGCTTGGGGGAGGCCTATGTCCAGCAGTGGACGTCTTTCGGCTGATATGATGATGATGATGATGATGATTTTCATACAATGCCACACAACTTTACTTTCAACGTTTTTCGAAAAACCATATCCATTTCTCAAGTTATAGATTTGCTGTTCCGTCTGATAGGTACTTATGCCAAAACATGAAATAACAATATATTTATATTGAATTTAGGTGATTTAAAACGCTCGCCCGTTTAATATCCGTATGGCAGAATCCTATTTCCTGGCGAGACAAGACAACATTATTATATTAATGAAATGATCGAGAGATGTATTTTACATCCCGAGATGGATAAGGAAAGCTGTGACGAATTTTATTAGAATAAATAATAACTAGGAAAATTTCTTGAGGAAATGGTACCGAAAAAGTACTTTAATATCAATTTAATTAGCGTAGGGTTTTATTATTATTAATTTATTTATTATTTAGAAAAGAAGACGGAAACAGAAAAATAGGTACATAGGTAATGCTTCTTTCTTAAAGAAATCTCTTTCAGTCTACCCGCGAAAGGTGAATTAGAAAAAAGGAGATGTAGACACCGTGCGTAAAAGTGAAAGGAAAAAAGAGACAAACAAAACAAATCTTATTATAATATACCTACAAACGGGTTTTATTATTATTTGTTTTTAGTTGTTTATAGATATAATTTGTATTGAAAAAAGGAAGAAAAAAGAAAAATAACAATTTTATAAACGTGGAAATCTACTTTTTTGATCAGTCACAAGTCAAAAGAAATGTTATTTCAAAACCTGAGTTTCAAATTAAATTCCGTTTCCGGACCATGGCCCGGATTTAACGAAAGGATTCTTTTTATCTTAGCAGCGCAACGCTACATGGTGGAGCGTTGCTCAGTTCACGGTAGGCTTCGTGTTGGGGTTTTTACTGTTAAATAAAAGACCCGGCAGACACACTCATATATTTTTCTCCACAAAAGCTGTTCTTACAAAAATCACTTTCGACACAGAAAAAACAACGCACATCTTTTTTTCCTACAAATTTTCAGAACTGCAAAATCTCTAAAAGTATATTTTACAAGCCAGTCTGTAGGCTATATAAAAAAAACCAACTCCTGCGATCTCCTTTCGATTTCACAGTATCTATTCTGGAAGTTAATTTTAGTTGAAGGGCAAAGCCGCTGAAAGAAGCTAGTAACATGTCATGTAAGAGAAAATTTAATTAAGGAAACGGCGACATGTGTATCATTCGGAATATTCCTCTCTAGGCTTCAAAAATCAAAATTGAAATTTTTAATTTCAGTTACGAAGCTGAAAAGCAAAACTGAAATTTTTCTGTCAAAGGTACGCTGCCACATACGCGGTGGAAAGGGATACTGTCAAAGAAATAACGAATCCAGAATCCCCTCTGGATGTTTTTGACTTATTTAGTTTCGGATACCCAATGTTAGGTAAACTGAAATAAACAAAAAATCCTATGGTGGAATTCTATAGGGGAATTTCCAATATTTGTGTCGTTATTTTGCATACACGCAAAAAATATTACGTTTGTGACTGCTTTGAGGCATACAGTTACCTCCGTTGGAATGTTGTAATAAATATTTGTGTTAGTTCGGATGGTTTCTACTCATCATCATCACTGATATGGACTTAGGCCTCCTCAAGTGTCGCCACAACGACCGATCCTGTGAGTTTCCTCTCCATCGCATTCCCACGACTAAACAATAGAACACGAATATATAGGTAATTTTTCAATTATCATGATTTTCTTATAATCATTTCCATTAGACTACCCGTCGCTCATCAAAACATTGCTATCTATCAAAACGTTTTTTTTTGCTTATTTCATAAGGCCCGATTTATCAATAGTAACTTTTGTTTGAAGAAGGAAAAATGGAATTTCTATAGTCAAATCGCCATATTTATTTCTTTTTTAAACCTTAATTTACACTATCAGATAATTTGAGTAATAAAAAACCTTTTTTTTTATTGTTGATAGGTTCATCTCATCTGATGAAAAGCGACGATGCGGTCGATAATGGAGCGCGCTTCCCTAGAACTCTAGAAGTACTCCACCTTATTATACTCCAACCTATTCCACCCTATTCACCTTTAACAATATATTTAAAGAAAGAAAGAAAGAAAGAAAGAAAGAAAACCGTTTATTTATGTTACTCGTAGTACCAGTACTTTTCAATCGAACTTTTTCTAAGGAGCTCTGTTACTTACTAGTCTACCGTCACAAGGCTTCTTTCGAAGAAAAATATCTCAAATAGAGAATATTTCCTTGGCGACTTACCTTCTTACATTTATAAGTATTCTTATAAAGCTGCTTTTCCAGGAGCTATAAAGTCTCTCAGAACAACTTGTAACACAGTAAATGCAACTCAAACTTTTGTTACAAACTCGCATGGCCACTTCAATTATTCCAATATGCACTCGATAATCAATTAACAATGAATGAGCCCTCAAGCGTGCAATCGAACGCAATCATACACGGACGCGGCTCGATTTTCATTCCACGCAATTTTTATTAAGGGTGGGTTCTGTGAGTTGACGGCTTGCCGATTGCCGATACCGAGACCCTACCCAATCCGATAGTGGGATTAATAAATTAATTTGCAGAAATAATATGCCAATCGACTCATCTTTCAATTTCCGTCACAAAATTTAATTGGTACTGAGTCAAGATGCACAGAATAAATAAAAAAAAATTAATTTAAATCAAAATGAGTGCATCAGGTCGACCCTCAGGCAAATTGCAGTGGTGGCCGTATGGTAACGGCCCCGACTTACGAGCTGTAGGTCGCGCATAACTTGGTGTAATGTATTTCATGACCACTGCTCTCAAAATGGTGAAGGAAAATATCGTGAGGAAACCGGCATGTCTTAGAACCAAAAAATTCAAAGACATGTAACATTCAACAACCCGACGGGCCATTCTCCTCTCTAGGAGAGGGAATGGCCCGTAATCCACCACCAGGCCTGTACGAGGATTATGTTTAGCAAAATAAAGCTACGTTATACCGTGAGAGATGTACAGTGAAAGAGGAGTTGTGTTGAACTCATCTTTTTGTGTGAATACATACCGGATTTAATTTTATTGTAGCTTGCTCGTTAATTGAATTAGCTGTGTTGGATTCTTTTGTTCCATTCTGCATGTTTGTTTTAATATTCTTTTGGCCAAGTCATCCAGAGTTCTCAGTCGGTTTATACAACCTTATTTTTACGATACCTGAAACACCTGTCTAGTATTTTTATGCAAAGAATCTATGTACAAAATTTCAAAACTGTAGGTATTATGAAAAATCTTTTAAGCCAGTAATTGTAACTGGTTGGCGACATAAATACATGTTCACCGGGCCACCCGGGCGACTGAGGGGTAGTTTTTCTTCCGCACCCAGCTGTGCGCTGGTACCTAATGCCTACTATGACCTGCCGTGACCTGCGTTGTATTTAGTGTCGGTGGTGTCCAAGTTGTGACCTTTATTAAATATTTTTGAGAAAAAATATAACATGGTGTAAAAATTATTGGAATCGATTCAGTTACTGATTCTGAACACTCAGGTTTCGCATACGCTAAAAATAATGTGGTACACTGCTACAAGTCAGGCAAACTCTGTGAAAATTTTAACATGTAGGTAAGAGTACTTTACAAGAAACCTAAGACCGACATGAAATTACCTCACGTTCAGGTTTCTATTTCTATGTATAGAGAACTAGATGTAATTAGTGCCCCGTGCGGTAACGGGTGGCACCGTGGCGTGGGTAGCACTAAACGTCTTTACCCTCGACTAGTTAATGCGTGCTTATTTTGAGGTTTCGCTCTTTGTGGTAACGACTAATGAGCGCCACTTTGGGTTCAGAAGGAGTATTATTTCGTACGGGCTTTGTAAAAAGAATTTGTTCACTACATAAGACATTTCTTGCCTTGTATGACAAGATTTGTATGACATATCAAAAGTAGAACTTTTTAGGACTCAAATATTCAAACAAATTAAGAGAATAAGTATTCGTCATGAAAAACCTCAAAAAACTTTTAATAACTCAGTAATTAACGTCAAACGTACGAAACTAATAAAAAAGGTTTTTTTTTACGGTGGGCAAAAATCATCTTATAACAACCCCCGCTCTTGGGTGGAGCGGGAGATAGTGTCAGACTCTTACTGACTAAAAACCCACCCCGTTCCTTCCAGCCTTCAAACCAAAGGCTCGAACTTCCTTTCGGATAACCCTGGCCCCAGTAGGCTTCGACCCAGCTGGGCCCCTACTGTTGCTGACAACTCCTTGAGGCGCGCGGGAACAGTGCACGCCGTCGACGTCTTGGGCTCGGTCCGGACAGTTACCGGACGGTCGGACAGCGAGCTACCCATGGCTCGCCGTCCACGAGCCCGCTTCTACGGTGGCCGGAAATCGGGATCGGAATAAATAGGGTCAATATTACATTTGCTATGTTATTGTTAATAAATTTTATTTGCGTTTTTACTTAGTTATTTAATTTAAATGAATATAATACTGATTTAATCATTGTCCAACATCATTGTGACCAACCCGCACTGGGCCCGCGTGGTGGATTACGGCCCTTTCCCTCTTCTAGAGCGGCGACCTGAGTCCCAGCAATGGGAACATTAAAAAGGCCGATGATGATGATAATAATTAATCATTGTCTGTCTGTTTTGTATTCGTTTTTGTATCTGTACATTTTGTTTATCAACATAATTTTAAGTACCTACTTATTAACACAAAAATAAAAATTAAACCGACTTCAAGAAGTACAAAATAACTTTAATTTCGGAATTCGGTGTTTCTATAATAGATCTTCTTGTCTCTTGTCTCTCTCTCTCTGAGAATCTTGTCTCTTCGTTATTTAACACCGACTTCCGAAATTTAAGTTATTTTTCACTTTTTAGTTATGGTAGCACCACTAAAAAGTACCTACCCTTCAGCTAAACATAAATTACCTTATAGCCAGAGTGCATCTCATAACGATTCTTATAATCCCAAATACGGTAAATATTACATGAATTTACCCCCTCCCCCTTTTCTTTCAGTCAGTCATCGACTACACGTATAAACAAAGCAATTTTACTTGTTACGACAATTCTGCTATGATTTTATGAGGAGTTCTGTTCCATATCTTCGAAGTTCATGATCAGATAATAACAATATTTCTATGGGACCAACTTGGAAGCATAACCTTTCAATCAAAAATTTTTTTTCAAAATCGGTCCACAATTGACCGAAATATCGGTACATAGATACAAAAAAAAAAAAACATACATTCAGCCGAACATAGAACCTCCTCCTTTTCGAAGTTGGTTAAAAATATGCATCTATTGTCTGAAACAAAACAAAAAGTAATAATAAATCAAGTAAATACAATAAATCTTATATTGCATTTTCCTATAGTAAAAAGAATTCTCATGATCAATCTAGAGTAAAAGCTCTCAGGTACATTATTTGTACGTTGGATATTGAAAGACGTGCACTAGGAGATATTGCTATGAGTTTCTATTGTTATTTTTCAGTATATGCATTCTCGCAACAATAATTACGCGTTCACGTGTGCTTACAAAGAGAACTGTGACTAAAGCATGGGTCTCATATCGTTCGGGTATTTTATTTCTTGTTTGATACCGTTTTAATAAAGAACAGGTAAATAGTGGCACAAAATTGATAGGTACAGAAGACTATCTCATGCATGTACTTCACTTTTTATACCTACGCACACTAATGAGCGTTTGAGCCGGAACTGTTCGACGAGTGTCCGAGACGCTACCAAGATATCGTGTCCGTGAGCGATGTCTATGTGTGCGTTGCTCGAGCGCCTTTTGTATGTTGATTGACTTCTGTACCCATATTTGAGCTAATGGCAAGAAGAAATATCACAAACAAAAAACGAAATAATAAATAAGTTACCTATAACACAAAAGAGAAACTTCAGCCATGTTCGTAACGTCTATGTATGGAGTAAATTTTAATTGACAAAGTTAAACCATGTAAGGTTAACTTCCATAGGTTTTTTTAAATTTATTGGTGCACTGGATCTTACCCTCTACTGTGATCTCTCTCTATAACTCAATGTTTTTATGGATGAAAACTCAACTCTGATATCCACATATTTTGTTATTTATACACAATAAAGAATTAAGAATTATGTTTAAAAACTCAGTATGCATTAATTTTTTATACTTAAAACCACTAAAGCCTGTACTGGCTTATACATAGTGAGTGAGTTCAGATAAATTAAATTATGTTAGAAAATAAGTTTATATTAACTAATTTATTCTTTACAGAAATGTTTTTTAAAATTCTCGTTTTGATTTTTTTGAGTTGCAGAGGTATTTATTTTGTATATTCACAGGAAGTTCGTTGATTATTTTTGGCAGAATGTGTGTCTGTTCTCATACCGTATGTATTATTGCATCTGGGCAAGGTAAACGTTCTTAGTTTTGGATGACGTGCAATCTTAATTTAATTATTTATATTATTAAATTCATCTTATAGTATAGAAAGTTTAGCCATGTTGTGTACTGGCAATATGTTGCAATAATGAAATAGTTCTGAGTAATCATTTTGTTTTCATTTTAGGTGGTGCTATGTTTTTGAGATTTCGTTTTATAAGGATTTGCATCCTCTTAGACTGGAAGCCATAGGCAACATATTCAGGATATGGTTGGGTAGCAGACTAGTGAACTTGGAGTACTGTAAAGATGACCTGCCCCCCTTGCCAAGTTACAACCGTTTCGCTTACGTCGAACGCTTCAAGTTGACCTTGCCGCCAATTGTTCTGTTCTGACCACGTAACTGAGCGTTGAGACGACGTCATTCCCGTACATTTGAAGCTTTCTTCTAGCGTTAACTATTGCAGATAGTAACTTGGCTAGGGGTACTGGTGTGGGTCGCTGGAATCCAAATGCTGCGCGATGACTAGCGGCCTATGTTAGACTATAATGATGATGCACACACTATTGTCTACATTTCTTTTAGTCTCTCTGTTCGCATGACTGCTGAAAAAAAAAGCAGTTTTTTTTTCAGCGAAAATCATAAAATGACCGCTCACCGCATCACCGCTCTTGGGCGGAGTGGAATATAGTGTCAGAATTTTATTGACAAAAAACTAACCCCGTTCCTTCGTGCTTTCATACCGGGGCTGTGCTACCTCACGAAACAGACCCTAGCCGCAGTAGGCTTCGACCCAGCCCCTGCTGTTGCTGACAACTTGAGTCGCGCGGGTACAGCGCGCGCCGTCGATGACTTAGGAAGCAGTAGTAGTACTTATGTCCATTATGCGCAATTTTCTCTGTGAACTTAAATAACAAAATGTTACAAAGACTGTCATACACAACGACACAAATCAACAAGCACAAATATCTCAAAGAACGTGAGATGTTTCGTAAATTCAGTAACAAAAATCTGGGCTCTATTATAGAAACAGCTTCCATTAACGATTACAAGGGTTTGATAGGAACTGTAGCGCACACGAAGCGGATTCCTCGCCGGATTCCTGTCGTGATAAGTTCTCCTCGTTTCTGCACGATTTGCTACTGATTATAGTCCTGCCAAATGAATTCCGAAGGCGAAAAAAAAAACTTTTAAGGGCCCCACTCGGTTGTCGCGCCGCGTTTTTATCAAGTATTAGCTTTTAACCTAAGTTTCGGCCGTGCGGAAATATTAATGAAGCTAGTACCGTGTGTACGGTTCACACGACGCTGAATACATTTTGTATGGTTTTAGATTACTGGGATTAAAGGAAAATGGGAATAAAATATATATTATAGTATATTTTTTATTCGCATATCCCAGCAGCTAATCTGGGCTACGAGATTGTTCGAAAGAAAGAAAGAAAAAAAATCGTTTATTCGAACCTCACACATACATTTAAATTAAAAAGCAGTAGAATATGATACAATACAGAAAATACCATACAATTTAGTAGGAAAACAAAAAATTACTTTATAATTTGTGTAAGTTCAAAAAGGCACCTAACTCAGCATAATTATGCTGCGATATCTATCGAGATAAATAACGCAGCGCTGGTATTCTGTTAGTGCCCGCGGTGATGCCACAGTCACACTTACGGAGACTAAATAAACTACATAGGTAGGTATCGGAACAAAATAATAAATATGAACATTGATGAAACAAACATTGGAAAAATAATAAATTAATACATTGGTAAAAAGCATGAATTTATGTTAATAAGTGTCATATGCTATAGAAATATTTGTAAAGAATGCAATAAATAATAAACTATAGACAGACGTCTGACGCCGCGCTCCAAAAGCATTTGTCAAAATCATAGACAAACAGATGAACGCGAGCGTACGGCGGCGGCGGCGGCGGTTCACAAATATTCGAGTGTATAGCATCTCTAACTAATCAGTATATCTAAGGAACACACACACACAGGCATGTTTTAGTCAGTAAAATTATTTGATACTCCCTCTTACTCACTTCATAGTCATAGTAGTTTATTGGTAAGGGATTCTTAAAAGTCATAACATAATAAGATCTTCACACTTATAGTTTCGGAAAACAGTGGCTATGACATACTAACGGACAGACAGACATGACGAATCCAGAAGGGTTTTTGACATTTGGCTAAAAACACTGAAAAGTACAAAATTCAAGTTCAAATTCAAGCAACTGTCCGTGGCCCCAGTAGGCCCGTACGGTTTGCTGACAACTCCTAGACGCACGCGTGAACCATCCGCGAAATTTCAGTAATATATTAAATCTGCTTGCGTATTAGGTACGTAATCAAAACAATGATTACGAGCCGGGACAAATGAAAATAACCCCCCAATATAAAAAACTCTTGGAAATACGGTTCTTGCGAAAGAAAATTTTAGTTCTGTAACCAAAACTTTGTAAGCCTTTCAAAACATCGACGATTGACGTCAATTTTCCACTGTTCCGGATATAAAATCATGAGAAATTCATTGCACAAGAAAAAAACTTTTACTAAAGCAAAATTTCAAAATGTTTAAATAAACCTAATATTTCAAGCCTTACAAAACATCGATGAAGTTAATTCGAGTCAACATTGACGTCAGTCTTCTACTGTTCCAAATATACAAATCCTGAGAAATACATCGCACAAGAAAAAACTCTTGCGCAAAAGTTCCAAATTTTTCTTTACAAATGAAAACAATACGATACTGTACTATGGTTTCTTTTAGAACGAAATTTGCGTTGGTTGCCTTTTTTCATTTTTTTTTTTATTAATTAATGTATTAAAAAAAGAAATATGTACAGAGAGAAGAAAATAAATATAAGGAAAGAAAAGAGGGTACAATGAGAGTAACGACATAGTTTTAAAAACACAGACAAAAAACAGACTTACTTAACAAAACCTATATTAATTCATGAATCCCCAAGCGACCACCGGTGGCCGCGCATCTATTGTCTTACTATTGTGTCTCTAATTGACGGTATCTGAAGGGTTAACAAAAATATAAAAAAGAAATATAAACTACGGTACATGATTGAAGTCCAATAAAGTTTTCACTCAGGACGACTTTAAGTCTATATCTATCTACTTAAGTATTCATTTTTCAAAATCATAATAGTACATTATGATAGAGTCTGTCTAATGAAAGCGTAACCTGGAGTTTTTTTTTTAAATTAAAGTGGCAACATTATTTTGCCGCCAAAATCACGTCTAAGTCTATGATTGCAATTGTCAGTTTTTTTAAACAGATATTTATTTATCAACAATAACTGCTTTATCATGGGTAAAACAGTATAAAGTTATGAGCGAAAGCTGCTACACACTATCATCAGTGAGTTTAAACAATAACAAGAAGAGAAAGAAGTTGTTTTCTAAGAAAAACAACAATGTTTATACACGATCTTGGATTTTTAAGTTAGTGTGACACTATGATCTTGATCATTGTTGACTGACCACTAGATATTTTTACGGTATGAATGATGATGACTATTTTATTTGACTATCGCAGTTTTGTGCTCTTGGTATTCTTGTCGGAAGGCCAAAACGCCAAATTGTAAATAAAGAATATTATATACGGCATTTTAGAGAACAGATAAAATAAATTTGGAATAATAACTATCATTTTGTGTATTATTAACCTTTACCATACATCTACCAATAAATAAATCTACACAATTTTAAGTTCTTATACAACTATTGTACAATCGTCATATATAAATAATACTCAAGTACCAAAACTTTTTTCTCCTACTATTTCAATAATACCATATTCAAATTTTTGAGTTTCAACCTCCTTTTCTCAGGTCACGCTTTCAGTAGACGGACTCTATGTGTGTAATGTTAGTGATTACCGTTGACGCGGTATTTAGACCCGAGCCAAGGCGAGGGTCTTAAGAGAACCGAGAACGGTAATCATTAATCACTCACGTGTATCATACGACGTTTTTCAATACACTTGTGGATAAAATAACTGTAAAACTAGTAAACTTTTGTGGCGGTAAAAATCTGTTTTCATATCCGCGCCCATTTTTTTAGGACGACCTGCGCCCATCCTAATACGATAAATGTCATAAAATTATGGCGGTGGAGAGGTTGAACAATAAGATTTTAACCACATTATAGCACTAGTGTGTACCGGTAATCAAAATGTCACAGTTTGGTAACAAATGCCTTTATATACCTAAGTGCAGTGCAATAAGAGTCACTTTATGAGCAAGTGTATTGAAAAATATGTCAATATGTTAAAACGGAATAACTATAGTCGACTATATAGTCGTACGTAACGTGAGAATATTCCCAACGTTCACCGAAAATAGCACAATTTCGCAATTTTAAGTACAACCGAAAGCTTCATACTCATAACTTATATTTTTATCTTGATTATGAGAATGTTGTCTTCTAATGAAACCTTTACTTTTTGTCATTAGCTTTACAAGTCTGTTGATAATCTATAGATTGGTTGGTGAAATGAAGCATGCCCCCCTAGCCCAATTACAATCGTTTCGCTTGCGTCGAACGTTTCGAGTAGACCTGGCCGCCAATTTTTTTGTTCTGACCACGTGACTGAGCATTGAGACGACGTTATTCCCGTACATTTGAAGCTTTCTACAAGCGTTAACTATTGCAGATTAGCAACTTGGCTAGGGGTACTGTTCACTATAAATAATAGGCAGGTTCTTGCTCTAATATAGAAACCAACACGACGCGACACGGCATTATTGCTTTTTATTTTTGTTGCTGGAGTCGCACTGTAACGTCAATTTCAAGGCGTTCGTGGTGCGAGTCCCGAACACTTTTCTGCACCTCATGTCGAAGGAAGACTTTTGGCTTTTTGGCTTTTGACTTTCCGTCGCTTCCGCGGACAGGTGCCACAGAACAGCACGAAGTAAACTTAGTGCAATGTGAAGTGTTACTAACATAGATTTAAGTTTTATTTACTAACGACAAGTTGTACTTACTATATATGTTAGTCTGTAAGGTATGTATCTATAAGCCAAGGTGCCTAATAATAAATGTATTATTATTATTATTATTCTACATACAATCCTATTAATATTATAAACGTGCAAGTTTGTAAGTGTTGATCTATAGATGTTTGTAACACTTTCACGCAAACCTATTGAATGGATTTCGTTGAAACTTGGTACACGGATAGACCATATCCTGGAATAGCATATACTATAACTTACCTTAGGAGTATGTTGACTAGGGATAATTTTCTACTAGTACGCGGGCGAAGCCGCTGGCATCAGCTAGTAATTTCATACTTAAGTAAATTGCTAGGCTGAAGTGGGTTTTGGCTATTACTAAATCTGCTCGATGCCATCAAACTTGTAAGAATAATACCGTTGGGCTTTCCAGTCTACCAAGGTACACCTAGGAGGATCGTAAGAGACAGAGGAGATAACAATTGACTCCTTCGAGCGCTTTCTAAAGGATTAGCGGGAAGAAGCCCAACACTGGAAGAACTTATTTATTTAATTATATTATAACACCTTTACAGACGCGTCCAAAGCGCTGTTATCAAACACTTAAATTATACATAGTAATTATAATATTATTAAACTAATTATAAATGATTTATCAGACCTTTCTGAATAAGTAATTGAGCTGCTTTTATAAATGTTGGTAGGTTTCAGCTAAATATATCCTCAGATAGCGATATCTCATTAACGATAGGTATGACTCGTGACAAAAGGGCAAGCTTTAAGAGGTTAGTCCTTGCAGACTCTAAGAAAGAGGGGCGGCGGCGCGCGCCCACACCTGTCCGATGCGAAATATTGGAAAGTCCTTTACCAAGGTGAAGTACAACATTACTGCCTCGCTGTTCTAGAGGTTGTAGCTACTGATGTGTACGAGGTCTTGGTTAGACTTTCGATCAGAAAAAGTGCAAGACTACAAGGAAGAGTTGGCATAAGAGTCAGAGAGGGTACCTAAAAAACTCTCAGCCATCGAAAAATTAATCTTGAAAACAGTTTGTGTTCTTTTTTATAACTTTTGAAATTAGAAGCTCGTGAAGGTGTTCTGAATGGAACTCAGGCGACAGAGAGCGAAGTATATCAAATGGTAAGTAGGAAGTAGGCAGCGTGAGGTGAAAAGCAAAATGGTGACTAATTCAGCATTGCTTTCATCAAGTTAAACAAAAGAGCGACCAATTAGTACCTCTGAAAACCTTTGAACGCTATCACATCAATTAAATGTTTCCACATAAATTGATATTAGTGTTATTAGTAATTATAACTCTGCGGTCTATCGGCTCGTTATTGCCACTTAATGATATGCCAATTAATTATGTTTACATTTATTTGATGGTTTATATCAAATAAATGTATTAATTAGAATAAATAAGGAATAAAATGTACATATAATACTTGGTGTAATTTGATTTTTGTAGCTACTAACATAGTTTTAAGTAAATATTGATACTAACCATTCTATGATTGTAAACTTGAAATAAAATGAGGTGTCGCGGCGTCCTTACCTTCCGCATGACACAGCCCACGAGATATGGAAAGTTTGGGAGATTCTTACACCGGATTGTGGCGAAAAATCGCCTAGATGTTACCACTGTGTGAATAGGACATGGTGGAGCATATGGTGAATATCTCTTGGGTGAAACACCACCGTGTCCTCGGTGGCGGTAACCTTTCTCATCGGTCCCTGGTTCCGGCCATGGTCTGGAGCGAGGGGGAATGGACATCCTCACGCCCCAGCCGCCGCTATCTCAATTTCGGCTACCAGCCACGGTCGGCACGGACGAGCCATTGCTCGTTGTTACTCATTGGTAACTTACCATCAGGCCGTACGATAATCGAGCCCAAGTTGTCGACAGCGTGTATTATTTCACACGCTCTTCAAAAAGCTGTCAGCAATGCGTAGGGGCCCAGCAGGGCTGATGCTCTCAACGCCGCGGGAATTTTCTGAAAAGGAAACTCGTGGTCCTAGAACGCAAAGAGCAACTGAAGGACACAGGAGTGGTTTTAGTCACTAAAGCGGGAAATGTCATGATATGATTCCCCACCTTATAGAAAAGAAAAGTCCAGTAAATTATATTTCTCGACAGCTAATCCTACACTAAATAGTTGTGAGTGGGAAGGTCGTCCCCTACTCATAAATTACCACCATTTCACACGTGAGCCGAGCTATATCGGGCTATCGGTCGGGCAATTTGGGGGCGTCAAAAGTTGTCACATTTACCAACGGTTGCGTCGCGAAATTACTCAGGACGGTCAAATGCCTCTCAGATATATATTTACAGGGGAAAAATCTATCTGTAATTTTCCGTATGGGGCACCCTCGTGGTTTTATGATGACCATCATCATTTGCCATCGTTTTGGTAACATTGACAGTTGTAAAAGGTTTGAATGCTGCTATTAAAAGTTTGGAATTGCGGGTAGTAAGGCCTGGCTTTTATTTATTGTGAAATGTTAGTACCTAATTATATGTTGTTTTATCTTGACTATATTTTTTTTAATGAGGGTCGTCTATTTGGCGGATTGATCTTGGGTGTGTGTAGACATGTCCACATAGTTCCTCTGTTCATAAGATTTTTTTCGAAAAAAATATTTTATCCATAATTTATTTATTCAAGATTTATGCGCTACGCAAACGGGGACTCTTTTTTTTCAGTACACACTCCGAACATTTTTTGTTAGTCATGAGTATTTGAGTGTTGGGTATGTGGTTTACGTATGCGCAGGGAGAAGATGATTTCATACTGGTTCTAGATAGAAATCAAATATTCTATAGTAGCTTGTATCTGACACAACACACATGTTGGCGCCAGCCTAAGAGGACAACTTTTTAATGACCCCACAGTTTAAGAAGTGTTAATATTTTTATGAAAACATTCTTGCCAACAAAATTGCCGACAATGTGCTAGTAGGTACTGTACAGGGGACCATCTGGGTCGAAGCCTACCGGGGTCGGGGTTATTCGAAAGGAAACTAGAGCCCCGGTATGAAGGCTAGAAGGAACGGCGCGGGGTTTTTAGTCAGTAAGACTCTGACACTGTCGCCCGCTCCACCCAAGAGCGGGTTTCGTCAATGACGATTTTCCCCGTCGAGAAAAAAAAAGGTACTGTACAACTAAAAAAAGAGAAGAACAAATATAGTGATAGGTCGTCGTTCAACCCAATGCAGATGCTTGAAGAATAATCTTAAAAAAGGTGAAAGTTTGTGAGTGTGTATGTATGTACATTTTATTGTTTGACTAACGTGACTAATGACAGTGACGAAATTTCTTGACATTATTTTTTGATATGCATGTTCTAAAAATATTTGCACGACTGATAAGTCGAATATAGTAAGTCTAAAAAATTATTTCAATATGTTAATATGTGTACCTATATTCTAGCAAATAAATAAACTTCATTTCATTTCAATAATTTTGCACTATCACGCGGGAATACTTTATTTTGTAACTTACATGGTGTACATAAAAAAGTATTTTATTTACAATTTTTCCAACTAATTAACTCTTACCAAACAGGCAAACAGTAACTAATTGAAACCTCATGAATAATTAAATTTTTAGGTACCCACAGCATTCCGCACTGTTTTTGATAAAGCGGTACTTACCCAATTAATTAATGGCATAATTAGCAAATCAATTAGTTGCAATTATACACATGAACAGTTGCATGAACCTTTTTACCGCATTTTTTGGTAACATTACAGTTTCATTACAGTAATAATAAAAGTGCAACTATTTTATTACAAGCTTTTTTTATTGAGTTTCACCTCTCCCGATGTTTGTCGGTCATCAAATCTTGCAAATTAAAGTTGACCCATTTCTCGGCTACTGATTGAGCTGAAATTTCTTCGATGGAAACCCCGTTTCCAATAAAGAAAAATATTTCTTTTTTTTGAAACTTGTTTCCAAAGTTGCTGAAGGAGAAATTTTGCATGCACGTGTAAATCACATGACAATGCAAAATGATTATGACATGGAGCTTATCCGATGATGGAACTAGAAGGTGGCTATAGGAACTTGGTAGTTAAAAGACACAACCCCAACGAGTTTGGACACGTATGATACGTCTTGACGAGTATTAATTATATTATATGTAGGTATACCGAGCTATGAAAAAATATTTTCATTAAAATCTTGTTTATTATTAGTAGCTCTTAAAACGGTGAAGGAAAACATCGTGAGGAAACTGACATGTACAAGAGTTAAAAATTCGAAGACATTTAGCAACCCACACTGGGCCCACATTACGGCCCCTTCCATAAAGACGAGGTCTTAGTCTCAGTAGTGATAATAAGACTATTGAACTGGGCTTATTTGTTGGAGTCGTAAAACACTTTTTTTTCGTTTGTTCAAAGTTATTATGTTTGTGAAAAATAAACGTATTTGCTTTTTTTCCAGTAATACAAATATGAATGCAAAGAGACTTGGGGCATTGCGTAAAAGAGATCTGTTAGTGAGTGGGGACTCACCAACAGATTCGTAACAGGTATCATTCGAAGCGTCTAATTGAATAGAGTATTTTTTATTATGGCGACATTTTCTCTAAAGTATGGGGTTGAGGTTTTATAAAACATTGTAATTTAACCCGAACTAACCTAACCCAAGTGTTTTAGGGCTTAAATATACGCATAATATTGCTAGCATACATTTTTTAATGTACTTGGGTGAGCCCTGTACGATTTTACAAAAATATTTGATAAAGGGGATTGTGTAAAACTGTCCCGAAAAATGACACAACAATAACGGCAATAACAACAGGTGTCATTCGAAGCGTCTAGTTGAATAGAGTTTTTTTTTTTATTATGGTGACTCGCCACAAAAATATGGCGTTTCAGTTTTTATAAAAATTTTATTCGAACCTAACTTAACTAACCTTAGTTGTGCGCATATCATTCATTGTATGGTACGTGGGGTTACAGATTTTTTTTAATGCATCAGTACCAATGCTTGACCACATTGTAATAGATTACAAATAGTAATTGTCTTTGTATTGAAAAATAAACTCATTATTTTAAACAAGTTTTTTTTTTATAAAAAAAGAACCTCATTCATTTGAAATAAATCAGCTATTTTGTTAATACATAGAAATGAACAAACTGACATCCATTTCATGTCTGTTAGAGGGTGGGGACGGTGACCAGCATCCTCCTTTCTTTAGGCAAAGAAATGTAGACAATAACGTCTGAAAAAAGAAAAGAAGAGTATGTATACCTATTTATTGTATAACTAATAATACTATAAATTTTAACTTTCTTAATATTTTTTTTTTATATTGTTTACTTTATGATTTGGCTTTGAAACGTTAAAGTATGATGATAATTATGTCAATCCTCGTTTGGCCTACTTTCTTTAGATCGATTTTTGTCATAGAAATCCTACACCAATGACATGACCAAATATTATTATTACATTTAACATATAAAATAAAATTATGGAATAAATGAAGTAAACAAAGCAATAGTAGAACAGCCCCGACCATAGAAATATAAAAAATATATATCTATCACCCCGACCTACCCCTATCTTGTTAAATGCACTACTTTCTATGCGAGAGGGGTGCCTCTTAATTTCCGTCGGGGAAAACAAATCGCTCGGAAGAACGAAAAAATTATCGCAACATTAAATCGAAAGCAAGTTTATTTATATCTTGACTTTGAAAAGTATTTGAATGTTATCAAAATGCATTACATTTTTATCGTGATATATAATAATATACACTTAATGAGCTTTTTGTGAGAACGTTCGGGTTATGGTATAGTATTTAAAAAAATGTGTTTCGCGTAAGTTAAATAATTAGATATAACATTTATTTATGTTGATGGATGCGAGACGCACAGGAACGTTCGTTGTGGCGACGCTTGGGGGAGGCCTATGTCCAACAGTGGACGTGTATCGGCTGAAATGATGATGATGATAAACATTTATTTTAAATGCACCATCAGGTGAGATGGTGGTCAAACGCGAACTTATCAATAATCTATACTTATAATAAATCTGTAGAGAGGTCAATTCTGTACATGAAATATATTTCCAAAATAACTATCAGGGGGTAATTAGTGATCGATACTGATGCTAAAAATGCGAATAGTAAAATTTTTGTCTGTCTGTCTGTCTGTCTGTCTGTCTGTCTGTCTGTATGTTCTTTATAGAAACAAAAACTACTCGATGGATTTTAACGAAACTTGGTACAATCATTCTTCATACTCCTGGACAGGTTATAGTATACTTTTCATCACGCTACGATCAATAGGAGCAGAGCAGGGAAGGAAAATGTTGGGGAAACGGGAGAAATTACTCCATTTTTTAAGCTTCCGTCGCGTTTGCAGCCTTAATGGTTAAAGCTACACAGAAAACATGTATAACGGAAATGTTCTCCTCAAAATTATATAAAAAATGTCTCACAACAGCATACGTCTATCTTTTATGGTTAACTCACAATAACACATGTAACTGCCGATAGCTTAGCAGTTCTGAGCTTTCTGTTTATTTTTGTCTACTCTTACGTTTATAACACTGGTTGTCGCTGGCATAAGCAACAGGATCCGCGTACGAAGTCGCTGGCAGAAGCTAGTAAAAAATAAAATACAAATTAAGAGGGTCTAGAGACTCAGTCAAACCATTGTAACACTTTTGTGAGGTTTAGTTTGTAATTTTTCCGGGGTCAGTTCTGTGTGCAACTCTTTTCCTGCTGCATATTAGTGAACTGACTGACTGGCATATCATAGCTCAGCCAAAACTACTGGGACTAGGAAGAAACTAACTAGGGCCCTGCAATTTTGCACAACGTTTCCTTTAACGCCGTAAGCGAGCAGTAAGAGAGGATTTTCCAAAATTGGATGAAAGGGGGTCTAAAATTTCGTATAAAACAACCTGACGTTTTATGTGGACAAAGCCGCTGGCAAAAGCTAGTCTTATTATATAATATCCCGTCTGATTACTCCAAAGGAGTGATAAACTAATTAACAGACATTTCGCCAGTTATGATTAAATTCTAACTGGGCGCAAATTAGTTTAAGATAATTCTAAGAAATCGTTGCGAATGTCTCTTTACACCGTCATGTTGTTCCAAGAACCTTTTGCGACTCTCGATGGCTTTTCCAACACTAAAACTATGATGATCGAAGAGACAAAAGGACCTGTTGCTTCAACGTTGTCATTTTCTTGTGAATACCTTTATTCTTGTCCTTTGGGACATTTGTTTTTTTTGGGCCATGACGGAAAAATGTTATCTCTATGGCGTTCAAATCGCAGAATATAAGAAGAACTCGTGACTTAATAAAAAAAAAACGGGTCGATGAAAGGTTAAATGGCACTTATCGAAATGAACCTATGAGTGAGTAACTGTAACTCGTAACTTATTGGAGAGTCATGACTGTGAGATTCCCTGTCGTAGTCTGTGTTTCCTGGTAGCAACCCAGGGAACTTTATGTTAAGATTGAATACACACTAACACCCAGTGAAAACACTAATAACCTTGCAGGGCTCGCGGATGGCGAGCCATGGGTAGCTCGCTGTCCGACCGTCCAATAACTGTCCGGACCGAGCCCAAGACGTTGACGGCGCGCACTGTTCCTGCGCCTCAAGGAGTGGTCAGCAACAGGAAGGGCCATGCTGGGTCGAAGCCTACTGGCGCCAGGGTTATCCGAAAGGAAACTCGAGCCCCGGTAAGAAGAGGCTAGAAGGAACGGGGTGGGTTTTTAGTCAGTAAAAGTCTCGGAAAATCACACTATCTCCCGCTCCACCCAAGAGCGGGGGTTGTCATTAGATGATTTTTGCCCACCGTAAAAAAAAAGAAAAAAAGGAATGGTTTTGGTCTTCAAAGAGGTTACGAGTACTTACCCAGAAGTAACCTCTTTGAAGTGTACTCCATCGTCAACCACATCATCACTTACCATCAGATGAGAAAGTGGTCGAGTGCGAGATCTTTGACAATCAGGAGAAAGTATGACCAGTCATTCCAAGGAGCCAGTCTTTTTTATTACTCAGTAACTTGATTATAGAGACTAGCGAGGTAGATACCCCATGTAAAATTCTGGTATTAGCTAGTATCCGATTAAACTGAGAATTGAACACCAGGGGTCCATAGAAAGACAGAAGTTAGTATTTTTGGTTCGATTTAAAATAAAATCGTTTTGTTGGAAAGAGCAACCGTGGCCATAGACCGCCAACGGAACACGGGTGATAGAATAGTGTTCTTTAGGAATAATTTGATGAACTCCCCGCCTAAAAAAATCCCGGAATAAGGTCTCAAACAGACAGAGAGTTACTAGAAACATTTGAATCTTGGGTGTTGCTTATTTCCAGTTATTTCAATTTGATAAAGTTTAAATTAGTTATTTTGAAACTTGAATAAAATTTGAGACTTGGAAATAAATATCACCGTATTTGTGTAATTCAGTAGTCCAAAGACGATTAAGAATGTTAATCAATGTTATTTCTTCAAAACCACAATTAATTCTGAAAGTATTAAATTGTTTATTTACTATTTACACTCAAGGTAAAAGGTGTACCTATTAACAGGTCTGTGATAAAACCTGTATGTATTAAAATGTTGGTAAAGACGAATGAAATAAGATTGCAAATGCATTGCTGTGGAGATAAGAATGTAGAGTGAGTGTAGTGTGACGAGAATAGATAGAATAAGAAATGAATTTTAGACGACGTTTGAAAGTCGTGCCAGCACCTAACTAATAAGTTGAAAGGTATTGTGTGGAAAGGTGAAAAGAAGGCATGAAACGCATATTATTTTAACAGATAAAAGTACACGCGGATGGATGGTAGGATTGGGAATGGATCAAAGAAGTGATGAATGGATTGTATGAGGCTAGCGTGACAAACAGAGTGGAAGAGAAAAAAACGTGTTGTACCGACCCCAAATAACATGCGGCAAGGCTGGGAAGATGATGATTGAAGTGGTATATTGCGGAGGATTGTTTCGACGCCATACTTAAGATTACTCTTTATTTATTTAAGGCATTTAAATATTTATTTTAGGCCCACTTTTATTTAGTAGGTTTTTTTTTAATGAAATGTCACTCATAAAAATAGGCACAATTTTCAGCGAGTAGTTATATTTTACAAGCTTGCAAATTAAATTTGACCCACTTCACGCATATCGATTGAGCTGAAATTTTGCATGAATGTGTAACTCAGATGACAATGTAAAATTATTATAACATGGATCTGATGATGGAACCAGAAGATGGCCATATTAACTTGGTAATTAAACGACACAACCCCATCAAGTTTGGGCTCGTATCATTTGTCTTGACGAGTATTAATTATATAGGTACCGAGCTTAAAAAGCTTGCTATGGAAAAATGATTTTCATTAGAAACTTCGTACCTTAGTAAAAAGATTAGTGGTTGCATCAAAACAAACGATGTTTTCAAAACTTTTACTAAAGGATAATTACAACAGAGAACAATAACTAACTTTGAAGTTATTTTATAACTTTTCTCTTCTACGGCTGCACCTGAGTGCGATTCAAATTGCAGGCTAGTTATATTTTTTCTATCAACTTTATTTGCAATCACTTTGTCTTAGCAATTTCCTTTCTAAAGCGCGGTCCACCGGAACACTGGAACCTAATGAAAGAAATGAAGACATACAACGCTGGTTGCTGTCAACTCTTTTAAATAATAATGAATTTCTCAAACAATGGTCTCCTTCACAGGTATATTATTTATTTTTTCTTTTCAATTGTCTACTGAGGCCATTCAAAGTTTTCAGAAAGGCGCTTGAAAATTTCATTAAAAGACCTAGGCTGGCTATTGTCTGATGAACGCTCCATTGTTTTATTAAAGAAAACACACAGAAATTTTCGCATTTCCTAGAAAAATCTCAACGTGACTTTTTTATGAAGTCTTAGCAATGATCGCTTTCACTACTGCTGAGTATGTAACCCTTTTTGTTTAAGAAAAGGTATGACTGCTATGCATAAAAAAATGTTTGTGTGATGAGCACAATCATTTGTGTTACATGTAATTTATTATTAATATGTATGTATTTAGAAATATATGTATGAATAGTCTAGAACTTATAGGTCAAGCTAGGGTTAGGGCGTAAGAGTCCAGCAGAGCCGATGCCCGCGAGCTAAGACCGCGGGGAATTTCTGAAATGGAAACGTGAGTGGTGTCTATGTGTGCGTTGCTCGCGCACTTTTTATGTAGATTGGCTTCTGTACCTATCTATTTTGTGGTAAAGCAGTGGACGCCAATAGGCTGATATAATGATGTTGAATTAATTATGTGGCAACATGAGTATGATCATCAATTTCATTAGCATAAGGTATCAATTTACAGCCACCATAACATAACCCATCGTAAATTCGTCATACCTATTTATGGTATATATTCTTAATACAAATAAGTTTCAGTATGGCCATTTCATTTTCATTAGATCATCATCATTATCATATCAGCCAAAAGACGTCCACTGTTGGACATAGGCCTCCCCAAGCGTCGCCACAACGATCGGTCCTGTGCGTCACGCATTCATCGGATTCCCGCGACCTTGACCAGGTCATCGGTACACTTTGAAGGAGGCCTTTCAACGCTGCGTCTTCCGGTACAAAGTCACCACTCCAGAACCTTTCGTCCCCATCGACCATCTGTTTTGCGGGCAACGTGCCCTGCCCATTGCTACTTAACATTAGATAGATCAATTTAAAAAAAGTTTAAATATTAATGGTGTCTGCAATATAGTTCAGTGAAAGAGTTAGTTTTTTTTTTTAAATATCACTGTTTACGAGAGAGTCAACCTTCTATGCAGTTCTAACATACTTTTTCAATATACTTGCTCATAAAGTGACTCTTATTGCACTTAGGTATATAATCTCACTTGTTACCAAACTGTGACATTTTGGTTACCATTACGCACTAGTGCTATAGTGTGGTTAAAATCTTTTTGTTCGACCTCTTCCCGGCCATATTTGTATTACATTTGTCTTATAAGGATGCGCGCATGTGAAAACAGATTTTTCCCGCCACAAAAGTTTACTAGTTTTACAGTTATTTTATTGACAAGTGTATTGAAAAACGTCGTTTGATACACGTGAATGATTAATGACTACCGTTCTCGGCTCTCTTAAGACCCTCGCCATGGCTCGGGTGTAAATACCGCCTCGACGGTAACCACTAACATTACACATGTACACACAAAACAAATGACATTAAACGAAACAAACCTATCGAGTTTGGGCTTGTATGATTCGTCTTGACGAGTATTAATTTTATAGGTATACCGAGCTATAAAAGCTTGCTATGAAAAAATGAGTTTCATTAAAAACTTGTCAATGTTTTAGTGCAATGAGGTGGCGGGCCAAGCGCTGTGTATTTCAACTTATATTTATTATTTATATGTGCTGGGGTAATTATTCATATAATAAATGATATGCAGGATATTCGTTTTATAGGGGGAATTAGTTTGTTTATTCCATTAACTTCTTTATGTATAAATATTTCTAATTTGGCTTTATGTGGAATTCCTTTTTTAGCTGGGTTTTACTCTAAAGATTTAATTTTAGAATTAGTTAGATTTAGAAATTTAAATTTAAGAATTTTTTTTTATATTATTTTTCTACAGGTTTAACTATATTTTATACTTTTCGTTTATTAATATATTTAATAGTAAATGATTATAATTTAATAAGAGTTTATAATTTATATGATGAGGATTATGTTATATTAAAAAGAATGTTAGTTTTATTGTTTATAAGAATTATTAGAGGAAGATTTTTAAGATGATTAATTTTTTCTTATCCTTATATAATTTATTTACCTTTCAATTTGAAAATAATAGTTGTAAGTAGTAAGTTTTTGTAATTTTTTAAAATTACATACTTAATACTATATTATGATAGGAATGAATTCACAATATGTTGACAGACAGACAGACATCTATTGTAGCCTAATCTGAAATGTGATGATGCAAAATAAAGAGGACAAGTAACAGGAGCATTTAGTATTATAGTCTCGAATCTATTGGGCATTGACTGGCCAGTTGGCCAGCCAATGCCAAATGTTTATGTGATAAGCATGATCATTTGTTCTGTGTCTGGGTGTAATTTATTTATAATATGTATGTATTTAGAAATATATAAGTATGTTTATCAGTTATCTAGACAACTAATTGTAGCAACTTGGCAGAGCTTTTGTTATGGGTACTAGTACCCATAACACAAGCTCTTTATTTTTTTATTTTTTATTATTGTTATGCTCGCGATTGACCACTATCTCACCTGATGGTAAGTGATGATGTGGTCGATGATGGAGCACGCTTGCCTAGAAGTAAAAAAGACCCCCAAGTTGTAGCCATCATAGCTCTGCCTAGCTTTTTGACTAGACGGCGTTGTGTGATAGTTGTGGTATATTATACAAACTTATCACACATATACTTGTGTAATCATAAATCCGGGTACATTCATCCATACTAATAATTTAGGTATTCCACTGTAGCTGGAAAAAATTGGGTGTACTATCGCAACTATCGATAACTAATGCACGAACTATAATAAATGTAGGACGAATAGAATAACACAATAATATCCAAACGTATTGTTTGATATATAAAATGAAAACAAAGTAAATAATAAACATGAGTAAACATGCGGTAGAAATTATAACAACAACGCAATAAGGTCATTGGAAATGAAACAAATATTGGTTGTTGCAATCAACCTGGCCTGCACTTGCAATGTTCGCAACCCCCAGCTGGGGACCAGGGGGCTACAACAATAGGTACATACAAACACAATACCGAATAACAAATGCTATTGATTCGCTGACCGACGCTTTAATCCCGCGAATCCCCTCGCGGAAACATATTGCTTACAGCTGAGTCTAATAAAAAATATCAAGGGGAAACACGTTACCCAATCTACAAGTGTAATAAATTTAAATGACATTTATATTCGTACTATGGTATTATTAAAGGTTTAATAAAAGTCTCCAAAACCACATACAATATATCAGGATTTAGATTTTCTAGTAAGTTGTCAAATTGATTTAAAGATTTAATTTTAATAAAAAATAACCTGATGGTAAGCTGCGGTGCAATCGTAGACGGTGAAGCGCACTAGTTCGTAAAAGTTCTATTCATTGTAGCGTTCAAGACACCAACGTTATAATAGGACGTGAAGACTGCAGCAGGCAATTGTGCCAGTCTTTTGATGGACAAGTATAACGACGAGACAAAACACTCAGCCCAGACTGCGGCGAAAAGCGCGTCCGTATTCGAATAAATTCACAATATGTTGACAGACAAACAGACAGACAGCGAGACAGACAAAAAGACAGACAGACAGACGGGCAGACAGATTTTTCGTTAACTTAGAACTTTGGTTTTTACAGCTTCAAGGGAACGCAGACCTAAGCATATATAGGGTGACTGGTAATTAGTGACCGATAATTATACACCTGATTGTACTCATGATTTTAAACAACTTTCCCAAAGAAACTTTTTTTTATGCTCATTAGTTTTATCATAATAACAAAACAGCTGTTCGCAGAAATTCGCGCTCACCGCGGTCACCCATAGTTTCGCGCTGCTCGATGGTTTTGCAAGCAGCGCAAATAGTGATAGAGCACCTTTTTATCACTATTGCGGCTAACAGCTGAGCTTTGTTATGGTGATAAAACTAATAAGTATAAAAAAAAGTTTCTTTGGGAAAGTTGTTTGTAATCATGAGTACAATCACGTGTACAAGTATCGGTCACTAATTACCAGTCACTCTATAAAGTTTTAATTTCAACTCTATACCTCTAAGCGTTCCCGAGGTTAAAGGTCTTGACAGACAGACAGACGGACAACAAAGCGAACCTGTCAGGGATCCGTTTTATACTTTTGAGGTACGGAACCTTAAAAAAATACAAATTCGATCATGAAACAAAAGCTTTTCATTATACCGGACATTGTTGCCACGATTTCCGGCGAACAAGCAAGGTATGGCATTTTTCATATATCCATAAGAAAAATGCCGTACCGTAAGGTATTTTCTTATGAACCTTTTGTTTACGTTGTGTATAGCTTTTTGATCATAATTACATTATTTTTTTGATACTTCTTAGTACGTAATTTTTATGTCTAGTGTGTTTTATAACACTCTATCGTAATTTCAATCGAAAGGCGTTCACTGCTGGACATAGGCCTCCCCATAGTGTCGTCACAACGACCGGCCCTGTGCGTTTCACATCCATAGGATTCTCACGACCCTCACTAGGTTATCAGTTCACCTTGTGCGAGGCCTCCACTCCAGTACCATTCAACCCCATCGACCATCTGTTCTGCGAGCAATGTGCTCTGCCCACTGCCACTTGAGTTGGGTGTTATACCGTTTCTGAAAAACTAACAAATTATCAAGTACTTACTTAATTTTTTATTTGTTATTGTATAGTTAATATCGTTCCAGAGATATTCGTAGGCACGGGATTATTCTCAAGAATGGCTTTGGATCAACTGAAGGAATATAGAATTAATAGATTTTAATGGCAACTGTTTTCAAGCCAGGTGTCATAATAATAGGGTAGTTTCCTGGGTCAAAATAACTACATTTTATTTAGTCCGTGTTTTAGATTATAAAAAAATATTGGACACGTATTTTTTTCTTTTTTAGATTAAACAAAAAATAACAAAGAGAAAAGAGTAAAAGAGAAAAGAGAAAGTTACGTGTGACGTCACCCCGTGCGAAAAAATGTAATACGGCGAAAAAAAAATACGTGTCCCTTATTTTTGAATAATCTAAAAGACGGACTAAATAAATTTTTTTAGGCAACTAGCCCATTCGCACGGGTTGTATAACGCTAACTACTTGTAGATTTCGGGTCAAAACAAAAGAGATTCCACAACTGCATAGCACCGTTTTTCGTCAATCGTCATAAAAGGTACATCGACATTATTTGTTCAATCATTGAAAAGCGCCTCCCCCAGCGAAGCAGTAGCGATACCTACTTAATGTTTTATTATGCAATAAAACCGGAGAATGCAGCTGCAACACATTAGTTATGCTGGTGTCCGACATGTTGTTTTTTTTTATTTGAGTTCCGTACTTCATAGGCAAGGAAGTAGAGTATTTTTTTTTTAAATATAGTCTTTATCCGTCTATCGTAGATGTTTTAGGCAATAATTGAACAAAAGAATTCTAATAAGTGTCGAATCCACATTGCCAATAAAAAACTGTTAAATAATACTACTTGTCTACATCATAGTATTATGATAAAGATATTTTATTCCCAGACACAAATATTTACCTGGTTTAGGAGTTAACTACAGCAAAAAAGCAATACTATTTAAAAGAACACGTATTGAATATACTGATATAAATAAATAAAAAATGGTATATATTGTGTCTAAAAAGCCAAACGACTTGGGTAATAATTAGGGTAAAATGAAATCAGATGTAGTCAACACTGGTTCAATCATCAAGATTGATTAAGAGATCTTGATCATTGTTTACTAATAGAAGAATCTTATAAAAAGTTTTAAATGATTCAGTATTATTAGGCAACTTTTTAACAACAAAAAATGCAGAAGAAATACCTATTTCAGTCTCTTTAATGATATTTTTATTACAAGTAGGAAATAAAGTAAGTTGCAAGTAATAACATAAATCTGGAATCGTAAGAGAAATCTGATTCTAAATCAAAGTCAAATATGTATTTGTGACACAGGTATAATGTATGTAGGTACAGGTACATGGTGGTAATTATAAAATATCGACTCACTATTATTCTACTCCGCTTATTGATTCATCATCACTACCATATTATGATCAACATCTGTAGTAGAACTATCATCATCTCAAGAAACAAGTGAATGACAACTAAAATTCAAAATTCGCGTTCCCAACGACAGATTTTTTATTTCCGTCATAAATTCCCAAGTCGTTTGACTTTTTAGACAGACTATACCTTATGAAAAAAAATATATAAAACCATCAGATGCGAATATTATGATACTTACAATATAAGCTCTCTCTATCTTATTTTAAATAACCATAATTGTTCTTATGAGAAATAAAATTCTTCACAATATTCATTCATTGTACGAAATAAAGTAAAAACTATTGATCGTACAGTCGAAAATACAGCCTGTGTAACTTTTTGAGAATGTTGAGCAGTTTGTTTTCAAACCCCAATTTTAGAACTGTCTAACTCCTCGAGCTTTTTTTTTTCAACGATACGCGTACGTAGAAAGTTTCGCTCAACATTTGCTGTTACTAATTAAATTATTGTGTTCGTGTGTTAAATTAACAAGTATAAATTTTGCATGAGTTGGTTCAGATAAGGTGGTGGGCGGCTGAGGCTATGAAATATTTATTTGGTGCCTTCACGAAGTAATTAGGCCGGCGATGCCCTCTCTAGCCTTAACCTAGTTGAAATAATAATTAATTATTTATTGAATAAGAAAGTTATGGCTCGAGGAATTACAGAGATTTTATTGTTAAAATGTTTGTTTCAGGTTCATTTTAATAATTTTATTGTTGGTATGTTGCTATGGAGCGTAGTATACCTACTTACATCATGCTGAGAGTGTACACAACATGTGAAAAAGCCAGTCATTCAAGCGAGAAAAAGGGATGGAGCTATATATAATGTATAGCTCCATCCCTCTTACTCGCTCGAACGACTGACAGTTTAGCACGTCATGGCAAGTCCTCTATGCTCCAAAACACAGATCATTGATGTGACTAAGAAAGTGATCCCGTTTAATTTTTTGACTGTCAGTCATGTATAAATTAGGACAAAGCATAAACTGTCCACCAAGCCATGATCACGACTACATGACAGATTAAAGAATAAAACTTGGCGCGAAAAGCACGTTGCTGCCTTATGACCGGTCAAAATAATGGGGCAGGGTTAGACATGTCTGTCGTATGCCAATCGAAAGATAGGCCCGTAAAATTTGAAATTGATGCCTTGAAATCACACAGCACGAGGTTACGGTAAACCATGCAGGAGATGGTACTTAGATATCTTTGTTCAGCCTTTGTCCAACGGAAACTCGATACTCGTATAATAATATTTGACCTTTAAAAATTCATCTCTAAATGAAATTAAGAAATAAATGATTAAGAGATGAATCGAATTAGGAGATTTATTAGTTTTATAGAAAATCCATAACTGGAATTCAAGAAATTGTAAACAAATAAAAATATCAAAATTTAAAACCATCAAAGTCAAATCCTTGTTATTGTGAATAACTTCTCAGAAATGTCTTAATATAAAAGAAAATAATTATTTTATCAGTCTAATAAACTACAATTCAGGTATTCTACAGCTAATAAGAGAACTGCGTTACAAATGTCAATATTTATCAGCTGATCCCAAAAGAATGGAAGCCAAACAACGACAGTATCAGTCGCCTATTATCTCCAGCAAATTGTAAAAGTCAACAGAGGGAACTTCGTCCGATACACTCAACCGCACCACACTATAACGCTTGAACTGCGAATATCAACCTTCTGGTAATCACATAAAAAACTATTCATTTAGAACACTTTTTTTGTGTTCTTTTTTTATAATTTCAAAAAAGGAATACTGCTTTCTTTATGTAAATTAAAAAAGAACCAAAAAGAACATATGCATTTGAAAAATATTCGAATCTATATTGACAGCAGTACAGACAACACTGCCATCATCTGACGACCGCACTATTAAAACTACGCACCATTATAATACAAACGACGTTTTACATGACAAGGACAGACGAATACTTTCTGAAGCGTATAATTTCCCCAATTTTCCCCAAAAATATTAGTGTTTTGTAATGTTTGATTAGTGAAATTTTTTTATTCTTCTATAGTTTTGGTGGTAATAAAATATTGTATCTATAGGAAATATGCATGCATTTTTTTTCTGAAGTAAGTAAATATTTTTAACTATTAGAGCTAAAATTGAGAAATAATTTATAAAATATCTTCATCAAAAATGAAGTTATTAAGCTTTAAAGTAACTAAAATAAGAAAGAAAAATCCATCGTCAGGTTTAGCATCAAAGTTCAGCAGGCCGCCATAGAAAAAGGCGTTTAGACGAGTAAGACCACCACAGAACAAAGGAATCATACAGGACCACGGAGTAAGACATTAATTTTCACTGTTAATGTTTTATTTTTGTATATTTATTTATACAATGGTTGGATATATTTTTTTCGCATAATAATAAATAAATTCCCTATTGTCAACATGGATGAGCAGATGACTGTACTTGTGAACAATTGAATATAAACTTGTCATGGATGCGTTATTGTTATTTTCTATCCACGATAAAATTTATTATTTGGCTTCAGTTACTTATTTTGTTATTCTAATTTTGCTGGCGATATTTTTATATCGGCTGTCTAAACAATGGTTCCATGAATTTAAATAATAATTAGTGCATCGATCTAAAAGAAGTGGGTCGTAAATATTGTTTTCGTAAAAGGATTACCAGTTTTAAAACTGTTGCTAGGTAAATATAGAAATTAAAAAATAACGATAATCTTAAAAACATGAGCAATAATCCCTTAATGCGCTTATGCCAATTAAGAGCTTATTGCTTATCTTTTTTTTCTTGTTATTTTTTAGTATAATTTGTTTACTATTTTCAGCGCTTCCACCTTCATGAAAGTAGAAAAAGATACCAAAGGAACACATCATCATCATCATTTCAGCCGACAGACGTCCACTGTTGGACATAGGCCTCCCCTAAGTGTCGCCACAATGATCGATCCTGCGCGTCTCGCATCCATCGGTTTCCCGCAACCTTCACCAGATCATCGGTCCACCTTGCAGGAGGCCTTCCGAAGGAACACATGCTCGGGACAAAAAGTATCATAAACGTATTATTTACACTATCACACTTATCACATTCCGCTAATAACCCTATTTTGTTGGTTTACATTATTTTAGTACCGTGCACCACCAATACATACTAGTATATGTCGCAGGTTTTTCACAAAATTAGGTTTTTGATGAAAAACCGGTAGATCATAAACCTATAAAAGTTCAGGTTTTTGATCAAACACCTGAACTAGTTTAGGTTTATGATCAATCTGCTACTGCCTTTAACGAACCTGTATCGACCAATTAACTGAGTTTGCGTGAAATTGCTTCAAAGATGTCTTTATTTGAAGGTCAAGTTTTTAAGAAATGCTCATGTGAAAAATCTAAAGTACGCTGCAAGACTATTCGGAGTGCATGCAAAACAAAATGTCACAAGTCTACAAACTGTCATAATAAATAATTTATATTAAGAGATTAATAAAAAAAGCAAGCACGTGGTAAACTTTTCTTTATTACATTTTTTTTTAAACTTGACTGTTTAGTCGTATTTAATAGTAACTAAAATCAGGTAAAATTGAAACATTAGCATAATTAGATTAAAGAACGAGAATATTGATTGGATCATGGATGTAAAATTTTATTAATAAATTTTTTTTTCCTTTCTACTAAGTTACAAATTAATGATGGTTTTATTTATTTCATTTAAACTAATTTTGTCATAAAGCAAAGCAATTTTGCCTAGAACTTCATCATAAACTCGTTCAGGTTTTTGATCAAAAATCTGGACTGTAACAGGTTTATGACGAAATTGAGTTTAAAATTTGTCATCATCCGGTTTTTCATCAAAAACCCAGGTTTTTGATCAAAAACCTAATTTTGTGAAAAACCTGCGACATATATATTGCACTCTAAAACTGTTTAACGTCAGTTGCGTCACAACCACAGGTTTAGTTGAAAACCAGCGTCAGGCACTAGTTGGCGTCTGCGTCAGCGTCTGGCATTCATGCTGAACTAGGCCTACTTTTTTAATAATAATAATAATTCAATAATAATTCTTTTATTGACATAATAAACATTTACAAAAATAGTGACGCCCTGACTCCTGCGCTAGGCATAGTGCCTGTGTTACAGGAGCCAGTGTCTTGTACCAATTACGTGCGTCGTTTTAAACAATAAAATACTGGAATAAAAAATACATTTATACAAAATTAAAATGAAGTAAAAAACAAAAAATATGTATGTGTGATGTTGATGTAGATGTAGATGTTGGTGTGTAGTGTAGTGTTTGTGAATGTAGTGCTTATGTGGAAAATTTGTAGATTATAGAATACATAAATAGATAACGTTTGTCTTGAAGCTATTTAAATAAGAGTTCAGTACGTGTGTAGTCAAGGGTCAGAAGCCACAGTTTTACCTTATTTTTGACTTCTATGATTGCGAGAGGATTTATCTGAAGTTCGTTATTCACTCTATTATACAACTTAATGGACAAATACTTGTGCTGCCTCCTAGCCGATGCCGTTCGACATTTTGACAAAGGACAAACGTTCCGTATAGTGCGCCTTCCTAAAATACTTTTATTGTATGGAGTAATAAGGTGCTGTTTGGAGACAATTTGTAAAATATACATTTGCCGTACTGTCAAAACTTGACATGACTCATATACAATTGTAGTCGGGAACCTGAATAACCTGCGTGTCATTACCTTAAGAAGAGATCTTTGAGCTCTCTCAAGGCGTATCATGTGCGTTTTACACGCGCCGCCCCAAACTCGGATACAGTATCCGAGAACTGACTGTGCTAACGCGTAATACACCGTTCGTAACAACTCGAAATCAGCCACATCCCTGAGTTTTTTGAAAACCCAAACCAATTTTCTGATACGCGAGGTGGTAAGTTCAATGTGTTGGCGCCAGCTTAGCTTTTCATCTAATGTAACTCCCAGATATTTCACAGATACTGATTTCCCTATAGCTAAGCATGAGCAGGGAGTATTTCCATGAATTGAGTTACACACATGCAGTTTGATTTCAATTGGTCTGGGTTTACTTCTAGAGAAGCTGAACTGAATCTGTGTCGACTTTGAAAGATTTAGCGTCAGTAAATTAGCGCTCACACTTTGGTGCAGCCATAAGGCTCATTTTTTTTTCATTTTTTTGTGTTAGTTAAATATTGTGTTGGTGCCTTGTGCTGTAGCAAATAAAAACTTTTTCTATCTATATGTGCTAGTCCAGGACATACTCTACCCGTGTACCTTATTCTATCTAAAAATATAGGACAAAGAAACAGGTACACACACATTGCACCCTGAAAACAAAAGTGGTATTATACCAAAAAGATGATTTATCACACAGTCATAAAGTTTTCAATGTACTCATTTACTTGATAAGAAGGTTGCGAATCAATTACTGAGGAACATCAGCTATTGGAACAAAGACTTTGACAACCAGATTATAAATGGGTATGTCATATGGGTAGTATGTGGAGTTGTCAGCACCAGGAGGGGCCCAGCTGGGTCAAAGTCTACTGGGGCCAGGGTTATCCGAAAGGGAGCTCGTGCCCCGGTATGAAGGCTAGAAGAAACGGGATGGGGTTTTTAGTCAGTAAGAGTCTGATACTATCCCCCACTCCACCCAAGAGCGGGTTTTGTCATAAGATGATTTTCCCCATGGACAAAAAAAAATATATTACAAATGGGTTGTGTTAGTTAGTTTGAAAAGTTAAAGGTTTACCAAAAAAATGGCTTTAGGCTAGTTGCCTTAACTAGTTCGTCTTTTAGATTATTCAAAAATAAGGGACACTTTTTTTTTAATTTGTAAATTAAACCAAAAATGACAAAGATATAGCCCATTAAAGTTACGTGTAACGTCACGCCGTGCTGCATTTTTTCACACTGGGTGACATCATACGTAACTTTAATGGGCTATATCTTTGTTATTTTTGTTTAATCGAACAAAGAAAAAAATACGAGTCTAATATTTTTTTTATAAATAAAATGTAGTTATTTTGGCCCTGGAAACGACCTCATTAAAGACACAAATTCATTGTAGTGTCACTTTTGTGGTGCGACGTATATATACACAAGCTTTCGTTTCGTATGATGTTCTTTCTTCCTATTTCTGTCACTATTTCTTAGTACCCAAACACTGAAATATTTATCCGCATTGCTACAAATTCAATAGCTATATTTCCCCAATTCCTGTTATCAATAATGAGCAACCTACATATCAATGTTCGCTGATTCCAAGACCGATTTCTCGATATAAAGCAATTCAATATTTTCTCGGAATCATTACTACTGGTATATTTTCTCGCAAATAAAATAACTTTTGTTATGTGGCCTTAATACCTCGAAGTTGCTTCTCGAAAATTTTGTCGTCAAGTAGTCAAAAAATACAAACAATATAAACATTTAAGCTGACAGCCTCGACGGCGCACACTGTTCCCGCGCGCCTCAAGGAGTTGTCAGCAACAGGAGGGGCCCAGCTGGGTCGAAGCCTACTGGGGCCACGGTTATCCGAAAGGAAACTCGAGCCCCGGTATGAAGAGGCTAGAAGGAACGGGATGGGTTTTTAGTCAATAAGAGTCTGACACTATCTCCCGCTCTACCCAAGAGTGAGGGTGGTCATAAGATGATTTTTGCCCACCGTAAAAAAAAAGTTCATCGATCTATCTCGTACACCGTAACTATAAAAAAATGTGAATTAACACAAAGTAATTTACCTTGATCTTTAATCAGCACCTCTCTGTCATAGGTTGTACAGAATACTCTGCAGAACCTACATGGAGGAGGAAGAGACAGCAGCTCATCTGCTTCTAATCTGCCCTGTGTTCGCTGGATACAGGGCAAAATACTGCGGAAACCCAGGTACCCACCGTGAAATGGTCAGTAACACCAAGGCGCTGCGGGTTCTTCCTTAAAGAGCTGAGGTGGATCGAATAAGCCATTTGTCTCTCCCACCCATACGCAAAATACGCACTAGTCGTGGAGTTGCAGATAACAGCCCGATATTTTTTTATATATATAATACAACATAAAATAATACGCCTGGCTGGGTTTGAACCCGCGCAAACCTGCGACTTGCAAGTCGAAACCGTTACCACTCGGCCACCACTCTCGGGAGGCCTGAGTCCCAGCAGTGGGAACATTATAATACTGATTATGGAATTATTTATATGAATTAAAGGCCTTGATAAAAAACAAACAAGAAACCCGAAAATAGTTAATCTAATACAAAATTACCGCATAACAGCACATCAATAGCTGAATAAAAATCTAAGCTGTTCAAATATGCCATGCATCATGTTTATCAATAAGTCCTTTACTGTATCGATCCGGCCGGGAACGGCTCCACAGGCCCCTCTTTTCACTAAGTGATATTATTTGATGCGGTAATGTAAACCTTTGTGGGTAGGGAACTTCGAGGGACGGAGCATTGTGAGCAAGTGCCGGCAGAAACGGCGATTTTTCGAGGATAATACCATTGATTCGTGAAGTAACGATACAAGATATTATGTTGAGTAAAATTTGAGATTCTCGTTTCCGAAAAAATAGGTCAAAATATTTATTTTACATTTGATTAAAGATTTATCAGAAAAAAATTTAACTGTAGAGTCAAGTTGGACTATTGCTCACTACACCATCTGTGTCCTAAACACTACACCGTACCTTTCCATGACCATGCATGCTAGAAACGTAGAGGTCATAGAGGTATTATTTGTTTTGAAAGATATAAGACAATGATCTGTTACGGACTCTGCTTACACTAAATCCGCTAAATCGCTTGATCATAGTTAGGCCGCTATCATACGGACTGCACCACAACAACCACATGCAGCCTATTCAACTGCATGCAGTTGTACGTTCGACTTCGTGCAGTCATGATACCAACTGCACGCGGTCGGCTACAGTTATGTAGTGTGTGCTGCGTGCTGTCCACCGCCGACCGCATGCAGTTAGTCTGAAGTTAGTCCTGGAGCCGAACGCACGTCACTACTAGTTTAAAAAATGGATTTCGACACCGACTTCTTTATTTCTTTAATAAAAAGTAAAATCAGCATATGGAATTATAAAGCTCAAGAATATAGTGACAAATTAAAGCGCAATAATGATTAGGCTTTTATATGCGAATGCTGAAAAATTCACCTTCCGTATGGCAATATAATAACAAAGGATTAATCCGTAATCCTTTGCTCGTTGTAGCTTTTTAATTTGATTGCATCGCTGTCGGCGGTGGCGCCGTATTAATAATATTAAGAGAAGTAATGTCTGTGCTTCCATTTCGACGTCAAACCTACCACTGGCTCCGGGTCTAGATGCTTGGCGTCAACTGCGTGAAGTCAGGTCTGACTGCAGACAACTGCATGCAGTTGAATATAGCAACAGCGTGCGGTTGTTGTGGCGCAGTCCGTGTGATAGCGGCCTTATTTACGTCATTTGGAAGTTTCTACATAATATTCTGCTAAAACGCCACCTCGTGTAGATTTTAATCACCATCTTGTAGATGCTGATGCTGTATCCGTTCTTTCGCAGTCGATCAATATTCAATCAATAGGATACTTAGTTTAGGCACTTTGATAGCCCCATCATTTGAACAAAGACTTAAGTTATCTCATGCTAACTTAAGTCATTTTAAATGAATTTTAAAATATTACAAGTTATTTTAATCCTGTCAACAACAAACTCACGTTTACGTGATTAAAATTGCATTTAGTACAAATGGTTTGCATTGGTTCTGTTTGCTTTGTGATGTTGACTGTCCCTTTCCATTCGTCTACCCATAGAGATAATAGACCAGTCTCACAGCTCAAACGAGTTGCGCAAATGAAAAGATGCAATCTTGTTTTTGGGTAAAATGGAATTATTTTTAACTTTGAAAACAACGAGTTACAACTCTTAAAAGGCTCTTTTCCACTTGCTGTCGGGAAAAGTAGACAGAATCTTTTGCCATCTACTTTTCCCCACAGTACTAGCTTTATCTTTCCTGAAAGTTTCCCATCCCGTTATAGTGATCAAGTAAATTCGATTCCTCGCTATAGACCACCGTTTACGATGTCCGCTACATCACTGAAGATAAATAACATTAACGGTCGTAGGAAAGTCTCCAACAAGGTGTACCGATGATCTGTTCAGGGTCACGGGAATCCGATAGATGCGTGAAGCACAGGACCGGTCGTTGTGGCGACGCTTGGGGGAGGGCTATGTCCAAAAGTGGACGTCTTCCGGCTGATATGATGATGATGAAATTAAGCAAGTGCAAGTAGCACACACAAGTGGATAATACTTGGGTACACTGGGCACAGAATCACCTCTGACACGTGTGACTTATGGCGGCCTTTAGGGAGCCACTATTTCTTTATATTGGAACCATTGAAAGGGGGAAGGAAAGTAACGGCTCTATACAAGGGTCGAGGGGTTAGCCACATCATATCATTTTCATTTGACGTCAGTTTTATTTTATTTTATGATTATTGATGATTTGATCCCTAGTTGAAGAACAAGACGATTTATATGTTGAGCTTAGATTGACAGATCATTCAGGCTAAATACTTTTTAGTCTTCTTTAATAATAGGAGATTGTGGTATTTTTGCCTAAGTTTAGAGTGAGCACAATTCCTAAAGCTTTTACCCATTTAGTGTTTAAAAATCCTGCCACAGCCAATAAACGAGCTGATAACCTTAAACACCTCAACACATCTTCATAAATTGTAACTAAAAATCACATCGGAATCGGTCCATCCGCTTAGGAGCTACGATGCCACGGATACACACAGAGACACGTCAAACTTATAACACCCCTCTTTTCCGTCAGGGGTTAAAAACTCGTTCTCTCATTTGTAGCATCATTATCTTGCCCATTTCCTAATTAGTAAGTGTTCGGCACACGTCTTGTTTCATGCTTCTTTATTATATATTTATTAATACTTTATTAGTCTTGATTGTAGAAGTTACTCCTCGCCAAATCATCATATTACTTCATAGCAGCTCTATAATAAAAATATATCGATAAAATTAATCCGCTAGTGGACGATAAAACAATTTTATAAAAAACTACAGACATAAAGTGCAATATAATTGCTGCCTTTTTGGCAATCGGAAAAATGAATTGGTAGGATTAAAAATAAATGGCATTGGTGCTTTCACTTTATTAATACGCGAAAAAGCAGAAAAGCGTGTAATATCGGAAAGTGCAATTCTTTTGATGTGGACGCGGACAATCTATGGAATTTATTCCCCATGTACAAACAGAAACCACGACTGCTGTAGGACAGAGGAATGTTTTTATGGTTTAGTGTTTTTGTACGGATTATTAGAATCATTATGGGATGCACTCAGGCAGTCTGACTATAAGGTATTTGAGTTTAGATGAGGCTTATTTTTTAGTGGTGTGAGAGCTTGAGTGCATCCCATAACGATTCTAATATTTCCAACGGTTACATTATTTTTTAACATTGAAGGCGATTTTATTTTGTAAAATGTTTTTTTTTTTTGCTGGGTTCTTAAAATACCCATTAGGTTCGTTTTGGCTGAAATACCAACTCGAATGACGTAACTGCAAAAGACGTGGCGCTTTTAGATGATGAAGATGCCTTACTATGGTTCTACGTTAGACATCCATGCGTGTGAGCGCACATGTTTACGTATATGTTTCACACTTGCCAGGCGTGTTCAAGATGACAAACTTTTTTTTTAAATTTGTGTTGACTTGAAAGGTAACCTATGAGGTCGTCGTCGGCTTAGTCAGATTTACTTGGCATTTACTAAACTAGCCAGAAAAAAAACAATGGCATAAAGAGAAGATATCCCCAAGAAAACCAACGTTACTGATATAGTATCCCAAAACAGCTCTAAGCTTAGTCACTGGCACATTGCTCGCAGAACAGTTGGTCGATGAAGCCGACAAGTTCTAGAGTGACGACCGTGTATTGAAATATGCAGCGTTGGAAAGCCCCTCACAAGGTAGGCTGATCACCTCATAAGGGTAGCGGAAATCAGATGGATGCGAGTTGTACAGGCCCGGTTATTGCGTTGTCTTGGGGGAGGCTGTGAAAGAAGAACCAGTAGACGTCTTTTGGTTGAAATGATGATGATCATGAATGGTGTAAAATAAAGAATTTATTATCTATCTTTCTATCCAATCTTTATGTGCTTGGTCCTATTGTAGATTAGCAAAGATTTGGAAGCGGTAACAATTTACAGTCAAATTTGCCACCTACTTTGTGATTTAAGTCATGGTGCAATGGATGAAAATCAGCTTTTACCTCGTTCATCTTCTATCTATTCTGGTGAAAGCCACGGAATCTACTGGATGAGAGTACTACAGAACAGGTGGGTATGGCAATGCTTCAGGAAAGCCTAGAAAAGAAGAATGTCTAGAAGAAGATGTCTTTCAGCATAAACAAAGGTGATTACTCTTTAGATTCCTAAGAGGAATATTGAAAATATACATTTTATAAACTAGCACCTTAGATTAAATCAAAACAAGATTCAAGTAAATAGGCTGAATGAGTAAAATTTTGCATACAAACGAATGTGTCCCTTTTTGTCCCTTTAAAAGTCGTTTTTTTTTTTAAACTTTTTAGTGCTCGCCTGTATATAAAAGCGAAATACCACCCACTGATTAATCACGAAATCTCAGAAACTATATCACCTACAAACTTAAAATTTAGCACGTAGTTCCATATAGGGCGTAGACATCCGCTAAGAATGGATTTTCCGAAATTCACTCCCTGAGGGGATGAAATGGGGGTCCTTGTAAGGAAGCCTTGTGCAAACCTTCACGTTCCTACACCAGTAGTTTCATATTGATATCTTAGTCAGTTTCATTCCAAGATAGAAATTGTTAGGGTATTTGCTTGCAATTTCTCAAAACTTATACGTTTTGCTTAGATAAGGTTACAACACTTGAAAGTATGACAAATGATATTCAGCGTAATGCCGACAGCCTCTTCCTTTACCCGTCAAGCCGTAAAAGGCCATGTTTGCATTTATAGGCGACTGGCCCCTTTACCTTGCCCTACTTTCTGTTAGCCTTCTTTACCGTCTGAATCCTGCTCTTTTGTATGTCTTTGACCTTTATTCTTGTGTTATTAGGTATCATGTATTGTATTGTTTAAGCATTCTGGTTTCTGGTCTTAAAATGTTGGTAAATACGCTTTAACTCTACCATAATTTGTTTTTGCATCACCCAAAGATTAACTTGTAAGAAAATGTCTAAGGCATCAAATCCATTTTTCTTCTATTTTTGATAGATTAGCGCTTAACCACTATCTTACCTGTTGCCAAGCGATGATGTGGTTGACGTTAGTTTCGTTACGATAGTACGTTTGCCTAGAAGTAACCTATTCACTTTTCACTTAATGAAGAAGTGAAAATAATTATCTCCAATAAGAACTGTCTTTTGGTACCTAACTACAAGCTGGGAGAATTTGAGTTAATTGAATAAGTAACTTATAAGCAAACCTGCTTCAATATAACCCATAGCTTTTTCGACAAATCGACCGTGGTTTCTGAATACATATACCTACCTATTCAACATTAAGTTCAAAGTGATAAACTATCTATATATCTATGTGCTGAGGGTCAAAACCAATGGCCGAAGAGTCTACTAAGACGGTGTGCGGAAAGTGCATGACTAGATCCCACCATCTCCTTTCTACCATCGGGCCACCCGACAACGTCGAGTATGCACCCTTATGTTATCAACACTTTTACGGTCCAGACTAAGCATTTCACCTTGTGTTATACTGCATACATCGAAGGACTGGAACAGTTCGCTTTCTGCGATTTTCTTGACCAATTATAATTTAGGTTAATTTTGGCTAGGTTTTCCGCCTTTAGTGAATTGACTCATAATTTATTTATTTATCGAACTTACATCTTTAGAGGGAAACCTAATGTGACAGTACGGCCAAAATAAGTAAACAAACATAATTTATTACTAAAACCTTAATTAATTATTAAAGCATACGAGTATAACTGCTAGTGCCATTCTGTTAAATTCACTCAAAGTACAAACGAATAAGTCTGTCTTTACGAGAAGAGAAGAGTGCGAAGTGCGCGCGTCAGAGGCGACTCTGACCAGGTTTGTTCTCGCCCCCGGCACCACCAGCAGTGAAGGCCCATCAACGATTCCATCATTGCTTACCATCAGAAAGGATCGTAGTCAAGTGCTAGTTTATATCAATTTAAAAAAAAGAACCGACTTTATTCAGTTAAGTATCTATATAATACTGGTCAATTTACCAGGTATGTAGGGAAAACCTGTACAAAACCGTATACCGGGGTAAAACAGTCCAGCCTGTTTATTCTTGTCAATAATTCAAAGTTCCCTTGCGCAAACTGTTCAGCGGTGTCGACCAATCGGAGCTATCTGTTCACCAACACTGGTCGCTGTAGGCATGGGTGTTATCAAAATAATCGATTTTTATGGTTTTTCGGCGTTCATGATCTTATTTTTGTGAAGATTTAATCAATAATAGTGAAATTTACGTATATAACACGTAAGTGTCCAATCAACTATGTTAAAGTGTGTGTATTAACTCGTAATTAACAAATATTTGAGTATGTAAAATCAGTTTGCGTATGTAGTAGTGAGTGTTATACTGTAACATTGAGTCTTGGGTCAAAACCGTACGAGGCAAAACAGGCCACTACACGATTTTGCTCCACATTAATGTACATAAACTTACTTCATTTTTTTTTTATTTTAGGTGCTGTTAAAATGCCGCCTTGTTATAAAAGACTACTTCTAGACAAGAGAGGTATCTAGATAACATGAAAAAAGCCAAAGTCAACATTACGAGATCAAGTAAAATGATTTAAATAGAACGATGACCTGGAGTGTTCCACATGCAGTCTTGGGACAATTTAAACTGATATTTTCGGTTTCCCAAGAATAAAGTCTAGTTGAGCATATTTTGATCATGAAAAAACAATTATTTGGTGTTTTTGTGGCAATATCGTATATAATATACGGTTTTACCCGGGTGTCGGGGTAAAACCGTAATTAGAAGATGTATCATAATTTTTGGTTTTTATTGTTTAAGATTTTAATTATTCCAAAAATTTCCATCTGATTATGTTCCTTATGAGACTGACTAATTATAATTGTTAAAATAATAAATAAGTGTTTTTAAATGAAAGACCTACAACCCAAAACCCTTAGCTATACGATTTTGCCCCGGTGTCCCCTACCTAATGTCAGGATTTATATTCTGCAATATAAACTTAGCGCCTAATGAAAAACCTATATTGTTATTATTTTTTAAATCTAGCTATATGTAGCGTAAACATACAGCTTAATTGAATGTGTCTCCTGCGGCACCAGTAAAATAAAACCTTGTCATACTCGTAGGACCGTGTCATGCCCCACGGCAAGCCACAGGGGAGGAAATTCAGGTAACATTCAATATTTGTGGTCAACCATCGAACGTGCCATTCCAAATTGTACCACATCACTTTAGAAATTAAGATCATTTTTGTGTTTAATAGAAAATATTACTCGTTTTGTACAATAATAAATAATAATAGAAAATATCTCAAAGCGAGTGCAAGACGCTCGCTCTGAATTAAGAACATGTTTTTTAAACATGTTTTTAAACGTGTTTTTTAAACATGTTTTTAAACGTGTTTTTTAAACATGTTTTTAAACGTGTTTTTTAAACATGTTTTTAAACGTGTTTTTTAAACATGTTTTTTACGCCGTATGATGAATGTTGATGCAATTTTCCCGGTATATTTTCTTTGTGCCAGTTTCCCATAATTGCTTCGCATCGATGTTATTATTGTGGGACATTTATAATGGGAATATTTTGTGTTATTTTGATCAGAATTCCGTGCTTATTCGGTAGGTATGTTTTTTTATCATGTTATGTTAAGAAACATATTTGGCTAAATATATTTTTTGAATCGCGTTTATTTTATTTGAAGCTTTTATTTCGTTTCACCTGTCCTGATGTTTGTCTGTAATCAAATCTCGCAAATTAAATTTGTTCCACTTCCCGGTTACCGATTGAGCTGAAATTTTGCATACATCTGTAAATAAGATGACTACATTATTATGATTTGAAGCTGATCTGATGATGGAACCGGAAGGCGGCTATAGGAAGTCGGTAGTTAAACGACACCACCCCATCGAGTTTGGGCTCGTATGATTCGTCTTGACGAGTATTAATTGTGTTAGTTCTTTGTTGCAAAACAGAAAACTTACCTTCAAAATTATATTAGAACTAGCTTCTGCCAGCGACATGACCTGCGTGAATGTAAAAAATATCCCTTGAAATATGATTCCAAGGGATATATTTTTTAAACATTTATTTCAAGTAAAAACCCATACCAGAGAACTCATCTACATTAAAAAAGATATTAGCACAAAATACAAAATTCAATCGGCTAAAACACCACAACAAATTAAAATATGCAATAAAAAAATTATAATAAAGTAAATAGTATCTTATGTACATTTGTATTAGTATAGGCCAATGTTCTACCCACGTGCCAAATGTCATTCACATACCTACATATCGTTCCCACGTTTGAGCGTGAAGTAGGCACGAACATGCACACACCATCATACTAAGTTTCATCATCATCATCATCATGATATCAGCCGAAAGACGTCCACTGTTGGACATAGGCCTCCCCCAAGCGTTGCCACAACGAACGGTCCTGTGCGTTACGCATCCATCGGATTCCTGCGACCCTGACCAGGTCATCGGTCTACCTTATTGGAGGCCTTCCAACGCTGTATCTTCCACTCCAGAACCTTTCGTCCCCATTGACCATCTGATCTGCGTGCAATGTACCCTGTCCATTGCCATTTAGTTTGACTATTCTCCGAGCTTTGTCGGTTAATGTGATATTTGCGTGATAACTCACTTATTGAAAGCATCACATTCAAACTGACTACAGATAACTGAGTTGTGAATCTTGCAAAGATATAACTTTATATTGACTACAAACTTTCACGCATCTTTACATCTCAATCCTAGACCAACTGGACCAACTATACAAATACAAATACATTATGTATTTTGACGGAGATCGTAAAGTAATAAACTAATACAGATTCAAAATGAAATAGTTACCTCTGTCACGCCACAGAGACACTGTGCCAGCGTGTTATGCCTATGAGAACGTGATAATTTGATTAAAATACTTACAACTACAGACAGTGGTCTGTTTAAATTTTTGGAATTTAATCATTACTTTGCAAATAGTTTCAAATGTGACAAAGAGGTTACAACTATATATTTGTACTTGTAAATAAAATAGAATCGTCTGTTTGTAATCTCAAAGATATTTTTATTTAAGCATACGAAAGCATAAAGAATTTTTTTGTCTGTCTGTCAGTTGGTCTGCCTATTTGTTCCGGCTAACCTCCTAAACACAGTACAGAATTTGACGGGACTTTTATAGGTGGTTTTGGTGAGCAAAATCATCAAATTGCTTTTTCAAAATTTAAAATTGTTTTTTTTTTCGCTTAGGCACACATATTTTTATTATTATTGATGCTCACGTTTGACCACTATTTCACCTGATGTTAAGCGATGGCAACATGGCCGCTTATGAAACGTCAGAAGCCAGTGCACGGTCCCAATAGGTCGTTACCACTGACCTCGACTATTTACCACACGTTGTTTCCTATGGGGAAGAATGAGCAAGACACTCTATGGTTTTTTGGTTTTCTTTGGGCGGAGCATAAATATCAGTTTTTGCAACTACTTTTTAGTTATTTTGAAGGGGGCAACCGAACGAAAATCAACCCATGTTGGGCTGATTTTCATTCTGTTGCCCTTTGCATTACCCCGGCTTTACCCGGGCTTTACCCCGGCTTTACCCCGGAGTTACCCCGGCAGCAGTATGTTAGTAACTAAGGTTTTTTCTAATAATTTGTAGAAAACATAGTCTTTATTGGATCACCTTTCAATTTAGGTATACAAGACACCCAAACCCGGAACATTTATCTGTAAGCCATACAAACATTTGTCCCGTGCGTGAATCGAACTCGTGACACATAGCATAGCAGTCCATCACTCAACTATTGCATCAAGCGTGCTGTCAGTATAATTAATTGATTTGAAATCTTTCTAGGACATCAGTTGTTCACTTTTTTATAAGTGCTAAATTGATTACATGTGTTCTCGAAGACACAGATACCAATAATAATAAATAATATATTCAAGTATAAAGTAATTAAAATTATGATATACATTGAGTATAATCGAGAAAAAAAAGTAATTCTAACTGTAATATAACCCTGCCTAAACTAGGTTAATGAAAACCTTTGTTTCGGGCCATCAATTGTGATCAAATATTTAAAAAGAAGAAAACAATAGTAGAATTAGAAAATAAATGATATAACAACCAACAACGACACGAAACAACAACGACAGCAAACACAAGACTTAAAAAGTAACTATTTGAATAAATAGAACAGATGGCATGGATTTTAGTTTAGAAAAACCGTTGAGTGGAGCAGGTAAGCTAACAAAGCGGGCAAGCAATGTTATGCTCGAGTCTGTCCCTGGGTGTGAGCTGGGAGGGATGGTAGCCCGCCGGTGATTTCCCCAACGGCCGATTCAGGCCGTAGATCGTGAACACAACATCATCCGCCCGTCGCTCATACAACGTGATCAACACTTGGAAATGTTCGCTTAATTACACTTTTTTTTTCGCTATAACAATTCGTATTTTTATGTAGAATGTTCGACGAAGAGGTGAGGGATGCTGAGCCAAAGCGTCATTTAGCTGTAATCTAATGTGACTTGAATGAAAAATAATGAGTAACAATAACTGCATGGGACGTATGATAACTAAACTACTTTTTTTTTTTTAAGTGGGAAATATCTTCGTTTGTATCGCGTACATTGAGGGACTGGAACAATTTGCCTACTGCAGTCTTCCCTTCCGATTATAATTAAGGTGTCTTGAAGGCTAGAGTGAATAGGCTCTTAATAAACTAGTGCGCCTCATCATTAACGATTACACTCCTTACTAAAAGCCACCTATGTTCGCTCATCGCCGTGCCCTCGTGGGGGCGATCGACGGCGGAGACCTCTCACGCTGGGCCCTGGTCGAGGTCATGTTCCGGAGCGAGGAGGAATGGCAGGCGGTCGCCTCCTTCTGCGAAGCAGTAATGCTAGTAGGAGGTAAGGAGGAGGCCGACCGCATAAGGCTACGGCGCCCTCGCCGCCGCCGCCGGGATTCCGATCCCGATTTCCAGCCACCGTAGACACGGCCTCGCGGACGGCGAGCGATGGGTAGCTCGCTGTCCGATTGTCAGGTAATGGACCGAGCCAAAGACGTCGACGGCGCGCACTGTTCCCGCGCGCCTCTAGAAGTTGTCAGCAGCAGGAGGGGCCCACCTGGGTCGAAGCCTACTGGGGCCAGGGTTATCCGAAAGGAAGCTCGTGCCCCGGTATGAAGGCTAGAAGGAACGGGATGGGGTTTTTAGTCAGTAAGAGTCTGACACTATCTCCCGCTCTACCCAAGAGCGGGTTTTGTCATAAGATGATTTTCTCCATCGACAAAAAACAACCTATATTCGCTCATTTGACTTTAGCATGCTGCGGTAACTCTTTTTAACATTTCCACAGTCTAGTCTAATGCTAACTACGTTTCGCTCATCAACTGAGGGTACAGGTAATCTGTGTAATCCGGTATTCTATAGAATACCTAAGCAATGTATAGAATACGTTACACGTGTAGGCCTACCTAATGTGTAAAATATTATTTTCGTCAATATTGTTATTCATAGGACTTTTATCTATTTCTGTTCGCGTATTCTAATGATGGTTGCTTTTTCTGGAAAAACCACTAATGGGAAGCTTTCCGTGTTCTTTGTTGTTGGTGCTTTTATGTTCATGTAACAGCCATCATTACTAACGTTTTCTAGAAGATTCGACTTTTTTCTGCCTATAGAATTTCTAAGATATTTTTGGCGACTTTGATATAAGATTTCCAAGCAAGGTTGTTTTTTGATGAAAGGGGCTAACCGTCCCAATCGATCGGTAGCGGCGAGCCGACCGGCCAAACCTCAGGGCTGCCCTAAAGCCTCGAAGCCAAGCAGGTCGAATAACGCCGCTTAACCCACCCACACAAACACATAACACTAACGCAACACAAACACACCATAACACAGACACACATAAACACACAAGTGGTGCAGATAAACATGCATCACGCCAGAGCAGCCACGGCTGTTCTGGAAAAACTCTTCACACAAAAGAACCTTCACATCGCTCTTATCCAGGAACCGTGGCTGGCTAATACTAACACGGTGTCTGGACTGGGCTCTGCAGGTAAGGTCGCTCATCATATCGGTGGAGTCAAACCAAGAGCGTGTATACTTTTCAATAATAATATTGATTTCTTATGCATACCAGGCCTGTGCAGCGATGACCTGATTGCAGCTTATGTCAATGTCAAGAGCGGAAATGGACGCCTCATCGTGTGCTCGGCATACCTGGACGGGACGAAAACCGACCCATCCGAGGAGCTTGCAAAGGTAGTAGAGTACGCCTATGCCAACAATGCCGAGCTTCTCATTGGGTGTGACGCCAACGCCCACCATACCAACTGGGGCAGCACTGACATCAACGATAGAGGTGAGTTGCTTCATGATTTTGTACTAACTAACCGCCTCCAAATAGTTAATGAGGGATGTAAACCGACCTTTGTAACTAAATCGAGGAAGGAAGTTCTTGATGTAACTCTCGCTACTATTCACACTGCCAGGCTGATAACCAATTGGCATGTCAGTGATGAACCATCTATGTCTGATCATCGACTTATTGAATTCGCTTTGAATACATCCAACATTTGCGGAACTATCACTTTTAGGGATGCGAAAACCACGGACTGGGACTTGTACAGACGAAAGCTCCAGGAGAGACTCCTAGACGTCCCTAAAACCATACGCTCCCCTGAAACATTGGACTATGCTGTCACTCAAGTTACTGAAGCCATTACAGCCTCTTACCAAGAGAGCTGTCCTCTAAGAACTGTGAGGGACAGAAAAGTGACATGGTGGAACAAAAGGCTCGATGTTTTAAGGGAGGAATCACGTAGGTTGTTCAATAAGGCTAAATCGACTGACGACTGGGATCGGTATCGGAAAGCTTTAACTACCTATAATAAAGAAATCCGAAAGGCGAAAAGACTTTCATGGAGGAAGTTCTGCGAGGAGATTACTAAAGTCCCTCAAGGAGCCAGAATCCACAAAGTCTTATCCAAATCGCCTACGAATCAACTGGGACTCTTAAAGAAACCAGACGGTGCCTTCACTGCATCAGCGGAGGAAACCCTGAAACTTTTGGCGTCAACACACTTCCCTGGCTCGGTGATGGCACAAGACATCATCGTACCATATTCACCTCATATCCGCCTCTCCAGGCCTACAAATGAAGACTGGAGAAGAGCGGCGAGGTACTTTAGACCAAACAAGGTAGAATGGGCTATAGACTCATTCAAGCCGATTAAGTCTGCAGGTGATGACGATATCTTCCCAGCTCTCCTGCAGCAAGGGAAGACTATACTCATCCCTATCTTAATCAAAATCTTCAGAGCAAGCTTTGCCTGGGGATATATACCTGAGAAATGGACTACAGTTAAAGTCTGTTTTATCCCAAAGGCTGGTAAGAAAGACTACTCTCAACCAAAGTCCTTCAGACCAATAAGCCTTACCTCCTTCCTACTCAAGAGTATGGAAAAGGTTATAGACGAATGCATCAGGGATGGACCATTAAGGGCTAACCCTCTGCATCCGAAGCAACATGCTTACCAAAAAGGAAAATCCACAGAAACTGCTCTGTTAGAACTAACAGACAGGATCGAAAGGGCTTTGGAAGATAAACAGATAGCCCTATGTGCTTTCCTTGATATTGAAGGAGCTTTCGACAACGTCACCATAGACGCCCTTTCCAAGGGAATGAAGGCGAAAGGGATTGACGAGACAACTACTCGTTGGATCGAATTCATGCTCCTCAACAGAACTATCAGTGTTACCTTACACGGAACTACAAAAAGCTTCAAAACAACTAAAGGGTGCCCACAAGGAGGCGTTCTATCGCCACTTCTATGGCTACTCGTTGTTGACCAATTGCTGGTTGAAGCCTTTAAAAGAGACTTAGATGTACACAGTTATGCTGACGATGTGGTGGCTTGTGTTATCGGCCCCTGTCACAGCACGGTATCATCTATACTGCAAAGATCTCTGAACGTTATAAACACATGGTGCACAGAGAACAATTTATCGGTTAACCCGAGTAAAACAACAATAGTCCCCTTTACTAGGAAGCGAAAGTTGGACAAACTTGTAACGCCCACTGTAAAGGGGACTCGCATACCATTCTCCAATGAGGTCAAGTACCTGGGCGTAACTATCGACCAGAGACTGACCTGGAACACTCACATTAATAATGTGATTCAAAAGGCTAAAATAGCTTTAGGAATATGCTGTCGCTTAGCAGGGACGAAATGGGGCCTAAACCCTAAAATCGCCCTGTGGTTGTACACCGCTATAGTCAGGCCGATAATAACGTATGCCTGCGTAGTATGGTGGAGGAAAACATCCCAAGTGACAGTCATTAACAAACTTAATGGTTTGCAGAGACTTGCATGCATTATATCAACAGGGGCCATGTCTACAACCCCAGGAGCTGCTCTAAATGCCCTGCTTAACCTTCCGCCACTTCATCTATTAATTGCGAAGGAGGCGAAAGCGGGCATGTATAGAATAAACAGCACTGGCAAAGTAAACTGGCGCTCTCAAGCACTGAGATCGCTACACGAATCAGTGCTTGAACACGATCAGCTAGCTATGACAACAGACGTCATGCTTCCACAGTGTAGCTTCACAAGAAATTACACAGTGGAACTGCCGAGCAGAGAGGATTGGGCAAGCAACCTCATTACTTGCAAGGCTGGAAGCCTGATCTGGTTTACAGACGGATCCAAAATGGGTGAGAATGTAGGATGTGGAATATTTGGCATTAGCCCGAAATTCAGCAAAAGCTTGAATCTGGGTAAATATGCCACCATATTCCAAGCGGAGGTATACGCCATTATAGAATGTGCGGAAGCCAACCGTCAACGAAACTACATAAATCAATTAATTCTGATTTACTCAGATAGCCAGGCAGCTCTTAACGCCTTGAACTCGAATACAATAAATTCGAAACTGGTAAAAGACTGCGTTAACAAACTAAATGACCTGGGGCAAAGGAATAAAGTTATTCTGAGATGGGTACCGGGTCATTCTGGAATTACTGGCAATGAAAAAGCCGACGAACTTGCAAGGACTGGGGCTCAGGGTCATCAGATAGGACCAGAACCTTTCTGTGGTATCTCAAAGAACCAGGCCATGCAGACCCTTAAGGGCAACCTATTTGGCGATTCAAAAAAGCACTGGTTGTTACAACCAGGACTGCTACACGCCAAATCTCTTATAGAAGGCTACTCACAAAAACGAACTGCCGAGCTTCTTGAGCTTAGCAGGACGAACATCTGTGCGATAGCCCGCGCCTTAACCGGCCACTGCAAATTAAACAGGCACCAATTTCACATGAAACTGAGTGACACTGATGTTTGCAGGTACTGTAATCAGGAGAGGGAGACGCCTAAGCACCTGTTGTGTGAATGTGGGCCCCTTATCCACAAACGGAGTATCCATCTGGGTCGACACATTATTCGCCCGGAGGAGATTAAAACTCTCAAAGCTAGGAGTATTCTAGACTTCCTGGAAGCCTCCCGGCTAAAAGAGTTACTCTAACAAGGTGGCGAGTCACAATAGATCTTTTAGGTCGCAGTGACTACATCTCCTACACTATGGGAGATGCATAGCCCCTTTTCTCCAAAATAATAATAATAATATAAGGTTGTTTTTCATCAAAGTTTTTATTTGAGGCTAATCGTAAATACCAGTCTATAGCTAATTTGAATAAACAAACATACAAGATAGGCGCGAAAAATAACACTCATACAAGTTTGTTTTTGTTCTGGCCAAGGTATAGCTACATCGAACTTTAATCGTGCTAGTTAACCTCTCGTCCACTATCTTAAATATTCAAAACAAAATTTTTACTCGGTTTTTTTTCCCACGCCACGCGCAGTCTAAGTCTTTAATATAGTCCTTATATATCTATATATTTTTCACCACATAATTCACCATGAAGGTAGTAAAAAAATGTGTTCGTGTGATGTGCGTTAGACTGCAAGCACAAGTTATGGAAAAATTCACTTCGGACACAATATCAACATGAATAACTCGCAAATTATGTTCATTATTAATGTACCGTGTAAAATTAATTTAATTTAATTATGTAAAGATTAACTTTAAGATTAATTAAGATAATTTTAAACTCATGTTTTAATATTTTTTTTTAATGTTTATTCAAAGTTTGACTCTTTGAGTTTGGACATGGCAGGTTATTGAGAAACAGATATTACAATTTTATTTTGTTCTAAGAATATGACTTCAGTTTTCTTAATATTACTCAGTTTCTATGTGAAAAGTCTCTTTTAGTAAAATATAATGCAGAATTTAATGAATAGCATTTTTAAAATCACACATTGCCACTAAAAACTGTCTGACAGGTTACAGAGACACTTTTTTGAGAATGACCCAAATTAACGATTAATCACATAAATTGGCGGAATGCGAACACAATCAACACACCAAAATCGGTATTTTTTTCATATTATGTGCATAATTGTGAAACTTCTCGTAGTTTTCACGTTCAAAAACATATAAACGACTTAATATCAATTCGAACCACGAATATTTGCACCTTTAATAATATTTTAGTTTTAGTATATTTTTAGGCACGGAACTGTATGAAAAACCTTATTATTGTTGGCTTTACGTTCATTTTTTGTAAACGTTATTTGAATAAATTATTATTTTTATATATTTATTTATCTCAGGACCCTAAGGTCCTGGACCTTTGGAAGGCGTACGAGGAGCCGAAACCAACTCGCAGAGGCCCTTTTAGATGCTTTTAATGATGGATTGTGGTACCAACCGGCGATTATCCCTGTATGCGCTATGCTAGTGCATCCAAGGACAAGCCCCGGTTTGAAAAACTATTGCGATACAATATGGAAAACAAAATAATAAGGCTATGATTTTTGGAGTCTTAGGTGGACTGATATCATGGAACTATGTTAAGACTATGGCCCCTGCCTGAACAATGTTATTTATTATTATTGTAAGTAATTGATTCATCAAAATAGAAGATTATCGCCTCCAAAAGCTTTTATTTAGCGCGTTTTTCAGTTTTAACTTTTCTTTTGTTTGTTTGTAGTAGGTAATGTCTGAAAGCACTGGTCCGATTGCTGAAATTATTTCACCGATAGAAATATGCTTTATTCTTGAGTGTCATAGGCTATATTTTGTGTACGAGGAAAGCCGTGGGCAAAAGCTAGTTATATTAGAAAATAGGAACTGCCGTTTGACATGAGTGGTGTGGTTTACTAAGCGATGTTAAGTAGATTGAAACGATGTTACCACTCAAATGTTTGTTAACAAATGACAAGATGACTATAATAATATGTACCTACAAGCAAAAGTTGTTTAAATCGGTATCAAACATAGCTAAAGCTTCTTATTTGTGCTAGATAAGGGCTTTAATTATTATTTTTTTAATTAGTAAAAACTAGTGCTTGACTGCGATCCCACCTGATGGTAAGCAGTGATGCAATCTCTGATGGTGAGGCGCACTAGTTTATTAAAAGCCTATTCACTCTAGCCTTGAAGATACCCAAATTATAATTGGACGGGAAGACCACAGCAGGCAAATTGTTCCATTCCTTCGACGTACGTGGTATAAACGACGAGGCGAAACGCTTAGTCCAGACCGTAGAGGTTTCAACAACGTATGGGTGGCTACTCATTGTATTTCGGGCTACTTATTTCTATTATGAATCCTTCAGTCGTTTCTGAAAGGCACTCAACAATTTTCAAATTAGAGACACGTAGCAACCAATCCGTCACACCCTGAGCATTATTAATGCATGTTTTAATGAGCCCTTACGACAACTACTCACTTACCTTTTGCTTTGAATGGTTAGGGCAAGTTAGCCCTCTCAGTGGAGTATTATAAGGGGGTTTACCTGCTCAAGGGCGTCTCTAGGGAGATGAATAGAAGCTTCCACTCGAATAGGGTTGCTAGCCCCCCTAGCCACGGGTGCCGCTACTGTGCACGCCCGGAGGACACGCCACCGCCGGGATTCCGATCCCGATTTCCGGCCACCGTTGGCAAGGGCTTGCGGACGCGAGCAATGGGTAGCTTGCTGTCCGACCGTCCGGTAACTATCCGGACCGAGCCCAAGTTGTCGACGGCGCGCACTGTTCCCGCGCGCCTCAAGGAGTGATCAGCAACAGGAGGGCCCAGCTGGGTCGAAGCCTAATGGGGCCAGGGTTATCCGAAAGGAAGCTTGACCCTTGGTTTGAAGGCTAGAAGGAATGGGGAGGGTTTTTAGTCAAAAAGAATCTGACACTATCTCCCGCTCCACCCAAGGGCGGGGGTTGTCATAAGATGATTTTTGCCCACTGTAAAAAAAGAAACAATCTAAGTTAAACCATCTAAATATATTGGCTCATTGGTAATTCTGTAAGCTTGAACGTAAGTTTGTTTAATTTTCCTACATTATTTTGTATTACAAGATGTTATGAACCAATAAAGTTTGTACGTCATCTTATAGAACTAAACCGCAACGATATTAACTTATGAACAAATTGGCTCTTAAGTTTTAATTACGTTACTATACATGTCATCAGATTTTTTTAAAGAATATAAACTAGTGCTTGTCTGCGATCTCTCCAGGGTAGTCTCCAGGGCCAAAATAACTACATTTTATTTAGTCCGTATTTTAGATTATAAAAAAATATTGGACTCGTATTTTTTAATTTTTCGATCAAACAAAAAATAACAAAGATATAGCCCATTAAAGTTACGTAACTTTAATGGGCTATATCTTTGTCATTTTTAGTTTAATTTACAAATGAAAAATACGTGTCCGCTATTTTTTTTAATCTAAAAGACGTACTAATTATTTTTTTTACAGTCACTAGCCTATTGTTGATGGTGAAGAGTTTATTAAGAGCCTAATCACTCTATCCGAGGAGAGTGAATAGGAAGACCGCAGCAGGCAAATTGTTCCGAAAGACGAGGAAAAACGCGGATTTCGGACCGATCGGAAGAGTGGACCCACCGTACGTCGGGTGGTCCAATGGTAGAGAGGTGATGACGGAATCAAGTCATGTTATCTCCGCGTACACTCTCCAAAACGCATCCTGTGTGTATTATTCGAGATTATATCTATAATAATAATAACGAGTTTATTCAATTAATTTTACAATTTTGCTTCAGATTTCTAGGCTATATTGTTGTAAGAGAAATGAATTGGACCTATGTAGCCAAACTAGGCAAAAGACTGTATTTCGACTATGAGCTCCAATCCCCATAAATATTAAAAATCAATGCGTTGTAGACGTTAGCCATCGAGCAGAATTAAAAAAAAAATGATACTTATTAAAATGATAAAAGTACAAAATTATAAAACACTAGCTTCTGCCCGCGACTTCATCCGCGGAAAATTTCTTGTTTTAAAATAAGATTACACTCGATTAGACGATGCGCACGTTCAGCGCTAGATTCCTGAGCACGGGCCTGTGATGTTATGGCATTTTGCCTAGCGAGCCGCTGCGAGCGCTCAGCGCTAGTCTCGCTATCCCTTGTCTCAGAGACATGCTGCCTTAAATGAGGTAGACGCTGCGCACGTTCAGCGCTAGATTCCCGAGCACGGGCCTGCGATGTTATGACATTTTGCCTACCAAACCGCCGCGAGCGTTTAGCGCTAGTCTCCCTATCCCTTGTCTCAGAGACATGATGCCTTAACTCAGATAGACGGTGCGCACGTTCAGCGCTAGTTCCTCGAGCACGGGCCCGCGATGTCCTCACATTTTGGCTAGCGAGGCGCTGTGAGCGCTCGGAGCTAGATTCTCTAGCGCGTGCTTGCGAAATATATTCTCTATTTCTCGAGAGGCGCTGCTCATTTTCAGGGGCAGATTCTTCCGTACGGCGTACTCGAGCGGCTCTTGTCTGTGATGTCTGCCGGGACAGTTGAGATTTCCTTTTAGACATGCTCTCAACAAACTACGCACAGACTTGAAAACAATTATGAACAAAAGGAGAGCGACTCGAACACCGTCCGCCTTTACAAAACCAAACAATCGTAATATCGAATAACTCGTATCGATTATTACGATAGAACGAAGTACGAAACTACGAACATACAAAAACGTACAACGAAATTACGATATTTTCGATTATGAGGTATCTATCAACAACAACAACCATACGAACGAAACAACCGAAACCAATAAGCAACTGACAGAAGAACTCCAACTAACGACAACGTGGGCATAATAATTCGAGAGGGTCATCAATCCACAGAAAGTCTTAACACCGCGATTCAGAAAAATTACGTAATTGCAGAACGCCATCTATGGGCAAAAAGGTGAAACGTTGGGCACGCCACAATTATGGCGGTAAGTCCCCTCTTTGAGGCGTGGCTGGAAAGGCCTCACGGCGTCCTTACCTTCCGCATGACACAGGTCCTCACCGAACATGGCAAGTTCGGGAGGTTCCTGCACCGAATTAAAGCGGAAGAGACGCCCGAGTGTCGCCACTGTGCGGAACGCCCGGAGGACACGGTGGAGCACACAGTCGAGGTGTGCCCTGCCTGGGCAGAGCATCGCCGTGCCCTCGTGGGGGCGATCGGCGGCGGACACCTCTCGCGGCGGGCTCTGGTTGAGGCCATGGTCCTTAGCGAGGAGGAATGGCAGGCGGTCGCCTCCTTCTGCGAAGCAGTAATGCTAGCAAAGGCGGAGGCAGACCGCATCAGGCAACGGCGCCCCCGCCGCCGCCGCCGGGATTCCGATCCTGATTTCCGGCCACCGTAGACGCGGGCTCGCGGACGGCGAGCCATGGGTAGCTTACTGTCCGATCGTCCGGTAATGGACCGAGCCCAAGACGTCGACGGCGCGCACTGTTCCCGCGCGCCTCAAGAAGTTGTCAGCAACAGCAGAGGCCCAGCTGGGTCGAAGTCTACCGGGTCCAGGGTTATCCGAAAGGGAACTCGTGCCCTGGTTTGAAGGCTAGAAGGAACGGGGTGGGTTTTTAGTCAGTAAGAGTCTGACACTATCTCTCGCTCCACCCAAGGGCGGGGGTTGTCATAAGATGATTTTTGCCCACCATAAAAAAAAAATAGGTAAAACGTCTGCACAATGAAAGTTACGCTAGGGGCATTTTGCGTTTTAGTAATTTTATATTATCTTCGAAACTGTATGACCAATTGCTATGCTGTAAATGGCAAATCTTATCTGTATAATGTTCTTGTGATACTGAAATAATTTATTGTCATAAGAATTAATATTTTGTTGCTCAAATAATCAACCAAACGTAAGTATGCCGAAAAAATATATTTTTAATGCAATAAAAGAAGTATAAAAGATGAAATATAAAAGATAGAGATATGGTACCGCGGACTTTTTTGTAGAAATAATTAAGACGAACCAGGTAGCCGTACATTGTTTTTAATTTTAAGCAACTGTTTAGGCAGCGCACGCAAATAATTCTATTTTATGAGGTATTTTTTTCCGACTTGCTAGACAAAAGTTGTGATAGCTCGGTTAATATACATGCTATAGAAACAATTTATAGCCTATAGCACTCAGGAATAATGTAGCTTTCTGCCAGTAAAAAAAAATTTAGAATTGGATTATTAGTTCCAGAGATTACCCCCTACATACAAACTTACAAACTTACAAACTTACAAATTTTACCTCTTTATAATATTAGTATAGATTAGAATTGTAGATTAAAACTATTCATTTGATACTATAGGTACTTACCACATTAAATTATAAATGTAACAAAACTAATAACATCATAACAATTTCATTCAAGTAATACAATATAGTGTGTGAATGTCGTCTCTTTGTATTATGTAAGGTTGTAAGGATGTGTGACTGTGATAAGCAAGCAATCACTTCGTTGTAGATATATAGTAGCAACTCAGTCTATTCATATATGTGAATAGCAATTAGTGCCGATGCTATTATCAATGTCGAACGCGCTCCAGATTATAATCTACGTAAACAAAAGAATAATTAAGCAATATAAATTCAAAAGACAATGTTGCACAATATTTTATTACAAAATTATAGAGATACTTTATTCTACTTCTTTCGGTTCAAGCTTGTAAATAGGTAGGTATATTATATAAAGGAATAAAGGAAAGGTTTGCTTAATTTTGATATTTACAGACTTCTTTATGAAGAACTTTTTATTTATGTTTTTGGTTAAATACAAAAACATTGTTTGTCAAAATAATGAGTGGGTAGTCCTCATTTAAATAAGATTATAATATTTTTCTTAATATTAATACTTGACCATCCTCGACCATCATCATCGAGTTTGGGCCATCCTCGATAATCTTTGTTTCCTGATAGCTACAACCTAAGAGTCTTTAAGTCAGGAGTGAATAAGTTACTTCTAGGCAAGCGTGCTCCATCGTCGGCCACATCATCGCTTACCATTGTGAGATAGTGATCAAACGCGAGCCTACCAATAAAAAAAAAATATATTCGACAATATGCCAGTGTGGAGCAAAAAAAGAAAACTTTGCGATCTAAGCTAACATTCTGATAATTTATTTCGGCTGTTAATATATATATATACATATATATATATATATATATATATATATATATAAACATTCAGTCAAAAAAGTATCGGGAATGGATGATTTGTTTGTGGTTCCAAATTCAAATTTTTGTTTTTTTGTAGTTGTTAGATTGGCACAACTGTTTTCCATTTTGGCGCAGAGTTTGAGTTGCATCTGTTATTTATATTAAATACAGTGCTGGTTTTAGTAATATCATATATAGTGTGTATTGCGAATTTCATAATGGACAAAAATATCGAACAAAGAGTTTGTCTTAAATTTTGCATCGCCAATGGAATTTCGTGTTCGGAGTCACTGAAAATGTTACAGAAGGCTTACGGTGAATCGACTTTATCAAAAACTCGTGCTTATGAGTGGTTCAAAGCGTTCAAAAGCGGTCGAGATGTGATGGAAGATTTGCCTCGCTCTGGTAGGCCGTCAACGTCTGCAACTGAAGTTAACATCGCAAAAGTGAAGAAAATAGTGACTGAAAATCCCCATTCAACTCTGAGAGAGATAGCCGCCGAACTTTCTGTATCTCACGAGTCGATCCGTACCATTTTAACTAATCATTTGGGTTTGAAACATGTTGCTGCTCGGCTAGTCCCAAAAGATCTGAATTTTCTCCAAAAACTCAATCGCATGAAAGTCGCTGAGGACATGCTAGAACGAGTCAGTTCGGACCCAACATTCATGAAACGCATTGTTACTGGTGACGAGACGTAGGTTTACGAGTTTGACATGCAAACTAGTCAACAAGCTTCGGAGTGGAGTGGAGCCTTCCAACTGATCCGAAACCGAAAAAACCACGCCAAAGTCGATCAAAAGTCAAAGTCATGTTGACTGTTTTCTTTGACTATCGCGGTGTTGTGCACTCTGAATTCTTACCGGAAGGTCTAACGGTAAATAAAGAATATTATTTGAGCGTTATGCGGCGTTTAAGAGAACAAAATCGACGAAAAAGGCCAGATTTGTGGAAAGAAAATTCTTGGATTTTGCACCACGACAATGCGCCTTCGCACAAGGCTATCATTGTGAACGAATTTTTGACCAAACACTCAACAAATACCATCCAGCAATCACCATATTCACCAGATATGGCTCCTGCTGACTTTTTTCTTTTTCCTAAACTCAAATTACCACTTCGTGGCACCCGTTTTCAATCGATAGAAGACATAAAGGAGAATTCGCGGCGAGAACTGAACTCAATTCAGGAAGCAGCGTTTAAAAAATGTTTTGATGAATGGATTATTCGTTGGCGCAAGTGTATCGTTTCTAAAGGAGCATACTTTGAAGGTGATAAAATAAATTTGGATGAATAACAGACATTTTGTGTATTATTGATCTTTTCCCGGTACTTTCTTGACAGAGTAGTATATATATATTCTACAATTATCACACAACGCCGTCTAGTCCCAAGCTAAGCAGAGCTTGTGTTATGGGTGCTAGACAACTGATAAACATACTTATATATTTCTAAATACATACAAATTTTCGATAAATTACACCCAGACACAGAGCAAATGAACATGCTCATCACATACACATTTGTCCTGGGTGGGAATCGAACCCACACCCTCAGGCTTAGCAGTCAGGGTCACTAACCACTAGACCAACAGGCCAGTCGATATATTGCTAGATATATTTTTGCAACACCGTATCTTTAACTTAGATAATTATTATCACAAATGGATGTTTCTCAAACAAGACTAATCGATGTTTGACAAATCACCATACATGTTCGATAGATAGCACCAGTACGAATCAGCGGGCTAGTTATAATATTATTATACAATAACCATTGTTCGAAAAATAAATAAAACAATAGCTGTTACTATATCTATAAAGGTCTAAAATAAAGCTAAAAAAAATCCTTGTAGGATCTGGAGTAAAAACACCACGAGTGTTTCCACTCCAGATTCTACAAAAATTAGTTATTTTTTATTAAATTTCTTTTTAGAATTTCGTAGTCAAATGACTTAAATAGAACTCTTGTTCGCACTCCGTCCACCTGTATGTTAGCATAGCATAATCAAGCCAGAACTACACTGCGCACACGTATACTATACACGCCGATCTGGACGCGTCGGTCTGCATATTATTTTTAATGGAAACTAGACTTGTAGAGCTACGCTTGATACACGCCGCGTGACGTCGTTCTACGTGCAAATCAGGCGTGTTACACGTGTGCGTTTGGTCTAATGCAGTTCTAGCTTCATTCTTTTAATGTTCCCACTGCTGGGACTGAGGCCTCCTCTCTAGGAGAGGGAATAGGCCGTTATCCACCAGGAGCCCAGTGAGGATTGGTGAATGTCATAAATGTCTTTCAATTTTTGGTTCCAGGATAATCCGGTTTCCGCACGATGATTTCCTTCATCGCCCGTATATTACACAGTAATTTTACTCGAATACTATTGAAACTATTTCCATATAGAAAAAAATCATGTTATTTATTTATTTAATTCAATTATTCTTTGCACTTACAGTTTACACCAAAACGTGCAGAGTCAATAATAATTGTGAACCCTTATGAAATATAGCTGTGTTTTTTTTTTTATAAACGTTATCTTGCACAAGGAAGAACACGTAGGCGCGTTCACAAACATGTAAATTCACAAACACGAGACACCCCGTCTCGAAACACCTTTCTGTAGGTGGTACAAGTAATGGTTCCGTGCGGGAATCGAACCAGCGACACGTACTGCAGCAGTCAATCGCTCAAGTACTGCAACAGCCATGCCGTCGAATACTATTATGAATATCTGAGTGTCGTGACAGAATAACAAAGTCATGATATTTATAAATAAATTTTTGCTTGAGACAATGACTTGAGATATCGAAGATAAATTAGTTTTTTTGCTGGTACCCTAACCACTAAAAGGATGTGTAACTACACAGGAAGGTAAACGTTTCTAAGTAGCTACACAATACGCATATTTCAGAGGTATTTTAATCTTCGGTTAAAAATGAGAAAATCCTATCTGCAGCTTACTTCACAAAATAATGGACCAGTTCTGAGTCTTCATTCATTAATTCATTAAACCCCAAGTGAACGCCGGCGTTCGCGCACCCATTGTCTTTCTATTGTGTCTCTAATTATCACGATTGAAGAGTTAAAGCCTAACTTAGATTACTGAAAGTTATAAACCCGCCTTCGCATCGGTAATGTCTGATCTAATAATGGAATAACAAAATTATAAACAAGTTCTGTTGCGTCTGGTGACCAGAGATAATCAAAGTGTCCAAAGTTATCTGCTTTTACCACGTGATGAACGCTCACGTCTCGCAGCATCCCCAACAAGGTCTGAATATCCGATGCACTCGCCAACCAATCCGATGGCGAGCTGAACAAGGCTATAGGTAAAGATATAGCTTTCAAATTGTACGATGGAGGTGTAGTATTCTCATATTTTATTAAATTATTGTCTACGTCACCGTAGTCATACATTTGAAAGTATCCGCTTCTCACAAGCTGCACGTAATGCAGCACCGTCTTCACGGAGCCTCCCGCAGGAACATGAGCCAGGATATCCCGCAGTAGCTTTGGACCCCACACTCCACTACCACCATTCCCAAATAATAACAAAGAATTTAAACACGACTTGCTTCCTGCTTTGCAATACTTGTCAACCATTTGTTCGGGAAATACTTCATTCCGCATAAATTCTTTTTGTCCGAGAAAATCCAGCGAATGATATCCATTTTGCCTGTAGAAATTAGCTAACATTTTGATTGGACCTTGAGCATGATACATGTATGCTAACGGGGCTAACAAAACAGCTGATTTTAATATATTGTTGTATTGCGGCAAACTGGACAAAAGAACAAGTAATGCAGTGCCTCCCATGGAGTGACCTATGAAGTGAAGTTCTACACTTCTTGTGATTTCAGTAATGTACTTAATGGCTGCTGGTAAATCGTACACACCCATTTCATGCCAAGAAAAATCCCAAAAATTTTGCCAGTCTGGCCTTCTGTTAATATGCATTCTTGAGTATCTGTTACCTCGAGCATTTAATAACCACACATCGAACCCGCTATCGATCAACATGTAAGGTAAGGCCCGAGTGCCCAGAAGTAGCCAGTCTTCAGAGCTGCCAAGTAAGCCATGGTGTAATATCGCGACTCTTTTCCTGATTGGCTCCTTGTCACCCAGAACTCGATGCATTGTTATCATGTAACCATCCTCTGTAAGCACTGTGTGGGATTCTGATACAAAACCGTGAGCTGCAATCAACTGTTCAGCATTCATTTCAGGCCGGTCCTCGTAAGTCAACTTTGGATGTTTTGAATGCGAGTGAAGTGTTCCACGACGTAAGTCCTTTTCCAGCTCATCCTCAAGTCTCTTCTTCTTCAACATTTCATCTAGGAACACTGAAAACGCACTCTTAGGCTTTTTTAGTTCTTCAACTTGCTTTTTTTCTTCTGGTTTTCCCAGGATTAACTGCTTAAGAGCTTTAAAAAAAATGCGGACCGGTGAAAAAAAGGAAATTCCCCTTTCGATACGACGGTGCTCATAATCTTCACGTGCAGTTACCGCGTCGTTTGATTTTAACATGAAACTAGTTATGAAAACGAATAAAACAATTTTTTTTAACATTTAAAAATCGGGTGTGCACTGAGACCTTAGTTAAGTGGACGCACAGAGGTTTCTGACTTTCATAAATCAGAAAAGGATCCCTTGTGCGTAATGTTCCAAACAAACAATACCATTCTAGTTCTAAACAATAAGCAGGTTTGTCTAGTAAGACCAAACGTGTGTAAGTAAACACTGCTGTAGAACAATTGAAAGGCAGCTGCCAAAAATTATGACTGCAATACAGATGTTTGCAAAATCACGTACTCAAGGAGTGCGTAATCAAGGAGTGCGCATCTAGCTAATACTATATGAGGTAATACAAACATCTGATATTGTAGCAGAAGACAATAAAGAAGAGATGAAAATATTGGTAAAGAATATCGTCATCAACTAGTACCTAACCCGTTTTCCTAAGCACTTCACTATTTACCTTTTTTACCTATATAAAAACGAAATACCACGAATTATCACGAAATCTCAGAAACTAAAACACCTACAAACTTAAAATTTGACAGGTAGGTTCCCTAAATTTAAAAGGTGTAAACATCCGCTAAGAACAGATTTTCCGAAATTCACCTCCTAAGAGAATAAAACGGGGTTCCAAAGTTTGTATGAAAAAAACTACTTTCACGAGAGCAAAGCTACTGGCAGAAGCTAGTATCATCATCAGCCATTTTAATGTTCCCACTGCTGGGACTCAGGCCTCCTCTCTAGGAGAGGGAATGGGCCGTAATCCACCACGCGGGCCCAGTGCGTATTGGTGGATGTCACATGTCTTCGAATTTTTGGTTCTAGGACATGCCGGTTTCCTCACGATGTTTGTCTACACCGTTTTGAGAGCAGTGGTGATGAAATAAATTACACAAAGTAATGCGTCTAATTTCGAACCTGCGAGCTACAACTTGTAAGTCGGGGCCATTATCACTCGGCCACCACTAAATCAGAAGCTAGTATAATAATATATATCGCTACAACAAAAAATTTTTAATATTTATCGGTGGTAAGTAGGTACCATAAATCATTAGACTATTAAACTGCGTTCAATTAGTCAGGACGCTGACCCTAATGTAGTCACGAAAAACCTATACAGTAAACAATGTTTTACTCATATCCATATACCAAAAAAGATAAATGGATATTTAAAAGAAAGAAAGATAAAATAAAATAGCAGACAATATACAATATACATAAAATAAAATGTATAAAATTTCTACAAAAAAAAATCTAATACGAGACTTTATTTTTTGAGGTGGGAGTCATCAAAGACTTCCCACTCTAAGGCAAATTGAAAGAGCGTGCAAGACTTTTACGGGCTAAACCCCCATTTGCGTCCTTTGCTTTCCAAAGCCACGGTAACTCATTCAAAAAGTGACGTGGGTCTAGAGGACATCGACCCTGTTGGGCCCTGATGACATTGTAATGAATTTTGTGTAGGTCAATATCATATTCCCTTTCCCAATATACCTGTCCAATCAAATAATAATAATAATAATAATAATAATTTATTTATTCAAAGACAACTTTTGGTCCACATTATATGTTAGTATCCCTTATTACTATGTTAGTTCAGACATGGTTCAGACGCTCAATAATATTAAACTGTTATACACTCTTTCCATAAAATAACATTGGTAATTCTTATAATCATTCATTAAAAATGTCAAATAAATAAAATATCATTGATTACAACTTAAAAATGTCAAAGAATTAAACGGCATGGAAACAACAAATAAAAATGTCATACAATAATAATAAAATGTCAGTAAATTAAATGTCATGGAATAAAGATAAAAATAAGCACGTGCAGGTATTCTTGAAAAAAAAAGGAAATTAAAAATAACTTAGTATCTAATAAGACAGGCATGCTTGTAAGCATAGTATATAGCATAAGAATAAATAGCCTTGTTCCCACTGCTGAGACTCAGGCCTCCTCTCTAAGAGAGGGAACGGGCCTAAATCCACCACGTGATCCTAGTTCGGGTTGGCAAATGTTAGATGTCTTCGAATTTTTGGTTCTAGGATACGCTAAAACATCGTGAGGAAATCTCACGATGTTTTCCAACATCGTTTTGAGACAGTGGTGATGAAATAAATTAGACAAAGTAATGTGCCTGGTTGGGTTTGAACCCGCGACCTATTTACATCTCATAAGTCGGGGTCGTTACCACTCGGCCACCACTGCTCATATGAAGATAATTTAGATATTATAATACATTAGGCTAAGTTATGATCAGCGGCATGGTCAGATAGCCCTTATATACACATCGATATCAGCAATCATCTCGACAAACAAACATAAATTCAGTTATCGAAGAGCAGCTACTACAGTTGATCAAAGTTGGTGTGTAGGTAGATAGAAACTTATTGGTCGCAAGAAAATATATTAATGTAGGATTTGTTAACTATACAATATTCTACATCTCACTGTTTATATGATTATTACCTTAATATTTTTTTTTTAACTGGTAAACAATAACAACTACATTTTTATATTTATAAAACGAGCGACTAAAAAACACCTTTGCAACTGATGATGAGATACTCTTTTAATAACTTGAGCGGTATGAACTTGAGTAAGCAACAAATTAACTAAACTAACGACATTTGATCAATAATAAAATCCAGAACAAGCTTACTAAAAGTGGGTTATTAAAATCCTAGCTTAGCGACTAAATTACTAAGTGAGCGGCTAGAAATAAACCTTATTATCTAGTCGCAGGTAGATTCAGCATTTATATAACCTACTCCTCTTTTCCTTCTCTCTAGGGCCCGGGGTTCATAGCCATTAAAGGACTGACTGACGTATCAATGCACAATCAAAACTACTGGGACTGGGAGAATGAAATATTGGGAGAGGATTTTCTAAAATTCACTCCATAAGGGAATGAAAAGTGGGTTCAATTTTTTTATGAAGAAACCTATTTTCACGCGGGCGAAGCTACTAGCAGAAGCTGGTATATCCATTTTAAAATTAAAACATTACAATCTATAATAAACAGTATTCCAACGATATCAGGAACAAGGTCCATGCTACTAGTACGCGATAGTCAGGTTCCACAGAAAGAAACATTTTAACAATAGCATCTAGGTAGGGTACTTCTGGACAGTCATGTCCAGGAGTACCGCTTTCTGAATGAAGCCATTGTTCCAACTGCCTAGCGAGAGTCTTCTCAGATGACTCTCTCTCTCTCTCTTCTTAATATAATAATAATAATAATAACCATTTATTTCAGGAATCGAAGGCCCATAGAAAAAATACATAAAATAATCTTATAAAATAATAAACTAATAAATATCATAACAACAAAACTTGAACTATTTATAATTTAACACGTAACATCGGCGTCGTGTTCCGCTGCGTGGTGTCGCGTAGCCGTCCTCGGAAACGTCGATACACGACACCTTTCGGCCAAAAATTTAAGTCCATAAAGGATCAATTAATTTTAGATAAATCTTATAGGTTGGTAGGTAGGTATAGGTTGTTAAGTCGTGGATGGCGAGCAATGCTCAGCCCAAGTCGCCAGTGGCGCGTGGCGTCCCACGCGCGCCGCAAGGAGTTGTCAGCAACCGTAGGGGCCTAACAGGGTCGTAGCCTACTGGGGCCATGGGTGTTGCGAAAAAGATCCCCGGGCCCTGGAACAATGGCAAAGATGGAACAGGAGTAGAATTTTATTCAGTAAAAGTCTGACACTATTTCCCGCTCCACCCAAGAGTGGGGGATGTCGTTGGATAATTTTCCCACGTAAAAAAAATATCAACCACCGTAAATGCCATTCTAAAAGAAAGCCATACAATTTCAAATTCTTTTCATTTGGAAATGTTAAGTTTATATATACATTTTGAACTTTTGCTTTAGTAAGAATTTTTTTTGTGCAATTTATTTCTCAAGTTCTTTATATCCGGAATAATGGAAAACGGACGTCAATTTAACAATTGACGTCAGTCACTCGAATAACTTATATAACATAACTTCGTCGATGTGTTGAAAGGCTTACAAAGTAACTGACTCCGCACACGGGCCTCAAAAAAACGCCGCCACAAAAAACGCTAAAAGCGACCACGAAAAAAGCTAGAAGCGGCCGCAAAAACAGCTGAAGCGTGCGACAGCTAGTGGCCGGCTTGAAGCTTGAAGACGCTTCAAGCGTTTTTTTATGGCGGCACCGCCGCACACGCACAGCCACAAAAAAGGGCTGTCTCAAAATTAAGCTTGAAGCGGCGTTTTTTTGAAGTGCGTGTGCTGGGACAGTTATGGTTACAGAAAAAAGTTATTTTTTGGCAAGAACCTTATTTCCAAGAGTTTTTTCTAAGGTTTCTTTCTACGTGGGAGGTATTTTTTTCGTCCCGTCTCGTAACCGTTGTTTTGTTTACGTAGGTACCTAATACGCAAGCAAATTAAATATATTATTAAAATTTCGCAGACGGGTCACGCGTGCCTCAAGGTGTTGTCAGCTAACCGTAAGAGCCCAACAGGGTCGCAGTTGGGGCCACGGGCAGTGTAAAAATGAGACCTAAGGCTCTAGGACGAAGGCAAGGAATTAATGGGAGTGAATTTTTAGTCAGTAAAAGTCTGACACTACCTCCCACTCCCCCGAAGAGCGGATTGGCTGACATCATTGGATGATTTTCCCACGTAAAAAAATAGGTTGTTAAGTATTATTGTTTATTTTAATTGGTTTTTGTTATGATGTTAACTGAAACCTTACCTTTTAACGTGAGCAGGAAAATGTAACGTAATTTAATATTATACCTATGCAATTTAGCCTATAGCTAGACATAGATCCCTCCCAAGCTGTGCCACAATACTCAGCCCTCCATTCACCTCCCATCACTTTGTAAAGATCGCGAGTCCACCTACCTGAGGGAATTTCATGGTACCTACGCATATCGAGCGGTCTGTACACTCTAGGACTCTTCGATATCAGTCTTGTAATAAAAATGACGGGCTCTCATCTTACTGCCCCTGTTACCATGTTACTCGGAGTCTTCTCTCATGCCATTCTGTTATACGTCAACCTATTACTGACCCTGTTTTCTTTCGTGTTCTTTTCTTTGGCCCACCATTTCCAACATCTGTCAGCAAAACCGTTGCAGGGCTGCAGGAGATTTCTGAAAAGGAACTCAGAGGCCCCAAAATGCAAGTGCTACTAAAGGATATTGATGTAGTTTTAGTCATTAAAAGTCTGTATATGCTATTCCGCTCTTCCGTAAAGCAGAAGAAGGCATAAAATCTCACGTCAAAAAAAAGGCTCTCCATCTCCTTCCATCTATATTTATATTCAACTATTTTAGCTTTCTAAAGTAATCTTTTTTTATTGAAGAGCATTGTCTCTTAGCGACCACATTGCCCAGTAGGTACAGAAAAGACAAAACATACAATCTACCTTAAGGCTAACTCAAACAATTGTTTAGCTTTATCGGACATTTGAGAAGAGAGGATTGTATTACAAATGCCAATATCATACGTTTTACCGAGTCCAAAATCATTAATTCTTGTATTTCTATTACGGACACACTCCATCAAGATATGTAAACCAATCTTGATCATTTGAATTCGGGTCTTATTCTTCTTTCGGCCTTGGGCATTTAAGTAAGTATAAATATGGAATAATGGAAAGTTTGCTTATTTTTGATGTGTACAGACCACTTTATGAAAAACTTCTCATTTACGTTCTTGCATACATCTATCTATATATATAAAAATGACCCCCGTTTTCCGTTGTCACGACTTGGCATGAAAACGGCTTGACCGATTTGGCTGATTTTTTTTTGTTGTGATTGTTATTGTGAGGAGAAGGTTCTTATGGAAAAAAAATAAAAATTAGGGTAGTGTAGGGTAGAGTAGGGTAGAGTAGGGTAGAGTAGGGTAGAGTAGGGTAGAGTAGGGTAGAGTAGGGTAGAGTTGGGTATAGTAGGGTGGAGTAGGGAAGAGCAGGAGCGAAGCCGCGCGGGCAAAGCTAGTACTCTATAAAAATGAAACGCTCATTATTTTAATAATGTATGCGGACCCGGCGTTCACTTGACGTTTAACCGAATGGCGCAAAATCACACGCGAACGCCGGCGTTTGCTAGGGGTTTCAGTGGTAGAAATCGTGAGTATAATTGTCGAAATTTCATAATATAATTTTATAATCTGCTAGTAATACATCTGGTAACAGCGCTGTACGTGCTTTCACTGATACACTTTAATTATACTTTAACGCTCGATCAAATTTAACGCGATATGCTTCCGATAACTAGGTATATCCAGAATTACCGGCAGATTGATTATTGCCTGCGGCAAAAGCCAGCAGAGCGTACGTAGTGTTTGGTCAGTATATAGATTAAGACAAAAGATCAGTTTCATACTAAGAGTGAAAACCAGGCACATAATATGGAAGCTTCACGCTCAACGAGCTAACATTCATTTGTGGTAGTTTAAAATCTTCACACGTATCCCTGTATACGGGCGTGCGGCCATTTTTGTATATTGTGTCTAGCCAACCTTCTGTATCTACATCTTCTGTCGTTACCAAGCCGCAAGCTTCTCTATCTGTTTATTTCCTAGTAACAGTAAATATATGATACAGCCTTTAGGCCATTGCTTCACTGGATCATGATGGCGGTGTAGCCAAAAGTAATGAAGTTAAACAAAAAAATGTGGTTGATCACGTGACCATCAGTAGCCAGGTGAGGTACGCACTATAGAGTTGCATGCATTTTGTTGGCTGCGTGTATTGGCATCTTTGTGAGGCACGGGCTTATAATAGGTTCTGTGCTTTTTTATGTTGAAGACTATCTTTAACCAAAAAAAAAACATTTATTTATTTATTTATCATCGGATCATAGCTGGAAGTGAGTTCCACAGTCGTACCGTATGAAAAGAGTAGGAGTTGGAACTGAAAATTGAGATTGTGTTTAAGGTGGTATCTGCATAGGGCATTGGCAGGACGAGTGAACGAAAAACGATCACGCAAGTAGCCAAGGTATTTAGGCTTGAAAAGGATTTTGAACAAGAGACATTAATACCCGAGTGTTCCTACGAAGACGGGTAATGAGCCACTTGAGATCCTTGCAAAATTGAGAGACATAGTCGTACTTTCTTACGCCAAGAACAAAACAAATGAGTAGGTTTTACAAGTGCTCAAACTTACTTAATAGCTCCTCAATGGCATCCAGGTAGCAGGCATCCGCATAATCGATGATCGGCTGAATTAAAGTTTGAGCTAAATATGTTTTGGTTTTAAAGGGTAAAAACCTTTGAAGGAGGGGAAGGCTGTCGAAAGAAAAGTGTTTCTTCCAGCTAACCTCATTTATTTGTCCTCGCCAAGACAGATTGCTGTCAATTGGGACACCAAGATTCTTGGCTTCGAGTCAGTGTATGCAATAAGCGTCAAAGTAAAAATGTTTAGTGCAGTGCGATAGTATCGACTGTCTATGATTATGGCCAGTATATTTGTAATACACAAATATCCTTACTAATATTATAAAAGCGAAAGCGAGTTTGTTTGTTACGTCTTCACGACTCAATGGCAAAACCGATGTTGATGAAACTTGGTACAGGGATAGACCATGTCCTGGAATAGGACATAGGATACTTTTTATCCCGGAAGTATGTTCCCTTGGAATAATTTTCTGCTATCACGCGGGCGAAGCCGCTGGGAGCAGCTAGTAATATATATAATGCAAATTTGTAGGACACGCTTAAAATGAGTTTTGAATATTTCCTTACTAAGTTCAGTTACCGCCTCTGGCAGCTTGTTATAAAAACTAATGTTGTTTACTAAAAATGATTTGCTAGTCATGACTAACTAGTCATGACTAGCAAATCACAAACAGTCTAACTAGACTAATTAATCTCCATTTGGTTAATACAATTTCGTATTTACTACGCGTATTCTTGTTGTGAAAATCGCTTCTAATTTTAAAGAGTCCTAAGTTTTTACGAACATAAATTTCATCTTGGCCACCGATCGCTTTCATAGTGACGGGCGGCGCCCCATAAAGGGCCGTGGACCAAACAATACCCACGTAAAGCCTCCAGTAAGAGGTGTCTGGTCCCCTAGGTAGCTAGGAGCTGCTTGAAGGCATCACCAGTCCGAACTGGTTTGGGAGCCAGACGTCAGAAGTGCTTTTAGAAATTCCACAGGCTGTCGAATACCAGTCCCAGATACTTCATTGTCGACTCAATGCCGATATATGTGAACCCCTCCTACCGTTCTTTGGAAACCCGGTGGAGGCGCGTTCCGAGGACCGTGAAAACAAATTTACTCTATTGTAAAAAAAAAATCCTTATGATTAAATTTCCAAGAACCCCTTCTTAGTTCTTGCCTACGCCGTTGATACTTATTTACTTACAAAGTTTATTGTTACGACTCGTAACAATAAACTTAACATATAAGTAAATAAGTATCAAAGTTTTTTTTTTTCATTATATTCTAAGAACTAGATAAGTCAGTGGTAAATAAAATTTAGTATCACAAAAACCACTGTAATAAGTTACTGCTATGATTTATCAAAAAAATAAAAAAATGCGTCAAACAAGTTGCGTCGGTGGTGCGACGAGTACCTACGGGGGTGTATAGCGTCGGCAATAAAACTAAACTAATCAAACAGGTTCACTGAACTCCATCTGTAGCGAGACCGGTGACCTTACTGTGCTAAGGTAGATGGTGTGTAGGTAACTTCTTTTGATTAATTAATTACTAAGAGTAGTTTTAAATTAAATTCTTGTTACAACGACTTTGCCTTTGCCCATGGAATTTTCCGTCTGAAGTATTTTTTTATTTACACTTTAATACGATCTTGCGAGCAGTGGTGGCCGAGTGGTAACGGCCCCGACTTACGAGTTGATTGCGGGTTCAAACCCAACCAGGCGCATTGGCAGCAGTTTGACATTAAATTAAAGTTTGAAATCATTTTTTAATTTTTTTATTTTGGGTCCTCCGACAGCGACGTACATATTTCGCGTTTCATCACAAAACGGTCAGCAACCAAAGTGGTCAAAATGGCCTAATGTAAGTGAGCCAGTAAATCTGTGGTAAACCATCGATTATGGTTGATTTTTCCGAACCTCAGAAAGCATGACGGAACGTTGGTTTTCGCTATCACATATTCATAGAATGTATGAAATTCTGTGAGATGAATGCATGACTGTGTCTTCATTTATTAAATAAGTCTATCTACCCCTAAAGTCCTGCGCGAAATGTAACTTGTCTGTGTTAATTTTAATGTTCTATTATTGTTTTATATTTTTTGTATGTTCTATGTGTGTTTAAATAGTGTAATTGGCTTTGTCCGTTCTATTTAAATTAAATAAATAAATAAATAGATCTTAGACAGTTTCTATGGCAGTTAGATACAAGAAAATGTAAAAACAGTCTTGTTACTGAGTTGAATCAAACAGACTTTAGTTCCAAGAAAAATAATTAATAGTACAAAGCTGAAACCTGTAAGGTTGAAATCCGAACTCATCAAGTTTGGTTTTTATGGTGCTGCTCTTAATTGATTTTTACGTGACTTTGTCTGGTCTGTTCTTTCAAATATACCCTCAAATTTCGCTTTGATAATGGCTTAACCGCCCACAGGCATTTAATATTGCTTTTTGATTTTATATTCATTTCTATGGCTACAAAGACGGGGGAAATTTTCCATTAGATGCGAAATTCACTGAAACTCGTCTGTGGGTCGGATCTAGTGCCCACGCCATGTAAGCTTATCAAAGAAATTACGTTCACAATAGTGAGGGTAGTGGGCGATGGAAAATTTTTACTGTGTAGTAGAAGGTTATCTAAGTTCAACTGGAAATTATGTCAGTAATTTTCCAGTACTAAATTTGTGTTTAGAAAAACAGGAACGTTTTGGAAACACATGTGCGTGCAGCTAAGGAGTGGAATTCATTGCCGGAGTCTGTGTTTCCTGATAGCTGTAACCCGGGAATCTTTAAGTCGAGAGTGAATAGTTTTCTTCTAGGTAAGCGCGTTCCATCGTCGACCGCATCGTCGCTTTCCATAAAGTGAGATACCGGTCAAGCGCAAACCTATCAACAATAAAAAAAGGACCTAAACATTTTTATGTAATGATAGGCTCGCGTTGGACCACTGTCTTGCCTGATGTTAATCGATGATGTGTTTGACGTTGGAACATGCTTGCTTAGATGTAACCTATTCACTCTTGACTTGAAGGCTTCTAAGTTGTGGCTATCAGGAAACACAGACCAAACAGGGAATTTCATTCTTTGGCTCTATGTACAATGAATATGTTCACAAAATTTTTACTGTCGTTGAATTAGCTCGTCTTTTTAGTCTTTCGTAAGCTTTTTACTTTTGAGATAGTTTCGAAGAAAAAGTTTAAAGTTAATTTGTCTTTTCTCCTTCCGATGTTGGCACGATCTGTGCGAGAATAGTTCATGCTTAATAAAAGATTAGCTACTCAACAAGTTGGAAGCAAGCTGATAGACTGGGCTATTTAAAGCATGAATTTAAGGATCTCTTTTGTCTTCGATTCTAAGTTTTTTAGTGAAAATATGTTAGGGCACAAAAACACTGGCAAAATGTCGATCTACTGCAATTTCATCGTCATCATCATCATTTCAGCCGATATGCGTTCACTGTTGGACATTGGCTGCCCCCAAGCGTCGTCACAACGACCGTTTCTGTGCGTCTCGCATCCATCCGTTTCACGCAACCTTCACCAGGTCATCGGTCCACCGTGTAGGAGGCCTGCATCTTCCGGTACGCGATCGCCACTCCAGAACCTTTCGGCCCCAACGGCCGTCTGTTTTGCGAGCAATATGCCGTGTCGATTGCCACTTAAGTTTGGCAAATCTTCGTGCTATTATTAGATTGTTTATTGGGTCAAAAGCACTCTTAAATTTTACACAAATGGATTTCTAAACAAACTTCAACTATTTTAAAGGACTTTTTGTGTGTGAATAATTTTAAATTAAGTTCCTTTAGTAAAAACGTTTGATCTTTATTTTTACGTTAATATTTTACGTTACTAGTGGTACTCTTTGATCTTTTAGACTGCATGAAAACAGACTTAAAAAAATCTAATCCTCTAGACTGCATATAAACAGATTAAAAAAAAATTAATCCTCTAGACTACATGAAAACAGTTTTTTTTTTTAATAATCCTCTAGACTGCATAAAAACAGTTTTAAAAAAAAATCCTTTTTAATTCTTGGATAACAAAAAAAAAATGTTTTATGTACTGTCATGAACAGAATCACACTAATAAGATAGAGGTTTGTGAGTGTGTATGTTTGTCACTATTACACGAACAGCTGAACGCATTTGGATGTTTGGCACAAGGTTAGGTCATGTCCTTAATAGCACAAAGGAAACTTTTTGAGGAGTGTATTCTCTTGGCAAGCCGTTAGCAGTAGCTAGTAGTTATATATTTTTGTTCAAAGCATTTAATGAGCTTGAAGACTTTTCTGCATAAAAAAAAACAAACTTGATAATGTTGGACGTATTTGCATGAGTTTGATACTTAGTTTGAAAACCAAATTAAAATTAAGGATTTCCAGTTAAACACCGTTTTCCAGTAAATGTTCTCCGAATAGGAAGAATGCTAATCTGTTTTAAAATTACCCTCGGTTTTTTTTTAATTTTTTTTCTTTGTCTTTTGTGGATATCGGTTGAGACATTAATTGGACATCGGTTGCTTTTGTTTTATAAAATAATTCCCAGGGAACATACTCCCAGAATAAAAAGTAATATTATAATACACCTAGGAAACTTTTTGACAATCTGGAATTAGCTTCCGAACATGCTCTACACGTATTGGTACTAAGTTTCATCGAAATTCATTCAGTGGTTATTGCGTTAAAGAGGAATAAATATCCATACATTAAAAAAAATTGTTGTATGTGTGCATGTTTGTTAAGTTTCGTTGTAAGTTTAGGAACAGCCAGTGTTTTGTTTCGATAGACGAGTGGGTACATTACTGGGTATATATTTTAACTAGCTTTTACCCGCGGCTTCACCCGCGTTTATTAATATACTTTACTCTTTCTTCCCTTTTCTCACTTTAAAAGAATAGCCTTAGCCTATGTCAGTCTCCAGGGCCCCAACTATCTCTGTACCAAAATTCATCAAAACCGGTATTGCCATTAAGGCGTGAAGACGTAACAAACAAATAAACAAACTCACTTTCACTTTTATAATATTAGTAACGATATTCATATAGGTATGATAGTCCTTAATAATATGAATTATATATTTAAAGGCTACAAGCCCTATTAAAAATTTCTCGTTCAGATCAATCGCTGAAGTGAAACTTTTCTGTCGTTATCGGTGTCACTATCGAGTCTTCGTAACTTATAAAAAGCCCGAGATTAGTGACAAAGACTATCATATCAGATTTTACAATATCTTAATCTCGAGTTAATTAGGTAGACCAATTTAAAAGAAGTCTTGTAAATCAGATAGAGTAACGGTTACTTCTATCAAAGAGAGTGATCGAACTCGATAATATTATCTATCATTTTGAACCTTGCGACACCTGCAAAAAAAAAATGTAATGTTGAAAGGTTTTTATATAAGTTTCCCCTATTTTAATTATTTGCATATTTATTCGTAGTAAATATTGCAAAGTAAAATTAGTACATTTTTGTATTTAAAGTGTCTACACGACTGGACAATAATGTAGAACTTCTCCTCAGCGAGAATGTAAAAATAAAACATTGGAATGTGTTACATCCATTTGTTTTTATTATACAAGGTGTAACATTAAATATGTAAAACCTCAGACGGTAGGGTAGGGTAGAGTAGGGTAGAGTAGTAGGGTAGAGTAGGGTAGAGTAGTAGGGTAGAGTAGGGTAGAGTAGGGTAGAGTAGGGTAGAGTAGGGTAGAGTAGGGTAGAGTTGGGTAGAGTAGGGAGAGTAGAGTAGAGTAGGGTAGAGTTGGGTATAGTAGGGTGGAGTAGGGAAGAGCGGGAGCGAAGCAGCGCGGGAAAAAGCTAATATTAATATAAAACAAAGTAATTGAATTCTGTAACAAAAACTCAATACTTTCTAATCTTGAGTTGACTTTTCTAGATGCACAGACCGTGCGAAGCCAAATGAATAAATTGTTACAGATGGACAAAGTATTATAAAAATAGATGAAAAGAAAAAGTAAAGAAAAATAAAATAAAAGCAAAAGAAAAAAAGAAAGTTAAAGATGAAGTAGTCCAAAGCCTGGATATTTTAACCTCGATTTTTTTAATATAAATGAAATTTAAAAAGTAATATGATATTTGTAGCTAATTATTATACAAAACGTTACCTAACTAATTTATTAAAGCCCCAGGCACTGGACTATAGAAGAAGATTGAAAAATTCAGTTAACGGAATATTTAAAACAAGCTTCAGGTAGTGGCTTCACCTACGTGAAACTATGTTTCTTCATACAAACTTCGGACACCCCTTTCATCAATATAGGGTATGATTTTCGGAAAATCCTATCTTTGAACTCACCTACGTCATAAAAGAAAACCTTGTGCAAAATTCCTCATTCTTAGCTCTAATAGCTACAGCTGTGCGTTGTTATATCAGTTTCTCCTAATACATATAATTATACATGAACCTAGCTTTTGCCCGCAGCTTCACCTGCGTACATAAAATATAACATATGTCACTCTGGAATAAAGCAGATTTCTATTGGTGAAAAAAAATTAACAATTGGACGAGTACCACAAAATATATAGGTTCAGAAGTCAATCTACATACAAAGCGCGCTCGAGCAACGCACACATAGACACCGCTCACGGACACAATATCTCGGCCCGCACGTCGAACGGTTCCGTCTCAAATGCTCATTGGTGTGCGTTAGGCATGGGTAACTCCGGACACATCTATATCTTCGGATATATATCCGAAAGCGGACACATATCATATCCTTCTCTTTCTTAAAAATTAATATATCCTATATCCAAGTAACTCCGACCCGTTCCGACTCCGAGTTCCGATCGAGAACGAACTGAATGAATGCAAGTTTTCAGGATTTTGACAGAGAAGTTGCCGCACTAGTTCCTTGTAACCCAATTGCCGCTGGAATTGTGGAAATGGACAAATATTTACAGGAACCAATATTAAGTCGCAACGAAGATCCATTAACTTGGTGGCATGAGCGAAAACAAGTCTACCCAATTCTGTATAAATATATTTTAAAAAGACTTCATGTGGTAGCTACATCAGTACCATGCGAACGAACATTTTCGAAGGCGGGTCTCATTATGACTGAAACACGCTCAAGGTTATCAGCAAAAAAATTGACAGAGCTGTTATTTATAGCGAGCAATATGAAGTAAATATATCGATGAATATAATGTAAATATTAGGAAAATGTAAAAAAAAAGTTCCAAAAAATATAAAAAAAAAACATCAAAATCAAAGACAAAAAGAAACAAAACAAAACTAAAAAGAATACTCAAATGAATCATTGTACATAATAATTGATTTTTAAATACGCCTATGAAATGTTTTAATTTTATAGTCAGTCCTAAGCCTGCTAAGTATGAAGGCAAATCAATTATTACGATGTACCATTTCGTGGATATATCAGTCTTGACTACATTGGAATTATTTAGAATGCTTCATTCCGTGGATCTATTTATAAGTCGGAACTATCATATCCTATATCCTTCCTAAGTTCCTAGACCCTAACACATTCTCGCTCCATAAAGTTACTTCACTCCCGGATACGAGTATATTAAGCGGATATGGATATATTAATTGGATATATATCTTTAGTCGGAGTGATATACTACATATCCAATCTTTTAACGGATATAGTTAGCCCATGCCTAATGTGCGTCCACCGAGCGTTGGTATAAAAAGTAAAGTAGGTACATACATGAGATTGTCTTTTGTACCTATCTATTTTGTGCCAGTACTTCCAGAGATTACCTACTACAAACAAAAAAAAAAAACTTTACCTCTTTATTACATTAGTGTAGATATGAAAAGATCAATTGTCTTAGTATGGACATGTAAAGAGGACGAATGAAAAACATGACTAAAAGAGTGACGGTTATAACTGTTGACGGATAAAGAAGGTCTTAAAGAACTAATGGATGGGTTGTTATGAGAAATGACATGAAAGCCGTGAATGATGGCGTAACGGCTAAGAAGGGAGAATGGAGCGTAAACGCTTTGCACCGACCGACCCCAAGTATCATGGGACGAGGACAGAAAGATGAAGCTAAATAATTCAGTGGTAGTGGTCAGATGGTACCTACTCCACTTACCCTTTCGGTTAGTACAAAAACCTTACAGTAAAACCTTACAGTGAATGAAAAAATAAAACGATTCCTTTCCCCAAGTGGCTTGAGAAACTTGCACCTTACTATTTTATTTTTTGTATATCTAATAATAATAATAATATTCCACAACTATCACACAACGCCGTCTAGTCCCAAGCTAAGCAAAGCTTGTGTTATGGGCACAAGACGACAGATAAACATACTTATATATTTCTGAAAACATACATAATTATATATAGATTACAGCCAGACACAGAACAAATAATTATGCTCATCACATAAACATTTGTCATGAGTGGGAATCAAACCCACGACCCCCAGCATAGCAGTGGGGCCACTAACCACTAGACCAACGGGTTAGTCAAATTCCAAATTCAGTTTGCAGCCCGTACAAATATCACATAACAAACTATTTTAATAATTTCTCACAGAAAATTCTCATTTCTCTAAATTCATAGAATGTGTTTTGTATCCAGTCATAGGAGTTGTATTTACAGGGAAAGCAACAAATATTAAACTCTCAGAACGACAATATTTCCCTACTGCAGTCACCCTTATTCTGTCACAAAGTCTCTCTGAGCCTGTAGGGTGCAGCGTTTTAACATTTGTAATGTGGGTTGTCCACGGGCAAGTTTTATTGATGAAGTTTGGCGTCCGCTGCCGACAGTGCCGTATGCATCGCAGAAATATTCAGTTTCGAAATAAAGAGCCCCCTGACATGATGCGGTTAGTGTTGCGGAATGTCTCATATGAAATTGGAGGTACGGTCATGAAAAGTAATAAACACAGCCATGTTAACAAACCAAACGCTCGGCGAATATCTACCCTTACATCGGGTTGCATATTAGAAAATCAAATTTCAACCAAATGTTTTATTTAGAAAAATTTCAGAATCCCAATGTATGTGACATCAAATGAACGACTGATCAAAAGTTACTAGATTTAATTTTCACAAATCACAAATCTCGAAGATCCTTAATCACACCATCCCTAAGTTCGACATGCCTACTCGTTAAAATATCGAAAAAAAAAAAAACAGTTTTATTTTGAGAAGTAGTTGCGCGCTTGGTCACCATTATAACCAAACCTTAACTATTTCAGCCAGTTCAAAATAACAAATTATACCTACAATCTCTAATCCTTTTTGACCTTTAAACGATTTGGTCAATAATGTAATAAATAATTTAAACATTGATATTCCAGACTTTGGTCAGCTGAACTTTTGATGAAATGGCCATCGTTGTTTTAAACTCTGTTGATTTGTACGTTGTTCTTTTGAAATTTGCTCAGAAAGGCTAGAAGGAATGGGGTGGGTTTTTAGTCAGTAAGAGTCTGACACTAGCTCCCGCTCCATCCAAGAGCGGGGGTTGTCATTGGATGATTTTTGCCCACCAAAAAAAATTTATGCTAATTATTAATTGCCACCAAAAAAAGGATATGGCAACTTTACACAAACCATATAGTCAACATGTCATTGAGTGACTCACTCATTACCATCATAAACATTACAGCCGAAAGACGTCCACTGTTGGACATGGGCCTCCCCAATGTGTCACTATAACGGTCCCGCGCGTGTCACATCCATCGGTGTCCCGCGACCCACGCCAGTTCATCAGTCCACCTTGTGGGATGCCTTCCAACACTGCTCCTTGGAACCTTTTCTCCCCAGCGACCATCCGTTCTGCTAGCTATGTGACCTACCCATTGCCACTTAAGTTTAGCGATTCTTCGGGCTTTATCATTGACTCACCTTTTCACAATAGAAATGAAATTATTATGGCATTAACAGCAGAAACGTTTACACGGTGCACATTGTGCTTGTGTGTCGATTCCATGATTTGTGATAGATAAAGCAATAAAAGGTCTATGGTATAGTTTGAAAGAGTTATTGCTGTAGCTGAAAGTATAGTCAGTTCTCCTAGCCAAGTTGATAATCTGCAATCATTAACGCTAGTAGAAACCTTCAAATGTACGGGAATGACGTCATCTCAACGCTCAGTCACGTGGTCAGAACAAAAAAATCGAGAGCGTGGTTAACTCGAGGCGTTCGACGCAAGAGAATCAAAACGAAACAGTTGTAACTTGGCTAGAGTGGCTGATTCTTGGTCAGTAAAAGTCTGACTTCCTCTCGGTCCCCAAAGCGAGAGAATGATTCAATGATTCCCCACCCAAAAAATCCCAACACAAAAAATTCAACCTATTATCTAAATGAATAACGTAATGCATTATGATTTCATTACATCACTATAAATTTGAATAAAACACCGAAACAATAGTTAAAGATAATGTCATTATTCTCACATGACTCATCTAATTACCTTAGTTAACCATTGTTCAATGAGGTAGAATAAAACTTATCATAAAAAAAAAAATTAGGCATGAAGATATACCAAATTTTTTTAATGATAAGTTTGAGTGATCAATGATTTTTTTCTTCTTTATAATTCTTTTGCTCTCTCCTCCAAAACGGCTTGACTGATTTGGATGTAATTTTGAGTGGATCTCTGGACGGTTTGTGGTGAATTACAATTGAACCCGGTAGGTGGTGCTGCAAGTGAGTTCTTAATTTTTTTTCTGACACAATGCCAGCTTTCAAGGACCGCTAGTCTTTATACAGGATTATTTGTAAAACACTAACAACCTTGCACAGTCTTGCAAGGTTGTTAGTGACATCACTGATAACATCATAAACTACTTTTGTTTTAAGACTTTTTACAAAATACAATACATATACCAAAAACATACCTTTAAGATTTCGTATTTTAACTCTGTATTTTGCTGTACCTTCCTATGCTTCCTACACACTGTTCTCGTAATAATAGTAAGCAGGCTTCCGAAACATTGTCATCACACCTACCTAGCAAGCATTTGCACCATTATCGTGTACTCATCACACTAGAAAATTGATATGCCAGCATAGACTTTGTAACATTTAGAACGTTCAATTTAAATATTTTTATTTTTGTATGAAAATCTGATGAACAAAAATATGATATTTTTTTTAAAGTCATAGAATAAAAGTTGTTGTTAATGATGTTCTTAATATAGTCCTAAGAGGTTCCTAGTGTTTTACAAATAGCAAATACTCTGTATATAGTTCTTCTTAATATGTTGTTTTAGTCACCTAACTCCACCTAAACGACTATCTCTATGACCCTATGCATATGAATGTATCTTCTATTAACATATAAACAGAAGATACATTCAGTCATAGACCTTATACTATAGGTAGTACTACTATACCCACTAGTTTTGGCTGTACGTTAATATGTCAATCAGTCAGATTCTCTTTATAAACAGATTAGAAAACACCATTTAAAACTTCATCCACTTCTGAATTCTAGTTATCGAGCGTTTTAATGCTCCAGGATTACGAGGAAATAGACATGACATTTTTAAAATGGCATTCTGGATAGTGCCGTTACAAGTCCGGCAGTTCTGGTAATTAAAATTGCATACTCCCATTCATAGATGGGTACAGTCATGTCGTTACCATGCAGTTTGTAAACAGTTTAACATGTTGCCATCCAATCTGAGTTTAACTAGCTTTCTAAAGGAAAATTAGGAAAAAGTTTGATGAGTGTAGTTAGCTGCGGTCGAGTGGAAATATGGTGGTTACATGACGTTGTATCTAAAGTTTATGAACACAATAATAAGTGAACGGTTTATGATATACATAGATAGAGTATGCGTGTTTCCTGACGAGTACAACCTGGAAAGCTTTAAGTAAGAGAGTGAACAGGGCTTCAAGTCTGCTATTACAATAGTGTCAGAATGGTCTATCATTGACTTCATAATTGTTGATTTTGACAAGTTTTGGTAATCTACTAATATAATGGCGTCATAATAACTTTCCAATGGTCAACCACTGACATTTCATTGAAAGAAGTGGCTTAAAATGGTAATCTCGTACATAATGACAAATGAATATCTGATGTATGCCGATATTTGCAAATTTTTGATAGTTGTATTGATCAGTTACCTACCATTAGAACGTTATTGTGCAGTTATTGGTTTTAATAAACTCGATATTGTCATTCTACCAACACTCTATTACGAGACCATTGACCGATCAATGATCAATAATTATGATTTAGCAGATTAAGAACTTTTATCAAAATAACAATGGGATCGTGTTGGAATGACAAATTTATAAAAATAGCAGACTTGGGGCCCAGGTTTCTTCTAGGTAAGCGCGGTCCGAATGAAGAATGAAGATAGTGTTGAATTGATTGATCAGCACTTTAGGCTTGTGGACGGCGGGATCCCAACCCCGATCTCTAGCCACCGTAGGCGCGGGCTTGCGGACGGCGAGCAATGGGCAACTTGGCCACCGACCTTCCGATGACCGTCTGGACCAAGCCCAAGTCGTCGACGACACTTAGTGTTTCACACCCGCCTCAAGGATGTCAGCAAAACCGTAGGAGTCCAGCAGGGTCGAAGCCTATTGGGGCCATGGGCTGTGTGAAAGAGAACCCCGGAACCCTTGAATGAAGGCTAAGAAGGCACAAGAGGCGGGAGATATCATTGGATGATTTCCCACCTAAAAAAAGGCTTTTGGACGGTAGATAATGGGTAGCTCTCCGTCCATTACTTATCGGGCCCGGGTCGATGGCACGTCGTATTTCACCCGTGCCTTAAAAAGATGTCAGTAAATGGACGGGGCTTACTTAGGCGGATGCTTGACCGAGCTGCAGCATTATTTGAAAAAGTAAAGTAAAGTAAAAGTCTGACTAAAATCAGCCTAGGTTTTAGTCAGAAACCCTATTTTTATGTAAAGTCGCCGATTCTTTTTCTTTTTATATTTTTTATATTGATATTTTTTTTTAAACATGAAAAATTAAACGTATTAGGTATATGTAGTGATTTTTTTTTAACGCTACAACACCCTCTATTGCTCCGCACAGAGAAAATGGGTATTTGACGATTTCTCTCTAAACAAAATTATAATGAGATTAGCAAAATGAATCAACTTACACAATAATTATATTTATTTAATTGCATGTCACATGATTAAAACAGTAAAAGGCTGTTTTAAATTATAAACATAATTCAAGTATGGCAGTATAAAAATACAATAGATGACTAACCCATCTATAGTCTCATCATTTTAAAATTTACTTGTCTCACATAAATAAAACACATCAAAACTAAAAAAAATACTATCTGAGAGACAAAAAAGAAAGATCACTAACTTCGTTACTTTTGAAAGCGTTAAAAACTTTTATACCTTGGTCCAAAAAATCTAATATTTTCTTAAAAACTAACTCTTCTGCGTTAGCACCCCATACGAACTCGGTATGACTCATATTCTTGCCTCGTATGATGTAGTGGTCTATTGGATTGGCGATGCTGAAGTACAGTCGTAGCAAGTCAGGGATGGTGGCCAGCCAATCATCACTGGAACTAAACATTACTATTGGCAACGTAACTGCGTTAAGTGAAAACTGATCACTAACTCTGTTAAACCTATGAAATTTTCCACTTTTGACCACTTGAGCGTAGTGTAGCAACGTGTCAGTAGAGCCCCCAGCCGGCACGTGGTACAACAGTCTTGCCAAGAAACTAAGATTCCACGAATGAGTATCTTGAGGTATACCACCACTGACAAAGTACAATGGATTACAGCAAAACAACAGCGGTCCTTTACAGTACTTCAAGGCGAGCCATTTTGGTATTTTTCGTGAAGGCACAAATTCTTTTCGACCAATCAGTTTAAGGAGCTGGTCTGGCGGGTTCAATGCCATTGCTGTTAGAACTTTGAATGGTCCCTCAACATTGCTCATGAAAGCTAAAGGTGCCAACAGAATACCAATTCGTAGGTACTGATTGTAGCGGGGTGTCGTCGACAGCAGCACCAGCAGAGCCGTGGCACCCATCGAGTGTCCGACGTAGTCGATGAGATCATCACTGTTTTTGATAGCACGAATGTAATCAATAACAGCGGCCAAGTCGAATTCTCCCATTTCTTGAAAAGAGAATCTCCAGAATTCATCGGAATCTACGGCCATTTTTATATGTCCACGTGAATAGTAATTCCCTCTAGCGTTCGCCAACCAAACGTCGTAGCCGATATCAGACAGGATATAAGGCAGAGACTTTGTAGGTCCTAATAATATCCAATCCGCGGAGGATCCGAGGAGTCCATGATGAAGTATGATTGTTCGGTTATTAAGTGTATTGTCCAATTTGGGTGATATTCTATGTAAAGTGAGCAGATAGCCATCCTTGGTGTTAATGACGTGTGACTCCATGCGCCGGCCGTGCAGCGTGGCCAGTTGCGGCGTCGACATGAGCGCCGTCGGCTCCGACTTCAGATTGATGTATTCGGGAATGTCTGTTTCATTCTCAGCTGCTGTTTTTTCAACAAAGTCATTGAAAGTCCTTTTATAGTTAAATTCATATGGTCGTAAAGGAAGCTGAGTAGGTGGAGGCGGCAGTTCCAAGGCAGGAGGCGAGAACATTTGCGTTACATGGTATTTTATATTTGAAAGGGTTTTTGTCACAGAAATAGCTATATTATTAAAATGTTCTGATATAAGTTCAAAAAACGGATCGCACATCACTTTTTGATTGAGACATAGTAATAATACTAAGGTTATTATTAAAATCTTCATGATTACACATGCGTCGTATAGCGTCGCACTCGCGTGACTGAATATATCATCACGTAGGTAAGTATTACTATCAACGATAGATATTCCTTCGATATATTTACAAAATAGAACAATGGCTAAGAGGCTCATATTTTATAACACTTTTGACTCATTGATTATATTATATTAATGCGAGTAGATGTACTAAGTACAATCGAAATATGTTTTTTATAACATTAGATACCTACTTGCATTGTAATTAAATATTATAGGAAAATGTTTATTTAAATTACTATTGCTTTATTTATAAAATAACTGTTACTTAGCATAATAATTTATTTAAATAAACCCTCTTAATTTAGTGGTACGAGTGCTCTAAATGAGATCTAACTTTCAAAGCTTAGACGCAGGTCAAAAATATCCTATACGATTATGCGGAAAAATTAAATACACCGACATCAGCGGGAAGTTCGCCTCTCGCCCAGTTCGGGAGAAGTTTCTTTCTTAACGACGTAAACAATTTAAATCTAATGCAATATGCAGACCGCGCCGGCGACTCCGCACCCCGACTTCCACGCCCCCTCCTACCTGCGTCTTTATAAAAAATTCACCCTAATTCCGAGCCCAGAGCATTCAGGATCCTTACGTCTCCAACTACACGGGAATCGCCACTAACTCTATATCTTAGATTACTTCACCATGTTATTACCGCATTTATCCATTTAGCATTAACACCTTACTCTATTTTTTGCTATCTTTCCTTGAATAAAAGATGTGACTCGCTAATTGTTGAACCGTTCAGTAATAGGTATTGATTGTAAATACCGATACTGAAATAAACTACTGATTTTCTTTATTTAGCTATTATTCGTTCTTGAAATTCAGTAGTAAATCTGAATTTATGAATAAATTAATTAAACTTACGATGGCCTTCCGTGAACTCCCAAAGCAACTAAATAATAACTGTAACTAGCTGAAATTAAAGTAATGCACTGAAACTGCTCGAAGTGCTGTTTTGTCCATATGTTACATTTAAGCAACTACTAACTTCTCTAAAGACAATAGTTTGCATTATGTTCAGCTATGCATACAAACTAATATAAATTTAATAATCTTGTTGCGAGAACTATAAATACTATAAAATATTGTTTGAGAAACGAGTATCTTGAGAAATCAAGCTGTAAATATTTCGCATAAATGATGATAAAAATGAACAAATTAAAACTCAACTCATTTAAAAACACTTACCAAAACTTTACTTGTTACATTTATTTCACGCTCCCAATCACAAATATTGGTTCCCAAAAGAGTATAATCGGCAATAAAAAGCACAACGATGTTTGTATAGATATGCAAGCAAGGAGAGTGGAACGAGGCAGATCGAGCAACCAACATTGAACTCATGCAAAATGCAGTGGCACACCTTTCCCCTCCTATTTGGAGCGGGCCGCGTAACCTCCCCCATTTATAAATGATTCGGGGCTCAATTTCGCCCGCACTCACCCGCTGGAATATTGTTTGACTTGTGGCCGTACTGAGTGGACTCAGGTTTTTACACGACCATTACCGTCCAACATATGGCTTTTAAAATTTATAGTTCAACTTCAAGTGTTCAAGTATTTGTTGAACAACACTTTTCAATTTCCAACTTCAGGAAAAAACAACTGTGTGGAATGTCGGTGTCGTCGGGATAGCAGATAGGTGAGTCGTGTTGTGTACAAGCAATAATGACATCATTTTTATTGGTGTGGCACGGCTGAATTGGTCAGATTGTTTTGATTTGACTATAGTACATTTTAACACAAGTGGGGTAAGTTTGCCATTGCAACCGAGGTGAAATTCATACCAGCCGTACAGGTGAGGGATAGCCGTAGCTAAACCGAGCCGTATAGCCGTAGAGAGGACTATTTTCAGATTTACGGAGACGGAATTTTTGTTATTTAGCTACGTTTACTATTTAGGCACGAACTCAGTGACTGACGTGGACTTGTGTTGCGATTCAGAATTCAAAATGTTTTATTTCACATGGGCATTATAAAGTCTTAGACTCTAGTGCACAATTTTAATATTTTTTGCTATAAAAAAGAAACGGTAAGAAACTTTTTTTCTAAATAATATAAACTAGTGCTTGACTGTGATCCCACCTGATAGTAAGCAAAGAAGCAATCGTTGATGCTTAAAAATTAATTGATTTTAATCTCATGAACAAAAAATAGAAACCACAATAATAATAATAAAATGTAGTTGTTAATAAATAGGACCTACAAAGGAAGCTTCATGTGCAGAAGTATTTATGGCCCAACAAGCGTGTCTTCAACGCAGTCTCTAATTTTGTTGATTGCTTAATACGTTTGATGTTAATTTTTTTTTCGCTAAGTTCAGTAATTTTTAAGGATGGCCAAAGAAAATAACACAGATATTCAACAACATTTCAGCAATACTAAATAAACTAGTTAAACGTATAACGCATTTGGTTAAACTAGTTCTCTTTAAACTAGTTACCCACAAATCAGGGCGGCGGGAACATAAATTACCTACAGGAAATTGCATTGGCATATTATTTTAGTCAGTCATATTGTTGATATTTTGTAATATGTAGTTCAGCCGGGAATTTCATGCAAGTACAGGTATATTGGTAATCAGCTTATAGGTCTGAAGTCCTGAAATATCGTTCTCTTCAATCGTGATAATTAGAGACACAATTGAAAGACAATGGGTGCGCGAACGCCGGCGTTCGCTCTGGGTTTAATGAATTAAATGAATTTTAAGGTTTAGGTACACAAACAATCTACTACATCAGTACGGTGTGCAAGTGTCCTGAGAGGCCTTCTTACGATCGAGCAATTTTTTAGCAATGCAATTCCTAAACTACAGTATTTTTACACCCATGTGTGCATTTTTGTTATCATCACTACATAGTATAAAACAAAGTTGCTTTTTCTGTCCTTATATCCCTATGTACGCTTAAATCTTTAAAACTACGCAACGGATTTTGATGCGGTTTTTTTTAATAGATAGAGTGATTCAAGAGGAAGGTTTATATGTAAAATAACATTCATTAAATAGTGGAGATACACCCTAGCGTAGCCGGGGCGGGTCGCTAGTAACGAGTATTTTGAAAGATTGCGACGATAAAAATATTTAAAATTCCATAATAATAGTATTGATGTGAAAGTTTCGAGACTAAACTACTGAGCCGGTTTTGATAAAATTTGGTATGGAGTAAACTAGGGTTTACCTAAGAAATTAAAAAGGCTACTTCTTATCTGGTTTTGATTTCGAGTTCATAAAATTGTGACATTCACGCGGATGAAGTAACTAAAAACTAGTGTGCATTATTTTGAAGAATAGAGAGGTAAGAACTTTAAAACAAACTCAATTGTTATGAATGTAGTAGGTAAGCAAAAAATCTATTGTTTTCCGTTCATTTAATTTACTAACGCGTGCCACAAGACTAAAGCTAGAACTACGTTAAGGCGCACACGTGGACCACGCCTGATTAATACGTATAACGACGTCGCGTGGTATGGAGACCGACGCGCCCAGATTGGCGTACGATGATTACCGTTGAAGCGGTATTTAGACCCGAGCCGTAGCGAGGGTCCTAATCAAAATTACTGACGTGTATTATACGACGTTTTTCAATATACTTGTGAAGAAAACCACAACAAAACTAGTTAATTTGTTTGTGCCATGGAGGTAAAAATCTGTTTTCTTATGCGCGGATTCTTATATAATTTTATTTTCTTTATCTTTTTTTTTCCTTACTAGGGTAAGGAAAAAAAAGAAAAATCGTTAATTTTTTACCTCACTCATAAAGTAAAAAATAAAATTGGTTTGGAAAAATCTCTGCAATGTAAAAGAAAAGCCTAACTCAGCGTATGCTGCGATATTCAAAAATGATAAATAACGCAATATTAAAATTATAGCATTTATTTCTGAAGAAACAGAAAATTACAAACAATGGAAAAAGAAAAAAGTGCCTCAAGCGGCCTCGCGTCGCTCCTAGCAATGTAACAGGACAAGCAAGGCTACACGCCCTTTTTGAACTTTCAAGCGGTACTTGCTCATTTAACGCTCTTGCTCTCATTTAGGGCCAATTGCAAATTACCTGCATGGATTTCAAAATTGGATCAAGATCGATGTGAAAAATTTACAATCACAATAAGCTATCCATAACTCTTCCATATCGGGAATTTTATGAAAGCAGTATTTCAAGGAATAAGTAAATTTTTACTTCTTCGTGGTTCTGGTTTTCTGTTAAGTTTTTAAGTGAGCTCACGATTCTAGTAGATCTTGAAACATAAGTATTTTTTGTCTAATATTATTCCTCGGTTTTTCCAGTAGGTATATGACTGACTAATTTTAGTAAGAATAAAATATTTATGAATGACCCAAATCGTTCATTTTAATTGACAACGCCTGTTTACAAGCAGCGTTGACTGGCGTCGGAGAGTCATCAATCAATCATAATTTATGTTAACCAACGTTTAAAAAGTTAAGTAATCACACATTATAACTGTAGTCAAAATAGTAATTGATTAAAAGTAAAGCTTTACAGGTCCGGTAGATCGGGGGAAGCCAGTCTCCAGCTGTGGACATCTTTAGGCCAATATTCGGCCATCGATTCATGGAGGACATAGGCCTCCCTCAAGTGTCACCATAATGATGATCCTGTGCGTCTCACATCTATGGAATTCCTGCAACCCTCACCAGGTCACCGGTCCACCTTGAGGGAGGCCTTCCAACGCTGCGTCAACAGTGGACTTCTTTCGGCAGAAATGATTATGACATGGTGGACATTTCAATCTACGTCTGTACAGCGTCGCTTCGTACAGACGTAGGTAGGTATAGCAAAATACAGAGTTGAAATGTGTTGAATAGTGTAATAAAGGTTTTTTTTTTGTAAATGAATTATGTTTTGTAAAAATGTCATAGAACAAAAGTTGTTGATTATGATATTAGTAATACAGTCCTGAAAGGTTATTAGTGTTTTACCAATAACCCTGTATATCGAGTTAGTTAGCCCATTTATGTCCCACAGCTGGGCGAAGGCCTCCCTCTCCCTTTCCCACACACGTCTGTCTTCAGCCATTGCGGGCCAGTCCCTCCGGTACTTATCAAGCTCATCTCTCCACCTTTGCCTTGGTCTGCCGCGATGTCGCCTTGCGTTCAATGGGACCCAATAAGTGGCTCTTTTAGCACACAGCTCATCCGATATGCAGCAAACATGTCCGGCCCAATCCAATCCGGCCAATTCCTTTTTTCGCTGTCCGGCTGTCCGGTAACTGTCCGGACCGAACCCAAGACGTCAACTGTTCCCGCGCGCCTCAAGGAGTTGTCAGCAACAGGAGGGGCCAAGCTGGATCGAAGCCTACTGGGGCCAGGGTTATCCAAAAGGAAACTCAAGAGCGGGGGTTGTCATTAGATGATTTTTGGCCACCGTAAAAAAAAAGCATCAAAGACCAGGTTTGCGCTCCGTACGTAAGTATAGGTACTTAATAGGTAGAATGCACATGTCCGTAATTTTCCGTTTCTGTATATCAAGCTTCATCTAAATTTGGCACTACATGATAATGTAATTTCGAAGGATGGTCGATATGCCCCACAGCGGAGAGCACTGATGTAAATTCAGCTCGGTTTTCGTTTTAGGTATTCCCTGCCCGCAATGTGAAATCAAACCGGCATGACAGTGATTGAAGCTGCAATATTATGTTTCAAGCTTGTGTCCGTGTTGGTATGTTTCCTAATTTTTATTGAAATGAAGGGTTTAACTGAAAACAGCAGTACAACAAAAGAATTTCCAAAAAATATTCTAAATAATGTATCGGCTGCTTGGAAGAAAGTCCACGTTGTCTGTAAAAAAATTTTTGTACAAGTGCAGAAAGTTTGTTTCTTCGAGCCGAGGACTGCAGTGAGTACAAACGACGTTTTTCAATATACTGATGAAGAAATACTTTCCGTGAAAATTACGACGCATTCTTGTTCATTTTGCACTGTATAAAATTTTTTGTAAGTTGTATTTATATAATTGTATAACATTGTATAACACTGTATAACATTTTTTGTAAATTGTAAAGTGTCATTTTAGTTTTAATTTAGATGCCAGCAGGCATCACAAATAATATGTGTGGCGGCTGCGGCAAGAACCTAATCGTAATTCGATAAGAGTCAATTTTCGTGGACGAGTATTGAAAAAAATGTTATTATACAGATAAGTCTTGATGCCAGTTTGAACTTACGGTATTCAGATGTGGGGCTGCACCAAATTGGCCAATATAATAATCATACAACAATTTTAGAATAAGGAAATAGGTACTAAGGGAAATTATAAATGCAACTTGGTACACACGAAATAATGACCTCTATGGGTAACCTAAAAGAAAAATCGACAAAGTGATAAAAAAATCTATACAAACTATGAAAAGTGACTTCATCAGCATGTAAACAACGTGGAAATTCAGCTTCTCGACCACACGAATATTGTGAATGATCCGGAACAAGGAGGAGTGGCAGGCGATCGCCTCCTGCGAAGCAGTAACGCTAGCAAAGCCCCAGCCGCTGCCGGGATTCCGATCCCGATTTCCAGCCACCGCTGTCCGACTGTCCAGTAACCGCCCGGACCGAGCCCAAGTCGTCGATGCCGCGCACTGTTCCCGCGCGCCTCTAGGAATTGTCAGCAATCGTAGCGGCCCAGCAGATTCGAAGCCTACTGGGGCCAAGGGTCTGTATTTTTTTTAAATATTTATTCGCGCATAACTTCGTCGCTTGCCAACCGATTTGAAAAATTATTTTTTGTTGGAAGAAGTATACCCTATACTTCTCAAATGGTGGGACCATTTGAGAAGTGTAGGGTATACTTCACCTTTTAGTCACCAAGGTGGGATCTGATGATGGGATCTTGGCCAAACCGAGGGACCTCCTCAAATTCAATTCAAACTTTTAGTGAAGTCGGTTATTTTATTTTAATATATATTAAAAAAAAAAAACAACAAAAAACCTTTTTATAAAAAGGTTTTTATTATAACCTCGCCTCTTGACTGAGTAAATGGCATTGCAAGCAAGCATTTGTCTGTACTATTAAATTTTAAGCCTCACGTTATGTTAATTTCCATCCATTGAGCAAAATATCTGTTTCCAGAATACGAGTATTCAAATGGTACTAATTAGTTCAACACCAAGCCAACTTAACACCTCAACACTTATTACGTGAACTCAAGCACCTTTTATAAGAAACTAGGTACGAGTAGGTGTGTATATGGCAGTAAAGATGCATTTGTGCAAGCTCATATAAAAGTTTTGCTGATTAACCCTTCAGATACCGTCAATTAGAGACCGCCACCGGTGGTCGCTTGGGGATTCATGAATTAAAACAGAAACAGTAAGTTTAAAAAAGACATGTTAATCGATAACTCAATAACATTTTGTTGGTTTGAGTATTTTTATAAAATACTAGTTTCTCCCAGCGGTTTCGTCCGCGTAAACGTGAGTTATTACGGATGCAAAGCCGAAGTCGAAGCCAGATACTACCTGACTTATGTGTAGCCTATCTTTTCTTGGGGTTCAAGCACTGTTTTAACTCTGCTGTACCAAATTTCATAAAAATCGCTTCAGCAGATTATCCGTAAAAGCGTGACAACTGACAGATAGAGAATTACTTTCACATTTATAATATAAGTATTTTTATAAAATACTTTTAGGTTTATGTAACTTTCAAAAACTTAAGGGTTTAAAAAAAACAGGTATTTTTTGGAACAAGTTTTGTGAAATTTTCGAGTAAATCACGGAATTACTTACCGAGTGCCTTCAGGCGTTACTTACCTGTCTTTTTTCGCGTTCTCTCTTCATCGCATTGGATTACGTTAGATGAAGTAACAAGCTTTTAAACCATGCTCGATGTTAAAAATAGGCGTGTTGAAAAGGAGGCGTGTGGTATTAAGAGAAGATTGCGGATAACTAACAGATAGGCGTGTGGAAAAGGATCCTATTAAGAGAAGATTGCGGATAACTAACAGACGCGAAATGTTTTTTTTTAATAAATACTATCTTGAGACTAGTCTCTACATAGTCATAAGTGCAATTTATAGTGTTGCTTTTTTATTATACACACTAATCTGCATGAGTCTCATATGATTTGATCATTATATATTTGCTGTATGAACTCTAAGGGACAAGATATGAGAAAGGTATTCACAAGAGGACGCATTCTACCATCGATCGACAATCGATCGATCGGTCTGGTAGAAACTATCGTTCGATGTTGACTAATCCATTCTACCATCGATCGATGGCATCGATCGACGATCAATCGATTGGTGTAGTAACAGCCTAAAAGAGTCTTTGACCTCTGAGTTCGCTTCGGTGTTTCTTCTCAAGGTACTTAGGCAGCAAGGAAACACCGGCCTCATGTAGTGTAAACCGACGAAAAGAACTAAGTGTAAAAGTGTTTTAATAAGTCATTTATTATTTGGGATTATTTTATAGGTTAACTGGCCTGTTGGTCTCGTGGTTAGTGACCCTCACTGCTATGCTGGAGGTCGTGGGTTCGATTCCCACCCTGGACAAATGTCTCTGTAATGAGCATGGTCATTTGTTATGTGTCTGGGTGTGATTTATCTATATCATGCACCTATGGATTTAGAATTATATACATAAGTATGTTTATCAGTTGTCTAGTACTCATAACACAATCTCTGCTTAGCTTGGGACTAGATGACGTTGTGTGATAGTTGTGTTATTATATATTATTATAAGCGTAAAATTATTTTAGAAATCGGATCAGCTCTGATAAACATTACTTACCTTTTACAAACATTTTATCAATGACAGAAATAATTTGACCTCTTCACCACCCCTAGCTAAGTTACAACCGTTTCTCTTGCGTCGAGCGCCTCAAGTTGGCCACTCCCCGATTCTTTTGTTCTGACCACGTGACTGAGCGTTGAAATGACGTCATTCCCGTACATTAGAAGTTTTCTACTAGATTATCAATTTGGCTAGGAGATAGGATTTTGATCAGAGAGGCTCGTCGATTTCATCAATCAACACGCTAATTAATACTAATCTGTAGAAATCACTACTGAAAAGGAATTTAGAGCCAATTACGTTTCGCGGATCTTTCAAAGGGCGACTTCGCTCATTGAAATAATTATATATACGATTATTCCTCTTGCTTTTGTCCATAAACGAGTTTAATTATATTGTATTAACGAGGGTGTAACAGACGGTCGGACAGCGAGCTACCCTCACTGTCCGACCGTCCGGTAACTGTCCGGACCGAGCCCAAGACGTCGACGGCGCGCACTGTTTCCGCGCGCCTCAAAGAGTTGTCAGCAAAGCCTACTGGGGCCAGGGTTATCCGTAAGGAACCCGAGCCTCGGTATGAAGGCTAGAAGGAACGGGGTGGAGTTTTTAGTCAGTAAGAGTCTGACACTATCTCCCGCTCCATCAAAGAGCGCACCAAAAAAAAAATTGGGCGTAACAGATTACCTAATAAATAAGTAAGTAAATATGTAAGTGTAGCTAGTTTGTAGATTGAAATTAAACTGCCTATACATATGTTGCTTATTTTCGTAGGCCGTGTTTGGATTTAATTAAAACGCTCTTTGAGAATATTATTTAATTAGCGTAAAGAATGAGTTCACCTTTATTCCGTTTAAAATCGACCTTATAACAAAGATTGTTGAGATAATAGATTTTGTGGTTTGCAGTACCTGTTGAAATCATTATTGTTTTGAATTTTCAATAAATTTAGGTACTATGAGTTTTTTATCTTTAAATAACTTTTCGCGATCTGGATGAGGCGAGAGGGCATGTCAGATTTCTATTGACAAAAACCCACCTGTTTTACTTCAGTCGCCCTCTGAGTTTCAGGGCCACGGTAAATCAGAACTACATTAGACCGCCGCACACGTGGGCCATCTCTGATTTGTACGTAGCGACACGTTGCGTAGCGTGGATCTAATGTAGCTCTGCAAATCTAGTTGCCATAGAAAATGTATCAACACGAACGCGCCCAGATCGGTGTATGTGACCCATGTATGTGTAATGTAGTTCTAACTTAACTCTTTCGTATATTTAGGCAGTTCCAGCAGGTACTAACCCTTATATCGGTTAAACCAGAACCCGATATAAGGGTTGTAATAACCAACCCTATTATATATAAAGTGAGAAAGGAGTATATTAGAGGAAGTTAGAAAGTGGTGCCAGTGACTGACCAGCTGAAAGGGAATCGTTTGTCTTGGTATGGTCATGTAAAGAGAAGGGATGAAATGCATGTTATTAAAAGAGTTATGAGTATACATGTGGATGGGTGGAGAGGGAGGCCAAAGAAAAGATTGGATGAAGATGGATTGTGTGAAGAATGATATGAAAGAAAAGGAAGTTAATGGTAGCATGACAAGTGATAGGGTAGAACTGAAGATAAAAACGTGTTGCGCTGACTCCAAATACCTAAGATGGGACAAGGGCAGGAAGAAGAAGATTATATCGGTGTTATGAGAATTTTTCGGAACCTACAGATGATAGATACTAACTAAGCATTGTACTTTCTATTGAATACATTGTTTTGAACTTTTGCTAGATAATGAATGGCAGTGTTCACAAGATATTTTGGCCACAATATCATGGATCACATTGACATACGGTTGTGTAACAATATAGATATCAACGGTATGTTTTTTTTAAATATTGTGGTTTAACTATATGTATAGATACATATATTAATTGTATAGCATGCTTATGGTGCGTGACAAGATTCAATGCGTGGTAATTGAATAGGTTGCTTCTAGAGAGAGCTCCATCGTCGGCCACATCATCGCTTATCATCAGATGAGATAGTGCTCAAATGCGGGCTTCTCCATAATAAAAACCGGGAAAATGCGAGTTAGACTCGCACCCTGAGGGTTCCGTAGAAACCTACATATGAAAACAGTTCAATTACCGAAGTATTTTTTATGACGTAACTATAAATTTACAGTTTCCAGATTTTTTACTACACTTATGCTATGAGACCTTGCTTCATGCAAAATTTCAGGATTCTAGGACAACGGTAAGAGTAACCTATGAATTTTTGTTCTCTTGAGAGTGTCGACATATACGGTTTTTAATGTAATTTTCGTTAACTAAAAAATTTGATTTTTTCACAACTTTAAAGGACGGCAGACTTGAATATTTAGTTTTAATTACAACACAATAGGTACTTCCACGCATTGCCGAGATTGAGGGTCTTGACAGACAGACAGACGGACAACAAAGTGAGTGAGTGAGTGTGAGTGGTGAGTGAGTGAGTTTTATTTTTTGTTTTTGGTGTACAATAAAGAATTTATCTATCTATCTATCTATCTATAAGGATTCCGTTTTTTCTTTTTGAGGTACGGAACTCTAAAAGAGATGGCTTTAGATGGACTCTACTTAAAAAGATATAGCTGTAAGGAATCATTCACTGAGATGACTTCTATAAATAATAAAAAACTTTTTACAAAAAAAAATTAAACCGACTTCAAAAAGTACAAAATAACTTTAATTTCGGAAGTCGGTGTTTCTATAATAGATACCTAATCTTGTCTCTTCATTATTTAACACCGACTTCCGAAATTAAAGTTATTTTGTACTTTTTGAAGTCGGTTTAATTTTTTTTTGTAAAATGTTTTTTATTTTTCACTTTTTAGTTATGGTAGCACCACTAAAAAGTACCTACCCTTCAGCTAAACATAAATGACCTTATAGCCAGAGTGCATCTCATAACGATTTCTTATAATCCCAAATACGGTTATATTACATGAATATATCTCCTCCTCCTTTCCCCTCCCCCTTTTCTTTTAGTCAGTCATCGACTACACGTATAAACAAAGCAATTTTACTTGTTACGACAATTCTGCCATGATTGTATGAGGAGTTCTGTTCCATATCTTCGAAGTTCATGATCAGATCATAACAATATTTCTATGGGACTAACTTGGAAGTATAACCTTTCAATCAAAAAAAAAATTTTCAAAATCGGTTCACAATTGACTGAAATAACGGTGAAGATACATAAAAAAAAAACATACATTCAGCCGAACATAGAACCTCCTCCTTTTCGAAGTCGGTTAAAAAAGGATTGAAAATAACGCATCACGTTATACCAAACAATAATAAATTGGGAAGTTAATAAAATACGAGTATGATGATGCAGGTAGGTTTAAAACTATTGTATCATTATATGCATATAAACAAATATTGTACTAATGTGTTGTCATCATGCGTAACGAAGTAATTGTTTGTATAAACACTGTCTTACGTCAGTACGATATAAAATATGTCGTTCCAGCCTCCTCAACCAAGTTACAACCGTTTTGCTTGCGTCGAACGCTTCGAGTTGACCTTGCTGCCAATTTTTTAATCTGACCACGTGACTGAGCGTTGAGATGACGTCGTTTCCGTACATTTGAAGCTTTCTACTAGCGTTAACTATTTCAGATTAGCAACTTGGCTAGGATGTCTTACCAAAAACTCTGGTCCCCGGACCACTGTTGATCTGCAGAAAACTCCATCGACTCAACGACACTCATCTTTAAATTTTTTATATGTAGGTCCATTAATGAAGTTAAAAGGCTGAAAAAGTAATTTATTAAGTTACTTTACTTTTTATGTTTTTTTTTTTATTTTTGCGTCGGAGTTTTTTTTTTAATTTTATTTTGTCATTATTATTGACTAGCTGACCCGGTGAACTTCGTACCGCCTAACAGTCAATGAATGTAGTATATATTTCGATATAGTCAACCGATTGCGATGAAATTAAGCCTAAGCAATATATCAAGTTACACACAATTTTAATGTCTAAAAGTTATCTATATCAATTTCGTACATTTTACGTGACGCGCGCACAACTAAAAACTTCTACTGATTTATTATGTCTAAGTAGGGAAATAAGGATATCAGGGATTTTATGATCCTTAGGGATATCACGAAATTAATAAACAATGTCGAATATTCTTGTTTATAACGTCTTCTTACTAAAAGTATCTATAGATATGACAAAACACCAACTTATCGCTTTTCTAACATTTTACTAGATTTAATTTCACTAAACTAACTTTACTAAAATGTCAGAAAAGCGGATAAATCTGAATAAAAATCAAGGAAACCAAGCTTAAAAAATAAATGTAATTGTGAAAAATCAAAGGTCCAGTGCAAAATCAAAAGATGTATTTGCACGAAGCTAAATGTTTTGTGTAATTCAAGATGCCACAAATCACTGCCTTGTTTAAATAAATAACAAGATTTTCCATTTTCCATCAGGAATTAGTCGTCGTTGGTGAGCCTCGCATACTTTTAGAAGTTTATATTTTTTTTACCCCTAAATTTTTTTTTGTACCTAATGAACGCCAAACTCAGGTGGCAATTGGCAGGGCACATGGCTCGCAGAACAGATGGCCGTTGGGGCCGAAAGGTTCTGGAGTTGTGACCGCGTACCGGAAGAAGCAGCGTCAAAACGCCTCCTACAAGATGGAACGATGACCTGGTGAAAGTTGCTGGAATCCAATGGATGCGGGACGCACTGGATAAATCATTGTGGCGACACTTGGGGGAGGCCTGTGTCCAACAGTGGACGTCTGTCGGCTGAAATGATGACGACCTAATGAATGAATCCACGTAATAGAAAAAGGAGTGGTTGTATGAAAAACAGTAAAAATGTATGTCGAATTGCTTCCCCTTAAGTGGATGAAATGGGAGTCCAAAGTTTTTATGGAGAAACCTAATTCACGCGAAGCATGCCGCTGGTAAAACTAGTATCGGCATATTATCTGTTAATCTGCATAACAGTCGGTATTAAACAACAGCTCTCCAATATTACTTTTCTAAATTTATTTGTGTAGTGGAAATAAAATAGAGCTTTTGTATATTTCCAGAATGACTGACGCTAACACCGGCACTGCCCGGGGCCTAAGTGGAACTAAAATAATGTTACCCTATTTGGTTTCTAAATAATTGAACTGAAATAAACATAGAAATAAACGTTAGAATGTTCCTGTCTGAAACAATACCTTGCTCGAGGACTTTTCGAATAGTTTTTTTATTATTGACTAGTTGCACTCGTGGTTTCATCCGCATTTGGATACAGTTCCGCAGCTTTCGGTCGTGGCCTGTCTATTATTATCTCACTTAATGGTAAGTGACGTTGTGGTCGACGATGGAACACCTGAAAATAGGTCGTTGTAGTCTCCGATTAAAGTTGCTAAAATTAAATCGACAGGCGTTGGGCTCAAAACTTTTCTTACATATAAAATCGCGTCTAGTACCTATTACTTATCACAAAATTGCCCAGTACCGTTCAGTTTTAATAAAACAACTAATTTAATAAGGTAACTATTTTAATTTTAAAAGTAGTCCATACTTGTCAAAAGTTATACCACATTTGCAAGTATCGCAGACTTCACCAGTCGAGATTTTTCAAACTTAATATTGATATTCAAATGGTCTCTTACCATGCGATGTCATCATTGAATACATGCTTTTTGGTCGACAGAATGAAGTCAATATCATTTCTAATTGCACCGTCGGGACTCTGTCAGGTCCCCCTGCTATGCTCACGTTTTTTGAAGAAGGAGTTCATCATGTAGAGGCCCTCTTTCTTCATAAAACTAGCCAGTAGGATGATTCCGACATCCAAATTGAAATTACTCGCAGCTCGTTACCGTCTCGTTTGCCCAGTTTCTCGTTGAAGTTCCCCATGACCACGGTAAAGTGAGTTTTAAAACCATGCATAACTCTGATACATGATCTTTACTTCGTCTTCAGATTCTGTCAAGGTCGGGGGGTAATCCTGTATGACCTTCAGCATATATCTTGATTATATTCTGTGTATAACGTATGCCACCACACTCTCGATCTTCATTATTTACAAGGGACTTGTGAACGAAAAACCTCCCTCCCGAAAATAGAGCTGGTCACCGGATTCGAGAATTATCGTGTGTCCCACTTCTCTTCAGACTTCAGATAATACTCCATCGTAACCTGCTCAATTTTTCCTCAAGTTCGGTTATCTTCTCGTCAGTCGTCAGTGTACGCGTATTAAATGCTACCAGGTCCAGTCGTTGTTTTTAAGGGGGTAGTAGGATCCTATCCGGTGATTCTTAGCACCCCTTGCCTCTGCCACTGAAATGATCAACTGAAGGAATATGGATAATTTCCCGCGTAGCTAATAGCCATTTAACGAAGCAACGTCCAATTGTACAACTAGGAAGTGTGATGATTGAACACATTTCAGAAAACATGACGTTCGTTTTGCTGGGAAATGAACAAGGAAATGAAGAATCAGGTGGCCTACATTTCAGCCTTTGGTAGTCATATTTCGGGTTTCTATCAATTTTAGCGATACACATGTAAACAAATATTTAATAAGCAATCCAATGTTCTTATAGCTAATAAGTTGTGCGCAAATTCTGACTATTTGTACATCAAAATGATGTCAATAGAAGTATTACTAAGAACAGGGTCGATTTTCCAAATGGCAGATACTCTAACTGAGATATAAAAATGTCGTTTTGACAACTTTTGTATCGATATAATAAGAAACTAAAATATTTATTCCTAGTAGGATATATAAAATCTTTGATTTATTCATCAAATGAAAGTTACCTTACCTTGAACACACAACCGTAAGATTCTTGGAACACACCTACAGAGTGCGTAGTACATAATATATATATAAGAGTATGAAATCACATTAAAAGATATTGATTACATTTCTTTATATTTACTAACCGATTACTGTTTTACAGATTTACATTGTTACCGTAATGCGTATAGATAATGTCAGAATTTCATAAAAGATATTTTTTTTGGATTTTTATTTTTATCCTTATTGTAATTGGACATGATTTATATTGAGTTAAAATAGAGTTGCCATATTTTAACTGTAAGTAATCATTTATATTTATGCAGTATTAGGTACGTTTTACATACAAAGATTTATTTAAAGTGACAATAACTAACGTTGTTTTTTTTACGGTGGGCAAAAATCATCCAATGAAAACCCTCGCTCTTATAATATAATATAATATAATATTATATAATATAATATAATATAATATAATATAATATAATATAATATAATATAATATAATATAATATAATATAATATAATATAATATAATATAATATAATATAATATAATATAATATAATATAATATAATATAATATAATATAATATAATATAATATAATATAATATAATATAATATAATATAATATAATATAATATAATATAATATAATATTCCACAACTATCACACAGCGCCGTCTAGTTCCAAGCTAAGCAGAGCTTGTGTTGCGACCACTCCGTCAAGAATGCACGAGTAAAATGAAGTCTAGAGTTTAGTGGCCCTGACTGCTATGCCGGATGTCGTGGGTTCGATTCCCACCCAGGACAAATGTTTATGTGATGAGCATGATCATTTGTTCTGTGTTTGGGTGTAATTTATCTATAATATGTATGTATTTAGAAATATATAAGTACGTTTATCAGTTGTCTAGTACACATAACACGAACTCTGCTTAGCTTGGGGCTAGACGGTGTTGTGTGATAGTTGTGGAATATATATAGGTATATATTATCTTAGAGCGAAACTTACAATACATATTTAGCATACCTGCTTTCCCCGTCCGCTATTTCGCTCCAAAATAAACTTTTATTGGTCTTATACAGGAGGATTGCCTTTCCCAACAGCACAGTACTTCTCGTCCAAAACTTTGATTGAAACTAGAATGAGCGTAGAATAATTTTTGATTAAACTTTGCCGCATTGCTTCCCTCGAAATTAACTGTGCTTCGACTTATTTACGAGTTCGCGAATATACTTTAGTTCACTCTAGTTGGCGGTTCTATTTAATTATATTATGTAGTTCTTAGAATGTGGGTCTATTTTGGGGTTCTAAACCTCAAAAAAGTGAGCTTGAATGTGTTATTATAATGTTCCCACTGCTAGGATTCAGATCGAGAGAGGGCGGTGATCCACAACGCGGGCTCTACTGCTTCGCAGAAGAGGAGATTGCATGCCCCAGCTGCTGCCAGGATTGTGATTCCGATTACCTGCCACATTAGACGCGGGCTCCGTCCGGACCGAGTCCAAAACGTCGACGGCACGTCTTATTTTATGCGCGCTTCAAAGGGTTGTCAGGAAACCGTAGGGGCACAGCTAGTTCGAATCCTTTTGGGGCCGTGGGTTCGTTTCTGAATGGAGCCTAAGATTCGGCCCCGTTTTGAAAGGCAACGAAGGAACCAGAGTGGCTTTTTAATGAGTAAAAGTCTGACACTATCGCCCGCTCCGCCCAAGGGCGCAGACATTTCATTGGATGATTTTCATACCTACAAAAAAAATACGGAACGCTGGATGAAAAAAAAAATTTTTGGTTAACTGTAGGTACTATCCCAAGACATAATCAAATTCCAAATCATTTATGTTCAAATAACAATATAATAATATAGACTCATTTCGAAAAATTGCATCACAAACAGTTTTTAATTTACAATAAAATGATATTTTAAATTTTATTTACATTTATTAGCCCGTATGGTCCGGAAGTGGTGGGCAAAGGCCTAACTTTTAAATATGTGTACAAGTAACCAATTTGCTGATTTAAATATAAATTTTATGCTAGACGACCATATTTATTGTACAGGTAAACGTTACCTGCCGCTATAATGAAACTGATAATAACGCGTATAAAAATAAAATAGTCCAATTATTGTAGAACTCTTTCGCAAGATAAACCAAACCAATGAACAGGAAGATTTTTGTACCTGCACAATTAAAATTTAAACTTATTTACTGTTTCGACTTGAAACTGTTGGTCCATTGAGCAGAAAATTGCCACTTATTCTTTCTGACTGTACACGCTGTAATAACTAAGAAGACAGACGTGCATTGCGCAGATATTTCACTGTTCGGTCAAGTGCGAACATGACCGAACAGTGAACGATCTGTGCAATAAAATAAATAATAATATTCCACAACTATCACACAACGTCATCTAGTCCCAAGCTAAGCAAAGCTTGTGTTATGGGTACTAGATAACTGATAAACATACTTATATATTTCTAAATACTCGTACATACATATTATAAATAAATTACACCCAGACACAGAACAAATGACCATGCTCATCACACAGATATTTGTCCTGGGTGGGAATAGAACCCACGAACTCCGGCATAGCAGTCAGGGCATAGCAATGACTACGAGATATGATTCCACTGTCTGGCGATTTTTGCCAAAGACGGTAGTGTCTAGCTTGAGTCACATAAATAAGATCCAATGTAACTCAAGCGATGATAATCAAAAGAAAATTCAAAGGTAACGAAATTCTCATTCCGAGGATTAATATCAATTTTAAATCAGAATCCTCGGTAAAAAGGTATCACTACATTCACTGGCTGTTAGAGCGGTACAAAATTCGCCAGGTCAGTTAGTCTAATCTAATATGTATACAATCTCATGTATAAAATCTCATGTCACAATGTTTGAACCACTCCGAAATTGCTTTTTTTTTAAATTGATATAAACTAGTGCTTGACTGCGATCCCACCTGATGGATGGTGATGCAATCTCTAATGGTTAGGCGCACTAGTTTATCAAGAGCCTATTCACTCTAGCCTTGAAGACACCCAAATTATAATCGGACGGGAAGACCGCAGCAGGCAAATTTTGCTTGACCGAGTTTTTATGGAATGTTTTGGGTATATTTGGTAGATCTGAGAATAGACTATTAGCTATTTTGTACCCTGCTTTCCATCTCCTTTTTTTTACAATTTATATGGCCGGTATTGCCGGGTAATTTAGATTCTAAATAAATTAATCCCTATTGTCCTTGGTCTTCACGCGTGGACGGCTGGACCAATTTTCCTTGTTCTTTTTTGTTATTGTTTATTGTCAGAAAAATTCTATAAAAGAAAAAAAACTACGACCGCAATTCAATGTTCGTGCGTTTGACAGTTCATAGCTAAGACAAGACAACGTATAAATAGAATACAATATCGCTGTCTGTCTGTCTGTTCAAGATAAAGCAAAAATGTACTTACAGAATTTCAAGAAGTTTTTATAAGGAACGCAGTAATTTATGGAAGATTTAAGTACTTGACAGTTGAACCAAAGTCACAAATTTTTGTCTATTTGTTGAAAATCTACCCTCAAAACATGTTCACTGTTGCATGTCACTAGTTACGTTACTAAAGGCTTGTTTATGGTGGTGAAAATCATCCAATGACAACACCCGCTCTTGGGCGGAGCGGGAGATAGTATCAGATTCTTACTGACTAAAAACCCACTCCGTTCTTTCATTACCTTCATATCGGGGCTGAAGCTACCTTTCGGACTAACCCTGTACCTCTAGCCAAGTTGCTAATCTGCAATAGTTAACGCTAGTAGAAAGCTTCAAATGTACGGGAATAACGTTTCTCAACGCTCAGTCACGTGGTCAGAACAAAAGAATTGGCGGCAAGTTCAACTCGAAGCGTTCGAAGCAAGCGAAACGGTTGTAACTTGGCTAGGGGGGCAAGCCCCAGTAGGCTTCGACGCAGCTGGGACCCTGCTGCTGCTGACAGTTCCTTGAGGCGCGCGAGAACAGTGCGCGCCGTCGACGACTTGGGCTCGGCCCGGAAAGTTACCGGACGGTCAGACAGCGAGCTACCCACTGCTCACCGTCCGCAAGCCCGCGCCTACGGTGACCGGAAATCGGGATCGGAATCACGGCGGCGGCTGGGGGGCTGTGTGCGCCGCCGTTGCCTGATGCGGTCGGCCTCTTCATTTGCTAGCATTACTGCTTCGCACGCTGCTCGCTCCTATATATCCTCACTTATATATATATTTGTATTCTTATTTATTTTAAATAACGCCTTATAACAAACCACAGCATTATACATAATAGTCTCTAACTTCTATTGGTTACGGTTGGTAGACATAATTCTTTTTGCTATTGATGTATCATACAGTCCTATTTCCACTCCTGGAGAGGAGGCCTGAGTCCCAGCAGTAGGAACATTAAAAGGGCTGATAATGATGACAATCCTATAAGATATGTCTCAGGTAAAACTTTTTGCGAAAATAAATAGAATAACATGCTAACAATGTATGGGAAAAGTTTAATTCCCCTTTGAAATACACATAATAAACTTTGAGAGAAATACAAACAAGTCCAGAGGTTTAATTTCCTGTCACAGTTCCACGGGCTAGTAATGGATTCATACACTCAGCTCGTTTCATTGTGCTAGACTATTGAAATATATTACAGTTTGTTCATTATTTTGCATTAACACTGCTGTAGTGTAAGTAACGTTCGCACCAATAACAATTTATTCAGGCGTTAAATGAAAGACTGATTTTATTAAATGTCTAGGTACTTTTTTGTCATTATGTAGTTTCAAGTCAAAAATATTTTTACAAAAAAAAAAATAGCTTTAATTTCAGAAGTCAGTGTTTCTATACCAGTTTTGTCTCTTCGTTAATTAACACTCATCAGTGTTTTATTTTTACATTAAAATCAGTATTTTCTTTGTAAATATATATTTTTATTTTCCTGTTTTTTCTAAATATTTTTTTAGTGATGCTATGAGGAGTTCTGTTCCATATCTTCGAAGTACATGATCAGATTATAACCATATTTCTATGGAACGAATAAAGCTGTACAAAAATATTGATATCAATAATAGAACATTATGATATAAGTGTGTAATGTTAGTGATTACCGTCGAGGCGATATTTAGACCCGAGTCATGGCGAGGGTCTTAAGAGAGCCGAGAACGGTAATCATTAATTACTCACGTGTATTATACAACGTTTTTCAATACACTTGTGAAGAAAATAACTGTAAAAAAACTAGTTAACTGTCGTGGCGGTAAAAATCTGTTTTCATATGCGCGCCAATTTTTTTTTTCTTTTCCTCGTGGGGGACGTCGCGCGTCCGTCCTGATGCAATAAATGTAATAAAATTATGGCGGAGGTGAGGTTGAAAAAAAGGTTTTAACTACATTCTAACACTAGTGCGTAATGGTAATCAAAATGTCACAGTTTGTCGCCAACTGATAACGTATTTTTCATGTACCCACATTGGTACAATATTACTACTTTTTAACCGACTTCGAAAAGGAGGAGGTTCTATGTTCGGCTGAATGTATGTTTTTTTTTTTTTTTTGTATTTATGTTCTCCGATATTTCGGTCAGTTGTGGACCGATTTTGAATTATTTTTTTTTTATTGAAAGGTTATGCTTCCAAATTGGTCCCATAGAAATATTGTTTTGATCTGATCATGAAATTCGAAGATATGGAACAGAACTCCTCATAGAATCATAGCAGAATTGTCGTAACAAGTAAAATTGCTTTGTTTATACGTGTAGTCGATGACTGACTGAAAGAAAAGGGGGAGGGGAAAGGGGAGGGGGTAAATTCATGTAATATAACCGTATTTGGGATTATAAGAATCGTTATGAGATGACATGACACTCTGGCTATAAGGTAATTTATGTTTAGCTGAAGGGTAGGTACTTTTTAGTGGTGCTACCATAACTAAAAAGTGAAAAATAAAAAACTTTTTACAGAAAAAAATTAAACCGACTTCAAAAAGTACAAAATAACTTTAATTTCGGAGGTCGGTGTTGAATAACGAAGAGACAAGATTAGGTATCTATTATATTTTCTGTAAAAGAGTTTTTTATTATTCAAAATGTTCTCATAAAGTGACAATTATGTTTTAATGGGAATTATAGTACAATATGTTACACGTGTGTATTGTTGTGTGATAACCGTTGAGGCGGTATTTAAGGGTCAACTGGTAACGTGTGTAGGTTTGTCGACCCCTAAACGTGTCTATTCCGCTATTGTTGCCGCAAACAATCCCACTGTGTCGTAAACAACGCGACAAGCAAATAAAATGAAAGGAGGCAAGCAGAGCGATAAAGTTGGCTTCACAAAGGTAGAGAAGAAGAAGAGGAAAAAAGCCTAATTGTCAGAACCAGTGCGGCACCGCGCTGGCAGGACCCAACATGCTGCTGTATCCAGCAGTGCCCACAACGCAGCTTAACGTTTCGAGGCTACATCACACCACGAAGGTTGAGAAGATCGTGGAGTATGTACGAGTCAAGACGAACTGGATTTTGAGAGTCAAGCAGTTGGAGCCGCGCCTCTCATCATTTGAAGACCTTCCTCAAAGAAGAGTTTTGGCCGAAGAGTGTCGTGTATCGACGATTTTGTGGAAGGATACCGACCTCGCAGCGGAACACGACGCCACCACACGTCGTGTGCAATAGTATAGAATAGTGCATAGCTTAATTTTTGTTTTTAATATGTATTAGTATATTATTTGTATATTTTGTCTATGGGCCTTAGTTGCCTCATATTAAAGAGTTATTATTAATATTATTATTTAGACCCGAGCCATGGCGAGGGTCAAAAAAATTTAAGGATTTAAAAAAAAAACGTATTTCCTGGAATAAGTTTTGTAAAATATTCGAGTGAATTACGTAATTAGTGAATACTAACTGAGTTTTCAGACATTATCTCTCTTTTCTTGAGTTGTCTCTTCGTCAAACATCGCGATAGATTACGTTAGATGAAGTACCAAGCTTTTAACACTTCAGTAGTGATAAGTAGAGACACAATAGAAAGACAATGGGTGCGCAAACGCCGGCGTTCGCTTGGGGTTTAATGAATTAAACCATGCTCGATGTTGACGATAGACAAGTGGAAAAGTTTGAATATTCTTTTCTGTTTTACCGGATGATGTAGTCATATAACGTGTGTTTGTTTATTTTTAAATCAGCGTAAACAAATGATCCATTCGACAACACAAATTCTATGAAGCGTGTTGATTTGTCAAAATGAACGCAATTGATTGTTGGGCACAACTAGAAATAAACATCCATTTATTTTTTTATTCATAATTAGCAATAGGGTGAATATTAAAGTCAGCATAGGGATCGTTTGGCACGGCAGTACTCACGTAATTGGATCAACACGACGGCCCAAATAATAATTAGTTGGTGAAATATGCACAACATTATTAAAGGTCTGCTTTATTTGCTCTGCCATTATTACTATTCTTAATTATTCATAATGGTTCAGAAGGGGACACAGTTAAGGGGAGTCATGGCAAGTATGTTTTTTGATTTTTAGGGTTTCGTACCTAAAGGGTAAAATGGAACGCGATGCGCTTGGCTTGTTTTTAGGAATCCATACTTCAAAAGGAAAAAATGGAACCCTTATAGGATCACTTTGTTGTCCGTTCGTCTGTCTGTCTGTCAAAGACCCTTTATCTCGAGGACGCGTGAAGGTATGAAGTTGAAATTAAAACCATATGCTCAGGTCTGCAGTCCGTTCAAGCTGTAAAAAAATCTAACTTCTAAGTTAACGAATAAAAAGATTTTGATACTCTCAAAGATCGAAATTCATAGGGTACTTCCCTTTGACCCAGAGTCCTGCAATTTGGCACAGAACATCTTTTTTTTTACGGTGGGCAAAAATCATCTTATGACAACCCCCGCCCTTGGGTCGAGCGGGAGATAGTGTCAGACTCTTTCTGACTAAAAACCCACCCCGTTCCTTCTAGCCTTCAAACCAAGGCACGAGTTTCCTTTCGGATAACCCTGGCCCCGGTAGGCTTCGACCCAGCTGGGCCTCTGCTGTTGCTGACAACTCCTTGAGGCGCGCGGGAACAGTGCGCGCCGTCGACGTCTTGGGCTCGGTCCATTACCGGACGATCGGGTACATAACATCTTATAGCACAGGTATAGGAATAAATCTGAAAATAGTAAAAAAAAATCTTCGAGAATTGCAGTTTGCACGGAACCCTCAGTGCGCGAGTCCGACTCGCACTTGCCCAGTTTTTTAATCTATTACGTCACCGTCGGTAGTATGACGAATATTTTTAAATGTTCTTTTAGTACATTTTTTTTAATTACGCTATCCTAAAAAGTTTAGTAAAACCCTTCTTTTTTTGTATCGGGGACTTTTTTCTTTTTTTAGCAAACCAATCGCTGGTACTTACTTACTACCTTCGAAAATAAACATAATTAACGTGTTTCCTCTTGAATTTCCCCTGAAAGTCCCCTGATTTACTTTTATATTAACTTTACTACAAACATAAATACTATATACATATTGAAGGGTTTTAAAAAGATACACATATAGGATACACATATCGATGAGTTTTCTAATAGAAATAATGTTAATTAACAGCAAAATTATGAGCGTTTGTTTATATAAAAAATATTACTCAATTCGTGGAAATATTGTACAGGCTATTGATTATGAATGAATAAACGGCGATAAAAGTGGAAAAACACAGCGCGTAGTATTTTCAATTGTTATGAATCATTAATTCAATTAAATTGTGTTTCCGATTTTTTTACTTTTGATTACACGAATATAATCAGTAACAGTTACGGATAGAGCTCAATTTTTTTTTTACTAATTTAAAACTAGAGGTTTATATATTATTTAGAGCTATACCTCTTCCTTATACAGTATTACATCTCCAAACTACTTTTAATAACTGCTTGTCATCACATCACTTAACTTGTAATCATTCTAATTATAAAACTTTATAGTACCTATTTGTTATTTTTACATCAATCATCAGTCAGTGTCACTGAGAGTTACAACGGAAACCCAGCACTGGGTGTCTGACGCCCAGCATATGCTGAGGTGGTTACCCTTCAGTGCGGGCACGCTTGGCGCATTCTGTACTTTTGTTCTTTTTTCATTTTTGTTTAAAATTGTTTATGTATTTATTTCTTTACTGCACACCTTAGCTTAATACAAGACATTTACAAAAAAAAATAAGCGTATAATAGGCGGTCTTATTGCATAAGGCAATTTCTAGCAGACAACCTTTGGATGAACTTAACAAAATTAAAAGATTTGGGGCTGTCAGACTTTCAGTGTACAACATAAATAATGTCATCATCATCTTCCTGCCCTTGTCTCGTTTTATTTAGGGTCGGCGCAACAAGTTTTTTTTCTTCTATTCTGTCCTGTCACTCGTCACACTATCACTAACTCCCTTTTCTTTCATATCACTTCTCATACAATCCATCCATATTTTCTTTGGCCATAAATGATGTATGATGTGCTGCGTCTGTCCCGAATAAAAGTATTTCTATTATATTTTATCCTATCTTATCCTATCCTATCCTATCCTATTCTATTCTATTACGTTCTATTCTATATTCTCTTCTATATAATAATTTTCCCGCCATAGGTCGGCAAATAGCGGGTGGCTTGCAATTTTTAACGAATCTACCTCGCTCCGGCCGAGGAATACATTTTTGAAGTGACCCTTAACATCAAGGCCCAAGGTATGAGGAACGAGGTTACATTTAATGGAGCGATTGGTGTATAATAAGCTCCATTATGAGCTAACTAAGCATATTATCCTACTCCACGAATGTAGTACCTGAAACCAAAATGCAGACTAATTAGGGTGGTCGAAACGCAAACATTGCATGGGATTATTTTATTTATTATATGAAGATAAGGAGGTATGTATTTCCCGTGTAGGGGATGTACTCACTGCGACCTAAAAGATCTATTGTGGCTCGCCACCTTGTTAGAGTAATTCTTTTAGCCCGGAGGCTTCCAGGAAGTCTAGAATACTCCTAGCTTTAAGTAGTTAATCTCCTCCGGGCGTGTCGGCCCAGATGGATACTGTGTTTGTGGATAAGGGGCCCGCATTCACACAAAAGGTGCTTAGGCGTCTCCCTCTCCTGATTACAGTACCTGCAAACATCAATGTCACTCAGTTTCATGTGAAATTGGTGGCTGTTTAGTTTGCAGTGATTTGTAGTTAAGTTATTTCAGTCTATAGAGACTAAAATATGTTTATTTTAAATATATCATTATCATAAAAAAAAAACGATTGATATTATATATAGAAGTAGATAATAATAAAATAAATAGATTGATATAATATAGAAATAGAATATTATTTATAGAAATTTGCAAAAACGTAATAGGTACTCGTATATCATAAGTAAGTATAAAATAATAACATAAATCTGGAATCGTATGAGAAATCTAATGCTAAATATACTACGATGCTTATTGATTCATCATCACAGTCCATCACCATCATATAATCATCATCTCAAGAAACAAGTGACAACTAAAATTCGCGTTGCCACCAACAACAGATTTTTTCATTCATTCTAAAACCTTTCTTGTCGTGTGACTTTTTAGACAGACTATACCTCTTCATAGTTCTAATAACAAGTCGATCGAAACTTTTGGTACACCTGAGTCCCGTGAATTGGGTGGATTTTTTAAACAAACCCCATGTGCCCCTCTTTTATCTATTGTTCGAATGCGACCCCAACCCCATTCGATACAGTCGTAGGTAATTTCCTCTTGAGTACCCTCATGTTATTCGCTCATCCACGCATATTATTTTAAAATGCCCTCTAAAATCTATATTTATTTTTCTAACAATCACAAGTTCTTTTATGTCCTGGAAATTAATAATAGCAAAATTATAATTGAAAAAAAAACCCCCGACACATAAAATCTATAAAAAGTAAAACTGCTTAAGACGAGTTTATTAAGCCCAACCTTGACGTGTTTAGTAAGCATTCCAGGGTTCCATCAGCCACTTCCCAGTTCTAGCATCAGGTACTCGTTATCATGAAAAATATTTAGAACTCTTTAAGACGAATCTAATGAGCCCAAACTCGGCGGGCTTATTAATAGGCAATCCAAGGTCTCTTATCTTCAACCTCCATCATCAGACCAGCTTGATAGCGCCGCCATATGGGTAAATGAGTATTTCAAATATAAGGTCTTATATTTGTGTGTTTATTTGTAAAGTATATAACCATTACTGGTTTAAGATCCCTGCCACAACCAATAAACAAGCTGATGGCCTTGAATACCAGAACAGATCTTCATAAATAGTATCTAAGAACCATCTCGATAAAGTCAGCTTTCAAATAAACAACCGCATCAAAATCGGTTCATTCGCTTGGGCGCTATGATGCCACAGATAGACACACAGACACTTCAAACTTATAACACCCCTCTTTCTCGTCTGGGGTGGAGGATTTGATGTGAAATAATCAAATCTTCCTCTCGCTCCGGATGGAGGGAGAGGGAGTGTCAGACTTTTGCTAACTAAAATTTACCTGTATCCTTCAGGTGTTCAATAGCTGCGGTAACACTTTCGAATAATCCGCAGCTCGAGCAGGATATTATGGCAGCCATAAGGTGCGTTTTTACTGAAACAGAACTAGGCAGAATGTGAGCGTAGACAAGCAGTGAAAAGTGGCAAGTGACAAGTAGAGTTGAGTTACCCTCCGGTTCGTGCTATCCAGCAGACCAAGCCCACACCGGCAAACCGGTAGCACAGACTACTCGACTCCGCTCAGTCCGGCTCGGAGCCGTTTGTTTTATTTGAAAGTCGGCTCTGCTCCACTTACACTGTTTTCACTGATGTGGACTGCTCTGCTCTACTCCGCTCTACTTACACTGTTTCTACCATTGACTTATCTGTTGTGGACTGAGTGATTTCAAGCACTATGATTGGCCAATTCGCGATTCGCTTCTTTCCAGCTCCGCGTCATTGGTAACGCAGCCTAAAGGCTCTGGAACTGTTGTACTCTTTGGTATGTAGCGACATCTATGATGCCACATAAGAATTACGAAAAAATATCAGCTCCGACTCACTGGAGCCAGCAGCACTACTCCGACTCACTGGATCCTGCAGCATCATCCCGACTCACTGGGACATCATCACCCCGACTCACTGGGGCATTATCCCGACTCACTGGGATAGCAACACCCCGACTCACTGGGGCACCACCCCAGACAGTTCCGACTCACCGAGAACTATGCGGTATTGGTTCCGACTCACTGGAACCAACCTTCCACTGGCCTGGCTCGCAGCAAGAACCATCGATCTCCGATCTCCGGAGGGGAGTGATGTAGCGACATCTATGACGCCACATAAGAACTATGAAGAAAATACGAAATCCTGCATCGCGCAATCAAAGTTCTTCACGTGATTTAAACATATACGACAGCCCGACATCATCTATCGGGCAGTCGCCTTCCAGACCACAACACCTGTCTGGTCGGAGGATCCTCCCTTTTTCAACGGAGGTATGTGGGACTTTACTCTTTGTTCCGCCTACCTCTAAAGGTATATTATACCAAAGATTTTTTTTGTATATACCAAAGAGTACGGTATCTAACTTCTTTTGTAATTCACGTGTACCCTGGCCGAATACTTTGTGAAATCATAGAGTTGAACACAGGTAAAAAAAAAATGGAACAAATATCAACGTCAAGTGACATAACAAACACGAATTATTATTTTATTTATTAATATTTGTAATAGAGTTGCTTAGTTAATTAGTATCTGGTGTTATAAATTCGTTATCATGCCTATAAAACCTGTTATCCGCCTTATGAAGGGGTTGCCCCAGGATCTGTATTCAGCTGAAGGTCTGATGTATCAGGACTGGAACGCTATAACCCCGTGTCAACGAGCGTGCACCACACGTTTCGGTATAGAAGTGCAAAGAGAGCAAGAGGACTATTTAGCTAAACATCCCGAGGTAACGTTTGATAAAGTAACTAACCATTGATGTATGACTGGGAACTTTGCGAGCAAGCTTACGAGCCAGCCTGCCGAGTAGCTGTACTGCAGTAACTCGCACTTAGAAGCAACTCGTTCATAGCATAGCAGCAGCTCGACCATTGCTCGCATCGTTTGGACGTGTTTGACAGTAACTCACTAGTACCAGCCAGACAGAGAGTGGGCATCACGATAAACTCGTTAGAAGACTGGACAGCTACTATCATTGTGAATTGTGAAAACAGCTAAAGCGAGCTGAACTACTTGCATTGTGTAAACTAGCCATTCATAAGACTATTGACATGATGATACGTTCATCGACAGCACGATTTAGCAAATGGCTGCCGAAATGCTTCTTCTCCTTGCGTCATATTCCTCAATGCTGAAGGTCCTTACCTCCCTGCTTCATCACTCTAACCCTTATGATATTCCCCCATCTGTTCCTGTCTCTGGCGGTGTGAAGGGCATTGTACATCGTAGAGTTAAGAGCGCTGCGGATCTGGCCAGACCAACGTATTGTGTAGCACCCGCGAGGCCTTTTACCATCCACTTTACCGGTCACGGTTGCCATCGTCTTTCCATGCAATGTGGCCGAAGTATTGCAGAACCCTGCGAAGATACTCGGAAGGCAGCAGTGAGGAGATTTTGTAGTTCTTGCAAAATGGATAGGTTGGTCCGAAATACTGTCCAAGGGATACGGAGCATCATTTTCCAACACCACATCTCAAAGGCGTCGATGCGTTTTCGGTATGCAGCCTTTAGCGACCACCGAAATTCTTATGAAAACATATGCTTATGCTGCTTATGAAAAAAACATGATAAACAAAAATTTTTATGACCTATTAAGAGTTATTCCATGTTTGGGTCTTCTGTGTGAATGAATTTACATGTTTATTAAAGTACCAACAATACAAAAAGAATTTCTAGTAGGTATACATTGAAGTTTTTTTTTTTTAATGAAAATGCTTTGCTACTTTAGAGTAAGGACAAGCTAAACTGCTCTTTTCTTGTCGCCATAAATTGGCTTGATTAGACCAGAGCGAACTTGGCAGGTGATAGATAGTAGAAAACGCCGTATTTCTTGTATAGTGAAGATATCAATTAACTTATAGCTCTATCTTCACAATAATAATGAAATTAAAGCTCCCTCTTCACACCTATCATTAAAGTTACCTATGTTAGGTAAGGAGAAAATCAAAAATTTGGTCCGGGTTCTACTGGGGCAAGTCGCTTGTAGCTATTTATCTATATCTATACATACAATAAACCTGTAGATTTTATTTATTGTGCGCCCATCTCGTAAGATTTCAAAATCGATGTAGATAACTTTTATACATTAAAGTTGTGTGTAATCTTTCATTTAGGCTTCGTTTCATCGCAGTTGGTCGACTATATCGAAAGACATACGACATTCATTGATTGTTCCGCGGTACGAAGTTTGCCGGGTCAGCTAGTATTTGTATAAAAAAACTAAGAATAATATAAGGACTTTCCAAAATGCTGCGTGCAGTTTACAGACCATTGTCACTTAAGTTTGGCAATTCTTCGAGCTATTGGCGATTGTTCAGGCGTTATCTCTTTTTCTACGTTGACTTTTTATCAAACATTGCGTTCGATGGTGTTGGATGAAACAGCAAGCTGTTAAACCATGCTGATGTTGCAGAGATGGGTCGGGAAAGGTAGTCTTAATACAAAGCTTGTTCTGTTTCCAGATATTAGCAATGCTCAAAATTTTCATTGCAAAAGTGACGAGAAGAGGAAAGAGAAAGGATTGGTTGACGGAAGCAGCTCTTCATTTCACAAGACCTTTTGAAGAACTGGATGAAGAAGTCAGAACCTTTCTTGAATCACCAGCCGAAGGACCTTATGTTAATCAAGTAATATTATTATTATATTGATACAAGTGCCGAAAATTTGTCATTGCGACTGAGGCAGAATTCTTGTGTTACTCGTATGTAGTCGAGGATTGCAGTAACTTCAAACGACGATATATAAGTGATAATGCTATATTTATTTAATTAAAGGCGTTCTATTTTGTTCTATTCTGTCAAATTACGTTTTTCAATACATTTACGACTCGTGGTGGTTAACGCGCTCCTGGCCTGTTACGATAAATGTAATAAAATTACGGCGAGGGCGAGCACGTGCACTTTTTTGCACGAGTGCGGAAATCGGTCAATGGCGTGCCTAAGAGTGGTGGGATAAGAGCGGGTTTTCGAATAAATATAATAAAAAAGAAATATTTTTAAAAGAGCATAAATTTTCGACTTATTCTGCTGTTCTTATGTTACTGGCTGGATTATATTCCAGCCAGCTACTGGCCATTAACTCTTAAATTTATCTCCATTGCATAGCATGATATAAATAACGCCTCCGGTACTACCATAATTGTTGCCACATAGTAGACCTAACCTAACCGTATAAAATGACCCAATTTTGTTGCAGGACGATAGACAGTTCAACGACTTCGATGAATTAGAGTTCATGATTGATTTAGGAAAAATCATCGTACAGCATTATCCGCCAGAGCCGTGGGTCTACCATTCACCTCCGCCTAGCATTCCTAACACTCTCTCTTCTTCGTTTATTTCAATTCAAACATCTGAATTTACTTTGCCGACTCCAGGTAACAAATCATAATATTTATGCTTATTCACCCAATGACAACCCCTGCTCTTGGGCGGAGCAGAAGTTAGTGTCAGACTCTTACTAAAACCCACCCCGCGTTCCTTCTAGCCTGAAATACCGGGGCTCGAGCGATTTCGAATAGATTAATTAGAGTATCATCAACATTAAATATGAAGGTACCCCAAAATCGAGATTAATAAAAAAGGAGTCTTATTAAGATTGGTAACAGACATTAATTCATCTCATAGCTTCTCCTGCTCTTGGGTGAAACGGGAGGGTAGGGCCACGGGTTTCCATTTCAGAAACTCCCAATTGGTGACAGAGATGAGAACTATTTCTACAATTTGATGGCCGTATCACTAACCATGCATGTGTCAACGGCCTCGACTTAAGAGTTGTAGGTCGCGGGTGCAAACCAAGCCAGGCGCATTACTTTGTGTAATTTATTTCATCACCACTGCTATCAAAACGTTGAAGGAAAACATCGTGAGGAAACCGGCATGTCCTAGAGCCAAGAATTCGAAGAAATGTAACATCCATTAACACGCACTGGGCCCGCGTGATGGATTACAGCCTATTCCTTCTTCCAGAGACGAGTTCTTAGTACCAGAAGTGGGAACATTATAAGGCCGACTGTACTATGTGACAAACATATTACTATTATGATTTGGTATCCTAAAGATAGCCATACACGCTATGGCATACCTGACAGCTCACTTGTACAGTTGCTTTAAAACTGTCAGGTAATCTTGTGTGGAAACCTGTTCAGTTGTGCAATATACACGCTCCGGTTTATCTGTAAAACTGTACAGGCAAACCTTTCAGGTATACTTTAGCGTATGCTACCTTAAATAATATTAAATGGCCGAATATTAGTTGACAACAGTGGACGTCTATAGGCTGAAATGATGATAATGATGATGATGACTATGAGTTGGTTGGTTAGTTGGTAAGTATAACCAACTAACCAACGCGGCTTCACTACTCGACCGATCGTCATGAAATTTCGTCTATAAAATTGTCAGAGGTAGAAAGTCTGGTCATCAGTCTGTCCAAGGGTATCCTGTACCCAGTGACTTGGTTGTTGCGGTCTGATAGATAGTCTCTCCACGTGAAATAAAAGTATTCAAGAGCAACCAGTTACTGTCCCCGCACATGGGCCAAAAAAAAAAGCTAGAAGCCGCCACAAAAAACAGCCGAAGCGCGTGTCAGCTTGTGGCCGGAGAAGCTTGAAGCGGCTTTAAGCGTTCTTTTGTGGCGGCACCGCCATACACGAGCCACAAACAAGGCCGCCTCGAAAAGAAGCTTGAAACGGCGTTTTTTTTAGAACCGTGTGCAGGGACACTTAGGCTAGAAGCCGACCAAATGCTAGTTGGAAAAAACCTTGGGAGATGATGATAATCCAAGTGCATTTTCACGTATAACCATGGGCTAGAAGCTAATAAAATACCATTGCTCCTTGTAATATCTTAATGTCACCTAATTATATTTCTCTTCTTTTAGAGCCAGTCCCTACACCGGAACCGACCACGTCAGAGATATTCTACAAGCTGATCTCTAATACAGTAGATAAAGTAATCTTTGTCAAAGTAGACGAAATGGCTCTCCTCTATGACACAGCCTATGTGGAACTGATGAAGGCAGTCGAGGAAGCCATGGAGATCCCTGTCATCGACATACGAGCTGATATAGCGAATCTATTCCATGCAGCTTACCACATGTTCGAAGTTAACATCATGGAGAAAGAGGAATACGGTATTTTCTGGAGTTTATTTTTATTTAACTGTATTTCACATTTCGAGTAGCCTCTTTAGCAATATCAAGTGTGTTATAAAATTTTAAGTTTTATCAATTCTTAGTGGATATTGTGATGTAAAATTGGCTTAGTTTTATATCTCAGGTATCTCTATCGGTCAATATGTGAAATCATTGATAGAGGCGCGGTCTCGGTTAAATAAAAATACGAATAGCTAATTAATTCAGAGATTATTAATTGAGAGGTAGAGGCCACCCGCCATCGACCTGGTGGTCAAACATCGATAGAGACCTTAAGAAAGCCCAAAACCGACAACCCAGGACAATATCAACCTGGCGCCGTAGAGTGAGGAGACCCGAAGAGAGAAGAGAATTAATTCAGAGAAGCTTAACACCAGGATCAGGCAGGATTTTTCTCTGCCAGCAGTAGTGAGGGCTATGGGGAAGTTCTCCTTCTGTGAGATTGTGATGGTTCAAAAGTTGGTCACCAGAGTTGTTTAAATAAAGTAAAAATCCAACTCCTTTCCCCAAAGTTTAAGCGTCTTTTGAAGGTTTCTTTCTTAGAAAAAAAAGTAACTAAAGTGACGTTTTTTTTAAATGATCACATAAAGACACCTACTAACCTAACAGATTTTTAAGTAAACATAATTAAATTTCAAGTAGTTTTAATTGGTCAAAAGCTCATTCATCAATTTCCTTTAACAGCACATACCAATGAAAGGACATTCAAACTAGGACCTTCGGTGTTATAATTATGTTTGATATTATCAAAGAACTTCCCCCGCTCTAGTCGAAGAGAAAGAGAGTGAGGCAGACGTTTAATCATAAAAACTCACTTGTATTTCTTTACATTTCGCGCGTGGAATATAATGCGCTGTCAACTTCGATTTGGTTCTCACCGGATGGTCGGACGGCGAGCAATACGTACATTGCTTGTCGTCCGGCAACCCGCCTTTGATCTTTCATTTATTTTGTGAAATGTAATAACTAGAGTATTACTATTTTACTATTATTTTATTATTCGTATTTTCAGCCGCTAAGATTGCATGGGAGAAACGAATGAGGAAGAAGCTTAAGAAGACCCTGAGACGGCAGAGCAACTTTAAAGGTTTTATTTTTCATATCCAACCTTTTTGACCATTATTTTTGTTTATTTATGAAAAAAAAACTTGCATCTGACATTTTATGTCAAATAGTTTGTCTTCTTTAATCGAAATTGTTGTGTAAAAATATCTATCACATATTATGAAATATCTGCATAATAAATTCAATAATTTGGAATATTTGACATCATAAGTTCAGAGAAACGGCCTGGTAAGCTATGATGTAAGTTTTACTTTGAAACCATCCACAGGATCATAGCGAAGTTCAGTTTTTAAAATATCCAAGTTTGATTCCTCTAGATCATTGTACATAATAAAAACATATCACCATTTTGTTGTAGATGTAGATATGTTTCTTTGGTACTGGTTAAACATAAAGAGATAATTTCCTAGAGCAACAAATTGGATACACTTTTCATCCAACGAGTATTAAGGCTCAAACCACTGAACGGATATCACTTAAATACTTATCGTGACGTAAATATGGGCAAGATCTAAAGTTAGTATAGAAACTACTACTTTTACGGGGACAAAGCTACTGATTGAAGCTATGACTGTTCATAAAACTGTGGAACAAAACATATAGTGAGGAAACAGGCATCAAAACCGAAGGTATACGATGTCCACCAACTTGACCTGAGTTCTTGATGGATTCTAGCCTACCCTCACATAGAGAGAAGGCCTGTCCTCCAGAGATGGAAATAGTTTCAGACAATTTTTGAATTATTCCTTTGTAAGGAAATTAATAAAACTTGTGATTACCAGGATATGAAACGCCACCAACGCCTAAGAGTGAAATTTCATCTCACGAGAGCTATAAGAGGCCTCCCCCGCGGCCTTGCGAGTGTCAACCATTGGCCAACTACAATCGATATGGAAAGGTGAAGAAATTGAACAATTATACTCTTAGCTAAGTCAGATCCAGGCTATCGTACAGGGTATCAGAGGGTCGAACTAGTATACATTTCATGCTGAACGATAAAGCAAGTAATCAGAGCCCTAACAGGTTTTGTATAGAGAGGGTTCCGAGGTGTCTTTTAAAAGGTCATGGGATCCCTTCCATGTGCTTGATTGTGATCACTGGGCTGGTTTTAGTGAGATACAAATCTCATAATCTCTGTAACTGTCTCCCCCAGTAAATAAAGGTACTTCTAGCATAAAGATGAAACTCGAGACATTATTTTTTCCTATGATGTTTTCCTTAAGGTGTTCAAAAGTACAGTACCTAGCCATAGTTCCGCTTTAAAAAGTCATGATCTAAATTTCAAGAAGTCACCTTTTGCTACCCAGCGGTTCTTCCTTTCCAGTTCTGGCGAAATGTATCAATTTCGTACTGCCTTGTCCTACGTAGCCTGCCACGACCCCGTTCCACTGTCTTAGAACACCAGCTCTGTACTGTTTTGTTACTCACGGTTGTAATCCTTTTGAGCCCCATTGTGTGCTTACCATACGCACAAACTTCACCACAGTTTTGCCTATGCAAGCGTGAAAACCAAGGCACGATGTTCCGTGTACAAATAGACCTGCTCATGCAAATCTATGGGGAAGCTTCGCCCACTATCTGGGTTTTTTTAAGCGCAGTATGGTTGGATCCGTTTGTTTGTCACGTAGTATAGAAAATTAATTTGAAACGTTTGGTTCAGGACCGCTTCGGCATTTACCTACCGCGAGGAGGCAAGGTTTTCAAGAAAAATGTAACCACGACCCCAGACTGTGTCTCAGTATTAGAAGAAGGAGGAGGAAATGATGAGAAAGCGGATACTCACAGCAATAAGACTTCTGCAACTAATAAAAGTACAGGTGATGAGAAATAAACAGCGAACCATCACAGCACATAAACACCCTTAAAAATACAAAGAAAGTTTATAACAGCGATTTTGTTAATTTTAGACACAGAAAGCAAAGATTATTGGTGAAGAACACCACTTTTCCGACTAGTTTTTTTCATTGCCAGGAACAAAATTATGATTAAATTTTTTTTACAAAATAAATATTTTAATAAATGTAGATACCATGTTTTTTCTTTTTATTAGTCATGTTCTTTTAGCGGTAAGAAAATCATACAATGACATCCTCGCTCTTGGGCGGAGCGGGAGATAGTTCCTTCGATGCCTTTCGTACCGGGGCTTGAGTCACCTTCGGACTAACTCTGGCACCACTAGGCTTCGACCCAGTTGGGTCCCTGCTGCAGCTCCTTAAGGCGCACAGGAACAGTGCGCACGCCGTCAACTTGGGCTCGATCCGTACAGTTACCGGATAGTCGGACAGCGAGCTACCCACTGCAGGCCGCCCGCACGTCCACGCCTACGGTGGCCGGAAATCGGGATCGGAATCCCGGCGGCGGGGCTGGGGCGCTGTGTGCGCCGCCGTTGCCTGATGCGGTCGGCCTCCTCCTTTGCTAGCATTACTGCTTTGTAGAAGAAAGTGACCGCCTGCCACTCCTCCTCGCTCCGGACCATGGCTTGTCCCAAGGACCAGCGCGAGAGATCGCCGCCGCCGATCACCCTCACGAGTGTACGGCGATGCTCCGCCCAAGCAGGGCACACCTCTACTGTATGCTCCACCGTGTCCTCCGGGCGTTCCGCACAGTGACGACAACCGGCCATCATTTCCGCACGATTCCGGTGCAGGAACTCCCGAACTTGCCATATCCAGGGAAGCAGGTCCTCACGTCACGCGGAACATGAGGACAACGTGAGGTCTTTTCAGCCACGCCTCAAAGAGGGGACTTACCGCCATAATTGTGGCGTGTCCAGCACTGGGTTGCGATAGTCGCTGACGCCATTTCACCATGAGATCCCGCCGGAGCTCCGTCCGCCATGCCGCGACCTGTTGTGGCAGCGGACTTTCGCTCCGACGTTGCATCTCCACGTGCAAATTGTGCATGTGTGCAAGGACGGTTGCCTCCAGATCCCATGGTGGCAGGCCAGTAAGTAGGCTCGCCGCTTTGCAGGAAACCGTGCGGTATCCCCACACCATCCGTATTGCCATGACCCTCTGGCATGCGTTCAGTTGAGCCTTCGGCTGCTGGCGCAGCGACAGTGCCCACACTGGCGCCTCATATAGGGCCATGGACCGAACGATTCCCGCGATGAGCCTCCGCCAGGAGGCGTCTGGGCCCCCAGGTTGGGCAGGAGCCGCGTGAGAGTAGCCCCAGTCCGGTTTAGTTTGGGAGCCAGACGTCAGAAATTCCACCAGCTGTCGAGGACGAGTCCCAGGTACTTCCATCGTCAACCCAACGCCGATTAGTCATCTTTTTTCTTTGGTTATTATTGATGTTCGAATGGAGTTGTTTACTGGATAGTACTTTTTTCCGCCACCAGTTGTCGCTTTATACGCTTGACCCATGATAAACAATATCTATGACAGTGACAAATAACCATTATTGCAGGGATTATTTTATTCTGGGCTGCGTTCAAAAATAAGTTTAGAGTCAACTGTAATGATTTCGGGGTGATAACTCTACTCTGGCATTTTTGAATGCGAACTGTCTAACCTACACTGCTCAACTCAAGGGTAGCTACTCGAGTTATTTATGAACGACCCTGGGTTGAAACTACTCGACTCTGGTTATTTTTGAACGCAGCCCCTGGGTCAAGCGTACGCAGCGTTATCTGCGCTGAGCTTTGCCTAAACAACTCGATTAAAATAAGGTTTCATGGCACCAGTGTCTCATGCAGAGGGTTGTAAGGGAATCTGCTGGTTATGGGTTAAAGAGGCTGTGAAGAGGGGGGAAGAAAAGGCACTCAAGTTTGAGAGTACCTATTTAAGGTGCATGTCGTCACGTCTTACGTCGCTTGCACTATAGATGGGTTGTGAAAACATGTATTATAAATTGAGTGATAAATAAAAACTATTATAAATGGACAAGAAAGTTTATTAGGTAAAATAACTATCTACTAAAAGCAATAATATAATTATTTTTAAATAACAAAAAACTAGGGACATAATTATTTTAATAGGTTAAAAATGTAAAAATTATAACCTTGTCACACATCGGCTAAGCTCCTGATCGGAACGCACAACGCTTCGGTGTGCGGTAACAAAGATAATTGTGAATATATCCCGTCGTAGTTTGCGTCAGCGGGAAACATGTACTATGCACAGCGCTGCGTGGCGCGTCGTGTTCGTTTATTCACTACAATGCGGTACAAGTCAAGTTGACAAGATTTATTTGAAGGTTAGCTACGGCCAAATCAACTGATTGTCTCACCACACACCGCATCGTGACGCTGTTTTGAAGCCACATACAGCAGCGTTGTTTGCTCCAATCAAGAGACCATAGTTCCAAGGACTGAGACGCATCTTCATAGCTAGATTGGCATTGACGACACTTTTCGTAGCTTGTCTCTGAGTAGCTCTGTTTGTGTCAAAGAAATAGGAAGCGTGCAGAAAAATAAGGGCCTGCGCTCACTGGAGACAAGACGTCTTAGACAAAACTGTTTTGCCTACGACACGGCGCTAGGGCTGTTGATTAAATATCGATATTATCACAGTACTCAAATAGCTGAACATATAAACAAGTATTTTTAATCCTCTTGAAAAATATTGGTACGCATAAATTGTATTTTTTAAATTGAAGAATAATTTCTGAGAACTCTAAATTTCATACATTTATAATTTAATTTGTTTAATAAATATCATGGACTATAAATTGAGTAGGCAAATTATTTTTGAGCTGACTTACGATTGTTTTTTAAGACAAAACTGATGAAATAAATTGGTAAAAAATCGATAATTTACGAGTACTAACAATCCTAGCGCCCCGTGTCGTAGACAAAACAGTCTTGTCTTAGACTGGCACCTATTTTAAGATTAAAACTTCGTATTTTGGCACTGGAGTACCAAGACTACGCCGTGCACGCTCCCTATCGACGGCTTTTGAACTCAGCAGACATTGCACGAGTAGTGATAGCGTCTCCAGTCCGATGCGAAGGTTTTCTGTTAAAAACTCAGTCTTATGTCTTCATCTCAAAGGCCATAAATCGAACTTCTTACATCCAGCGTCTGTCTTGCTAGGCTCTCCTTCAAGTAAAACTTTGAAGGAAAATGGTTTAAATGGCCAGCCATTACCTTCGTAGAACTTACTCATGAACTCCACCCTGAAGACGACAAAAAAAATACCTTATTACTGCTGTGCATTACGCAAAGTCACAGGATTATCGCAAACACAAAATGCATATCAGGATTCAATTGTTAAGAATTCATTATTATCATTTTTATTTGTTTGCTATATAACAGTGATCTTAAATTGTTAATCTAGTTTAGTTTTTAGTTTTGAGCGGATGTGAACTAGACCAATTAGCCGACGTAATTCAAACCCCTCTAAGTAGATAAAATTACCGTGAGTTTACTTATTTATTACGCAAATAGGGTAAAGTTGATGTGGGTCCCAGGGCATAAAGGAATCCATGGTAATGAAATGGCGGATGAACTGGCAAAAGAGGGCTCAGAAAATGACTTTGTGGGACCAGAACCATGTGTAGGCATCTCGACGTGCCTCGTGAAGGCCGCATTCAGGGAGTTTGAGATCATAGCCAAAGAACACACTGGCTGTCTATTACAGGTCTGGAACACTCCCAAAAATTCCTGGGCTCTACATTCAAGGCACGGGAATGTATCTGGAATATGAGCAGGGGGCAAATCCGCTACCTGATGGGTGCCTTTACAGGGCCACTTTGGAACCAACGACATGCTCATGAAAATGGGTCTAGCTGCGATTCCCATGTGCAGGTTGTGTGAGGAACATACAGAACGCATGGAGCACCTGCTGTGCACATGCGATGCTTTGGCTAATAAGCGAATGAGTCTTCTAGGGGTAGGATATCCAAGACCAGAGGATTACAGGCTCTTATCCCCGCATCTCGTTGTGAAACTTATAAAGGAGATTTTCAGCGAGGTTGGTGAGGAGTAATCTATCTAGGGGAAAAGATCCATATGGGTCAAAGTGTCCGAGTTGTTTCTCGGCCCCTTAACAAGGATAAGATAAGAAGGCAAATAGTTTAATTTATATTGATAACTAGACTTTTAATCTATTTTGTCATAGAATTCTAGCTGAATATCTAGAATAAATAAAAAAAAAAAGAATTGGTAAATAAAGTACCTACATATCATTGTCGTTACGGAGTAGTGCAATCATAAACATCGTGACACGAGATATACAGGGTGTTTTTGACATCGACGCACAAACAAATACCATGGATGCAGTCTGTACATCATTGTACATCCTCTAGTGGAGGGATTTTGACGTTTTTATTCACACACATACAGCATTGCAACTGAATCGCTACAAAAACTCACTGTGGGCGATGGTCCTAAGTTTATAGTAAAGGTTATTTGTATAAGAAATAGAAAAAAATAGCTCCTATACAAAACCAAGGCGGGCAGCTAAGTTATATATTTATAAAGGTGTCCAGACCTGGCGAATGCGCCACTCGCTAGCCGCTTGCGGAAAACGCGCGAGTGGCGCGCGGGCGACTCAGGGGCTTCGTACGAACTTGAAATGCACGCGCGCAGCTGCGCAGTTTACAAGCGACTCGCGAGCGGTTTGCGAGCAACGTTTTCGCCAGATCTGGACACACCTTATGTAGATCTACAATAAATTCAACTTACCAGTGTAATCTAAGGCAATGAAGGAAAGCGGACAAACCCTCCATTATCACAAGGATGGAGAGAGTGAAGAAGGCCCAGAGTGCGAAAATGGGGACCAACCGAATAGCACCCCATACAGAATGGACTTTAAGGCTTAGTTTTGACAGAATCATGTTCCACAACATCTCGGAAAGTTCTGAAACAATATCAACGCATGCTTATTAGCGTGATTTTTTATTAAACTTGTAAAGACGGGACGCGGTAATATCCCCTTTTTAGAAAGAACAATCCAATGGGTTTTCTCTCCTCGTATTTAAAAAGTATTAACGACTATAACTTAATAAAATATGGTTGCTTATTCATGATAAGAGTACTCTAGCAATCTACTTACTACAGTTTACAATGTTCCTCCAAAAAGGAAAAGAGCCTCATTGTCCTACTAATTCATTCTATAACAACGTTTTGAACTCTCTCTCACACAGCGGTATTACTGGTGTTCGGGTGCCATCGACTACCTTTGTCACACGGCGCGCTACATCAGAGGATACCGTATTGGTGTGTCCAGACCTGGTGAATGCGCCGTTCGCGAAACGCTTGGGAACTGTGCGCGTGCATTTCGTGGTCGTGATAAGCGCACGTTGCTCAGACGCGAAACAAGCCGCGCACGAAATGCACGCGTGATCTAGACTCACCATATTGTATGACAATGGCAAGACGGTTGCTGCGTTTTTGTTGCGAGTTCAAATCGAAACAAATAAAGGCCATATAAAAGTACATTGTTACACTAGGGGTGAAACTTACTTATTTCGTCCCGAGAAGGAGTTGGTGGCCGAGCGTAGCGAGGTCGCTAATTCGAGGGACTAAATAAGCAACTATAACCCCGAGGTAAGCACTGTGCTTTTCATTACGAATACAAGAAGATAGAGCTAGTTTTTTTTTTAATAATTTGACAGCTGTTAGTTGAAAGTAAAACTCCCTAGGGATGAAAAGTGTGATACTTTTCAGCCCGCTCCTCAGGCAAGTTCAGACCTACTTTCAGAGTATGAGTAATGAAAATGTATTTTTTTACTAGGTCTATCTTCTTGTATTCGTAATGAAAAGCACAGTGCTTACCTCGGGGTTAAAGTTGCTTATTTAGTCCCTCGAATTAGCGACATCGCTACGCTCGGCCGCCAACTCCTTCTCGGGACGAAATAAGTAACTTTCAACCCTAGTGTAACAATGTACTATTTCATTACTCATGCTCTGAAAGTAGGTCTGAACTTGCCTGAGGAGCGGGCTGAAAAGTATCACACTTTTCATCCCTAGGGAGTTTTACTTTCAACTAACAGCTGTCAAATTATTTAAAAAAAAAAAAAACTAGGTCTATCTTCTTGTATTCGTAATGAAAAGCACAATGCTTACCTCGGGGTTAAAGTTACTTATTTCGTCCCGAGAAAGAGTTGGTTCGCTAATTCGAGGGACTAAATAAGTAACTTTCACCCCTAGTGTAGCAATGTACTATTACAGCACGAAATAAATATGCTTTCGAGTCTGGATTACCTAGAATAAAATATATGCTCAGCACTAGAGCGCCGGTACTTACGTGAATGAGCAAGTGACAAAGCCCACAGTCGGAGATAAGAAGCTGTATGTGATATAGTACTGAGAACAAACTCAATCGTGTGTACTCCTTGGTGTATCATCAACTCGCCAAACGAAACGGAATATTTGTCCACATCTTTTGCTAGTTGCAGTTCAACAGCTGGATTTCGATTTTCCATCTTTTTGTATTGTCTAAGGTTCAGCTACAAGGATTGCAGAATCGAATAAGTAGAACGTTTTGAGAGACGGGTAATATAATAACTAACCGGTTAACCACGAGTCGGACTCACGTACCGAGGCTTTCGTTCAAACTTATTTATGCAAATAGGTTAATACCCGAATAGACTCGGTGATTTTTCCGAATAGCAAAAAATAATGTTTTTATAAAATTTAGTTTTCAGACTTGTTTCTATACCACCCACCTAGGCAAGTTACAACCGTTTCGTTTTGATTCTTCTTTCGTCGACTGCTTCGAGTCAAACACGCCTCCGATTCCTTTGTTCTGACCACGTAACTAAGCGTTTAGATGACGTCAGAAAAACAGAATCGGAGGCGTGGCCGACTCGAGACAATTGACGAAAGCGAAACGAAACGGTCGTAACTTGGCTACGCCTGCTGTACTATGGAACTTCATGCCAAGTTGAATTTGAAGTTTAATTTTTTCACTGTTGCTTATTATTATTATATTTTAAGCAAGAGCCCTAACTGTTTGATATTAATTTCATAATTTCAGCGGGATACAGAAACGCGTTCCGAAGAAAAAGGGTCTTGACAGACGGAAAGACGGGTCGACGAACCAGACAGTGATAAGAGTTCCGTTTTTGCAAACTTAGGTACGGAACCCTGAAATTCTCCTATTTCAGGGTTCTCAAGAATTGGTTACAAAAACTTCCACAGGTTTTAACGTATAATTAACTTCTTACAAATAGTATATAGACCAGGCGCTGTAAGGAGTTGAGTGTGCAAAATATGAGGACCGCATTCTTTGAATACCTATGTAGTTTTGGACTCGGAAAAGCATGCATATTGACAGAAGGCGTTCCTCATATTTTGCACACTCAACTCCTTCCAGCGCCTGATCTAATAAAAAAAAAAACAAATACAGCATTATTTTTAGTATATGCGAAACCTGAAGATAGTTTGTCCAGAATTAGTAACTGAATCAATTCCAATAATTTTTACACCATGCTCTATTTATTCCGAAAAATATTTAAAAAAGGTTACAAGTTGGACGTTGTAAGTTCAAAATAGGTTACGGCAGGTCATAGCGGCTGCTGGGTGTGGAGACAAAACAACTCCTCAGTCGCCCAGGTGGCCCGGTAACCAGGTATTTATGTCGCCAACCAGGTATGATTGCTTTATAACTTTGTGACTTTTCATAATACAGTTTTGAAATTTGTACCTACATAGATCTTTCTCTTTCAATAGAAATACTAGACAGGAGTATCAGGTTTCGCATGTACACAAAATAAAGTTGTATAAAAAAGCACTGGAAGCAAAATACGTACCAAAGCCCTTTTCCGATTTGCTACATTGTCGTACATTTTAAATATTGGTGTACCAAAAAGCAAAAGAGGCACACATGCTACAGAAATAAATACCAAAGCCATTTGCAACTTCCTCTGACCCTTAAACATGTATGCTACTTGACACCCCTCGTTTGCTGGCTTTGTTTCAGACATGAGGACCATGTCAATAAATAATATAAGGATCTGAGGAGCACAAGCAGTGTTTCTCTCGTCGTCAGCTGCAAAGAAAACACATCTATATAACGACGGCTGAGAGGTCTGAGGAGCTCGCCCGTTATCAGTATGGTCTTGAGGCAGAGAAAATCGACACTCCTCCAACCGATTCCGTTCAAGTGACATGTGACGTCACTGCGTTCACCGGTATTATAAAAAAAAAAACAATTGTGCGTCTAAACCATTAAATAGTAAAAGATGCGACATATATATATAGGGTATAAGGGACAACCATCAACAAACTTTAAGGGCTTGCTCAGTAGACGAAACTAAACCACCTTCCACAATTTTTATTACAGGAAATGGAAAAAAAAATCGGCCCCACTTTACAAACTGTCCAATCAAGTTTATAATTTTGTTTGGTGAAGCTGTTTTTTTTTTTTCGTTTCTTATGAAGCTTTTACTCTGAACGTACGCATATCTGCTAGCTTGGGCCGACTGCCCATTTATTGGTACCCCAGGTGCTATAGTTACGTAAAGGTGCAGCAAAATGCCACCTAGCTACTTTGGACTCAGTGGAAAGGCGTGCGAAGAGACTTATTGGTGATCCAAATCTGGTTGAGTCCAATCTACAAAGTCTTTAGCACAGGCGAAGGGTAACCATTCTTTCGGTGTTTTACAGGATGCATTTTGGAGAGTATGCGCAGGAATTACATGACTTGATTCCACCATCTCACTTCTACCATCGGACAAGCCGACGAACGGCGAGTATCCACCCTTATGTTGTTGAGACCTCTACGGTCCGGACCAAACCTGGCGAATGCACCAGTTACAAGTTGCCGCAAATCCTGAATGTGTTATGGTGCACCACTTTAGAGCGGCTCGCGAGTGGCGCATTTGCCAGATGTGGACGCACCTAAATAACGAACTCTTGATTTGCGATAACTTGTATCATATAATGGGCAGCTGAAGTGGTGACTTCACGTGCACATAGGACAACCCGCCGCGTTGCTTTGATTTCATGTGCTACACCACATCAGATCGCTTCGAAACCGAAGAACACCGCGTAAGATAATAACTAAATACTTTTTACTTACTAGCTTTAGGAGAGTACAAGAACCATTTTACGAAAATCATAACGACCAGCCAAAAGAACATTAATGTTAGAAACGTAAGTTCAGGAATGAATTGAAGAAATATAGAATAGTAACGTTTAAAATAACTGAAACAAAAAAGTTAGTTTATAATAATAGAGCAAGAGCCCGTGAATGCCAGACCTTCGTATTTTAATAAAAGCTGAAAGTTTTTCTATGTGTGTCCCTAGTACAGGTAAGAATGATCCCCACTTATGAAGCTGAGGCAGCGGTGGCTTTGGCAGGTAACAGGTAACAATGGTGTATAAAATTCCATCTCAAATTCGTCATAAAATAAAACTTATTTTTTTAATATTTGATTCATAATAATATCAAAACTCGCGTTGCTCATTGCCAGACAGTTAGTATGGTTGCAACCCTCTGCCGGACACCCTTAAACTATTGTAATTTATAATTATACTTACGTTATATTATAAAACCTAGATTTTATATATAATTTTTTGGGGGCCTATTAATCTATGTTTACCTAATAGCCGGACAGTTTCGACGGTTCTATCATCTTGCAAGACGCATTCAAAGTGTTTTATTTTATGACGAATTTGAGATGGAATTTTATACACCATTGTTACCTGTTACCTGCCAAAGCCACCGCTGCCTCAGCTTCATAAGTGGGGATCATTCTTACCTGTACTAGGGACACACATAGAAAAACTTTCAGCTTTTATTAAAATACGAAGGTCTGGCACTCACGGGCTCTTGGACTATAAGGCATTGTTCAGACCAAACGTATTGTCGGCCGCTGAATGTGAGCGCGCGTCACGCAGCTTATCCTTTTTCCAACTGTGTACCTACTATGCCAACCATACACGCTAGGGTATACCTGTCCAGTACCTGTAGAGTTGCATGTACAGTCAAACCTGTCAGTTAAACCGGAGCGTGTATGTTGCACAACTGTACATGTTTCCATACAAGCTTATCTGATGATGATATGAATTTTTAGAGACAGAAATTGCTTGCTGACACACAGTATGGATTTCGAACACACAAATCCACTGATGAGGCTGTTCACGCTTTTACTGACTTCCTGGTGAGAAATATGAATAAAAACAATAATGCTTGACTATATTCCTCGACCTAGCCAAGGCGTTTGACAGTCTGTATTCCGACCCTGATTGCTAAATTAAACAGTATGGGAATACGGAGAAATGAACTAAGATTAATTGAGGATTATTTGTCAGATCGTACTCAGCGTGTGAAGATTGGTGACCACTTGATTTTCGAACTACCTATAACGCATGGAGTTCCGCAGGGAAGTATTCTTGGCCCCACGTTATTTCTTTGTTATATAAATGACTTTTGTCAGCTTAAACTTCAAAACTGCAAAATAATATCATGGTAAGAAGTGATCTCTGAAAACACTGGTTCGATTGCTAAAATTTTTTCACCGATAGAAAGCTGTTTTACTCCTGAGTGACAGGCTATATTTTATGAACGCGGACGAAGCCGTGGGCATAAGCTGTATTTGAATAAAGTTACACGTCACAATCAAGTACATCTGCTTAGAGATCCTGGGCTAGCATACTTACGTGTAGTTGAAAAAACTGAGTACTATGCCGAACATCATATGAATGATTCCAACAATTATAGAAATTTTCATTTTAAACGAATTTTCGAACATAATTTTATTTTTCGCCAACTGTAACAAAAAGAGAAAGCAATAGTTTTACAGTCAGTAAATTTGGTTTTTCAACACTAAGGTTTTTTACACACACATATCAGTCACGTCACAACTTAATTGGTTAACACTCACGACATTAGAGAGAAACCTGATTGTGTGAGAATAGTTAACTGTGAAGCAACGGCCGTTCACCATCCCACACTGGGCTTTAGTGGTGGATTACAGCCCATTTCCTCTCCTAGAATTCTCTCTAGGACACTTTTTTTTATGGTGGGCAAAAATCATCCAATGACAACCCTCGGTCTTGGGTGGAGCAGGAGATAGTGTCAGACTATTATTGACTAAAAACCCACCCCGTTCCTTCATACCGGGACTAGAGCCCCCTTTCAGATTACCCTGGTCCCAGTAGGCTTTTGTTGCTGACAACATCTTCGCACGGGAACGGTGCGCGCCGTCGACGTCTTGGGCTCGGTCCGGACAGTTACCGGACGGTCGGACAGTGAGCTACCCATGACTCGCCGACCACGAGCCCGCGTCTACGGTGGCAGGAAATCAGGATCGGCCCTCTCTAGGACACTTGCTGAGACTCAGGCCAGCCTAAAGCCATAATACAAATAAATCGGTTAAAATCCTTTTAACCAATTTGTTTGCATTATGTAATCAATAAAAAATTTAAGATCACTGCACCAGACGCTTGGGTGTAATAAATAATTATATTAATTTTTTGAGAAATAATAATATTTATTTCTTTTTTCTTTCTTTCTTTTCTTTCGAAAACAGAAACGAGAACGAAATTGATCGCAGTATTAAAAACGCCTGGAAATGCTACTGCTCCATAAAGTCGCTAATGAAGCAAGATCTACCGATCTCCCTGAAACGAAAACTCATCGATGAGCGTATCCTGTCCGTTCTAACCCACGGTGCTCACTGACATGCTCGCCAACGAGCAATGGAGCGTAGCATTCTGAGTGCCAAGAAAGGACAACAGAATAAGGAACACCACGCTGCGTCAAAAGACTGATATCATAGACTTCGACGTCTATACTGCCAGGCTAAGGCCGGAAGCACACATTCAATTTCCGGATTTGGTTTCCCGATCAGGAATTCCGATTCAGAAACCTAAATGCTCTTATCACACGTTCTTGCTTTTTCCGAACGGAAAAAACCTGACAACCGTATCGAAATTTCCTCCGTGCGTCTCTCACGGTATCCCGAATCTGAATTACTAATTGGAAAACCTAATCTGGAAACCGAATGTGTGCGTCCGGCCTTAAACGGCATTGGGCGAGTCACATCAGCCGCATGCATTGTGACCTTTACGCAAGAATCTCCACAAAGAGGGTACCTAGGATAGACGACGCCACCCAGGTCGACTTGGGAAGAGGTGGTGAGACAACCTAGATGTCTACTGCAAGTGCTGGTTCGAGGTGGCTTAAGAAAAGAATAACTGGTAGAAGTTTGGGGACGCCAAAATATTTAAAATTTTTACAATATTTACAAGATTACTCTAAAAATATATGTTCCGACTTTATGTGTTGGAAGTATCCATTACAAGGAAGAACTTGTCAGACTTACTGATTAAGACCACACCTACATGGTGTGGTTTTAATCGCACATGGAATATTTATTATTTAACCCTTCGAATGCCGTCAATTAGAGACAATAACAGATCGAATGCCGGCGTTTGCTTGGGGTCTAACGAATTAAAGAAATTTCCTTCTTTGCCTCGCGTTACAAAACCCCCGGCGGTTTCCTTTTCGGAAGTAAACCCATGGCTCATGTATGCTTCGGCCCAGCTGGGCCCGTACAATTTTGCTGACATCTCTTTGAGGTGCGCGTGTAATGTTTGCTATTCACCTTCCGACGAGTCAGACTAAGACAGGATGTTTACCGGATGGTTGGCCGGCGAGCTATTTGCTCGCTGTCCACAAGCCCACGCCTACGGTGGCTGGAAATCGGGTTTGGGATTTTGGCGGCTGGGGCATAAGGATGTCTTTTCTCTCACGCCCATTCTTCCTTGCTCCAGAAAATGGCTTATACCAAGGCTCGGCACAACAAGTCGTTGCCACGTGATCGGTGGCAACGAATTGTCGCGCGCGAGGAAACGCCGGAAGACCGTCCAAGTGTATGCTCCACGTGGACAACGTGGAGGATCCGTCATCAGGACGGTCATCACCTATCTCTTCTTTAACAACTTGACCAATTTGGATGAAACTTTATGTGTATATTCAAGTGAGTTCCTGGACGGTTTGATAATTAATTTGGAGCCACCTGGGTAGCGCTGCAATAGGGTGTTCCTTTTGTTTCTGACGAAAAGCCAGGTTTCAAATTAGAAATGGTCCTACATCTGTAGGAACGACTCAATATATATAAGTTATTATTATTATATTAATGATTGGACAGCAACAACATAAAAAAAAAACAATCTACATGGGGCAGTTAAAAAGTCTTAATAAATTAATTATTTACCCTCCACGTCGGATCTTCACCATACATGTAAGGTTTTCTTGTATCAAGAGTAGGATCTAAGTCGAAATTTTCTTCTTTCGCCAAATCATTAATACTAATATAGTTCATCCAGTATGACTGTTGTAGAGCAAAAGCCCTTGAAAATACGTCATTGTAACAAAATCCAGTGAACATGCTAAATATTCCCATCAATAATATCACATATCGACCTGAATGGAAGGAAACAGAAGCATAACTTTATATTAAACAAAATTATAAAAATAATATATAAAGACGATAACGATGCCCGCACACGTCAGATTTTTTGTAGGACAGATAATCGGATCGATTTTGCATATTTATAAAATTGTTTTGTGTTTCTGACCGACTTTTTATAGGACATGTGCGTTGCGCTATTGCTATCAGTGTGTTCTATTTTTCTCCTACAAAAAATCGGCCACCGATTATATCGGACGTGGGCGAACCGCCTAAAGCACCATGAAGTCATACCTCCAAACAAAATGCTCCAGATTTCATTGGTTGGTCTTTGAGCCATGAAATATTTTTCGTTCTTAACCATCCAAGCGCCGAATAACATTAAAATGAATCCGTGGCCAAGGTCTCCGAACATCATAGCAAACAGGAACGGAAAGGTGATCAGTGTGTATAGACCTGATGATAAAAATCGTAGAAAAATAAGAAAAAAAGGAATTTTCTTTTCCGTTGGTCTCGTGTGGTTACAAGCGGGACTGTGATCCTAACATTTGATTTTCAAGTCTTGCAAAAATGGGTACATCTGTAGCTGTAGCTGCCCGGAGTTAGCAAGATGGTGATCGTGACGATCTCGTGTTTCAGAAAGCATGATCCCTGATCTCTTTCTGGTCATGTGTTCAGGACGTGTTGGGTCTGCCGTGGCAGTGCAGTGCCTCTGGGATGTTTGCTAAAGCGCGCACTGATGGTTTCTAGGCCACCAAACAAAAAAAAAACAGCTTCCCTGCTAGGCCATGTACAGAGAAGTAACAACAGCATTCTGAGCAGAATTGCTGTACGTTTTGATTGTATCTTTCAAAGTCAGGTCATGGCATTGTATAGGTGTGGCCAGTCATGGCAAATAAAACGTAAAAAATAAAATTTGTACTAGGTAAAAATTTCAATGGATCTATGCCACTCGAAATAAAGTTATTATTGGTAATTGTTCATACATAGATGTGTACAAATGGTTTAAAAGTTGCAGTTACGTTGTACCCACGTCGACGGCCCATAAAACATCGCCGCGTGCACTTTTCAGTAGCATTCGTATTGTTTTTAAGCTATTGCATAGCTTCTATCGCAGGCCTTGAGCATGGAGACCGAATCCAGAAATTCCGTAACGAAAAAAACCTAACACCCCCCACTAAATGGTTGTCATGGCAACTTGTCAACTTCAATCACAAATAATGATCACCTATTAAAGAATTAAAAGTTGATAAAAAATGCTATGCAATAGCTTTACCGCGGCAGTCTCCGAGTGCCACACGTCTTTTTTTTATTTAGATTTCTAAGGTGGGAGAATTTTTCGCTAGTTAAATAAGAGGTTTGCTAATCATGTTTTGCTTGGGGGAACTTGAGGACCCCGAAGCACTTCCCCTCTTCTCTCCCGCCTAGCCCTTCGATAGCTACGCGAGTAATTGTTATTCTGTGTAAAATACATTGTTTATTTATTTATTTATTCATTTATGTACACACAAACACTTAAAAAATGAAATTAACAAATACAGAAAGAAGAGTACAAAGGTACTGCTTATTTCAAATGAAATTTCTTCCAGCAGACCTGCGACAGGATAGTTGGATGAGAGATGTAGACACAGTGTATACAAATAAATGGGAGAAAAAAAAATACTATAACTATCTAAATTAAATCATATAATACATATATAAATATATCAAAATAGATACAATACATAAATTAAATTATAAGTATATATACAAAATATAACTTTACGAGATGGTTGAGAGGTAATGTTCTTTGACTAGCTTTTTGAACACAGATATAGTTTTAGCGTCACGGATCTTAGCTGGAAGTGAGTTCCACAGTCGAACTGCATGAAAAGAGAAGGAGTTGGAATAGAAATGAGTATTATGGGATGGGAAATTAAGATGGTATTTAAGGTGGGCTCTGCAAAGGGCGTCGGCAGGGCGGGTGAACGAAAAACGATCACGCAGGTAGCCAGGATAAGCAGGATTGAATAGGATGTTGTACAGGAGAGGGAGGAGAGTGTTGAGGGAGAGGAGTGTTTGTTGCTTACCTGGATTCAACTCTCTATACGTGGAGTCACCGTAAGCATTGATGAGATTTTGAAATCCTCTTGTGAAGTTATTTGTTCGATGGAAAGTAGGGGGGGTTTCAGTTGTCTTAATCTCTGACATGAACGAAGGTACGTTGGATTCCATTTGTTCCTGGAAGATTAACAAAAAAGACATTAAAATTTTAATGATTCAAACTCCCTCATCGAAGTCGGTGTTAAATAAGAAGCAAGAAATACTGAGAAACACCGACTTCCAATGTTGTTATGATGCTTTAAGTTTTTTTTTTTTGTGAAGCCGGGTATTTTTATTTTCGATTTTTTTGTGGCTACTGGTCTCAGACGGCGTCGGAGAAGAAATCTGAAAAGACATGGGGTACGATTTGTCCAGCAATGGGACAGCAAAGGCTACGAAAAAAAGAAGTACACTCAATAAAACTTACGGTAACATCGGATAGTAATAGTTTGACCTTTTCCAAGTCGTCATTCGGTATCCAACACTCGCCAACCAGAGATTTTTCATATCTGAACTGATTCAGAATGTGATATATTGCCTTAGATTTCCTAACAATACCCATCCAAAGTCTATAATTTCTGGACACATCTCGTAGGAATCTGCAGCGAATGTATTTTGTCTTTTCTAAAACCTAAAAATAATTGTTAAAATAGGTAACCTAAATTTTTTAGCATTTCATACTTAATATATTAAAGTAAAAGTAACTGTCTGTCTGTTAGATTTTCACATTTATACTACTAAACCGATATTGATGAAATTTTGCAAGCTTGAATCACAAAAACTTCGAAATCACGTCCACTTTACTCGACATTCACACGAAAGAAGTCGTGGACAAACGCTAGTTCTTTATTATAATACCAAGTAAACTGTTTACAGTTTTATTTTATACACTAAACGCCAATTTTGCAATAGTCACCTAAATTTTGTCTCAAAAATAAAATGGCTGCATACAAAATGTCTCAAAATGAAATTTATTTTTCAGTTAAAATGCCTTTACACTGAATCCATTAAGTAGGATTTTTCAAGAGAATAATATAGACATTATACAAAAAATATATTATAATTATACAGGATCGATCATTGTGGCGACGCTTGGGGGAGGCCTATGACCAACAGTGGACGTCTGTCGGCTGAAATGTATCATCATTTCAGCCGACAGCCACTGGCAAGAAAATTAATTCTTGGTGTCTGGAGATATCGTTTCGGATTCGGCGAAGGTCTGCCACACTTAGGTGGAGGACCATGGTGTCTTTAAGTAAAAAAAATTGCTCCGTGTGATGATGAACCTTAACAATTATTATTATATTAAACGTTCGCTTTCACCACCACTAATATTACTCTATTCACAAATTTTATTACCTGATCCAAATCCCCGATTCTCCTATCAAGCATGTACTCCAGGTCCCGTCTGTCTTTAGCAATACTAGGACATGGAAAGGTATTCACTTGGAATCCAGCACACACTTTTTGTATACGGCTGGCTAATTCTTCACCCTGACAGACTGCTAAAAATGCCACTTTTCTTACTTCCTGGCGCTGTGAGAATGAATGTTTCAACTTTAAGAGGCTGCTTTTTCACTCGCCTATCATCAACATCGAGCATGTTTTGAAAGCTTGTTACTACATAACGCAATCCAACGCGATGTTTGATGAAGAGACAATGCAAAAAAAGAGAGATAGCGGCTGAAAACTCTGTTTGTTAGCATGCGGTAATCCAGTGATTTACTCGAATTTTTTACATTGCTTGTCCCAAGAAATACGTAATTTTTTAAACCCTTAAATGTCGAAAAAAATTTCATATCATTTAGAATCTTGATAAAATTTACAAGGCTTTTATTGTTACGAGTATATTTTTTTTTTATTTTAACACATTTCTAATGGAACCCGCAAACTAAGGCTCCTCGGCCACTGCGACAATTTGAAGCGATGCTGTAGCACGTTAGTAGAGCGTTGGCATCATTTCTATAGCGCTTGCAAATGAAACTAACGCGCATTAGTAGCGATGCTGTAGCGCGTTTGCATCGATACAGTCGCGATGCTGTAGCGCGTTAGTAGCGCGTTGACATTTTTTCTATAGCGCTTGCAAATGCGACTAACGTGCATTAGTAGCGCTGCTGTAGCGCGTTTGCATCGATACAGTCGCGATACCGTAGCGCGTTAGTAGCGTGTTGACATTTTCCTATAGAATTTGCAAATGCGACTAACGCGCGCTAGTAGCGATGCTGTAGCGCGATTGCATCGATACAGTTGCGACACCGTAGCGCGTTAGTAGCGCGTTGTCATTTTTTCTACAGCACTTGCAAATGCGACTACTTACAGCATCGCTTCAAAAAGTCGTCGTAAAAAAGGGGCCATAAACTTACGATGTCAGTATAATACATACAGTTTGAGGATCTACAAGGATCTTATCGTGTTCTGCCTGTCTGTAATAGAGGATGCCGCGGCAGATTCTCCACAGCATAGTCTCGAAGGCCAGGCTTCTGACGCGTCGCACCACGCCCGTGGTCACTATCAGCCGACCACCACTGCCAATTGTCAGGTCGCCGGCTCCCTTCCTGACAACAATCGGCTAATTGGTAACCAAGTTTCTCACCATCGCTGCTAAGAAAGGAATATCAATTCAATGAAAGTCCAAATTTTGTACGGAGAAACCTGTTGTTACGCGGGGGAAGCCGCTGGCAGAAGCCATTTTTGAAAATGTTGATGTAGTGTCGCTCTCATGACTTAGGCACAGCGCAAATGTAGACACTTTTAATTTTCAGTTACAGACACCGAACACTTTTTGATCGTCATTAAGTAGAAGAAACTGCCCCCTAGCTAAGTTACAACCGTTTCGCTTGCGTCGAACGCTTCGATTTGGCCTTGCCGCCAATTCTTTTGTTCTGACCATGTGACTGAGCGTTTAGATGACGTCGTTTCCGTACATTTGAAGCTTTCTACTAGCGTTAACTAACTATCCACTCCCTTTGCACACTGGTTCTGTAGAAATCAAATATTCATTGGTAGCTTGTATCTGACACAAGACACACATTTGCGCCCTGCCTAAAGCGAATCTAACAACATCTTTTAGGTTAAAATGCAGCAAGCCATTTAGGCTCTAGGGCCCCCAGGCATGCAGAAGATATGTACATACAAACAAACTCGAAAAATAGCGCAGTTGGATAATAAAACGCAACTAAAACTTTGTTGTTCACTTACGGCAATCCGATGATACGCTAATTGAAGAATACAAATCTTCTCATGGATCATCACCGGGTGAACTCGTGGCGATTCACTCGCTTCTGGATACGGCGCCAAGGAATACACTAACTGTACCAGTTTACGTATTTGTGTAACAAAGACTTCCACTGCTAGATCTAGGCCTCCCCTAAAAGTCGACACATCGGCTATTCCCATGCATCCAGAAGATTCCCGCAGCAGTATTCACGTCTAGGTACTTCATGGTAGACCTGACCGCCTGATGACATTATTAATAAATAACTTTCAGTAGGTATAATTACTTTGCAAATAATTCTGGTTTCTTTAGTTCCACTTCTCCGAGCAAGGGTCCGATATACGTCAGTACATAGTGAAACTCGGACAACTCTAAATAACCCTTCAGCATGTTAGTTTCATTTTGAGTCATTTCTTGAATGTCCACTTCCCATTTTTGCACCGTATTCTGCAATATTATATTTCTTGCTCAGTTATATAAACCTTTTTAGGGTTCCGAACCAAAAGGTAAAAAACAGGATCCTGTTTCTAAGACACCACTGTCCATCTGTTTGTCACTAGGCGGTAACTCAATAGCTAAACAGTTGAAATTTTCATAGATGATGTATTTCTGGTGCCGAAAGGAGAAAGGGGAGGGAAATAGCGGGAGTAGTTTGCGTTTGTGGTCAGTACCAGCCAAAAGAATCGAACAATGACGATTTGTAGTATGTGGGTACCCCTGGCTCCATCGTGTGTGATGAGTGTACATGTGGCGCATAGGAGAACTACAGCAAATTAATTAATTAAAATTGAAAAATGGCGCGTCTTATGGTGGTGGTCGGTGGCCCCAGCCAGGCTAAAGTGAGGTCACCATGAGAATAACAGTTCCATTCCTCGGATCTCCGTGCTTGTTTCATCTCCATGGTATTAAGCTGGGCTGCACAATTGTTTAAAAGGCTTACCATAGATGCATTGGGCAGCTAGAGAGAACAAGAAATCGAAAGAAGTTTATAGAAATGATGATTTTCAACACAACAACGCTAACCCTAAAGGCACACAAACAGCTAGTACTGGGCTCCGTTGGTTATCCTTCAAGTGGAATCCAAAAGCTTGAAAAACGTGGGATAACGTCCAATTTGTGGTCTCAGTCTGTCCATTACAATCACGTTATATAATGGCCGGGGGCTATAAGAATAAACCCTGAAAAAAATAAGAAAATACCTCAAAGTCCTCCAAGTCAGCAAGCGGTGCTGCTTTAGATGGATAGTCTTGTTCAAACGGTTCTATTTCGAAGGTCTCCATTTCTTTTCTCACGTTCAGAAGTTTACGTTCCATTTCAGAGTAACGACACACCTCCATAACAAAACGCCTTTGAAACAATTGGTAATCGGGGTACAACTGGAATTTTAAGAAAGCTGTTCTTTACTTTTACTTAATTAGTCCAGTCAATATAGACACGAAAAAGAACAAACATCGCAAACGCGCATGTAACTACGATTTTTTTAAGTTTTTTTTTTTAATTTTCTCAAGGAACCTCCTTGAGAGTAATTTACACCCAAGTTTGCGACCCTGAAAACCCTGTGCAACTCCCATGGTGCTCGAAAAACTGCGAAATTTAGGCAAAATTTTTAGTTTATTCGAAAAAACCATCCAATGAAAGCGTTTTTTTAGATATATTAATTAGCTTATAATATAAAAAAGCTTCATTACACCTAATACCTGCTATGACCTGCCGTCACTTGTGTTGTAATTAGCGTCGGTGGTGTCCAACTTGTTAACTTTTAAAATATTTTTTATCTATGAAGTTCGTAAACATTTCGTTCGTAAGCACTTACGTCTATGAACTGTACACAACCCAACTCTCCGATCCCCGAGAGGACCTCGAAGGCAGTTTCCGGTTGCAGATACATACAACACTTTGTCATCAGGTCGCTTCGTAACATACAACCCATTTTGAATCTGAAAACAGATAAAGCAAGCATAGCATAGTCGGCCTTATAATGTTCTCACTGTTGGGACTCAGGCCTCGTCTCTAGTAGAGGGAATGGGCCGTAATCTGCCACGCGGGCCCAGTGCGGGTGGTGGATTTCACATGTCTTCGAATTTTTTGTTTCTAGGACATGCCGGTTTCCTCACGAACATACAAAGACTTGTTATTAAGGTACTGCTTAGAAGGTTTATCAGTCTCCAGTACACTTTAGAGGTATACGGAAAAGGTTGTGAAGTCCTACAAACCTCCGTCAAAAAGGGATTATCCTCCGACCTAGACGGATATTGTGTCTGATCCCGGCAACTGTCCGAAAGTTGATTTCGAGCTGTTGTATATGTTGAACTTTAATACTACAGTGTATGATTTTGAATTTTAATTTCTATGTGGCTTCATAGATGTTGCTACAAAACCAAAGCCTCAACAAAGTTTTTTCTAGCTAGCTGCTAGCTATGTCTACTGGACGCAGTCGACTCAGGGATTCAGTTGCTCCTTTAGCTATTGGTTCATCTTTACATGTGAACAGCCTGATGCCACTTCAACTTGCTGACTAGCTCTTGCCCCGTCGGCAGTAACAATAGTTCAGTTCCTTTAAAGTCATTTCAGATTCTATCTACCAAAAGCATAGAAGGGGAAGAGGTTCTCCAAGCCCTCTTCACTTATCGTCATCAAATCTCAGCTGTGAGTTAAACCTGACTACAGATTACCAACGGGCATAATGGTGTGTCCAGATCTGGGGAATGCGCTGCTTGCGAGCCGCTTGCGAACTGCGCGCGTGCATTTCATGTTTTGTACGAAGGAGCCGTGCACAAAATGCAAGCGCGCCGTTCGCAAGCGGCTCGCGAAAGGCTCGCAACACCCATAAGGACACACCATAAGGCCTACTGTCCACAGAGGCATATCTTTAAAATGTGCCAGGCAGCTTAAGTAGCTCTGCGTACTGTCCACGAGGCGTATTACACGCGTACGTTTTCAATTATTTGTGACAATGCCGTCGGGCGAAAAGGACATTCCCGCCATTTTTACAAAAATTAAACCTTGATGTCTGTTATAGTTCGCTCCGGCGCATGACATATGCCTTGATCACACGTACCGAGTAAACGGGCGAGACAGTGCTCTCGGCCTAGTACTCGGTACGTCTAAACACAGGTCCGATTGCTCGGCCGAACGCTTTTCTTTACAACTCGCCTACATCACTGTCTCGGCCGAGCAACATTTTACTGTCTCGCCCGTTTACTCGGTACGTGTGATCAGGACATTAAGGTATAACAAGCGCCATGAAGGCTGTATATAGCACCGTGAGCGCGACGTTATCAGTTCGTCGACGAAACTGGGATTCAACATTTTTTTTATTTAAGCTTGAGCAAACGTACACCAAGCGTGTAATGACGAATATGCGTCTACGAAGCTACGCATCAGTGGACAGTAGGCCTAAAATGACTCGAAACCTATGAAAAAGATCAGATCTTTTATAATCACTACCAACTTCAAACAATGGTCAGTACACTTACGTTTTTAATAATTAGTTTGATTTTCGTAAATATATCTGTAGGTATTTCTACAAAAAATTATAGTCTCGTGATTTTAGACGTGTCGAAAATCTGCAAAAATCTTTTTTCAACTTTGACATTTACATTTAGTCTTCTTTTCGGTGTGACTTTTTCAAACAGTATTATAACTGCCAGAGTGTGAAGGAGTTTTTATATTGATAATGCAATCATGATCTCAAAGTATCTGGTACTGGGCACGCCACGATTATGACGGTAAGTCCCCTCTTTGAGGCGTGGCTGGAAATACCCAAGGCCTCCTTACCTTCCGCATGACGCAAGTCCTCACCGGACATGACACGTTCGGGAGGTACCTGTATCGGATTCTCGTGAGGGAGATCGGCGGCGGAGACCTTTCGCGCCGGGCTTTGGTTGACGCCATGGTCCGGAGCGAGGAAGAATGGCAGGCAGTCGCCTCCTTCTGCGAAGCAGTAATGCTAGCAAAGGAGGAGGTCGACCGCATCAGGCAACGGCGCCTTTGCCGCCGCCGCCGGGATTCCGATCCCGATTTCCAGCCACCGTAGACGCGGGCTCGCGGACGGTGACTAACTGCCCAGAAGAGGCAAGAAGGAACGGGGTGGGTTTTTACTCAGTAAGAGTCTGAAACTATTTCCCGTTCTGATCATGATTAACCCACCGTAAAAAAAAAAGTATCTGGTACAACACCATCCAACCCGAACCTTTAACAATTCCTTAGATAGACAATTATGCTCTCAATTGTTACTGCCATGAGGCTTCGATCTCGTCACATTCCATCGAGGCAGTTTACGTTCCTCATGGGTATCACAACTTCACCTAATTGTGTAAAATGCGGAATAATCGAAGACGTACAATATATTCTGGTGGAGTGTGAGCGGGGCAAACGCCTCAGGAGAAATATAATTAGCACTTATAATATGTTAGACATAGGAATTTGTATCAACAGCAAACCCAACGTCAGACGAGGCAAGAGTCTTATACAAAATTTATTACAATCACTTAAAATAAATCATAACACAAAATTTGGCTACGATAGAGTGGCATAGTCTAAATTAAGACAAAGCTCCTTAAAAGAACCTTCACTCCCTTCACCCGCTATTTGGCCCAAAAATCATGTTTTTCATCCATGAATGATTTATTGTATAAACATGTGATTTACCAGTAACATTAGGAAATATTCTTGTTTCAATAGTTAGACTAGATTTTTAAATAAAGCCCTTTAAAACATTAATGTATACTAACGGTTCAAACCCGATTTTAACCATACTTGTTGCGCACGCCAAAGGGCAAGTACGGATATGAGACTATACAATCAACGCAATGGTCGATAAAGAGACAACGCGAACAAGCTTTTAATGAAAATCATTTTTTCTTAGCAAACTTTTATAGCTCGGCATACCTATATAATTAATACTCGTCAAGACGAATCCCAAACTCGATGGGGTTGTGTCGATTAACTACCAAAGTTCCTATAGCCACCTTCTGGTTCCATCATTGGATCAGCTCCATGTCATAATAATTTTGCATTGTCATCTGATTTACACATGCATGCAAAATTTCAGCTCAATCGGTAACCGGGAAGTAGGTCAAATTTAATTTGCAAGATTTGATGACAGACAAACATCGGGACAGGTGAAACTAAATAAAAGCTTTTATTAGTAAAAAAAGAAAATTAACACCTGAACGCTTAATTTGTATTCGCCAATTCCCTCATTCATTTGAATATTTTCAAAACCTTGATTAAGAAATACATTTTTTTTTAATTTAATTTCGTCATTCAGAAGATTAAGATAAATACCTATTTTTTTTTATTTTTTTTTTAAATTTATGATTACACTAGCTTCTGCCAGCGACTTCGTACGCGGATCCTGTTGCTTATTCCAGCGACAACGGGGTCGTCAAAATCAAAGATCTGAAACGTCTGATGTCGAATTCTAAGAGCCCGGGGACTGGAAAACAACGTGATGCGCGAGACGATTCGAGACGTTCCAGATCTCTTCCTTCCACTTACGCACGTGACAGTGTGCACACACCTTAGACATGGTGCCAATGTCTCCGTGCTCACCCCCTGCCGTTATTTTTTTTTATATTTTCAATGTACAGAATTTTCACTTCTACAAATTTATTATAAGTATAAGTAGGTACCTAAGCTACCTCTAATAGAATGAAATAACCTATTTGATACCTAGGTAGGTACTTACCTATTTAAAACTACAGCTAAATAAATTAAAAAAAAAAGTTTAATTTATAATTAAGCTAATACTAAGAAATATTTAAACACTACCAAAATAACTAATACCTATTTTATAAAATAAAAACCAAGGAAATCTAAAAATAAATTATTAAACGTAAGAGTAGACTAAAAGTCGCGCTGATAAGCACGGTTTGTTAAAATCAATTATTGTCTGTCAATAAGTTCGAACACTCTGAACGTCTATTCGCATCAACAGCCAAATATGCCGCCGCGAGCCGCGTCGAGCGCGGCGACCGTTACACAAAAATAATCCTTATAGCATGATTCAGTATTCACGCGCGATGGCTTATTAGCGTATTTCATGTATAATTTTGGTGTTTCTATACCGATTTCTATGATTCTTTTTTTATTGAATAGATAATAATGTTAACGTTTTTTTAATTAGGGATGAGTGAGACTGTTATAAACGTAAGAGTAGACAAAAATAAAAAGAAAGCTCCGAACTGCTAAGCTATCGAGAGTTACACTTGTTATTGTGAGTCAACCATAAAAGATAGACATATGCTGTTGTGAGATATTTTTTATATAATTTTAAGGAAAACATTTCCGTCATACATGATTTCTGTGTAGCTTTAACCATTAAGGCTGCAAACGCGACGGAAGCTTGAAAAATGGAGTCATTTTTCCCGTTTCCCCAACATTTCCCTTCACTGCTCTGCTCCTATTGATCGTAGCGTGATGAAAAGTATATTATAAGGTTATAAGCCCAGGAGTATGAAGAATGATTGTACCAAGTTTCGTTAAAATCCATCGAGTAGTATTTGTTTCTATAAAGAACATACAGACAGACAGACAGACAGACAGACAGACAGACAGACAGACAGACAGACAGACAGACAGACAGACAGACAAAAATTTTACTGTTTTCATTTTTGGCATCAGTATCGATCACTAATCACCCCCTGATAGTTATTTTGGAAATATATTTCATGTACAGAATTGACCTCTCTACAGATTTATTATAAGTATAGATTATGAAGGGCCAAACTTTAAGCAAAATAGCAGACTTTCAGAGGTCTTCACTGTATTAGTTTTACAGAAATGTTTGGATTTCAATAGAAGCCTTGATAATATCCTAATAAAGTTCATTAGCTCTAGCTTGTGCACTAGCTTCTGACGTTTTATAAGTGCCCTTGTAGGCCTATATGAAATAAAATATTTTGACTTGACTTAACTTCTTAATAAAGGTAGGTATATTAGTTTCCTAATTTCTAGAAAAAAAGATATGTAATAAGAATATAATCACATATGAGTGACTATATAGAAATATATTTTGGGTTAGAGGGTCCTTTTCCACTCGCCTATCGTCAACATCGAGCTTGATTTAAAATCTTGTTGCTTCAACCAACGCAATCCAATGCGATGTTTGACAAAGAGGCAACGCGAAAAAAGATAGATTACTCCTACAAACTCCTGCTACCTTTATAAGGTAAGTCCGTGATTTGCTCGAATATTTCACAAAACTTGATTCAGGAAAGTTTTTGAAAAAAAATTTCATCATTCAGAATCTCGATTTTGTAAGGCTTTTATAGATGTTCTTATTTATATTTTTAATTTAAGGGTACATTATGGAGGGTCAAAATTCACATCAAGTTCAGATTTGGAGAAGTCTTTATTTGGTTGGTTTTATACAAATTCGTATTTTGATTTCCATAGAAGCTTAGATAATATCTCCAAAATATCTGTGAATCCAAAATATCTGGAGAAATATAATGAGTAATAACATCATAATCACGTAAGAGCGGTTTTATGGAAACGTACCTCGAGTTGACCGCTCTTTAATCTATATATATAAAAATGACCCCCGTTTTCCGTTGTCACGACTTGGCATAAAAACGGCTTGACCGATTTGGCTGTTTTTTTTTTTGTTGTGATTGTTATTGTGAGGAGAAGGTTCTTATGGAAAAAAAATTAGGGTAGTGTAGGGTAGAGTAGGGTAGTGTAGGGTAGAGTAGGGTAGAGTAGGGTAGAGTAGGGTAGAGTAGGGTAGTGTAGGGTAGAGTAGGGTAGAGTAGGGTAGGATAGGGTAGAGTAGGGTAGAGTAGTAGGGTAGAGTAGGGTAGAGTAGGGTAGAGTAGGGTAGAGTAGGGTAGAGTAGGGTAGAGTAGGGTAGAGTAGGGTAGAGTAGGGTAGAGTAGGGTAGAGTAGGGTAGAGTAGGGTAGAGTAGGGTAGAGTAGGGTAGAGTAGGGTAGAGTAGGGTAGAATAGGGTAGAATAGGGTAGAGTAGGGTAGAGTAGGGTAGAGTTGGGTATAGTAAGGTGGAGTAGGGAAGAGCGGGAGCGAAGCCGCGCGGGCAAAGCTAGTGTAACATAAAGGCGAAAGTTTGTGGGCGTGTGGGTGTTCGTTACTTCTCGAAAGCCATAAATGTTTCTGTCCACGGTTAGAACATAGAACTATATAATATAACTATGGAATATAATATATCATATCTTATTATATCGGTGTGTAATTCAGCTAATGACATCATCCGCTCAGGGGCGGAACGGGAGATAGTGTCAAACTTTTACTGGCTAAAAACCTACCCAATTCCTTCGTGCCTTCATACCGGGGCTGAGCTACCTTTCGAAATAAACCCTGGCACCTGTAGGCTTCGACACAACAATCGACAATATATATATAAACTACTAGCTTTCCGCCCGCTTCGCCCACGTGGACTACAGTTTATATCGCGCGGGCTGAGACCCGTGCCCAGCAGTGAAATTATAGGTAGCCTATGTGTTGTTCCAGTGTCTCTTCTACCTACCTACCAAATTTGATCTAAATCCGTTCAGTAGTTTTTGCGTGAAAGCGTAACAGACAGACAGACAGACAGAGTTACTTTCGCATTTATAATATTAGTAGGGATTATTTTCTAAATTAAATAAGTAAGTATTGAATATAAATAAAATTATATTATTTAATTACACTGGACTGATTTAGATTGATATGAACGATAAATTAAAATAAGAATTAAAACAATTAATTAAAATTCAAGTTGTCTAATTGTGAGCTGACTTCAAAGGTATATACGAAGAGCAACAAATCAGCGAGCCCAAGTTCCATCGATTACTTTCTACGTTCCTACCATCTTCTGTTATTCTTCAAATCTCTTGGGAGCACCGGCACTGGAATAATTTACTGTTACCCAACTAAGTTTTGAGGTGGGCCCGCAGTTCCCAAGGGCTACCGGGCCTATTCTCTCCTCGTATATTATAGTCAATTGCAAACATTATTTTGAATATAAGGGAGGATAACTTTTTAGGATCAGTCCAGTATGTGATGTCGGACATAAAACTATAACTTTCTCACCCGTGATATACGACATTATTTTTAGTTTTTCCGAAACCTGAATATAGTTTGTTCAGAATCAGTAACTGAATCGATTCCAATAATTTTTATACCAAAATTCCAAAAATATTTAAAAAAAAGTCACAAGTTGGATACCACCGACACTAAGTACAACACAGGTCACGGCAGCCCATAGCGGGCAATAGACGCCATTGTAGCGACATCTATGACGCCACATAAGAACTACGAAGAAAAAAAATACGAAATCCTGTATCGCGCAATCAAAGTTCTCCGCGCGATTTGAACATATACGACAGCCCGACATCAACTATCGGGCAGTCGCCCACCAGACTATAACATCCTGTCTGGCCGGAGGATCCTCCCTTTTCAAAGGAGGTATGTGGGACTTTACTCACTGTTCCACCTACCCCCAAACTGGTGACCCTCGACAAAGAACGTCAGCGCAGCCTTCGTGCAGCTACTACTTCGTGACGTCATCATCACTTCCTCAAGCTTTCGAGCAACGAGCCATACAGCCAGCACCCTCGGCTAAGGGTATCCTGACCACCAGTATGCCTACCTGGTCATACCTGGTCACCACCTCAGCCGCATCAGCGACCTTGGCACACCGCACCTTCGGCCAGTCATATGAAGAGCCATGAAGAACCTCTCCTGGTCGACGCCAGCAATCAAGCCCTACGTCGCACAAGCACCGTTTCGACTCACTGGAGCCAGCAGCACTACTCCGACTCACTGGAGACTGCAGCATCGTCCCGACTCACTGGGACAGCATCATCCCGACTCACTGGGACATCATCACCCCGACTCACTGGGGCATTATCCCGACTCACTGGGATAGCAACACCCCGACTCACTGGGGCATCACCGCAGACAGTTCCGACTCACCGAGAACTATGCGGCATCGGTTCCGACTCACTGGAACCAACCTACCGCTGGCCTGGCACACATCAAGAAGCATCAAGAACCATCGATCTCCAATCTCCGGAGGGGAGTGATGTAGCGACATCTATGACGCCACATAAGAACTACGAAGAAAAAAAATACGAAATCCTGTATCGCGCAATCAAAGTTCTCCGCGCGATTTGAACATATACGACAGCCCGACATCAACTATCGGGCAGTCGCCCACCAGACTATAACATCCTGTCTGGCCGGAGGATCCTCCCTTTTCAAAGGAGGTATGTGGGACTTTACTCACTGTTCCACCTACCCCCAAACCATCAAACAGCTGGGTACAAGTGAAAAACTACCCGTCAGTCACCTGAATGGCCCGGTGACTATGTATTTTTGCTGACATAACAAGCTTATACCTCTGTGATTTTTCATGATACAGTTATGAAATTTTGTACATAGATTATTTACATAAATATACTAGACACGTGTTTCGGGTTTCGCTTATACTGGAGACGTTTTTCAACGATTCATGTACAGCATGCAGCACACCGCAGCTTTGTGTGTTTCTACCACAGTTATAAGAAAGGAGGTTTCTATTAAGAAACCAAAGCTTCAATTTGATATGAATTTTAAGAAGTTAATGTGAGAGAGCAACAAAAACCTTGTAGCAATTCCAGCTACCTCTATACTGGGCACGCCATAACATAATCCTGAGGATACCTCGTTCTTTATACCATCATAGCGGCTAGAATTATGACGCGGAGTCATAATTCTAGCTTTTTTTCTGTAACTGCAGTGCGTCTCTAGAACTCTCTGCCACACTATTTTCGTGACACCCCTTCTCTAGATGTCTTCAAGAGGAAACTTAAAGAGCACTTCCTTTCATTATTGACATAATATTAGTATATATATCGTGTATTAGTATGTATAGTATCATTATATATTAGACTTAGTTATCTAGGTTTAAATTGTGCACTGGATGCTACCCAGTTTTTATTATCAGTGTATGATGAGTGATGAGTGGGAAAAACTTAGGGAGCATGTAAGTAAATTTATTCAACTTGCTAGCTTGACTTGCTATAAATTCACCATCTAGCGAGGTGACGAGGACGGGTTCGAACGAGGCATAAAATCTATTTGCTGCATGCCAAAAATCCCTAGGCATCTGTACTAAAGCCGAGTACTCAGCTACGAAACGTTACTGTAACCGTTGCAGATACAGATACAGTAACATAGTTCACGTGTAGACGTTTCCTCGTTCTGGTTACATAGCTCACTGCGAGCTCTTTTGTGTTCGCAGAAAAAACCGACAAGTTTTGGCTTGGCGCGACTGGCTCGCGTCGAAGCGTATTTACAATATGTACATAACCAAAACGCATCCATAGGAATCTGCTCGCATATGCTCTGTATTGTAGTTTTTAAATTTGTGATTACAAAGTCTACACGAATTTTACGTACTACTCGCGTATGTAACTAAGACGAGCACATGCATCTTTCCAATTATTACACTGCCAAAATGGGAATTTCGCAACAGATTTTGTGAACTGCATTAAGAATTTCACACAAAAATAGCAAAACACTTAGAACTGATAACTAACTTATACTTAGAACTGAAACTCTATATTTTACTTTCATCAAACCCATACGGTACCTGTTTATGGATAGGTCTTCAAAAATGATATTGAGATTTCTAATATCATTTTTTTCTAAACGAATAGTTTGCACGAGAGACAATTCCAAAGTGGTTAAAAGTTGCCCCCCCCCCTCCCCCTGTAACTTCTAAAATAAGATAATGATAAAACTATTTGATGAAAAAATATATGACCTTACCATACAAACCTCCACCGAAACGAGATCTAGTAAGTAGTTTTTTTTTAATACGTCATAAATCTATAAAAATACACTAAGTATTATTAAAACATCGTTCAAAGTTACAGCGAACTACAAGAACTTTTATACTATGTTACTTGCTGCTACGAAACCCTTCATGGGAGATTCCGACTTGCACTTGGCCGCTTATTTTAAGTTATTGATAAAAAAAACTTCGGGCTTATTGGTGAGTAGAGACATTTTTAAGACAGTTTTTAAATAAATTAATGGCTTTTAAATTAGACGACGACGGAGGTTTTTTGTAAGATATTTGTTAACTTAACTTGGCTTAATATTTAATTTTTTAACTTGTTAAAATGGCGAGCATGCAACTGCTTGCGATATATCGCGCCTATTCCGATCTATACATGATTAGTTGCATGCGAACTAGCGCTGTATATTATGGAACAAAGCGTTGGCCACTACAAAATATACGCGAGTAAATGCATACTACTGTTGTATCATTGGAAGACTTTGAAAAAAAAAAATGAATTTGCGCGACTAGTTTCATACTCTTGCGTTCTAGCCATGTACATATTGTAAATACGCCGCGTTAAACCACAACGGACTCACGAAATGCTCGCAAACTACGAACTCACTTATAAAATTTGATTACTGTATCTGCAACGGTTCTAATTTTATTACAGCTCGTAGGTGTAAAGGTGCCCGGCTCGCTTGTATTACCGAAAATCAATTAAAGTGCCTGACTGCGCCGTCTCACGTGCATATGTGGGGAGGAGGCGATTTTATTTTCTTATAAAAGGTCAACAACAGGATGTATCAAATGCGTGAAGAGTGAACATCCCGAATATCAGCCAAGAGGACATCCCTGGCTGGCTGATATCCCGGATGTCAGCCAGCGAAAGCTGAATATGGTTTGTTCAGAATTAGTAAATGAATGGATTCCATTGTTTTTGCACCATGGTATATATGTTATTATAAACGTCACTAGTTAGACACCACCTACACTTAGTACAGCACAGGTCACGCCAGGACACAGCGGGTATTAGGCAGCATCAAACAGCTGGTGCAAGTGCAAAAAAACTGAGGAGTTGTTTTGCACTTGCACCCAGGATTACCGCGACCCAGGAACACATAAGCGCAACTGAAGGCACACGAGTGGATTTTAGTCATCAAAAACCTTACACACTTTTACAAGTGGTTGAGGTAGGAGCGGAAATAAAAACAACAGACAAGCCATTGGTAAACGCTCAAAAATACATAAATAAGTTTTAATGACTGAGTTAACATTTCCCTAAATTCAGTAGGTTCGAAAAAAATCACAATATTCTAGATAAAATATCAAATTAATCTTCAATACACGAATATTTAATTTCGATAAAGACAACTTTCACACAAAAGTGTATGTACCATACCCACTTACTAAGTATACAGAAAAGGCAACTAGTACATTAGAGCCGTCCTTTCCAGTCTCAGAAAGAGATCCAGGGATCACCATTCGCTGGACTTAAATTACTTATCGTACATTTCACGGCAGGGGCGTTGAGCGGACTAATTTAGACGTGGGCGAAAGCGCATCTGTGAGGCCTGTCATAAATTCTAAAACGAGACGGTAACTATCGCAACCCAGTGTTCTGCCTCATCGTCACTTACCATTAGGTAAAATAGCGGTCAAACGCGAGCCTATATATTATAAAATAAAACCCTCTTTGTTAACCCTCGTGTGTGGGCCCCTTTGGATCCCAGGCCATGGGAGAGGGCTCACTTTGCCCACTACTATCATCATCATCATCAACCTTTTTTAATGTTCCCACTGTTAGAACTCTGGCCTCCTCTCTAGGAGAGGGAATGGGCCATGATCCAGCACGCGGGCCCAGTGCGGGTTGGTGAATGTCTTCGATTCTAGAACATGCGGCGTTTCCTCATGATGTTTTTCTTCACCGTTTTGAGAGAAGTGGTCATGAAATAAATAACACAAAGTAATGCGCCTGGCAGGGTTTGAACCTGCGACCTACGCTCGTAAGTCGGAGCCATTACCACTCGGCTACCACTGCTCTAGCCCCCTACTAGCTACGCTACTATTTCACGGGGCAGGTTTACGTAACGTGAGACTTTGTAATTAGTTCCTGTGAACATAAGAGAAGTGAATTAATAAAATTCCCCACCCTAACGGGTTTTCACGGCGGAGAAAATAAAACGTAGGAACCCCTAAAATATGAGCCATCTGAGAATTCATGGAGCCTACTCATTTGTTAAACGAGGAAGTTTTGGAATATAAAAGGGTTTTGTTTTAATCAGAGACAATATAAACCTGATTATTATGACCTTGTGATTCCCATTGTAGCCCTCTGGTATTTATTAGAGCTTTGTCTCTGGAAACTAATTAGTTCTTAAATTATTAATTGAATGATAGATTGCCACAAAAAAAATATCATTAGTTACTAGGTATATTTTGAGGTAAATATTTGAATAAGGTTAATAAAGTCGAGGGTCTCATTTCGACGAAAACAATTTTCTTCACTTGATAGGACTTCCATGGCTTCTATATAATTAATTTAAAAAATTAATTGAGGTTATAGCCATCTACTGAGAACTTGACTACGCTCGGGGTCGTAGCTTTGCCCTTTCTTTTAAGGTGGGTAATTATCTAATGACTTCTCCCGGTCCAGGGCAGAGCGGCGGGTCAGACTTTTGCTGGCTGAAACTCACTCCTATGGTCCTTCTTTGCCTTGCGTCCTAGGACACCAGTCATCATTTTTTTTTTTGTTGGGAAATCATCCAATGACATCTCCCGCCCATGGGGCAGGAAAGCGTGTCAGACTGACTGACTAAGTTCCCACTCCTAGTTCCTTAGTTGCCTTTCATTCCGGGGGCCGTGTTTCGCTTTAAGAAGTGAACCCATGGCCCCAGAAGGATTCGACCTTGCTGGGCCCCTACGGTTTGCATTTACATCTTCTTGAGGCGCGCGTGGAACAACACGCGCCGTCGACTGGGTTCGGTCCGGATGGTTTCCGGACGGCAAGCTACCCATCGCTCGCCGTCTGCAAGCTTGCAACTACGGTGGTTGGGAATCGGCATCGGAATCCCGGCTGGAGCCTGAGGGCCATTACCTCGCGTGTGCGTGCCTCAGCCTTCTTTACGAGCATTACTGCTTCGCAGAAAGAGGCCACCGCCTGCCTATCCTCCACGCTTCATACCATGACTTCTACCCAATGTATGGCAAGGCCCTGCGCGAGTGATCATTCCCGTCGATCGCACCCACGAGCGGTGCTCTGCCCTAGGAAACCGCGCGGTATTCGACACGACCTCTCGCTCCACCCAGAGCGGGAGAAGTTATTGGATGATTGCACACCTCAAAAAAAAAAAAAAAAATCGTGAGTAATATGATGGTTAGTTTTTTGACTGACTTGACATTCTTTGTTCCTATACCTTCCACAATTTTGAACAAAGAGTCTATTCTTTGTTTTACATTCCCGGATGACAGCGATGTGGAGGAGTACTTCGACGCCTGAGTGTACTTTGTGTGTGTTTAATTTTATTTTTATCAAGAAATAACGTCTCTTTTTTGTTTTAAATTGAGGAAGGTATAGTAAGTATTGAGGAACCTTAATGATATCTCTGTGATCCCAACAGGGTCAAAGTTTACTGGGGCCATGGGTTCATTTCCCAAAGAGAAACCCGGATTCCTAAATCCGAGATAAAAAATAAAAATAGGTGTGGTTGTAGGTAATAAAAACCTGATTGCCTCCCGCCTCGTCCTAGAACAGAATAAGTTATTGGATGATTCTCATTTTAAAATAACAATATCTAGATTTACTATGTAAGGTAAAACCTGAAATAACCGAAAAATAATTTACCGTGGTCTGGCAAAAACAAAAATTTTGAATAGTTACTTTTTTTTTTAAATAATAACCTGTTACGGGGCCGCGAAGTAGAGTTAAGGTGGTGCATCATGACTCACATTTTCACTGTTATTCATACAACCGCTCATAACTGATTATGACGTTATTACACATTTTTCATTAGATATTTTGGAAACACAGTATCTTGTGGATATTAATTAGGTTTCTAAAGAAACCAATTCCTAAATTTGTGTAAAACTAATCCAGTAAAAACCTTTGAAAATGTCCTATTTTAAATGTACTTTGACACTTCATAATTTGGCTAAAAATAAAAAAAAAGTCAAAAAAGTAACCGTCTAGAGACCTTGCAAATTTTATTAAGATTCTAAATGACGACAACTTTTTCCAAAAACTTTTAAGGATTAAAAAAAAACAGCTATTTCCTGGATCAAGTTTTGTGAAATTTTCGAGTAAATCTCGGAATTACCGAATACTAACAGAATTTTCAGGCGTTGTCTCTCTTTTTTTGCGTTGCCTTTTCGTCAAACATCGCGTTGGATTGCATTAAATAAAGTAACAAGCTTATAAACCATTTTCGATGTTTACGATAGGCGAGTGGAAAAGGACCCTCTTAAGCCCGGGCCAGCAACTACCTACAAAATACTCTGTGACTTCAACCACCTCTTAAACTTAACTTATATACAAAACATCATAAATAAGTATATTTCTTTATGACTTAGTACGAGTATAAAACTGTGTTTAAAAGGCTTACGTGAAGTTGAGTTTTTAACATTACTCACTGTGATCTTGTTATTGTCTTATCACTTTTTCTCTTAAATATACATAACGGAGGATCGATATCAGTGGGTCGCGACATCGGAAATAACACTCACAAAAACCTTTGATAACACTTTTAATTACTCGTAACACACACTCAGTACAAAATAATCAAGGATGCCTGAGATATGGCTTGATTAAGAATTTAGGAACGCGGGAAGTTCAGCGTGGAGTAACCAATGTCTTCCCTGACCGCCCGACCGATTCAAAGTGCCCTCCAAATCAACCGTCACCCGACACGTGGACCTACCCCCATTCCGGTTAGCCAATTTACCTGTCAACGTCAGTACCTGTCAATGTCGAATAATCGATTATACCTCCGGATCGACATTTGACTCGACTATTCGCTCAGTGTTGCTATTACTCCACGCTAACCATCCCCAAGTTAATACTTGACGTTCCCAAACGTAAGCTGTTCAATCTAACTACATAGTTCCTCCAGTGAAAGATAGGTGGCGCTGATGCAGACCGACTGATATGCGCCAACGCTTCGACATACATATTTTATGTCTATGTAGGTATATATGTACCTATCTATGTTAATATTAAGTAACTATATAATTTTTGTTTACTTTTATATTTGCACTGAGTGTAACCCCATTTTTTGTCCAGGCAACCTAGGCGCCCGCCAAGTGCGATAAGACCGCCAACTGCTACTGCTGCTATGTTTTTTTTTTTTAAATAAAAGGTTTCGTTTTACAAATATTGTTATCTTGGTATACAATAAAGTAAAGTGTATAAATAAAACAGTATGTATTTTGTAATATGTCTTGTATTTTACATCCGTAGTCAATAATAATCCTATAAACGAGAAAGTATAGGATGTATGGATGTACATATATACGCAAAAACTACTGAATGGATTTCGATGTAATTTGGTACATGGGTAGTTCATGCCCTGTATTTCAGGACATGAACTACCCATGTATCAAGAGCACATAGGACTTTTTAGCCCAGAGTATGTTCTTCTGGGATAATTTTCTACTATCACGCGGGCAAAGCCAATGACAGCAGCTAGTTAATAAATAATTATATAGACAGGGCGACCTACATAGGTCGCTATTATTGATGTTTTTTTATTGAAATACTAATTACTTTACTAAGAAGCACCTACACAAGAAATTAATATTCTTAAATTGACTAGTACTGAGAACTAAAATTGTTTATGATTTTGAATGAATCCTTACAGGAGCAAAAGAACCCTTGGAGATAAGGAGATTGGGGCCGAGGGCACTAATTAGGTATATATTAATATCTCTACTTTAAAGGATTCTCTGAAACTGAAGACGTTCTGAATAGAAGTATTATAATTTCATTATTTTTATTCAGAGACTAGAACCTACTAGCGGCTTTGCTCGTATGTAAAAGTAGAAATAATAATCCTGATAGAGTAGCATACTTCCAGATGGTACAGGAATACGCAGAGACGCAGAAGCGGCGAGCCTCTTGCCGTCCTGCCGCCAAGGGATCTGGTGGCAACATTCCTTGCACGCATGCACGATTTGCGAGGCTGGGGCAAATCTCCGCTGCCACGACAAGTCGCAGTATGGCGGACAGAGTTCCGGCGGGAACTCATGGAGTTATGGCGATAGCGACGGACGCAACTCAGTGCTGTGCACGCCATAATCACGGCATTAGAAATTAGTTCAGGAGTTTTTGAGTTTATTCATTACAAAGAAACAAGCTTTTAATGAAAATATTTTTTTCATTAAAAGCTTTTGTAGCTTGGTATGAAAAAGCTTGTAAAAATAGTTCATATACATCGGTGGTGATGACCACACAATGATGGATTGTTAGATTTCGTATGTTTTTTGTTTTTTTTTATTATTATTACAAGGTTTTATTTACTTTCACCTGTCCCAATATTTTTCTGATATCAAATCTTGTAAATTAAATTTGACCCATTTGTCATGTGTGAAGCAGATGACGATGCAAAATTATTATGACACGGAGATGATCTGATGATGAAACCGGAAGGTGGCTATAGAAACTTGGTAGTTAAACGACACAACCCAATCAAGTTTGGGTTCGTATGATTCGTCTTCATTCTCATCATTTCAGCCGATATTCGTCCACTGTTGGACATAAGCCTCCCCAAGCGTCGCCACAACGACGATTCGTCTTGACGAGTTTTATTTATGTAGGTATACAGAGCTATAAAAGCTTGCTATGAAAAAATTATTTTCATTAAAAGCATGTATATTGTTTGCTTTGTCTAAGTTTATTAGCTTTATACCCACGTAAAATTAGGTTTTTTCGAATGCAAACTTTTCTCCCCTTTTCATCTTCTTAAAATTTGAATTTTCAAAAACCTCTTCTCAGTGCTCGCCTACATCGTGAAACAAAACTCCATGTTCCTAAACCCAGTAGTTTCGCCTGTCTATTGATATGTCAGTCAGTCAGTTTCTCCTTTTATATACGTACCTATTTATATAGATTGGCCTATTTTAATTTGTTATGTGAAATGAGAACAACTGCCAACAAACTGTTTTACAGTTTGGCAGTATTTATGGATATAGCAAACGGCAAAATTTTGAACCAACAAATAAAAAACAAAGTTGCTGTCCGCTGTCCCCTAACTTCTTCTAACCTTCATAAAGGATTTTTATGCGGTTTTCATTAACAGAAATAACATTAAACATGGAAGTTTTGTTTGTATAAAACTTCCTTGTTTGATTTGTATAATTCTTGCGTGTATAATTTGCACGTGTAAAGTCGTAACGGGCCACTGGTTCATAATATAATGTTATTCAAAGGGTTCGTAATACGTACATGTCGACTAGCGAAGGAGGGGGCCGCACACGTGTGAGAATGGACTTCCTCACGCCCTAGCCGCCGGGATCACGGTTCCGATTTTTATCTAGCGTAGGCATGGGCTTGCGGACGGTGAGCTAAGGGTAGGTCTCTGTCCAGCCGTCCGGTAACCGGCCGGATGGAGCCCAAGTCGTCCACGGCGCGTACTGTTCCACGCGCTCCTCAAGGAGATGTCAGCAAACCGTAGGGGCCCAGCAGGGTCGAAGCCTACTGGAGCCAAAGGTCTGCTTCTGAAAGGAAGACTCGGCCCTGGTATGAAAGCCAACGAAGGAACAGGAGTGGGTTTTTAGTCCGTAAATTTTCCTACCTAAAATAAATGTCTCCCCTTAAATGTCGCCACTACGAACGGTCCTGTGCATTTATTTAAACTAAACTAATTAGGTGCACGAACGTTTGGGTTGCCATAAAGTAATTCCGTGTAGAATGTTGTTTCTTTGCTTTTCAACCGTTACATATTTGTACATTACACACAAACTCCAATTCAGCAGCATGTAACCAAATATAAGTAAATTGCAATTAGTTAAACACACAATATGAAAGCTAGCAAACTAATAAACGTGAAAAGCAATTATTTTAGTCTTGGTTCATCGTCATCATTTCAGTCTTGGGCCATCATCATCATCATTTCCGATTGAAGTCCACTGTTGGACATGCCTCCCCCAAGCGTCGCTACAAGGACCGATCCTGTGCGTCTCGCATCTACCGCATTGCCGCGATTCTTACTAAGTCGTCGGTCCACCTTGAGGGAGGCCTACCAACGCTGCGTTTTCTGGTGCGCGGTGTAAAACTATCGTCCATCCGATTCCTAGAAAATAAAAAAAACAGGTTGTGGAAGGTATTCATTTATAATATTAAATACGTAGAATTCCGGAGATCACGATGGAGCACACAGTAGAGGTGTGCCCGCTTGGACATAACATCGCCATGCCCTCGTGGGGCACACGGTGGCGGCGATCTCTCGCACTGAGCCTTGGAACAGGCCATGGTCCGGAGTGAGAGGGAGTGGCAGGCGGTCGCCTCCTTCTGCAAAGCAATAATGCTAGCAAAGGAGGACCGCAAGGTCGACCGCATCAGGCAACGCCCCTGCCACCGCCGGGATTCCGATCCCGATTTCCGCCCACCGTAGGCGCGGGCTTGCGGAGGACGAACAATGGGTAGCTCGTTGCCCGACCGTCCGGTAACTGTCCGGACCGCACCCAAGTCTTCAACGGCGCGCACTGTTCCCGCGCGCCTCAAGCCTCGAGTTGTCAACAGCTGGTGGGCGCCTCAAGGAGTTGTCAACAGCCTACTGGGGCCAGGGTTAGCTCCGAGAGGTAGCTCTATGAAACCCGATATGAAAGGCACGAAGGAACAGGGTAGGTTTTTTAGTTAGTAAGAGTCTGACTATCTCCCGCTCCGCCCAAAGAAGGAAAAAATCACGTAGAATTCACTTTTAGATTCTATCTTATTCTACTGCTGGGTAAACCCTGCATCTAAAATTTTCATAATAACGTAATTATTGTATCTTAGATTTTATTTATTCAAAATATTAACTGACAGCTAAAACAAGCAGATCAATTATCAACATCCTGCCCTTGTCCCATTTTATTTGGTGCCGGCGCAAAACATGTTTTTTTTCTTCCATTTTGTCCTGTCAATCGGCACGCTATCACTAACTCCCTTTTCTTTCATATCACTTCTCACACCATCCATCCATATTTTCTTTAGCCTCCTTCTCCCCCTTATCTACTTATCCACGTATCTTCTCATTTATCCACTTATAAACTCATAACTTTTGTAACTCAAAACAAGCAGATGAATATTAAATTAAATTAGACTAAAAGCCTTCAGACAAAATACCAAGTCATCATTTATAAAATACAGATTTACTGTAGATATTCTAGCTCTTACTGTATTTTTATGGTGTACAATAGAACCATGATTAATTATAATAGTGTATAGTATGCCAACAATATAGTTTGCATGGCATAACAATCTTAAGAGGCTCTTTTTCCACTCTCATATCGTCAACTTCGAGCATGGTTTAAAAGCTTGTTGCTTAACGCAATCCTTGATGAACGCGCTCTTTGATGAAGAGGCAACGCGACAAAAAAGAGATAACGTCTGAAAACACTGTTAGTATTCGGTAATGCCGTGATTTAATCGAATATTTCACAAAACTTGTTCCAGAAAATACATGATTTTTTTAAACCCTAGAAAGTCTTTGAAAGTTTTTTTATTATTCAGAATATTTATTAAATTTGCAAGGCTTCCATTGTTATATTTTTGACTTTTTTTTAGCATCTTATTGTGTCAAAGTTCATACAAAAACGCAGATTTTCAGATTTTTACTGGATTAGTTTTACACAAAACCAATCAATTTCAATGGAAGACTAGATAATATCCACAAGACACTGTGTTTCCAAAATATCATCAAGAATTTAATAACAAATGTGTAATCACGTCATAATCGCGTAAAAGCAGTTGTATGAAAAACTGTGTCCCTTAGGCCGACGCTCACTAGTTATATACTTACCTACCAAATCATGCTATTTACCACACAATTTTAAATCCCTGCTGGTATACCTACACAGTGTTTGAATTCCGTCAATAATTATTTCTTGAGAGTAAACGAAACGATAGATCAATTTAATTGACTTCTTTTAGGTAATAAAATAAAATTTGGACAAAGTAGTAGATACTATCTAATTTTACAATAGCTTAAAGGCAGACACGTAAAAAGTAAGTCATAAAAAATGCAGTCAGGAAAACTCCATGGAAAATAATTAAAAAAAAACATACGCCATGCACTCCCTAACCATGAGCTTAAAAAGAACAAGCCTAGAGGGCATAAAAAGGAGATTCGATATTTTGCCGATGGGAAATCACGTCAGGCACACGGCGTGTTGTTACTAAAAAATAACGTCTGCAGCCGTTCCAGCAGACGCAAAACAACAATTTTAATAATTATCTCCATTTCATACAGAACAGACAAACAATAGGGATTTGGTTGGAGAGATATTAATTAACTTTAGACTACGAATGTCCGTCTGCTAGCCAGCAGCGCCAATTAGCTGTGCGGGGCATATTTGCAATCTGATATTGTAGCCGACAATGAAAACATTGAATCTCGTGTACAGTACACAGAGAGAATTAGTATGGACGTGTATGCTTTATTGGACTTGACATAATGATATTAGGCATAAGTGAAAGCATAACTGGCAGTGGGCAGAGCACATTGCTCGTAGAGCGTATAGACCGGAAAACACAGCATTGGAAGGCCTTTCACGAGGAAAAAAAAGAATCACACGGTTAAGCTTACTGCTTACTTTAATTTCGGGGTTTTACCGAATCTCAATACTGTTGAATCGCAAGTATTTTAATTAATATTTTAGATACCTCAATAATTAGGCCGAAGCCAACTCGCAGCACTCTTTAGACACTTTTCGTGGAACGTGATATCAACCGAAAATTGTCGTCGCTACTGCCCTCGACGACAACTCCAAAATGGTGGAAAACTATTGCGACGTAAGGCTAATATTAGATAAATATTGTCATTTTATATTAAATAATACCTAATTATTTATTATTAATTGTTAAAGCAAAAACAAAAAAAAACAGTCTCGGCTCCTAGGTGCATACTAAACTGTTTAGCCGTGTATACCAAATCCCGGGATCTGTCTAAATACATGATGAAGCCACAATGGTGTATACCGTTTCGCTGTTCGCTACATGTGAAGTCTAATTAAAGGATTTTGTATGGCATGAGCTTTGTTTGAGAATGCTTAATGACGATATCTGATAGTCTCGCTATTGTGAGCTTTACACAATGCAGGCAGACTAGGTTTTAATTTAGTAAAATTTTTCCATACCTCTGCTTGTTATTTTCTATATTATTCTCATTACTGATATTCAATAGGGTATGTACATGTAACTGAGATTGAAAAGGAACGTGAAAAGAGAAAAATGAATGAAAGAAAATACCTTAGCTGTCTTATTTGGAAATGCATTTCTTTTTGATGTGTGCAATAATCTAATGAGTTCTTTCTAGGGCGGAGCGGGAGAGCGTCTGACTTACCTACGGTATCTCACGCCTATTTTCTTTCAGTTCCCCTTTGCGCTCTACAACCAAGGGTTACTTGGAAATGTGACTAAATAAAAACTGCATAGTAGCTAATTTAACAAACCTCATACGCAATAGACAAGTGATACTGAAAAGAGAATACAAAGAGAATGTGGCTAGAGCTATGGCTATTTCATCATCATCAACATTATTACTTTTGGCTATGGGTTGTTCTACATGTCGTTTTTATATTCGGTTTTTTTGGAAACATAAATTTCATGAATTCTCATCAACAATTCGTGCTTTAGGATCGACTCTGAAATGTTATTGTACTCTCCCACGGCTAGGCAAAGGAAATGTACGAGTCAAGACGAACTGGACTTTGAGAGTTGAGCAGTTGGAGCCGCGTCATAATACGAAATTCAAGTCGTTTGTGGTGCGGGTGCCAACTAATCATTTAGGGTTCCTCAAAGGAGAGTTTTGGCCGAAGGCTGTCGTGTATCGACGATTTCGTGGAAGAATACCAAGTTCGCAGCGGAACACGACGCCGTCACTTCGTGAGAAATAGCTTGTAATAATTAGTTATAGTATCTTTTTGATGTAGTTTATTATTTTGTAATGTGTGTATTTTATCTATGGGCCTTAGTTGCCTGATAATAAGGACTATTATTATATTATTATTATTAAAGGTCTGTTCCGTTCATTGTTCTCGGCTTTGATCCACTTCTTACCAAAACCAAAGGAAAATATCTATTTCGTCCTACCATCTGTTTCATCATCATTCATCTATTCAATCCAATGTCAACATCAATTAAATGTCAAAATTACAATACCTTTGTTATTCGACTGGCCTGTTGGTCTAGTGGTTAGTGGCCCTGACTGCTATGCCGGAGGTCGTGGGTTCGATTCCCACCCAGGACAAACTTTATGTGATGAGCATGATCATTTGTTCTGTGTTTGGGTGTAATTTATCTATAATATGTATGTATTTAGAAATATATAAGTATGTTTATCAGTTGTCTAGTACCGATAACACAAGCTTTGCTTAGCTTGGAACTAGACGGCGTTGTGTGATAGTTGTGGAATATTATTATTATTTAGATGCACTATACTCGTTATGGGATCGAGTTGGTTCAAACGCGTATCTTCCTCAACATGTCTGCAGCTACCAGTCTGCACCTCGTTAAATCTATTCACGAAGCATATCGATATTTAAGAAGGAAATACTTGGATCACCCCGAAGTACTTCGGGAATATTTTCGACTGCACGAGAAAATGGGTGGTCAAACACAACATTTAAATTCTATATCGATGTTCAATTTTCCTTCATGAGAGTGGGTACGTCGATCATAAATTACGTTATATCTTAACTATTAAATATTATAAATTAATACCAACTTAATAAAATATACAAACGAGTAAAAAAACTCATAGAAAGAAAGAAAGAAAAACATTTTATTTACGTGAATTAGACGCATACTTCAAGCTAAATAACAAACATAACACAACATCAGTCGATAGGGAAGATATGCGTCTCATCCGCGCAAAACGGCCCAACGCTCAGCATAAAGCTCAATAAATTCGTTCATATCGATGTCAACGGTAAAAGTGCCCAGAACTCTGGCAGCATTGCCACGCTGGATAGCAAAGTATGTATGTAAGTATAGGCATAGTAAGTAATTTATATTTTTTTGAGTTAGATATGTTCAAGTTGTAACTAAATTAACTTAAGTTGATTTTGTTGATAGCTACTGACAATATTAAATCCTTGATCATATATCTATTGTTGAGAGAAACCTAATTATAACAACTGAAGCTCAATCAAAAATATTTTAAAGCATTCATATCAAGCATTTTTTTTTTCGTCTAAAAATACCTTGAACTTGTAATAACCATCATCATCATTTCAGCCGAAAGACGTCCACTGTTGGACATAGGCCTCCACGAAGTGTCACCACAATAATCGATCCTGTGCGTCTCTCATCCATCAGATTAGCAACCCTTACTAGGTCATCGGTCCACCTTGTAGGCCTGCTAACGCTACGTTTTCCGGTACGGGGTCGCTATTCCATAACCTTTCGACCTGTCCTGCGAGCAATGTGCCCTGCCCAGTGCCACTTAAATTTGGCGATTTTTCGTGCTATGTCGGTCTCTTTTGTCATCTTCCTGCCCTTATCCCGTTTTATTTGGAGTCGGCGCAACACGTTTTTTTCTTCCATTCTGTCCTATCGTTCGTCACGCTATCACTAACTCCCTTTTCATTCATATCACTTCTCACACAATCCATCCATCTTTTCTTTGGCCGGCAACCTTGGTAACATAAAAAATACCATAACACGGCTGTATATTAAATCTGTTCGGATCTCACGCTTCAACGCATCCCATATTTTCAATTTTACATTCCCAACATTTTGCTCGCCGCTTTATTACAGCTCTAGACGCGCTAAGGTGCCCTGGTACCTGGATTTTATGGAGATATTGCGTTGTGATGGCAACCAGGAACTTATATTAAAGTTTATGAGGTTCAAAGGGTGCAGCTTCGTCTGGATCGACTTATGATTTGATTTAGTTACTCACTATAGTGACAAGTTTATGTTTATAGACTCCAACAATTTTGTCGCCCATTTTAAATCGACTAGTGGTACAACGTATCTACCAATTATTTTTAGACACACAATAGTAAGGCTACTAGTAGATTATATTAACACAGACATAAGTAGTGTCGAAGTCTTGTATAATTAAAACCACAATGTTTAGTAATACTAAAAACCCTGTGGTGAGTCAAATTATAGGTAGCTTAATTGCTATGGATTCATTTGTGACCTGTTAAAAGGAGGTTCCATGTATCACTACAGCAAATTCTTTTGTAAATGTAGGGGCCATAATTAGTTGCAACTCACTGCCAAGTGATAATATTGAAGACTTGAGGCAAACTCCGAATAGTTGTTGAAACTAACTCATAGGACAACTTTGGGTACAAGTAACACCTTAGTTATACCAAGGTATCTTCTTCCTTTCAAAAAGTTAACCGGAAAAAGGGGCTCAGCAGCATGCCTTGAAGTTATTTCATCAAAATATTCAGGGTACCTCTTACAAATTATCAGAAATTGAAATGTTTTAAGAAAAAACAATGTTTGTATGTTGGTTTTAGTGAACATTGGTTGAAAGATTATCAAATGCTTCTTAGTTATGAAAATTATAGTGTGGGAAGTTGTTTTAACCGTAAATCTATGCTGCGGGTAGTGCTCTAATCTTAATAAAAAATGCTTATTCAAATAACGTAATGATATAAATAGCTCATCAATGGAACATTACATTTCTGTCTGAGCTATCTTGTGTTGAGCTAGATAAGCATCTTATAGTGTGTTTATACAGACCCCCAACCCCTCAAAACTTTAGTCTATTTGGATCAACAATGGAAGATATTCTAGCAAAATTTCCAGACAGTAACAAAACTATAATTATTTACGGGGATTCAATATTAATATTTTAGAAAATAATTCAAATAGAGTAGAGAGAACCAACTAGTATACTCTAACCTCTGCAACTTGTATTGATAATGTTTTCTGTGATTGTCATTATTTAGATATAGCTTTAATAAATTATCTTTCGTCTGATTATAGTGGACAAATAATAACTTTTAACGACACGTCCTTAATTTTTAAGATAAATAGACGTTCGAAGAAAAGTAGATTATATACCTAACTAGAGGATAAAGCAGTGTCTTTAAGTCGCTGGTGGCATGTTGAATTCCGAAAGAAACGAAGGTTTCTAAGTTTTAATCCCGAAAAATAGTGAGGGATTTATATAATTAAACGAAAGGATTCAAAAATTAGAATCCTGAGCGTTAGCGAAAGAATCAAAAGAACACAAGGTGAAAAATCTTTGCACTCGAGGGCACGTAACGTTTCGTCCCACCCCAGCGAGGAAATGACTAATTGCAAAAAAACTAATGAAAAAAAACACCAAGGAGGTTCCGAGTCTATAACTTAAAAAAGTTGTATAGTAAAGGCACCATGGAGGTAGAAGTTAATAGGTTTAATGATGTTTTGAATTAGTGCACACGATGTACTAAATTCAATTTACTTTACCCTCTAGCGGATAAAAAAAGCTTTAGCACTCAGGTATCGAAGAGCAAAAATACTCTTTCCGAGATGAGGGGATGAAAGTGTATTATTCTATTACTTCAAATAACTCAAAAATTTTGCAAAAACCTTAGTAGGCCTCGCGACGAAGAAGGCCGATCATTGGAAGCACACACATTAACTTTGTAAACATTTCCAATCGGTAACAGTGGCGCCCAATTGTTTGTTTATTTATTTACCTACTCACTTTGTGTTTACAACCCCTGTTTGTATTCGGCTTTGGTTACAGGTATGAGGTTAGTTTATCACTCCAGGTCGAGAGTTTAAGAAAGATTATATATTCGGTTGTTTTTGTTTCATTTCAGACTGTTCTTATTTTTTGGGTGGGAAAGCATAAGCGTAATCAGCCTTTTAATGTTCCCACAGCAGGCCTCTCTGAGAGAGGTAATGGGCTGCAATCCACCACGCTGGCCTAGTGCGGGTTGGTGAATGTAACATGTCTTCGAATTTTTGGATCTAGGAGGTTTCCTCATGATGTTTTCCTTCGCCACACAGAGCAGTGGTGATGAAATAAATTACACAAAGTAATGTGCCTGGTTGGGTTTTAACCCGCGACCTGAAACTCATAAACAGGGACGTTACCACTGGACCACCACTGCTCAAATGGGGTGGGAAATTATAAATAATTTCTCCCGCTCTGGTTGGAGCGAGAGGGAATGTCAGATTGAATAAACGATTGAAAATCCAGCAGGCCCTAGCAGGCGTCACTCAACCAAGTTGACAGCTCTTTGAGGTGCGTGTGGAACAAATCTATATATATAAAAATCAATGCCACTTTTCGTTGTTATTTTATAACTCAAGAACGGGCTCACCGACTATTTAGTAGATTGTTTATGTGAAGTTTGTTAGGGTAGAGTAGGGTATAGTAGGGTAGAGTAGAGTAGAGTAGGGCATAGTAGGGTAGAGTAGGGAAGAGTAGGATAGAGTAGGGTAGAGTAGGTTGGAGTAGGGTAGAGTAGGGTAGAGTAGGGTAGAGTAGGGTAAAGTAGGGTATAGTAGGGTAGAGTAGGGAAGAGCGGGAGCGAAGCCGTGCGGGCAAAAGCTAGTATTTTATATATCCTATGGAGTGTGGCACATGACGCGCCGTCGGCACAAGCCTGGTCATACTCCAACGGTAAAATATAAACTAATTGTCATCGAAAAAAGTAAAAAGAATCCGTAGAAAAACTAGAGCGTTGGTTGTTGTACTAGACGTACACTTTTAGTAATCGTTACATTTTTAATTCATTAAACCCCAAGTGAACGCGCCGCCAACGACTCGAGCTCGGTCCGGACGATTACCGGACGGCAGGACGGCAAGTTACCCGTCTGCTCGCCATCCGCAAGCCCACGCCTACGGTGGGTGGAATCGGGGTCGGGATTCAGGCGGCTGGGGCGAGAGGAAGGCTCTACACGTGCGGCCGCTTCTATTCTGAGGACCTACCAATATAAACAAAAAATATCATAAAAAACCGTTTCGGAGGACTTCGATAACAAACATTTTGATACGAGATTTTTTTAAGAAGATTTCTGGTAAGCACTGTATAAATTTCTAGTTTTACCCTAGAGGAGCCGAGTTCAGGCTGAGCACAAGTTGAGCCGTTTTACTCGTGGTGTCAAATGTGGACGTACTGCGTGCCTTCAACGGTCACTGTCCTCGAACGCTATGCGAAACCCTTTGTGTTCGTCAAAACCAATACAATCGGAGCAGCGTCGAGCACGAACGATACCCTCGAAGCGCAGTCGTTCGAGGCTAGTAAGTCGGTCCGCACTAAACGAATTTGTGCTCCTACACAATACTTTCTACCGAATAGTTCCGCGTCCAGGTTAGACCTCAGTCCACACCAGTGAATCCAGACGCTCATAGGTAATATGTAATATAGGTACACAATATAAAGTTAAAAATTCGATGGAGCTTAAATTCGTAAGTACTCGCAACCCTCCTACGTTCACTGAGCCGTGAATAAGTAGCCTCCCATCTCGGAACTTGAGACGGACAGCTTGGTTAGTTTCTAGTCCGTCTTGTATGGAATAAACCCTCGCCAAGTCTATTGATGCAGATATTTCTTAAAGTTACGGCTATCTTTTGTTGTGTTAAACGCAAAATAAAATAAACCTCTTTTGGGTAAGTATTTTGACTGTTGTGGATAAGGAAAACAAATTGTTGATTCTATGTTGAGTCTGTCCTTGATTCATTATTTTTTGTTTTCTTTTTTTCATAATTTTAGAACATCCAATCTACAAAAGAAACTTTGATGTTGGATTTTGGTGGTTGTCTGTATCGTGGCGAGATCTTACAGTCCCCACACACGGGCTGCAAAAAAACGCCCGCGCCGCTACAAAAAACGCTAGAAGCGGCCGCAAAACAAAAAACCTAGAAGCGGCCGCAAAAACAGCTGAAGCTTGGAGCGGCTTCAAGCGTTTTTTTTTTCGCGGCGCCGTCGCACGTGTGCCACAAAAAAGGCTGCCTCAAAAAGACGCTTGAAGCGGCATTTTTTTTAGGCCCGTGTGCTGGGAGGCTTAGAATTGATTACTGCATGAACTGGCCAGATTGTTTAGACGTTAACATTTGGTAACATATCAATCCTCGTTTGGCCATATCATTGATGTAGGCTTTCAATGATAATAAAAGGTTTAAGGAAAGTAGAAAGTTTGACTATTCAAACTAAAAAGTATTTGTTAAAAAAAAGTATTTGCTAATACTGTGACAATAACTTTGTAAACTTCTTGTAGCAGACAAATATAGGAGTTTTGTACATTGAGTATAGTCTGTCTATAAAGTTAAATAACTTGGAAATTAATATAAAAGCTGTTGTTGGCAACGCGACCTTCAGATTTACATTTTAATTTTAGTTGTTATTCACTTGTTTCTTGAGATGATGATAGTTCTATAACAGATGTTGATCATAATATGGCTAGTGAACTAGTAGAATATTTAGAATCAATAGAATATTTTTTTGATTGAAAGGTTACGCTTTCTAGCTGGTCCTATAGAAATATTGTTATGATCTGATGATGAACTTCAAAGACATGTAACAGAACCCCTCATAGGATCAAAGCATTCACAGCAAAACTGTCGTGATAAGTAATTTTGCATTTGTCGTAATAAAAAGGCAATTTGTCGATGACTGACTGAAAGAAAAGGGGGAAGCGATATACCGAACTGATCTTAGTAAATTACCGTAATGTTATCATGTTTGGGATTATTAGAATTGTTATGAGGTGCACTCTGGCTATAAGGTATTTATGTTTGGCTGAGGGATACTATTTAGTGGTGGTACCATTAAGTAAAAAGATAATTTTATAAAAAAAAATAAGAATATCATTAAAGAGACTGAAATAAGTATGTTCTAAATGAAAATCTGTTGCATTTTTTACTGTTAAAAAGTCTCTCTAATAGTAATAACTCATTTAAAAAATACTTATATTCGATACTTTTTATAAGGTATATATTAGTAAACAATGATCATGATCTCTTAATCTACCGTGATTACTGAACCAGTGTTGACTACATCAGATTTCATCTTACCCTAATAATTACAAAAGTCGTTTTACTTTTTATACAGACTCTACCTAAGACCTAGATGTCACAGACAGACTAGCGGCTACTTAGTGTTAGCTTTGTTTCTCTCGATTTTCCATTACGAAGTAAATGGAGCTAATGGCGTTGCAAAATGTGACTTTAGATGGCGATCGAAATCGGGTTGCGATACTTCATTAAGAGAATGCTCCTCCTTGGCTGACACTGATGTTATGTACTCTTATGTCTCAGAAGATAAGATGACAATAGAAGGCATTTTTGGCCCCAGCAGTGGGAATTATAAGGTTGAATATGAGGGAAAGCTTTTTTTTTTATTGTTGATAGGTTTGCGCTTGACCGCTATCTTTTTTTTTACGGTGGGCAAAAATCATCTTATGACAACCCCCGCCCTTGGGTGGAGCGGGAGATAGTGTAAGACTCTTACTGACTAAAAACCCACCCCGTTCCTTCTAGCCTTCAGACCAAGGCACGAGTTTCGTTTCGGATAACCCTGGCCCCGGTAGGCTTCGACCCAGCTGGGCCTCTGCTGTTGCTGACAACTCCTTGAGGCGCGGGAACAGTGCGCGCCGTCGACGTCTTGGGCTGGGTCCGGACAGTTACCGGACGGTCGGACAGCGAGCTACCCATGGCTCGCCGTCCGCGAGCCCGCGTCTACGCGCTTGCCCGCTATCTCACCTGATGGAAAGCGTCGATGCGGTCGACGATAGAACGCGCTTACCTAGAAACCTAAAGCAGTAAGTTAAGGCTGTTCAAGAAAGCATATAGGAAGAAAGTATTTGTATCTAAATAGATACTTTGTGAATTATCTCTAAAAGTTGAGATTTTCATAATTTATTTATTTACGTCCAAAAAATGCACAATACTTGACATAGATATCGGTGAAGTCAATAGTGCGGAAATTTGAGAACGAATGAACGAGCTAAGTGACAAGAGACACATGTCACTTTCACAGAATCCGGTCTGACGTTTGCACGAACCGAGCAGATAAAAATGTCGATCGCAGAGGTCCGGTTCATTCCTCTGTGCCGACAGAGGAGTGAGCCCGGGCCTCTGCGGTAGACACTTCGCACTTTCACGTCGCTGCAAGCGGCCACCGAGCCGTGCGACGTGCAACGTGTATTCCCGGGGACTGTCTCAAGTCTCGTTGTGTAAAAGGAAAACCTAAAGCTTGCATCATAATAAATCGGTTGTGTAATCTGGATTATTCTGTTTATTGTTCGATACCGAGCCATCGCCCGCCAAACAGAGTCTTTGGCTTTGCAAAGACTCTGTTTTATGGGCTCTTTAGCTTCAATGATGATCGGCATCCTCGGCCAACATATATTATAGAAAATGAGCTAAAGTCATCATCAGCGCGTGATGATTTCCCACGCATGCTTCAAAGAGGTTTCAGCAAAACCGTAGGGGCTCAGAAAGTTCGATGCCCGCTAGGGCCACCGCGGGGAATGTCTTAAAAGGAAATCTGTGGTCTAAGAACACAAGTCTGATACGCCCTTTTGCTCTATCCAAGAACGCGAGAAATCATTAGATGATCTTCCACCTCAAAACAAAAAAGCTTCAGATATTGCAACTATGACGATAAAAATAAATTAATAGTTCTGAATAGTTATGTTTAAAGTGGTATCATCGAAGTGATCGGATGATGATGATGATGAAGCCGGAAGATAGGTACCAAAACTCCGTCATTAATAATCAATGTATCCTAGCCGTGTTTGACCTTATTAGAATTATCATGAGATACACTTTGGCTATAAGGTACTATCGAACTAATCTGTTGATGAAGCCGAAAGGTGGACACGGGAACTTCATAATTGAAAAAATGAATCCTAGCAGGGTTTGGGTTATTTGAAATTGTCATGAGAAAAAGATAATCTTATAAATGTATCGCAACTTAAAAGTGTGAAATAAAAAACTTATTACAAAAAAAAAACCGACTTCACTAAAAAAACACTAAAATGTTAAATAAAAACAAAACAATACCGAGATACACCGACTTCCTAAATTAAAGTTATTTTGATCATTTTAGTGTTTTTTTGGTGAAGACGGTTATTTTTTTTTTGTAATAAGTATTTTTGTATACTTGTGTTTTTGTATCTAAAAAGCTGCAACCTGAAAGCACAGTGAAATGTTCCTGAAGTTTGTTTTTTTTTATTTAAGTAATTTTCTTTTTAACTGTTAAAGATACCTGTTTGCTTCACAAAGGGTTAGGGTGGCTAGAAAACGAACGACGCTTAATTGTGTTTCCTGCTACTTTGTTAATTTTTCATTGCACTCGGTGGACTCTGAGCAAAGGAAACTGTAATGTAATTATAATAATTAAATAATAAAATAACTTAACTTGTCTTGAAGTCAATTAAGGCGGGTGTACCATGGAAGGCCACTCTAACTAATAAACAGATATTATCACAGAACAAAGGAATCATTCTACATTCTTCTGTTCTGTGGTTGTTCTTATTATTCATTTATTTACTGGATAAATGAAACTAACAAGTGTTTAAGTTCAACGGGCAATGTGCCTTGTGGCAATTCTTCGTGCTATGTTGGCAACCTTAGTGCTCCTGCGGCTATCTTCATTTTTGATTCGATCACGCGAGGAAACCCCGAGCATAGCCCTTTCCATTGCCCTTTGAGTAAATTTAAGCTTTCTGATGAGCGCCATTGTAAGCGACCACGTTTCGGATTGGAGTTGGGGCTGAAAGGTTCTGGAGTGGCGACCGCGTACTGAAAGACGCAGCGTTGGAAGGCCTCCTATAAGGTGGACCGATGACCTGGTGAAGGTTGCGGAAAACCGATGGATGCGAGACGCACAGGAACGTTCGTTGTGGCGACGCTTGGGGGAGGCCTTGCATATTGGCTAAAATGACAATGATGATGAAGTACTTTGTTTTATTACGTAACATATTAACCACTTTTTAAAATTGCAGATTTAATCAATATTGATTAAACTTAAGTTTCATCGAACTCTTCCAAATGGCCTTGCTAGGAACAAAGCTCCTTAGGAGGCCATTACGAAAAATCAGTAATTTAATACTAAAGTGCCCCTATTTTAAATATTTTAATTTTACTAATGTTTAAATTAAGAATGTCAATAAATGTAGAAGGGTCAATGATCAGTTTCCTGGTTTATTTGACGCTTACCTCAGCAATAAACAATAACTCACAGAATCAACAACCATAATAGCACGCGTCCATAAAATATAGAGTCAGTCAGGAACAAAGCGGCTTTCTATTGGTGAAAAAATTTTAGCAATCGGACCAGTACTTCCAGAGATAACATCACCAACAAATGAGCTGATGACCTTAATCATCATTATCGTCATCACCATCATTTCAGCCGATAGACGTCCACTGTTGGACATAGGCCTACCCCAAGTGTCGCCACAATGATCAATCCTATGCGCCCTGCATCCATCGGATTCTCGCGACCTTCATCGGAAGTTGAACACCCGAACAGATCATAATAAATCTAAGAACCATCTTGATAACGTCAGCTTTCAAACAAAAAACTTTACCTCTTAATTATATTAGTGTAGGGATTTATTTTTTAATACGAAGTATGAGTGTCTAGAGACTCGCTAACTCCTCAGCTAAACTGCGACGGAATTTTACTTACCATTTCCAATCAAATAAATCCTCCTTTCGTTCAGTCCATCCTAAGGCCGGGACTCCACCAAAGCGGAGACGAGACGAGCGGAGAGGAAATGTTTTTTAAACAACCGATAGAATTGTGTTATTGACATATTTCCTCTCCGCTCAGCTTCAGTGGAGATCGCTGTGCTGAGATGTGTAATATTTGTATGGCGCGATGGAAGCGGAGATGTTAGTTGTGCGCGGACGACGCACAGCGAACGACGAAAACGCACACATTTCCGCTTTGGTGGTGTCCCCCGAGCTGAATAAAATCTCTTCTCGCATAGCACACCGCACACATCTCTGCTTTGGTGAAGTCCCAGCCTAAGGCTATCTTAAAGAGATTGCCTTCGTAAGTTTCGGCTATTACGTTGATATGTCAGTCAGTTTTTCCTTTTATAACATATTTTTAGTTTATGTGAAGGCTGAAAATAGTTTGTTCAGAATCAGTAACTGAATGGATTCCAATAGTTTTTATGCCGGTTGCAGACCAAGAACTAAGCTAAGTTAGTTTAGCTTAGCTAGCATGATTAGCTGACGCAGATTTTCACAACTGACTCAGCTTTGCATATTTTAATTAGTTCACATAGCTTGCGATCTGCACACAAGTATGGAAAACTGCGTCGACTATGCGAGCTAAGCTAAACTAACTTAACTTAGTTTTCGGTCTGCAACCGGCCTTACACTATTTTTTTTTCCAAAAATATTTAAAAAAGGTCATGTGGATGGATGGAGAGGGAGAGGGAGGCCAAAGAAAAGATGGATGGATTGTGTGAGAAGTGATATGAATGAAAAGGGAGTTAGTGATAGCGTGACGAGCGACAGGACAGAATGGAAGAAAAAAAGTTGTTGCGCCGACCCCAAATAAAACGGGATAAGGGCAGGAGATGTATGTATTTAAAAAAGGTCACAAATTTGACACCACTGACACTAAGTACAACACCGATCACAGCAAGTCAAAGCGGGTATTAGGGGCCAGCAAACAGCTGAGTACAAGTGCAAAACCACCTTTTAGTCTCCTATATGACCCGGTGACAATGTATTTCTGTTGACATAACAAGCTAAATAATTTTGTGATCTTTCATAATAGAGTTATGAAATTTTGTACATAGATTCTTTACATAAAAGTACTAGACACGTTTTTCGGGTTTCGCATATACTAAAACTTATGTTGTATAATAAATATCTAAACATATAGGTAAAAACTTTCATCAAAAGTTGCGTTTTGCTCAAGAGTCTTTATTGAAGCTGAGGGGATACAGGATATAATAGGCTTTATAGATTTACTTTCTCAGGCTTGCCGTAATATCCGCTTGGTCGGCTGTTGCAATACAGTTTATCGACAGGAAAAGCAGTAGTCCGTACTTTTTGATTTGTGAAATTAAAGGCGCAGACTAGATTTAAAACGGTTTCTTTCTATAACTATATTATATTGTAACGTTTTAGTAACGCTATGGTTAGACAGCAAAAAATGAAAGGATTAAGGAAAATAATATAAAAGTTTGTTCCTTGAGAGGTCATCATATTATCATATCAGCCGAAAGACGTCCACTGTTGCGGCATGTAGGAACATGAGTATTTCAAACATTAGGCCACATACATATATGTATTTATTAGTAAGGTATACATTCATTAAGTGTTTAAGATCCCAGCGACAGCCAACAAATGAGCTGATGACCTTAAACATCATTATCGTCATCACCATCATTTCAGCCGATAGACGTCCACTGTTGGACATAGGCCTACCCCAAGTGTCGCCACAATGATCAATCCTATGCGCCCTGCATCCATCGGATTCTCGTGACCTTCATCGGAAGTTGAACACCCGAACAGATCATAATAAATCTACGAACCATCTTGATAACGTCAGCTTTCAAATAAAAAAAACCGCGTCAAAATCGGTCCATTCGCTGAGGAGCTACGATGCCACGGTTATACACACATACACACCTAACTTATAACACCCCCCTTTTCCGTCGGGGGTTAAAAATATCAATTATTGTCCCGCAAAGTTTACTATATTATTATAAAAACACTTCTCCAATCGACCAGTCAACAAGCCACTGCGCTTCTCAAAATCCTCTCCACACAATTGTCTCCACAATAAGACTCGGTGAGCCGTAACTTATTTTTCAATTTTAAAAATGAAACTTGATGTAAGAACCAGACAGTATTGTTGTCTCACAAAATAAACTTAAGAAACAGTCAATATTATTGTCTCAGAAAATAAATGTATCTAGTAAAATTATATTTATGAATATGAAGTTATGCAGAGTCTGTCTAAAAAGTCAAACGACTTGGGTAATTATTAGAGTAAAATGAAATCTGATGTAGTCAACACTGGTTCAATAATCAAGATTGATTAAGAGATATTGATCATTGTTTACTAGCAGAAGAACCTTATAAAAAGTATCGAATATAAGTATTTTTTAAATGTTTAAATATTATACAAAAATCCCAAGTCGGTTGACTTATTAGACAGACTTCTAAGAATAATAACAATTAAAATTAAAAACATATAATTCATTTATATTATGAATACCATATTCGTTATCATACTCTTTGATGTCCATAGCTAACATTCAGTGGAAAAGAAACTTAAATAACGACAACGTCACATTATGCAGAAAGTAAACAAAACATGAAATACAAAAATTTACAAGAATAAAATCTGTTCGTCGTGCGCTATCACCCGAGTACCGTGTGTTATAGCCGGTCCGTACAAAATATCAAATAAGTGCTATAATATCTTGATAAACTTGACAAGATTTAGTATCGGCAAACAGTGACTACGGTGTTAACGAATTTTCATAATAACTTTCAAAAAAACTTAGTGTTATCTTTGATAAATGCAAAAAACTGCTAAAAACTTAAATATTTCTCAGTGCTACATAGTGACCTTTGAACTCTTGAGAACAAAGGAATCAACAGTAATGAGCTCAGTACTTGCTTGTTAATTTGGTGTTCTATGTAGTGATGCCAAACTTCACTACTAAAAATTACGTCGCCGTGGTCGAGCGGTACTGAATTCGCTTTTTGTAGCAGCGGGCCGGCGCGAAGTGGCACTGGTTCGAATTCCACTAAACGCAAAACTTTTTCTATTTATTATTTGGTATAATTTGTACTTCTACCTAACAACAAAAATGTCAAAATTCTCAGAGAATAAAGAATTTCCTTCTGATACCGACCTAACTAAGGAGCCTGCCGTCGAAACGACCGATAGACAAAAAGTGTCAGTACGTAATTGTTAACGTAAAACACCGGATTGTGAATGGGTCCAGGCCATAAAAGATCTCACTAAGGAGTTCAAGAGTACGCTGAATGAGTGGAAGCTTGACTTGGGAGCTAGTATCGCCAAAATATCTGATAGCGTTTTATCAATAAAAGACGTTTATCAATAGCTTCCCTTACTCACATCTGAGATTAAGAATGATATTAATTCCCTTCGCTCGGATCAGATTCTTCTGCGCCAGCGAGTATCTGAACTGGATGAAAAACATACAAGTCTGACGAGTCAAATCGATTCTCTTAAGAACTCAGTCCAGTTTGTTACAGACGACCACACCAATCTTAGCAAAAAGATTGAGAACTATTGTAAGCAGGTACAAGAGTCCGTTGGTTTAAATAAGTTGGTCTGGGATTTGGTGTCTAAGATAGATAATCTTGATCAAGGCGCTCGTAACTGTAATATAGAGATATGCAATATACCGGAACGGCGTAATGAACACCTTATTAATATAGGCTCTGCTGTCAAATGCAATATACAACAAAATGATATAATATCTATTCATCGCGTTCCGCACGCACACCAGCATGATAGCAAGCCTAAAAATATTGTAGTCAAGTTTGCTTCGAGGATATTACGCGACAACTTTTTGAGCGCACATCGACTTTGCAAGGGACTTTCAACAGAGCAACTGGGAATATCAGGTACCTCACTGCCAATATACATGCACGAACACCTAACCCTAAAATACAAACAATTGTTTCGTGAATGTCGGGACGCTGCCAAGAAACATGATTTTAAGTTTATCTGGGTTAAGCACGGAACTCGGAACCCACAAGACATCAATAAAATCAAGCCTTACCAGACAAATAGTAAATAATTATGCTTTGCACAGTAAATGCTTTTGTGTTGTTTCCTTATTTGCATATATCTCTTTCATATATACCCTTAATACAATAGTTTTAGTTCTGGAGGGAGAGACAGTTTTTGTGTACTTCCGTGATCTTAAATGTATAGCCCCAATTTTAATGTGTTCTGCCTACATAACATCCAAGCAAAAAACTTTGAGAATATTGCTATGTGCTTTTTACTAGGCGTAGATGGCATTTTGCATCATATTTGCCTGCACTGTGGAATAAGTTCCTCAACGTTTCTGAATTACAAATCTATGTTGTGTCATTTGTTTTTCAGATTTCGTGTACATTTGTGTTACTTTGTGTCGATATTGAATAAATTAGCTTTAATTAGTTTTGTGTCTGATAATGTATTTTTTTATTGTGTATTTGTATTGTGTATCTTCCTATGCATTAGTGGCATATCAGACTACGTTTACCACGATTTTGTGGTAACGTTTTGGAACTGCATACTTACATTGTACCATGTCTTTATCATGTCTCTTTATTATCGTTTTGTATCAACATTAAATGAATATCCTATGGTTAAAATGCTATTGTTTGTCATACTTACAATGGATAATGCTGGCTCTGTTTTATTCTCGATAGCTCATTGCTACAATGACAGATAATTTAATAATATACTACCAAAATTGCAGGGGAATCCGTACGAAACTGCATATGTTGTATATGAATATACTTGCTAACTCTTATGACGTAATCATTTTGACCGAGACTTGGCTAACACCCGATATAGCTGATAGCGAGTTTATCGATGAGCGTTATACTGTATACCGATGTGACAGAGATCGCGCTGCCACCAAAAGGAAAGATGGAGGTGGCGTTCTTATCGCTGTATTAAAAGGACTGCGCTCAGTGAGATTACTTCCATGCTCCTCTGTACATACGCACATTGAGCACATACTAATACAGCTGCCATGCTCGGGCCTGGGTCAAAATGTAATTGTTGCTGCCAGTTTATATTCCACCCAAAACGCCTGAATGCTGATATGATGTTGAATATTTCGATCTCTTACAGTCCCTAATTGGGCATAATAACCCTCAACATTTTTATCTGCTAGGAGATTATAATTTACCCGAAGTTGAATGGGTCACTTGTACTGCGGGTGCCTCGCAAAGCGCTCAGACCTGTAGAGGTAATTCTCCTGTATGTACTCACTTAGGTCAGTTCATGTCCTTCCTCGAAGCTTATCAATTTAATATTTCAAGCAATTTGAATGGGAGGATATTGGATTTGGTCATTAGCAATGACGACTGTACTACATACTCCCCCACGGATTATCTACTACAGCTAGATAATCATCATCCACCTTTTTGTGTGTTCAACAGTATTTTTGGTATAATAAGAAAGCATGTACCTTTGGTTAGTAATAGAGCTTTGAAATTTCCTGTGTGGTTTTCTAAATCTCTTATAAACATATATTAAAAAAGCCAAGGCGTGGGTTAATTCATGAATCCCCAAGCGACCACCAGTGGCCGCGCATCTATTGTCTTACTATTGTGTCTCTAATTGACGGTATCTGAAGGGTTAAATGGAAAAAGTACCAAAATTTATCTGACTACGAGCAGTTTTCACTATTCCGCGCGAGATTTCAGTCTGAGTGCAGGAAATCATATAAAAAATACATTAGCTCTGTGGAAGATGGTATTCGAGACCACATTAAACATTTCTGGACGTTCATTTCGAACCATAAATCTACTACTGGATTTCCTGCCACTATGAAATACAATAATCAGTCATCTAATAACCCAGAAGATATTTGCAATATATTTTGTGATTTCTTTAGCTCTGTTTATGAACCATCGACCTTAAAAAGTGAGCCATCCTCGCTAACTGAATGCTCTTCTAACTGCTCGCTGATAAGTGGCATTAAACTTTCCGAGGCTGATGTATTGAATGGGCTTAATTCATTAGACCCTTCCAAAGGGCCTGGATCTGATGGTTTACCAGTTTTCTTTATTAAGAAAACTGCCCCTAATCTGCGCGCCTCTGCATACAATTTTTAATTTATCCATTTCTCAAGGGATATATCCACAGGTTTGGAAACTTGCAAATATAACCCCAGTCTACAAGTCTGGACCCAGGCATGACGTCGAGAACTATCGGCCAATATCAATATTGTCCGCTTTGTCAAAGGTTTTCGAGAGATTAGTACATGATAAGGTATACCCTCTACTTCACAACGTTATATTACCTCATCAACATGGTTTTGTTAAAAAGAGATCAACCTTGATGAACCTGGTGACTTTTACAGACTATTTGTTTAACAACTTGGATGCCTGTGTTCAAACTGACGTCATATATACTGATTTCAAGAAGGCCTTTAACAAAGTTGATCATGAACTGCTTCTGCATAAGATTGCTTTCAATGTGATACGTGGGGACCTTTTAAGGTGGTTCTATTCATATGTTTGCAATAGAACACAAAGAGTTGTATTAAATGGTTTTTGCTCTGCTACTATTGAAGTATCTTCTGGAGTACCGCAAGGTTCCATCTTGGGACCTCTCCTATTCATTTTACTCATGTTTCAAAAATTCAAAATTACTTTTATATGCTGACGACATTAAAATATTTAGGCCTATTAAATGCTACCATGATTGCTATCTCTTACAGAAAGATTTGGATGCCTTCTCGGAGTACTGTACACGCAATAAACTTCAACTTAGTGTATCTAAGAGTTGTGTCATTAGTTTTACCAAAAATAAGAACATCATACTGAATCCCTACACCTTAAATAGTGTTAATCTGAAAAGAGAAACCGTGGTCCGAGATTTAGGAATTTTGTTGGATGACAAACTTCATTTAGATTCCCATATCAGCAGAATTATTAACAATGCCTTCCGTATGTTCGCTTTTATTATGAGAACGGCTAAAGTATTTAACCAATATTCTACCTATTTGTACCTATACAAAACGTTGGTTCGCTCTCAGCTGGAGTATGCAGTTTCAGTATAGAGTCCCCACTATGAAAAATATTCCGAAATGCTAGAAAAAGTGCAAAAGAAGTTTTTGAAAGCCATGCATTTTCGTTGCTATCGTACTTATGCATCCTACAACGACCTATTGAAGAGGTACAATTTGCACAGTTTAAAATCCAGATGAGTCATGTTAGAAACGATGGTTTTGTTTGATCTGTGCAATACTTATGATTGCATAGATTTGCGTAACAAGATCAGTTATGTAGTGCCTAGAACAACGATATGCCGGGGAGTGCGCGCAAGACCTTTATTTGCAGTAAGTTCTTGCCCACCTCACCTCTTCGCCGTCTTACTAGTCAATATAATAAAATTGGTGAGGGCATTGACTTCTTTTTTGTTTCTGCTCAAAAGTTTAAAAGGCTTATTTATAAACAAATTTAGAATAGTTCGTTTATTATTTACACATTCTCTCTCCCTCTATCTTTCTCTCTTATTTGCATGCCTGTCTATATTTATGGTTACTATTAACTTCTTTTCTGTTTTGTCAATCTAGAATAGCGCACTGTTAAATATAACTGTTGGTATGTTGTGGAAAATGTCGTAGGTTATACATTTATAAATTCTGCATATTTAGTATTTATTTTTTTATTTATTTATTTAGAAAACCAACAGCGATACATATGATATAATACAAATAAAGATATTACAGTTTAGTAAGGCTAATAATAGGTTTCCCTGCTTAACTTAATTTGTATTTACCATGCGAACGGACTTTATACAATATTTAAAAATAAAGTTTTAATATAGAATTGAAGGTTAAATATACTATCTACTTGTTATGAAAAGGCGAAAATAATATTAATTAAATTAAAATATGAAATAATAACATAGTAAATGCTTTATGGTAAATGGAACAAAGTTGCTTGCTATTTGTTTTTATCAATTATAATCTTTTTAATTTGGGCTTTAAAACTAGGTTTTGTGCAGTTAAACACATCAACCTGAGAGAAGTCTTTGTTGTAGGCTCGCGCAATGCGAGTAAGTACACAATTACTAGCATAGTTAGTGGCATGTCTAGGTACATGCAACATTGGCGTATGGCGAGTGCGTCGTAGAGGAGCATTAAATTTGATCTGTGATAACAAATCCGGACAATTCAGCCTACCATTCAGTATGTCGTAAAGTACACACATGTCCAACACTTCACGTCGTTCATCGAGTGTTAACAATCCATACGTCCGACAGCTATTCTCATAAGACATTGGAGGTTTACGGAGGCGGTAGTTAAGGTGATTTTTTTTTGAACCCGTTCTATTTGATTTTTATATATATTATATTGAGGGGACCATATTGGGCATGCGTATTCAAGAACGCTGCGAACATAAGCAAAATATACAGATTTAAGCGCTTCAATGTTTTTAAATGCCTTGCAGGATCTTAGAACGAATCCTAAATTTTTGTAAGCTTTGCTAGTAATAAGATCCATGTGATTTGAAAATGCCAATTTGCTATCGAACATAACTCCTAAGTCTCGAACTATCTCAACTTTATTAATAGTTATTCCATTAAATTGGTACGAGTACGTTATAGGGTTCCTCTTACGTGTGTAACTGATGCATTGACATTTCGTGACGTTTACTGTAATCTTGTTTCTTGTGTAGTAATCATGTAAATTATCAAGGTCTTGTTGGAGAGCTGTACAGTCATCAAATGAAGTTATTTTATAAAATATTTTTTTGTCGTCAGCGTACATTAAGTGTTCGGAGTGTTTAAAAGAGTTAGTAATATCAAATAAATATGCATTATAGAAAAGAGGTCCTAAATGGGATCCCTGTAGAACACCGCTAGGTATTTCTATGAAGTTAGAACGGTAACCACCCAATACTACAGCCTGTGACCTTTTAAATAAATATGATTTTACCCAACGAAGAAGATCGCCGCGAATACCCAGTCTGTATAATTTGCTGAGCAGGATGCTGTGATCCACACGATCGAAAGCTTTTTCAAAATCTGTGTAGATCACATCAACCTGCCTTCCCTTATTTGTATTGCCAAGGACAAAGTTAGAGAAGCAAGCTAGATTGGATATACTCGAACGCTTTTTTAAGAAACCGTGCTGCCTATAAGAAATACCTCTAAGAATGCATGGATATATAGCTTTGTACTCAAGCTTTTCAAATACTTTACCCAAAGTATTAAGTATAGAAATACCTCTGTAATTTTCTATTTTTACTCTCGAACCCTTCTTATGTATAGGAATTATAAGTGCTTTCTTCCATTCATTTGGGAACGTGCCTTCTCTCAGAGAGATATTAAAGATGAAACTAATCGGATGTGCTAGAGACTTTGCGCAACTTTTCCAAAACAGTGGTGGTATACCGTCACAACCTGGACCCTTATCTGTACCTAACGAACTCAGCGACCTCTCCACAGTTGATGGAGTAAATTGTATGTCAGTTATGATATCAACACAACCATCCTCAACCTCTGTGACCCCCAAACCATCTAGGTTATAGTCTGAGGGTTCTCCAAAAACATCATGAAAGAAGTCGCCGAATGCTTCGCAAATGTCTTTTCCATCTGTGTAGTTTACATTGTCGCGGGTCAACATTCCGGGATAACTAGATCCTCCACGCAAATTTTTTATGTAACTCCAGAACTTTTTAGGATTCTCTTTCAGACTATTTTCGGTCTCAGTATAAGGTTTTAATGTATAATTGTTATTTTGCCCGAATAAATAAATAAAATAAATAAAATAAATAAAATATTATAAGCTATCAGAAAACATCATTATCATCATATCAGCCGAGAGACGTCCACTATTGGACATAGGCCTCCCCCAAACATCGCCACAATGACCGGTCCTGTGCGTCACGCACCTATCGGATTCCCGTGACCCTGACCAGGTCATCGGTCCACCTTGTTGGAGGCCTTCCAACGCTGCGTCTTCCGGTACGTGGTCGCCACTCCAGAACCTTTCGTCCCCATCGACCATCTGATCTGCGTGCAATGTGCCCCTGCCCTGTCAGAAGACATAATTAAAATAAAAAAAGGCATGTGAACAAAGATAACAAATGATTATGAAATAATTAATAACGTGAGTATAAATAACATTCATCATCATCATCATATCAGCCGAAAGACGTCCACTCTTGGACGTAGGCCTCCCCCAAGCGTCGCCAAATAACATTACAGTATATTTTTATATCTACACATATTATCATATGTATATGTGATAGATTTATTAATCTATTGTAATTTTTAGTTGTGCTTGCATCACGTAAAATGTACGAAATCGACTATCATGTAACTTGACATCTTACTTAGGTTTTGACTAATCGCAATCAGTTGACTATCTTTCGATATAGTCAACTGATTGCGATTAGTAATAATACTAAGATAGACTATTAGGCGATATAAATAAAAATAGAGAGTATTATCGTTTTTTAAACAGATTTTTACAGAAATTAATATAGATAATAAACCTCGATGGTAAGCGACGATGTGGTTGACGATGGAACACGCTTGCCTAGAAGTAACCTATTCACTCTTGACTTAAAGACCCCTAAGTTGTAGCTATCAGGAAACACAGACTCCGGCTGGGAATTCCACTCCTTGGCTGTACGCACAATAAATGTGTTCCCAAAACGCTTTGTGCGTATGGGTGGAAAGTCTACCATGTACCGGTGGCGCAACGCCGTTCGTCTTGTGGTCCGATGGTGGAACGGACTTGGTGGAATTAGATTGTGCAATTCCAGTGCACACTCCCCGAAATGCAGACGATAGAAAACCGACAGGGCAGCAACTCGACGACGAACTCGATCTCTACAATCAGTTGAATGTTTTTTTTTTTTTTTATAGGGTGACTAATAGTCACCGATACTTATACACGTGATTGTACTTGATTCTTGATGATTGCACGTGATTGTACAGCTGTTTTCCAATCAACTTTCCCAAAGAAACTTTTATATAATACTCTTTTTTTCTCATGGAAAATTTTTGTAATTTGTTAGTCTTCAGGTTGAGCCTTTTTCCAGAAAATATAAAGTTTCTCTTTATTTCTTTTCGTTGGTTTTATCACAATAGCAAAACAGCTGTTTGAAATTCGCGCACGTGTAGGTACGACCGGTCAACTGTTAGCCACGTGTTTTTATTGTGATAAAATGAATGAGTAAAACAAAAATGTTTCTAGGGAAAAGTGGTTTTGTAATCATAAGTCCAAACACGTAAGTATGAAGAGGATTATGTATCTCATCAAAACTGTGACACACTACAGCGTAAATGAAGGCTCCCAAGCCGCCAAACACAGAGCTGCATGGCGTCGTATTGCGAGAAAGGCGGTGGTACGGGACTCGACCGAGACATGACCACGACCACTCTGTCAAGAGTGTACGACTGAGAAGAGGTATGAAGGCTAGAAGGAACGGGATGGGTGTTTTATTCAGTAAGAGTCGGACATTATATCCCACTCCGCCCAAGAGCCGGGGTTGTCAATGATTATTTTCCCCAACATAAAAATAAAATCGGTCACCAATTAGTATTAGTATTGTCACCTTCCTAATATTTACTACTGCTCACTTTTGGTAGACGAAGGAGACTGGTCTCCATGTCACAGGGGATCCTAGTGTGGAGACTTGGGCTATATCAATTAGTGTAACGCATTTTTTCTGAACAATCAATTATTAATAATTACCAGTCACCTTATATATATTGTTGCATACATAATTTATTTATTTTTATTTATTTATTTATTTTACTATTTATGTACACACAAAACAACAAAAAAAGATAATACATAAGAGACATTAGTACAAAGGTACTGCTTATTTCCAAAGAAATTTCTTCCAGCAGACCTGCGAAAGGAGAAATGAAAAGAAATGTAGACAATAGTGTGTAGGAAGCAAAAAAACAGAATGTGTGAAGTCGTAATCCAAATATAATTAAATATAAAAATAATATATAACTTCTAATATAAATATATAACATACATAATACATATAATATATAAATAAATATCATAATTCTTCTGTACATGTGTCTGTCATCTAACTCCTCCTAAGCAGCATGACCAATTTGAATAGAATTTTGCTTGTGTATTTGTGTAGGACCTTGGATAGTTTGAAAATACAATGAAACCCAGTTGATGGCGCTGCAATCAGGTGCTTAATTTTTTCTCACAAAATGCCAGCTTTCCCTGTTAGCCTGTTGGTGTGGTGTTCAATAACCCTAACTATTTTTTTTTATTATCATGCCGGACATCGTGGGTTCGACTCTCACCTATGATAAATGTTTGTGTGATAAGTAGGATCATTTGTTCTTTGTTCTAGACAATGCAATTTATCTAAATAATGTATGTATCTATTTAAGTATTTAGAAATATATAAGTATGTTTATCGGTTGTCTAGTATTTATACTACAAGCTCTGCTTAGTTTAGGAATAAATAGCGTTGTGGGAAAAGGGAAAGGAATATTATTATTATTATTTTATTTTATTTCAGAATTCTTGAGGCGTTCGACGCAAGAGAAACAGTTGTAACTTGGCTAGGGAGGCTGGATCTTTGGAAGGCGTACGGGGAAGCATAACCAACTCGCAGGGGCTGGTGGCTCCTGAGGTACTTACCTTCCTCAGTAGCCACCAGCCTCTCTGAAACAACTGGTAGCATATAAAACGATAATTTACCAATTAATTTTGATTTTTTTTTATAACTAATTTTTTTGGTAAAGACGAAAAAAAAGTTTTGCACAAAAAAGTTCACAAACGGATGGCACTCGCGCTCGCACTGGTTTCCAACGGGCCGAGACAACATGTCCGTGAGCGGTGTCTATGTGTGCGATGCTCGAGCGCGCTTTGTATGTAGATTGACTTCTGTACCTATCTATTTTGTAATTAAACCGTGGTTGCAAGTATGTACGTTTCCATTCGCCTTTATTACTGAACTAATGTTAAGTTATCACTGTTGTTTAAGCATTACTGACAGTTTCTGTGTCTCGCTGTATTTATAACTCTCTGCGTTAGTTTTGAATTAAATGTACTAGCATCTTGCAGAAATTTCAACGGATTTTGTAGGGATGAATGCTACCTTATTGGTAGACTAGCTTTTGCCAGCGGCTTCGCCCGCAAACCTACATAAAATATAGCCTATATCAGTCAGGAATAAAGCAGCTTTCTACTGATACAAAAATTTTAGAAATCGGACCGGTACTTTCAGAGATAACCCCCTACATACAAACTTAAAAATGTTACCTCTTTATAATATTAGTATAGAAGAAATCATTATACAGGTGGAGTTTTGAGATGACTCAGTAAGGGCAAGTAAATACCATAACCATTACAGTTACAAGAAAACATTGCTAGGAGACCATCCATAACTTTTTAAGATATTTCGAACTGAATTCGAAAAAAAAAACAATCAGAACCAAAAATGCTAAAATACAAAAACAAAATACTACTCAAACTATTACTGATAATGGATGTTACCTAATTGTAGTGTCTCAAACATATGGTCCATGTTTGAGACACTACAATTATGTAACATCCCAAACATAGACAATGATAGATATCAACCTATTCTTAGTATTGTATGCATTGTCTGGCGTGAGACGTGATGTCACGTGACATGAAATAGGATTCATGTAGCAATAAAAAAAACTCTATGGCATTATCTATGGTTCATACCTTAGATAGTCTCATCAAGTTTTTGGTACTCATGTATTTACCAGAAATTACAGAAATCGCCACAAAACGTTTCCCTGTATGGGGAACGTTTTGTGGCGATTTCGGAGATTCGTCCAAAAAACTATTAATCATCTCGAAATATTTTTAACTAATTAATATTCTCAAGGTTCTGGAGTGGCGACCACGTATCGGAAGACGCAGCGTTGGAAGGCCTCCAACAAGGTGGACTGACGACCTGGTCAGGGTCGCGGGAATCCGATGGGTGCGTGACGCACAGGACCGGTCGTTGTGGCGACGCTTGGCGGAGGCCTATGTCCAGCAGTGGACGTCTTTCGGCTGATACGATGATGATGATGATGATGATGAATATGCTCAACGATCCTACATCCTAAATCTAGCCAGTATAATAAGTAGGTGTTTTGGCCAGATCATAGAAATTGATCACTTCATGATATGGCCAAGTAAAACTGGCCAGATAGTTTAAAACGTTAAAGTGTGATGATATTTCAATTCACGTTTGGCCTAACTGTCTTTTATTATCATAGAAATCCTACATCAGTGATAATGTCCAAACGTGGATTGACATATCATCAAATATGAACGTAGGTATATTATTGTAATATTCGTGAACCACCGCCGCCGCCGCCGTACGCTAGCGTTCATCTGTTTGTCTGTGATTTTGACAAATGCGTTTGGAGCGCGGCGTCAGGCGACTGTCTATGGTTCATTATTTATTGCATTCTCTATAAATATTTCTATAGCACATGACACTTATTAACATAAATTCACGCTTTTTACTAATGTTATGTATTAGTTATTATTTTTATTATTATGTTCCGATACCTTAGTTAGTTTATTTAGTCTCCGTGAGTGTGACCGTGGCATTACCGCGGGCCCTAACAGAATACTAGCGTTGCGTTATTTATCTCTATAGATATCGCAGCATATGTTTAGGTGCCTTTTTAAACATGAAAATTTTAAAGTTATCTTTTGTTTTCCTACTAAATTGTATGGTATTTTCTGTATTGTATCGTATTCTACTGCTTTTTTTAAATTTAAATGTATGTGTGAGGTTCGAATAAACGTTTTTCTTTCTTTCATATTACTCAGAACCAAGTAACTTAAAAACTAGAGCAGGATAGTGATGGTCGGGATTATTCGAATTAGTTAGCGTGGACCTTGAACGCGGAGGACAACTAAGAAACACAGGTGAGTTTTAGTCAGTAAAAGTCTCATATTTCCTCTCGCTCTCGAAAGCGGCAGGAGACTATTAGTGAAAGAACAAATGAGGAGGACCCCCGCGTGAGGCAAGGGTCCTCACGCCGCCGCCGGAATTCCGATCCAGATTTCTGACCACCGTAGGTGCGGGCTTGCGACCAGCGAACTTTGTATAGGGTATGGGTAACTCGCCGTCCGACCGTCTGGTTACAGTCCAGACCGAGCCCAAGACGTCGACGGCGTGTATTTTTTCACGCGCGCCTTAAGGCGTTGTCAGCAAACCGTGGGGCCCAGCAGGGTCGAAGCCCAGTGCCGCCAAAGATTCCGTGTTTAAAAGGAAGGTTCGCCCCCGTTACAAAATGCAACGAAGGAACAGGAGTGGGTTCTTAATCAGTACAAGTCTAACACTATCTCCCGCTCCGCCCAAGAGCGGGGGATGTCATTAGACTTTTTCACCAAAAAAAAAAATGGCGAGAGAAAAATTTTGATATATTGATAAGACCGTGTTGCATAAAGTAGCTCTTTATGCAAACGATCTTATAGTAAATAAAAAGGTGTTTCATTTTACAAATAGTCAAAGAAATTCAAAAGCGAGATACGTCTTTATTTACAGCTAAAGCGTCGACATCAAAGTGCATTTTATTTGAACTCAACATGAAATTATATTTCTTCTCCTAGATTCAGTGGCGACAACATTACCTGAAGGCGCAGATTTTAATTTAATAAAAACCTGCAGCAGGGCGTTTTATGGGGACGAAAGGTTTTGGAGTCTGACACTAACTCCCGCTCCACCCAAGAGCGGGGGTTGCATTGGATGATTTTTCTCACCAAAAAAAAGTAAACTCCATAATTCGTAATATTTTGAGAGTCCTTCGAGTTTCGAATTAACGAGAGTCGACTGTATGTTATTGCAAGCACAGGGTGCTGTTCGCGAGTGTATAATTTTACAACCTGTACGCTACTCATGTAGAAAGATGTACAGAATAATAATTTACCACAACTTTTCACACCGACTTGCTAATTTGTGGTATGAATACTGGACAAATAATAAACATATTTATAAATTTCGAAATAAATTTATATTATAGATAAATTACACTTAGACACAGAACAAATGATCATGTAAATCACCCAAACATTTGTTGTCCTGGGTAAGAATCAAACCGACGGCCTCCGGCATAGCAATCAAGGCCACTAACCACTAAACCAACAGACCTGTTAAATAAAGAATAATTTGAAGTGTTTTTCTTTTTCATTTTATAATTTGTTTAAACGTACTTTGCTAAAAGAACAAGGACCACTCAAAGACCTGCCGCCCGGAGCATCGTAACGGTTAAGACCACCTTTGCTTGTGGCGCCTGAAGCAAAGAATATAATTAATGAGAGCTTGTAAAGCCTGAGCAATAATGTAGTTAGCTAAAGTCAGTGGTGCCTGAGGTTACATACGGAATTCATTTATGTCCCTGTCCTCATAATAATATTGATAAAAATACTGTTTACCATTTAATGTGTCTCAAAACGAAAGTATAAACTGGAGCTTGTTGCCAGTGATGACTTTTTTTTAATATGGCTCCGAAACGCCGTCGCTTACAATGGGCTACATCAGAAGGCTTAAAGTCACCCAAAGGGCAATGAAACGGACTATGCTCGAGGTTTCCTTGCGTATTCGAGTCGGAAATAAAGATATCCGTAGGAGAAGTAAGGTTGCCGATATAGCACAAAGAATCGCCAAACTTAAGTGGCAATGGGCAGGGAACATTGCTCGCAGATCAGATAGCCGTTGAGGCCGAAAGGTTCTGGAGTGGCGACCGCGTACCGGAAGATGCAGCGTTGGAAGGCCATCTACAAGGTGGACCGATGTCCTGATAAAGGTTGCACAGGACCGTTCGTTGTGCCTATGTCTAATAGCGGACGTCTTTCGGCTGAAATGATGATGATGATGAGCAGTTCTTTATATTTATTGCCTTAGTTATTTCCAGCGGTAAATCGTACATGTAACATGGCAGCATGCATTCCCACGTCCTAGCTCCGTAAACATATTAGCTTTAGGTACGAAATGTGGGTAAGTTAGTTAAACTACGTAGCGACTGATGCCTCTCGTATTTACGAATATTACTGATGTTACGTTGTTGTTTGTTGTCGTGTGTTGTTGTTGTTGTGTTGTTGTGTTTCGTAGGCGTACCTTATCAAAGAGATTTACAATTTGCCAGTGTTTAAATAATCCAGTGTCATTATATTGGAATTTATGTTTTATTTGAATTTATGTTTTATTTTTGTGGGTACAATCGTTTTTAAAATGCGTAACTGAAACTTGTAAATCTGCCCCTGATAGTTAAAAAGACGTATCTAACAAAAACGAAAACGGATTAAAAATGTTTTAATGAATTAAAAACTTTTTCTATGAGTTAAAACCGCACTGGAGAAAGTTAGCAAAATATAAAAAATACAGGCAGATGCACCTTTTTTTCCTGATTCCGGCAATGTATATAACTCAAATCCGGGAAAAATTTTTGATGCGTCTTTTTTACTTACGGGGGCAGAAATGTTCTCGACATAAGTCTTATAATGTAGGTACGCCCGTAGCTACTTAGGCCATAATCAATTACGGAATCGGCTGATGACAAATATTATCTAAGTGTATATAATATATATCTAAGTGTTTTATAAGGTAGTTTATACTTAAGTATCAATAACTTTTAAGAGGTATGCGGGACAGAGAGTAAAGTCCCACATACCTCCGTTGAAAAGGGAAGATCCTCCAGACAGGTTTTATAGTCTGGTGGGCGACTGCCCAATAGATGATGTCGGGCTGTCGTATATGTTCAAATCGCGCGGAGAACTTTGATTGCGCGATACAGGATTTCGTATTTTCTTCGTAGTTCTTATGTGGCGTCATAGATGTCGCTACAACTTTGCTAATATAGACCTAAGCTTACTACATACATATTCAATGTGCGGCCGCCAGTGGAAGTTACTGAAGACTGTCTATTATCACGCCAAGATACATATGATGAGTGTCTAGTATGAGAATCTCTAGTGTCTGGTAACTACACGCTGTGACCGAGCGGTGAAGACATTTATTCTCGTGAGCCACGACAACAGGGCCTCAAGTCTGCTATTACAGTAGTGTCAGAATGGTCTATCATTGACTTCATAATTGTTCATTTTGTCAAGTTTGGTATTCTCCTAATACAATGGCGTCATTGTGACTTTCCAATGATCAACCACGCACACGCCATTGAAAGAAATGGTATAGAATCAAATGGTAATCTCGTACATAATGACAAATGAATATCTGACGTATGCGGTAATTTGCAAAAAATTTGACAGTTGTTTTGATCAGTGACCTACCATTAGAACGTTATTGTGCAGGTATTGGTTTTAATAAGCTCGATATTGTCATTCTACCACCACTCTATTACGAGACCATTGACCGATCAATGATTGATCATTATGATTTAGCAGATTACAAACTTTTAGCAAAATGTCAATGGAATTGTGTTGAAATGACGAATTTATAAAAATAGCAGACTTGGGCCCCAGGTACATAAGACGCCGTCAGGTACGGTGAGTGTATATGCAGAAGTTTAGTTATTTTTGCATTGATTACAAAACCAACGTCGAAGGTATTACTGGTTTTTGCCCAGGTATCGTATTTTACATGATTATTTATGAGTTTTATTTACACCTCCTGAAATATTATGCAGTTTCAAAACAGCACATTGTTCACTTATTTAATTACTACTTTATTTTATTTACTTACTTTGTCAACTTTATTTTTTGCTACTTTTTATTACTTTATGTAATTAATTATTATTATATTGTTTCTTTCAGTTTCGTTCCAAGTTACATTCTAGAGTTTTACTCAAATGTCAAAAATGACCCTTTTTTAATGAGTTTAAATGTTACTTTTTTTGTACCTGAATTTTTATACATATTTTCTTTTATAATTATGAATTTGAGGACTTTATGGACTGTTTTTTTTTTCTTATTGCAATTCGGTAAATCTTCCAGATTCCATTCGGGAATTTTAGTTCGCAGCGCGCGAGTCTGTCTCGCACTTTCCCAGTTTTTTTATAATTGATCAGTTCGCGTTTGACCACTATTTCACTTGATGGAGAGCGATGTTGTGGTGGAACAATAATTTTAAACATGTCTGGCAATTTGAGTATTTTCAGCGGCCGACCCAAATATTCTTTCCGTCGTATTGTTCGACATATCGTTGACCGTGTGTTTCCTTCGTCTAAAGGTCTTATCAGACACTAATCTGCATGGTTCTTATGTAATTTGACCATTACATATTTGCTGTATGGACTTTAAGGCGGTTATCACACCTTGCAGCGTAGTGCGTGAATGCGTGTCTTAAAGTTGCTTGTAAGTATTTCCGTTTGTATAGAAAACACTTACAGTCCAACACACTGAAATTGCATCCACGCGCGTTCAGGCAGATCACGCACCTACAAGCGGCGAAACATGAACTCACGCGTGTGGGTGCGACACGCATGCCACACTGAGTCTCGTAGTACCGTGCGTGATTTTGTATGAAATGAGTGCGTGCTTGCGTGAATTTACAAAACGCACCTACGCGCGTGAGTGCCTAAAAAACCCGCAATGTGATGCAGATCTGCACTCCCGCAAGTACGTGCGTAGGTGCGTTTTCACGCGCTACGCTGCGAGGTGCGTGTGCAATGTGATAACCGCCTGAGACTTTGACCCCTGAGTTTATTTCAGTGTTTTTTTTTCAGCTAGGAATCACTGGCCTCATCTAAAAGTTTAAAATCGGAAGTATTACCTTGAAAAGTTTTTGTAAAAACCTATTAGCAAAATAAATATCCGAGTGCACGAGTTAGGTTATCTTTTCAAAGATATTTCTAACCGACTGATCGATACTTTGCGTGCCTAGAGGCCCAGAGGAGGTCTAGAGGGTTTGTACGTTTCCGTCGCACTCAGATGACAGCAATGTGGACGAGTACTCCAGCATCAGGGTAATTTTATTTGTGCATACACCTAAACTCTATTCGCGATAGCATTAGACAAAAGTTAAAAAAGGATTTTTAGGGTACAATTTGTAATAAAGTTACAATATATTTGTGCTTTACTACAGTTAAGATTGATGCTGAATTTATTATAATCAATAGTAAATTCAGCATCAATCCGACCGAATCTGGTTTTCCAATCGAAACGAATCCGAATTTCGGCAACAGTCTCAATTTTGGCAACAATCTCAATTTCGGCAACAGTCCCAATTTCGGCAACAGTCCCAATTTCGGCAACAGTCCCGAATTTCGGCAACAGTCTCAATTTTGGCAACAGTCCCAATTTCGGCAACAGTCCCAATTTCGGCAACAGTCCCAATTTGGGCAAAAATCTCAATTTCGGCAAGTCTCAATTTGGCCGAAACCGAAACTTCTTTACCAGGATCATGTTTTGAGGAAAAAATAAAGAAAACGTTAGGTACACTAAAGGCCTAGCTAAATATGACGTCATAAAACTAAATCATAATAAAAATTATCTGCATTTCCTTGTTGCAGTTGGGTAAAAAACCGCGTTGTAGATTTTACACTATTTCACTGCTGGATAAAAGTCTCCCCCCTTTTACAAGACTTTGAATTATGCTAAAAGATGACTAAGTACATATTTATAGACATAAATACAAAATGTTACGTAACGTTCAGTTGAGTCTGTCATGGCTTACAAAATCTATAAATGTCATTAAACTATTTACTTTTACTCACCAAAGCTTCGAATTGAGTAATCTTTTTCCAAATAGACTTGACAATCATCCCTGTTGGTTTCCGTGGAGCCCTACCTTAAGTCCCAAAATATCGTGCCGTGTCACACATTGGATATAGTTAAAAGCGTTTATTATTCGTGAAACAATAAGGCACACATGGCAGCATTGAAATTGGCTGCCAAGTGACGCGGCATTGTATTACGGCCATTTGTCTGTACCTGTCCAAACCCCTACAGCTAATCCCTTCGCTCCAATATGCCAACAATTGAAACACAAATTTGCAAAATCAGTTTTCGAATCAACATGCTATTCTCCTTAAATTTTAGCTTTAGTAGATAAAGCTCATTTCAGACTACGCTATAATAATTATAATAGCATATAGCATATAGTTCATAGCACAACAATATCGCTTACCATAAATTTACTTAGAACACGTTCACACTTTGCTATAATATACATTATTAGCAAAATTAAATAAATGTATGGTGCGCGATATTGTTGTGCTATGAGCTATAAAGTATATGCCATTATATTACAGCGTAGTCTGAAAGCAGCTTTATGCTATTTGTGCTAATAATATGAGATCCGGTAAGAGAAATATTACATGTTTTTTAAAGATGGTAAAGTCTCGATGGATGGTATGGTTGGTGATGGTGATGGATGGATGGATGGATGGATGGATGGTAGTTGTCTTTGCGACTTTAAGACCTCTTACGTCAAAAATTCAACTTAATACGAAAATCTAAAAAAAAATCAATTTAATGAGATAGCCTGTACTGTTTTTAATTGTTTTGTTGACCTGGTTTTATGTGGTATGATGAACAGAATTGAATTATACAATAAAAAAAAGAAAGCACACTATGTTTGTTAGGGCACTATTCGTAGGATACGACGATATTATAATGATACCTACATCTCGAATAGATTGCCTAGGTAAATCACGTACTGATGATGTTATGCAACCTAACACGGCTAATATATAATTCTATTAAACAACTGATGAGGGTATTTACTTACCTCTTTATACCTGTAAACTCCATAGAAGTACCAAGGAAATTCTAATCTAAGTGTTTTCAGTTTTCTGGTTCTTTCTTTCAGCTGATGTTTGACTTTCGAAGAAGAAAATATAATTACAAACTTGATTGTTTAACATCTGCACGTGATTCAGCTAGACAACCTATTTGCGATGTATCAAGATAAGCATTGTCTAGCCCATATTTTTTATCATCATTAAATAACAGATGAAGGAATATATTTCTTATACCGGATCTTATGGTGCATCCAGATCTGGTGAATGCGCCGCTCGCGAGCCGTTCGTGAGCCGCTTGCAAACTGCGCGCGAGCATTTTCGTACGAAGCGAGCGGTGGCGCTGGGACATCGTACGAACAAGCTGTGTGATGTAATCCAGTACCCCTAGCCAAGTTGCTAATCTGCAATAGTTAACGCTAGTAGAAAGCTTCAAATATACGGGAGTGACATCATTTCAACGCTCAGTCACGTGGTCAGAACAAAGGAATTCGCAGCAAGGTCAACTCGAAACGTTCGACGCAAGCGAAACGGTTGTCTTATCTAGGGGGGCAGGTCAGGTTGCCAGGTCTAGACACATAATTAGATCATAACAACGTCCTCTATATCGACAATTTCTCTGTTCCACTCTCATCTATCGCATTGACTGTCCATTCTATAGCTAAATTCGTAACTTTGTTCCCAGAATATTCCAGATGCACTGATATTTCCTAATGCTCTCTTTGAAATACGAGTATGCGAGCCGTAATAGAGAAAACGGCTTTTCTGTCCACTATGAACAGATAAGGGGATTACACTGCACGCGACTTTGAAACGTGACTTTCAATATCGTTATGAATGC